>JAOXXN010000395.1:129647422-129677163 GCA_026770055.1 Myrmophylax atrothorax
CAAGCTCACATTGGTGGCTCAGATTTATTTTCTGTGATGAGCAAGAGAATGAGAAGCTTGTGAAGGCTCTTACTGCAGAGCTGTTCAGCTAATGAAGACCATATATATGCTGGAATTCAGAAGGTCCTAATCTATTTTCCATTTGTTCCCTTTAGGCCTTTCACCCCCTTCCTACTCCTTTCCAGCTCCTGCTGCAGTTGTGCCAACAGAAGCTGCTCTGTATCAGCCATCTGTGCTCCTGAACCCACGAACGCTCCAGCCCTCCACAGCCTATTACCCTGCTGGGGCTCAGCTCTTCATGAACTACACAGCGTATTACCCCAGGTAAAGCAGAGGAGAAACCAAGCAGGAACAAAGAAGTCCTTTTTTTGCAGCAAATGCACAAAACTCACAAAAGAACATTAGCTGCTCTGCAAAAGGCTTGTGTTACCAAGAACAGCTTGTTCAGTATCTTTTTCAGGGAAACAATTTAAGGATATCTAGGGATTTTCCAAGTTTTAGAGTATTTCAGGTAGCCATGGTTTTTTGGGTGTTAGTTTCTTTGTTGTGTGGTTTGGGAGTTTGTTGGGGTTTTTTGTTTGTTTGTTTTGGGTTTTTTTTGTTTTGTTTTGGTTTTTTTTAAACATAGGTCACACATTTATGTGGGATATGTGATTCTTTTCTTTCTACCTAATATGCCTCTTAAGCTTGTTAGTTTGCATTGTTATGCCCTCAGCGGGAACTGATGTGTGCAGTATTCCTTCCCCCATCTATAAGGAAGCCCTTGGCCCCTCTTTAGAATGGGTGGATTGGGGTCTGCCCTAACAACTTCTGAAATTCTGCCTGGTTTTGGTTTTTTAACAAAGCAACTTTTGACCTTTGGTGAAAACTGTTTACTTCTACAAATAAGTGTTGCATTGAAGCATATATGTATTGAATGCATATGTAAAAGCATAGCAAGGCATATATTCTTCCTGACCTCTAACACCTTTCACAAAGGGCTTTTGGCTCTTTGGGATATATTAACTGTCTTCTACAGAACAAAAACTCTGGATACTGGATACCAGCTGCTCTCTGCAGTCATGAGGCCTTGGAAAGAGCCATGTTCCCTATAAGCCATAAACCATTCCCCATCTATCAGGGAATCTATTGAAGAACTCAAGTTTTGTCTCTGGAGAAGGGTCTAAATAGCTACTTACAAAGTTGTTAAGCAATATGGACTCTATCATACGTGTAAGATAACAAAGGTTTTCTTATTATTTGACACTAAACCAATATGTCTGTGAGCTGCCTGTTGTGGTTTTGTTATTAAAATGTTTTCTTCACTTACGAGTTAATTTCTATAATGCGTTCAATAACTGTCCTATGGTTATAATATGTTACAAAACTCAGCCTCGTTAATGTAAGATCAAGAAAAATAAAATTCCAAACTTGCACTGGCAATATAAACCAAGTTTCTCAATAACAGTTCTATATGTCATGAAAATATAGTAGTAATAGTTTGTTATAACTTTTACATGTTTTATTTCTTAAAATAATAAACTGGCCACTGCAGGCTAAGTGTCAGGCCCTGCAGAGATCTCACGGAATGGGATCCCACATGAGTTCCATTGCTGGGTGTGGGCATATATGTTGTTACAGACTGATCAATCCCAAGTCCCTAACTAACCTTTTTGTATTCTTGTCTAACTGACAGGTGTGCAGTGTTCTTCTGTGCCAATTACAAGTACCTCCTTTTTAAAGAAAATACGGAAAAATTTCTGGAGTCAATTTGACCTCTTTCTGTGTTGTGAGATTTGGTGTTGGAATATTGCTTTTCTATCCAGAGTAAATGTTTGATCTACAGACAGATTGCATATACCACAGTAGATGTAGTGATGCTTTGTAGGTGACATTTTGGACTATTTTTGTTTCCTAAAAATCAAGTTTTGTTGCTTTTCAGGCAAGTTCCTGTGCTTTGTAAAGGATGCAGTAAGTAATTTTGGTCCCTTTGAAGTAGCAATCAGAATAGTTCTTTTGGTTCTGAAACTTAATTCCAAAAAAAATGTTAAGTATGTGCAGCAGGAAAGAATGGTGTATCCTCTGTACTAAGTGGTGTGCTAAATGCATGTACGTGGAAAAGCAGCACAGAGCTGGTGGCGAATGATCAGACAATGGTTCATAAATATAACTAGTGAATACTTATGGAAATAAGGGAAGTTTCTTTGACCTGCTGCCAAAAGGTTCTACCACTTGTGTTTTGTAAGGTCAAGTTGCTTTATAACAATCCAGTTCTGTTTTCCACACAGCAATCAGCCTCGATGGTGGTGAGGAAGGAGGCAGGCATTGTTTTGGTCTTCAGTATCTATCAGAAATCCTGAAACTCTCAGGCTCATCTTAGTGCTCTTATAGCTTTTGGTGTTGAAACTCAGTGGTGTAAAGAAATGGATGCCTTCTAAGCTATTAAAATAGCTTTAGTGAATTCCTAATGAAAAGGAGGGAGAGCAAGTTATTCGAGATCTGTCAGTCTTTGATATCTCTGTTCAGCTTGTAATTATATCTGGCAACATGCTCTGACAGCAAATCAGTGGTCTTGTTCTCTGTCTAGTCCCAGGCTTTTAAGAAAACAATAGGATTCATGGCAGGGAGGAGTTTCTTTATCTAATCCTGAATGAATTAGTGTACTAGGTGGTGTATGTACACTGAAAGCAATAAATAACTGCACTGCTTGGCAATTGATAACAGATTCTCTAAAACTTTTTATTGTATGCAAACCTGAAAGCTACTGCTACAGGGTGTACAGTTTTGCAAAGATGAATCTTACTGTATTTATTGAGTTCTAATGCCATTTTTATCACTTTTAAGCAGAACCTCAGAAGTATCTGTCAAAGTCTGTACATGTAGTAGTATGCTTATAATTTGTACCTTTTTTTAACAGTATTTTAAATAGTGCAGTGCAAAGAGGAGCTTCTTATTCAGTGGGTAGTGTGCTTGTAGGAAGCCAAAACATGATGTGGAAGCTGAAGACTGATGTGGGTTCAAACAAACTGGAGAAAATCCCTGGCAGGAAATTCATTGTAAGTTAGTGAATGCACAGAAACCACACCTGGCTCAGGAAGTCCTTGATCTGAAAATAACTGGAAAAGTGTTCTTGTGTTCTGTGTCCTATGGTAAATTCTTGTGTTGTTGAACCAAGGTGTGTGGGAGAACTTGTTTGTTCTCACCTTTGTAGTACTTGTCTTGAGATACAGGCACTGCTTGGGAACGTGGGTCTGTTCTGATGTGTTTGTAGCTGTGTTCAGTTGTGCTGGTCTAATGGTGGCTAAGTTTGGATTATCTCTCTGTTGTGCCAGTGTGTATATAGTTTTCTGTATTGGAGTGGTTTGAATTAAAAGGTCTTTTTATGCAATAAAGGTACGATTCTGACACTTGCTGCACAAGGAAATACAGGGTAATCTGACAGTGTTTGCATCTGTCTGCTTTTGTCTCTTCCTGCTACGGATTAGGTATGTTTGTTCTCATTATACAATAATCAACTTGTAAAAGTATATACATGTGCAACATGCATATAACATTAATATTTATGTATGCATGCATACAGACAGAAGTATGTGTGTATAAAAGTGAAATTACTAAGGTTACAAAAAACTCACTTGTTCTCTGTGATGGATCAGCTCCTCAATAGAGACCATAATGGAAAACAAGTGAGGCTTTCTCCTAACCGTGGCCATTGCTTAGATCCATACTGAAGCACAAATAAGTTATAGGGAATTTAAAACTGGCAAAGCTGGGGAAAAGTAGGCTGGATCAGAGCAATACTAGTCAGAGCTGCTGCCAGCAGCTTTATTTGCATATCTTTGTCTGGCTAACCAGCATCACTTGACAGAACTGGGTTAGGAAACAACCATATGTATATTTAGCCTGGAAGCTTTGTCACAGATGGAGAACAGCAGCAGCCAGAAAGAAAACCTCTTCATCAGCTTAGTTGTAGTCACAGCATCATAGCAACACTCGGGACCACAGCTCTTAAACTGTTGCAGTCTTTATTATTATTATTGTACTAAGTATGTCAGCTTGGATTGCATGAGATCACATCTGAGTGAATGGGCTCACTGGGCACAGATGTCTACTGGTGGCTTTCAGCTGCTGTCCAGCAAATGGAATTCACATGTTTACATTAGGTGGCAGAATCTGGGACTTTTCATTACCTATCCTTCCTCATATTGAGCTGGTCTCCATCATGAATTTGTAAAAATAACATCAACTTTTTAGTTAATGGCACAAACTTGTCACTGAAATGATTGTTTGGGTGGGACACTCAAATGATGCACTTTTCTAAACTGATGTACTTGCCAAGGATTAGAACAGCAGGGATGCCTTTAACTACTACTGTATTTCATTGGGGGAGGAGCACACTAACAGGGAAGATTAATTATTGCATGCCTCCATAGGCTGTCATTATCCCTTCATTTGTAGGTTTTAATTAGTAAAACAGCCATGGTGTCTGAAAAGCAGCAGAAAGGTAATGCTTTGATCAATAGGCATCTGGATATCAAGATAGTGAATTATTTAAATTAAAAACCAAAAACTCCACCCTTGGTAAGCCTGTAAAGATGTTGCTGCTGGTAGTAGTGTCCAAGATTTACTCAACCCACCATATAAAATGCCACCAGGGGTTCTTCCTTTGTTTGCATAATATACTGAATGACTTGATTTTCAGCCATCAGCTCTCACTGTTGCCTTCTGAATCTTCCTCTAAATACTAAAACCTTTGGATTAGTATGAGGGATTAATTGCAACGTCGTGCAAGCTTGCTGCAGAGATCAGTTTGAGTGTAGTTTTTCCTTTTTCTTATTTACAACACAGTTCAATGGTGGGAGACAAGATCTGCCTGTTGTGCCTCAAGGCATGTGTGTCATCCATGCAGGTTGCTCTCTAAACATTTGCAGTGATCTCAGGTTATTTGGGGCACAAAGATACACTGCTGGATGTTTCTCTTTACTGGGAAGCAGCCTTCTGCAGGGTGTGGTGAAAGTCCCAACACTACCCAGGGCAGACCTTTTCAGTCTTCTGTGGCAGTAAGAGTTTCTGGCTCCATTCCCACTGCTTGTGTTTGTTGTGCTACTATCGACTTCAGCAGTTGGGAAGCTGATTGCAGTAGTCAGCTGGAGTGGGCAGCGGGTTATCTGGTTAAACATGGGGAAGACCTTCTCTGCTGAAGGAGCTCTTGGTGTTTTCAGGGACAGAGTTGGGTTTATCTTGGAATGAACCTCCTTAGACTTGAAAGCTTTTTGGTTTTTAAGTTAAAAGTCTTCCTAGTTGAGAACAGTGTCTGTGATATTTGTCCATGATTAAACAGCAGCCATGGAGATCTAAATGTTTCTATTTGACTCACAGATGACCTGATGGTTTAATGTTCTTACTCCTGTTATTTGTCAAGTTACATGGCCTTTCTTTAAATGTAGATAAACATTTCAGTCTTAGAAAAGGAAAATTGTTCTAGTTATGTAAATACTTTTGCTAATAGCACATCTTGTTAGTTTTTTTTTGAATGAAGTACCATGTTAAAACTTTCAACTTTGGTAATTATACCACAAAATTTAATAGCTTTGCTTCTCTCAAACATTTGTATGAACCACTTCTAAAAAAGCTATATAGTGAAGCTACATTTCCTCCTGCTTTTGGGCTGCTTTCCAGCAATGAATGTTACAGGCATTATGCTGCAAGCTTGTGTGTTTGTGAGCATTATACCCATGTCCTGTGCAACCCCAGGAGTAGCTGAAAATTTCTTACAGTCTCTGGAAAAAATCTGCTGTTCTCTAGGTCCAGGGCTCATCCGTCAAATTTCCTTGAGGTTGTTTTGAAGGCTGTATGGTGATGTGGACCCTTTGGTTTTTCTGGTCCTCCTGCTTGCTTCAGTCAGAGGATCTGACTTTGGGGTGCTGCAGAGCTGCTCAGGGTCTGCTGAGCTTCCTAGACCTCACAAAGTGGGGGCTAATTTAATCTTGAAACACTAGTGGATGAGTCTGACAAGTTTTCTATTCCCACTGTGTTCCTCTGTGAATTACAGTGAGGGATATGTAGTAAGACTAACCTGCAATACAGGACCTGTCTTACAGTCCTGAAATTAATAGAAACTGTCAATCAGTAGCTTGATGAAAGGTTATCTTCAGTATCTGTTGTCACAAAGCAGAAAATAGTTAATACTTTACAAACAAAAAGCTTTTTCAGGACTACAGAGAACAAAGTCATAGGAAAAACAGGGATATAAAATGTGTAGGGAGAGAACTAAAACCTCTAGATGGTGTCTATATGTATATCTGTTCCTACGTGCAAATAGTGCTCTGTATGCCTGTGGTTCTTTTGATTGACCTGCAAGATACTTGGCAGAAACCTGAAAACCTGCTTGGTTATGTATGCTGACTGCTCCCAACTACACCCACTTGTAACAGAAACCACAGCTTCCTTCTGGATATTTATATCTGCTAAGCAAAAGTATCATGGAAAAATGTTAGGAAATCAGGAGAGACAGTGATCGTCCATGTTTCCACATATTTTAATGATGAATGTTTGCAATCCCTTTAAGTGTACAAATGCTGTCTGAATGCCAGTGTCAACCTTCACAAGATGTGAAAACTTGTTCTTGCATCAAAACTGATTTCTGAAACTTAATTAAGTTTTATTTTGAGATTCTTTGGAGAATACAGCAATCTCAGAAATATTGATTGGGAAAAAAATCCAATCTGCCTGTTGATTAGATGCAAGAAGAATGGTCAATTCATAAGGAAAAGAGGTTTGCATTGGGAATTGCTTCATATCATGTTTGACTTCAAGAACTAGATGGATATAAAAAGTTAAGTTCTTGCACTGCATTATTATATAGTAGTGTGCAACTAAGAACAGCTGTAGAAATTCTGTCTGACCCGATGTAAAACACGCAAGTATTTGTTTCTCAAATTCGTTTAATTAGAGAAGATGGAATATTTTTCTTGTCTCCCTGGACACTTTTCATTAGCCATGTCCCCTATCTACTGCTTTTCCATCTGGAGACATGACACCTCTAAGTCACTTGCTGCTGTTCCTCTAGGAGGTTGTCACCACTCCGACTGGAGAACACGGAGCTGTCTGGAAGCAGTCCATATACTGTCTTCTGTCAGGGGACTGGAGCAGGTAGCACCCTTAGCCTAACCTGTGGCTGAAGCTTTACCCAGAGCCAGCAGACTGAATGTCTTGCCTTAATAAATTAGTTTACCTCAGAAAGCTGCATCATGGTCTACTTTAGGGGCTGGGCTTTTTATCCTGCCTAGTAAGAACTCTGTATAGAAAGCTGGCAAAAGGTCTCTTTCCATGGTCTCCATAAGAGTTTTAGAAGTAATGGGGTTGTCCTCATAAGGATTCTAGAAAAATTTAAGCTATTCTATGTTATAAGTTCTCTTATGGTGTTCTGTTTTCTTATCTGATGCACAAATTGCCCTTTCTGATAGTCTGCGCTGTCTGGCCAAAAGAATCAATGTTAATGACACTTTTTGTATAAAGCTGTGCAGGTGCAAATAGGCTGGAGAGGTGCATCTTATTCACTACATCCAAGAGCAAAGTATTTTTTATTAAATGTTACACATATACATGTATGTGGCAGTATATGGATACTTGTGGATTACATGACATTTTAGCAAAAAGGATATTTTCTGGAACTGCTAAATCAAAACAAAAGTGTTCAGTAGCTACAGTTTCATGTCAGTTTGAATAAGGCTATGAAAGACATGACAAAGAATATCAAGGATTCTAACATGTACAGTTTATGAATGTTTGGGGCATAAGAAAAGAATTTTTTAATACACCTGAATAAATCATATTCTTGTGCCATTAATATTGCTTTAAAACAAGATAAGCATGTCGCCTTGTGGCACTAACATTTAACATCCAACAGTTGCCAGTGACTACAAAAGATGCTGAGTCTAAAAAGACCATGAAATATAAGTAAATGAAAGCAAATACTGCTTTCTTGGCAGCTGTGAAGAGTTCCTTCCTCGGAGGTATTTGGCAGATTGGTAAGGGTGACTACTGACATGGATCTGGCATCCAAACTGGGCGAGGGCCTATCTGCCTTGGGTTCATATGCTTACCCTGTAGCTACATTGAAAAAAAAAAAAGAGGTTGGAGACAGTATGTGAGGGCAGTAAGTTCCACAGCTGAATGGTGCACTGCAGGAGACAGACTTATTTTCAGCCTCATTAATGTCATAAGGTGACCCCTGGATCTTGTGTTTGAGAAGCTGAGTAGAATGTAGGTATATTGACTGTGGTAGTTCTTTTCAGCAATTAGTAAAACTATTAGTATCATGGAAAAGGCATGCAGGAAACCATTAATGAGATGTGGTAAGTTTGTATGAAAATGCTGTTCTACAGCTGTTTTTCTGACAATAGGCTCAAAATTGATGTAAATTATTACAAGTGTTGTCCTTGGCATCAGACTATGTCTAGTGAAGAATTATTGAGAAAGAAACCCAGGAATGCAAAACTGTGGGGATAAGCAGTTCCAATGGAAAAGGGAAAAAGCAGCTCTCTTAGACAGGACAGTTCTTCACTGTAGAAGCAGCAGTGTTAAACCTCAGTTAACTTCATTTGCTTTGTGAAACACCTTGGAAAGCTTTGTTTGAAGGGAAGCCACAAACATGTATATGTTGTGTCCAGGAATGGCTTATCTGCTGGATTGGCTTGTCATTTGCTGTGACTAAACTATCCCCTTCCATACTGTGCTCCATGAGGATGACCCAGGGCTTTGCAAGCAGTGGGAACTCTGTAAAGGCAAGACTGAAAACTGGTGAGAACATGTGCTTGCAGGCAAATGCACCTATTGGATTTAGAAGCTGCAGAAGCACTCAAGAAGATGAATTTTAACTCACAGAAATGGAACGTAGGCTAACACTGAAGGCCTCTTGAGGAGGAAGGGAGGACTCTTCCACAAGGCATCTTGGGATGGTAGCTAATACCATTTTAGCTAAGGGTTTAAACACAGATATAAGCAAGCAAAGGGATGACTGATAATGCCCAGCAGAAACTTTCTCATGTTATTTCATAGCCTTGAATTTGAAGAAGAGAAGCAGAGGTTGTCTGGGAACTATCTTTCTCCTGTGGTTTGGAGAGGTTACTCTAGGTCTAAGGAGTAGCATGGAAATGGGTAGGTACTTGAAGCCATGCTCAGCAGATAGAGCAAAATTATCAAAGTGGCTTTGAGCAAGAAGCATGGGCTCTTGAAGAAGTGAGTTTGTTTCGGTTCTTTAACTTTCATCTTAAAACTGTGTAATAAGTAGGAGTAGCCAGTGGCATCTTTCAGTACTAGGACAACTTCAGGGGTAAGTGGCCTATGCAAACCTACCAAATAGTGAACTTTCCCTTTAGAGACTTTGAGAGTGTGTGTGGCTGTGCAGGAGGCATGTTTGTCTCCGATCTCCAGGGATACTCTTGAGAGCAGTCAGTTGTGACTGCCAAGACTGGAGACAGTGGTCTTCAACAAAATACTCTGTGTACCCATGTGTTGCACTATTAGAGGAGGCTGATTACCCCAGTGTAGTTTCTGTTGTTAAATTGCTCTTGATGCCATGGTGATGGGAGCATTATGAATGTCTAATTATGTAGCCTGAACTTTGATATCTGCCCAGGGCTTTAAGATATGTTAAGACTACATAGCCAGCTGCTGGCTTTCTTCTGCACTAGTTTGGCTTCTGATTGCTTCTGTCTTAACTTGTGTTTGTAGTATGCAACAGAGGATGGACTTGTACACACAAATGATCCAACTAGGACAGTGTCAAAAGAATGGATTTGCATTTAAAGGCCCCAGCAGTTAGACTTCCTTAGTGAAGGTAAGGATAATGATCCCCAGAAGACCTGTTTTGGGTGTATCATAGTGTTTGCTTCAGATAACCACCATACTCAATGTAATTTTCCATCTGCTGCCCTGGGAACATGTCTTTTTTTATGTCCAGAATGTCACAGTGTAATGTGTAAAGCCTTGACTATTAAAGCCGGATTTTGACTACTGGAGTTATCTTAAGGACTGCTGCTTTCCATGCTTCCCAGGGCTTCAAATCCATGCTACTTCAAACTTTCATACCAGTACTGAGAGAAAGCTCCTCAGTGTCAGTTTTCTCTGTGGAGCAAAGTGCAGAAATGATGTTACTTGTTGCAGCAAAGCACTAGGATATAGTGTTGGTTAGGCAGAATGAGCAACTTTCTTAGGTAACTATAGAGTCTAATTTCTAAGCCTCATGCTGATGTAAAATTGCAGCAGTGATGTAGACTGTGTTTGTAAAATGGCAGCTACTCTCTTGCCTTTGTGAGCTTTCTGATCAAGCCCCTTGAGCCTTTCAAGCTTGGTTTACTTAATCTTCTGTATAGGAACAGTCAAAGGGTGAAGTCACCCAGAAAACATTTGTGCAGAAAAATGCAAGTTGAACTGCAAAGCAGTGTATTGATGGCTGTACCAGGTGCTTTATCACATACCATGGTCTCAGAGGAAGATAGAGAAATATATTTATGAAAAATGCCCCTGTAATCTCTAGTCTTTTAAAAATACGTAATCAAAGAGGTAATAAGATTTCTTATGTCCTTTTCTTTCCTTTATCCCTTTCTTCAGCTTTGCCTCTCAAAACAGACAAAAAAAAGTCCTCATTTTTGTTCTTCTACTTTTGACACAAAGGTAATTTAGCCCAGGGTATAACCTACTTCTGGGCAAAATCTTTACCTCCTGCATCACCTGTCATCTGCTCCAAGTGTGCTGCTTTGGCATATGTAAGAGCAAAAATGACCATCTCAGTTAGTTGGCTAACAAGCTGACTTTTGTCTGGATTGATAAAGCTAAACCCCATCCCTATAACTCAGTCTGAGGCCGAAATTAGGTGCTTAGTAACATCCTGGCCTAAACTGTGCTACGTTGCTTCCCATCCCACAGCTGCCTGTCTGTGGTGAGTGTTGCCATGCAGTGACTAGGCTGGGAAGCTGATCCAACTGGAAGAACCTATGGGAGTTGTGTCTCAATCTGTTTTCAGCCACTCAGCTGTGTGAGTGCCTGTGTTGGCCCAGAGATGGAAATGTAAAAGTGGCCAAAGCAGGCACTGAGGGATAGTAATGGTATTACCATGTTGATCATAAAACTTCACCTTGCAAGGTAAAAGGTCATGTGATATTGCATCAAGTCTAGAATACTCTTAGTAAAGCACTGTTACCTTTAATAGACAATGTCATTGAAATCCTGTGTGTATAAGGTGAAAACTAAAGCTTTCAGTTCTTCAGTAAATATTTGATATTTTGGAAATCAAGAAATTAATATTTGCTATTATGGTGGTGTTCAGTGACCTGCACAACTCTTTCATGCAGATTCCTCCACCTTCCTGATGTTTTGCACAAATACAGCGAGCATAGATGGAGATTTTGATTATGGTCCCAGTTTTACCACTTCTCAAGCCAATTGTGCTCAAGAGAGAAATCACCAGAACTCTGGAAATCAGCAGGTGGATTTCTAACTGTTTTCAAGTTTAATGCACCATTTTCAGACATGCACACACAGACCACTAAGCCCTTCACTGAGAGCACAGGTGCTGAAATCATACAAGTCCTTGAGGGTTTCTCCTTGATCAAGTTTTAAGCTGCTTTGAGCACAGAAATAGTTTAGCCTGAACATAAGTCTGATCTCTTCCATTCTTTGAAATAGAAGAAAATCTTTTTTTATCTAATTTTGCACACAGTTCTTTTTTAATTAAAAAAGTATTTTATAACCTCTAATTGTGCATATGACATTTTAATTAAAAATCTCTTCTTGTCTTGTATATATTTGTCTAATCTGTGCAAACAAAGCCTTTGTAAACTTATATGCAGGTGTAATATTAACAGTGAAGAAATAATTGGGAATGTAAAATCTGAGGGAAAAATGCTGTAACTTTGTAAAAATACATGTGTGGGATGTTAAATGCTTTGTCTCTGATTCTTATCTTGTATGTTTTTTCATATGCACTCAGGTATTTAAATTTTAAAGGGCTTACAGGAGCAGACATTTTCAAATTTTGATCACACTGCTTAGCCAGAAAATTAGAAATGTAGTTAACCTCTCTGCTGTGCTACTACTTTTATTTTTCCACTTCCTGCTCTACCCACCCTACTTGATGTTTGACAGTCTTTTATGCAAGAGAGGGAATTATGATGTGTAGTACAACTCAACACCTTGTCTGCTTTTAAGGAGGGTCAGTCAGGCATGGTGGTTTGAGCTTGGTCTCTCTGAACTAAAGCAAGTTACCCAGCACCACAACTGTTACTCTTAGCAGAGAAATCAAGTGATGAATGTGTTCTTACTTAAATAACTGATAACTTTTAGCAGCCTTTAGTCTCCCTGCCTGCCTGGAGGCTGGACTTTGGGCTGAGCGTTAGATCTCTGCATCTTTCCATGGCTATTGCACTCAATCACTTTTACTGAAGAAAGGGGGAAACAAATTGAAATAAAGAGGTTTGTGAGGCTAAACGTTGTAAAGTGGATAGGTTCTGTGGCATGTTCAAAATTAATATTTGGGTATATGTTGCTTAGGGTACTCCTATAGTAGTACTTAGTTCCCATGAGCCCAAATCCACAACAGTGCTTTGGTATCTTGGAAAGGAAGTAAAAACCAAACAAGGTTGGTGGGGTGGGGTGGCGAAGTAGGAAAACTGTTCTAGGCAAGACAAGTGGGAGTCTCCCCCTTTCTTTCTTCCCTTATTTTTTTCACTTCTCTTTCCTGTGTGCCACCTTCCCCCAGTCACTACAGCCATTGTAATCTTGATTTGTATCTTTTCCTGGCAAAATTCATACTGTTGCAGTCTCAAGTATCTGACAGAGCTTTTTTTTTTATCACTGCTCTGTAAGCATGAGGACATTGAATGTGATTAATTGGTGCAAAATATTTTTAAGTGTTATTTCCAACTTTTCTTTCTGAGAAGGTGATTTTGCCTTTTATTTTGTGCCATAATTATAAATTAATAGTTATGCATAGAGAAAATTAGCCTCTATGAGCCACGGGGGAAGTGATGGTGGAATAGTCTTCACACCTTAACTGTGCAGGAGTATCACAACTGTGCAAATACAGATA
Source organism: Myrmophylax atrothorax (assembly GCA_026770055.1). Taxonomy (NCBI): domain Eukaryota; kingdom Metazoa; phylum Chordata; class Aves; order Passeriformes; family Thamnophilidae; genus Myrmophylax; species Myrmophylax atrothorax. The sequence goes on from JAOXXN010000395.1 coordinate 129,660,489, forward strand.
GAGTGAGTGGATGGGAAGCAGTAGGCCAGAAAAAGTTTGGAAAAATAAATCACAAACTGAGTGCAACAATAATTTAATGCTTCTGAAAAACAAAGGCATACTTGTTGAATTACACACACAGGTCTTTAGTTTAGTTTTTCCAAGTGTTTTATACAGTGCTGGTAAAACTTTAGCAAAAAGTTGTGGCCAACAGTTGGCACAAAAATTGCAAAACACGTGGATCAACTGCAGAGTGAACAGAGGGAATGTGAAAACTGCTTCCAGAAGCCTGCTGAAGGCATTGGGATTGCTTAATTTGGTGAAAAGGAGGCTGAGGAGAAGTATGAGAACAGTATATTAAAAAATATGGCTATGAAGAGAGAAGGAATGAATTCTTCCCCTTGTGAATGAGACCAAGAGAGAGGGATGGAGTTACAGATAGCAATTAAAAGATCAGAACAAACCTGCTCCCAGCAGCAGTAGTAAATACTGGTCTGAACTGCCTGGGGAGGCTGCTCAGACTCCACCCTGGTAATCTTTTGGGACTGGTTGGCCAAGGACTCATCAGAGATGGCACTGGTATAGCTGGTCCCACTGTCAGCACAGACATGGACATGAAGTCCTCTTCAGATCCCCACCAGCCTTGTGTTCTGTCATGATACTGCTTTGTTCTTAGGATCCTGGCCTTAGATGTTACAAAGTTATCTGTACATCCTAATACCTCAGATCTGAGTTGGGGACTGTGTTACTTTGCACAAGTTCTCTCATGTTTGGGAATCTTTGGAATCTATTTATTTTCAGAACTGAATCCTTTATATTCTTTTTCAATAACTGTTTTAGTTGATTACAACATTAAAGTTTATTTATCCCAAAGCTGAGCAAAATACTATTCTCTCATTATAATGCCTGCAGGTGTTAGAAAACAAATTAGAAATTAGGTGATTTCTACAGAAGGGGGGAATATGTGCATATTCAGTTTTCTTTTTGCAAAATTAGTTGGGAAATCTCACAGCTTTGCTATCTCTGAATTATCTCCATAACTGCAGTTAGGCAGGTTCTCAGCTAGAGGCAATTTTATTTATTTAAGCAAGAAAGCCTGAGACTCCATCAGTAAAGACAGAAGTCCAATTCCACAATGTAACTTTCTCTGAGATTAAGCATATTGATTGAACTTCAGATGTGAATCTATTGCTTGTGTGTGTCGGATGTGTAAGGAATATGTAATATGAAGGTAATAATTAGAATTAATCTGAAAAAATATGTAAAAATATATATTGTACATTTATAAAGACTGTATTTAAAATTATTGTGTTACATGGAGAAAGTTTTTCTTTTCTTCTTCCATGCTTCCACCTCTCTCTGCCCTGTTCTGCTTTTCCCAAGGTCACTTCTTTGACCTCTCTGGAACTGGGAAGGCATAGAGGAGGGCTGTGCCCCTCACAGGGGCAGAACGGCTGGCTGGAGGGAGGGAAGGGAATGAAAGATGCAGTGAGGAGACCCCAAGCACTGAGCATCCCATATGAGTGCCACAGGGCTGCCCTAGAAGAGAGGACAAGAGGCCTGGCCCCTTCCCCAGCATCTCCCATCCAGCCCCTGCCCCTCTCCAGTCCCATGCTCAGGTAAGGAGCCTGTGTGTTTGCTGGCTCACCACTGCCTTGAAGCAACTGGTTATTTCAGTGTGTGCTCAGCCAAGCATGCTCAGCTCATGGATCTGCACAGACTCCTTTTTTGTTGTTTTATCATTAATCACTTGAACAGAGATGTAAACAACTGCTCTTCCCTGCATCCGTGCCTGGAAAGGGAGCCAAGTGATCCTTTTACACTTCATAGGTCAAAGATAGGCTACTTGGCAGACAAAGCTGGGCTGACAGAGTAAGTGTGAGCAAAGTAAGTTTGCTTTCACCCACCTTCACCACCTCTGCCCCGCTTGGTTTGTGGAGCTGATGGAAGGTCATGCTGCCTAATGAAAACAAAGGGAAAAAAATTGTTTTCATGGTGTAAACAGAGCGTGGTGATAAAAACTGTTCTCCTGTGATTCTTGCATGTCGTGTGGCAGTTACTTGGCAGAGTAGCTACATCTCCCCAGGGGATGTGTAATCCTGCCCTTCTGTGGGAGCTCCTGCAACGAGACACTTCAGTAGAAGTCACTGCAAACCTTGCTCAAAGGACATGTGCCCCAAGGACTGGCTACAGAAGCAAGCTGAAAAACAGCAAAAAAAGCACTGTGGCTGTAGTGAGAAAAGTTATTAAATACCAACCCTGCTTCTTTATTTACTGATGTGAGAAATGTGGCTGCGCACATCGGCCTGGCTGGGCTTGAGGGGGAGGACTGATGGAATGGCCATACATAAGCAAGGAGCCCACGTGAACTCAAATAAGTCATACCCTGACTGTCTGCCTATGAGAGTTTGAAACGTGGAAGTACCGTACACAAACTTTGGTGGTTTTTTTCAACTTCAGTACTTTATCTAATGAAAGATATCACCTCTACCACAAGATATGCCCCCATTCATACTCTGGGGCCATGATGTGATAGTATGAGAGCAATCCCATTTGAAAATACCTTCCTTCTTGCCAGCTATGCTTGCACCCGGCCCTGTGCCACCACACACCATGCTGGGACCTGAGGGTCCAAGTGCATCCGTGGGCATAGAGAAACAGTAGTGATCTTTACTGTAATACTTTGCTATTACTGAGCACAGTTTGGAGTTGGATCAACAGTGGTGGCTGCACACCAAAGGGAGCTCCATTGCAGAGCCAGGGACAAGCAGGGAGTTGAAGCAGCACCACCAGGAACACTGGGCTGTCACTAGAGCATCTCAGGATCCCTGGCAATGAAATAGCCTGAAAACACCCAGGCAAAATTTATGGAAGGCCAGCTGGAGGCATGATGCTCTGCTCTCACTCTGGTGATAGCACTAGCATATCGAATTGCCCCACACTCAACCAAGGCTTCCTGTGATGGGTGAATGGGGGGCAGAAGTTTGTCCCATGCAGTCTCATTGAATCAGAGAGGAGAAATCAAAGGCAGGAGTTGTTTGGACCTGAAACACTACAAGCCTTGCCTCCCCCAGCAATCAATGACTAATCTTTTGGTGATTTGTGAGCCTGACTGGTGATAAAAGAACAGTCCGGGGCTCACCACCCGAATGGAGCCTGGAAATGCTGAAGTCTTTCTGTGAATTACAGCTGGAGTTTGAGGGGTTTGGGCAGGGGCTGAAGCTGTGCCAGCTCTGCTGCAGCCAGATCCCTGGTGGGGAGGGACAGGGGGGGTGCCTTCTCTACGTGGTCGCAGTCACATTTAAGTGCACTTAGCAGTGAGAGCCCACCATAACAGCATAGGAATGAAATGAGAATGTACAGAAATGAGTGCAGAGAAAATTAAAGATGGCCTTCATTAATCAGCAAGCCTGGTTTGATTTTTAGAGAGCTGTTACACGTTGGTGCCTGCAGAATCTATCCATCACTGTATGAAGTAGCATCAGCAGCCGAATGGGATTTTGTGTTTGCTCTGAGATCTCTTACACCAAACCCTATGTCTTCTGCCCATCCATCCAAGTGGGCAGTTGCATGAGATATTGCAATCCAGAGGCTGCTGGCTCTGTTTATGCTGTCTGTGTGTCCCTTGACCTGCTCCTCTGGCTGCCAGTGAAAAAAGGATCACCCATGTCTCTGCTTGGCTTCCAGTCTCAGCCCCTACATCAGTGCTAGCGAGAGGTTTCAGAGGAAGGTGACTGTGCTGTGAGCTCCCCAGAAGTCCCAGCTTTCACCAGCAGCAGCAGCATCTGGCATGTGCTTACCACATGAAAAGGCATAGCAGTGCTTCACCTACATTTCTTAGCAGACTGGTGTGTAATTTGGGGGGCAAAATACAGGCCAAATGAAGAACAAAGCAACCCAATTGTTAAAAAGTTTCAGCACATGCAGTCTGCTTGTAGGTGGAGTGGGAAGGCATATTACAGGGAGTGAATGTCATAAGCTATCATAAAGTAGGCACAAAGTGATGGAGTGACAATATTTCTAGAGTACATCACTGCTCATGAGCCACCCCTGGTGAAAAGACCCTTCTCACTACTCTAATATAAACCATAGATGAACTATTTTTGCTAACCAGTATCTCAGATAAATAATACAGTTAAAATCAGATGGGAAAAACTAGTAAGGCAGAGCTAATAGATGGGCTTTAACACTTGATTCTTTTTCAGCCAGCAGCTGCAAAAAATAGTGATGGAATGACATTATTCCTCTCTTACTTCAGGTTAAAAAACAATCCATGTTCAAGGAGACTGCATCCAAAGTTTCAAACACAACCTGCCAAGCCTCAGGCAACGTGGGTCTCCTTTCCATGCATGGTCACCAATTGCAGCTGCTCTGCAGGTTCAGTAACATGCTGTCTGGTGCCTGGCACAGGCTTCTGACTGTGCAGGTACCTTGGGGGATGGCTGTGCAGGTACCCTGGGTTACAACCACTCTGGGAGCTCATGAGCTGTGGGGGCCCTTAGCTGGCAATGCTGCTGAGGCATCACACAACATCACTGTGAATGTTGTCCCCCTCCTCTCCCTCTCCCCAAACAGGAGCAAAAAAGTGTAACAAGCTAAACAGAAATAAATAATGAAAGTGCAAAACTGGGTACTGTCATTACCTGTACACCACAGGGCAGTAACAGTGTATTTGAGGTCATTGCTCAGATTTTCACTCTTTGTGGGAAAAACTGAGGAAAAGAGTTTGGGAAGAGCTGAGGGATTCTGGCACAGCCACTCCATCTCCACAGGCAACAGTCCGTGGGGCAGAGCTGACCTACCCATCCAGCACTGTGTGGCAACTGGGAAAAACTACTAGGAACTAAGCTCTTCACCACCACAGATTTGAAAATAAATTCTGCTTCTAGTCTATTGTGCAGGTGATTTTCTCCCCCTCTCAACTCATTATAAAACCTGTGAACTGTGACCAACATTTTGGATGCTACAGGCAAGTAACTCCGCTATTGAAATGTGTGTCTGTGGCATGGTGAGACCTGGCATCACCTCCACCAGCTGAGGTCATGGCCACAGAGACTGCTTTCCAGCCCAAGAAGATAGAGGCTGGTAGGTGGAAATACAAAAAGGCAGCGTCTTCCAAAGCTGTCTCTGTGCTCTGGGATAAATGTATAACAGCTGAACCAACTGGAGGGAAGGAAATTTCTGGTTTAATTAAATGAGCAGACTTAGCAAACAGATGCTTGAATAAAGAATAAAGAAGAGCTGCTACTTGTCCAAGAGACAGCTTCAGTGCTGAGGGTTGGTTTGTGGATGTGCCACATTCTCCTGCTCCTGCCCATGGGAAAACCACTGTATTTTCTCTTGGCATGTAGGTAACTTGAAGTGATGTAAGTGATGATCATACACTTGCACAGGAGGGGAAACTGAGCTTCCCTCAACGGCAGACACTGCCTCTCCCTGCAGTGCACACCAGGATCACCTGACAAATCCCATATGGGTGATGCACAACACGCTTTGGGTTCTGACAGATTTACAGAAAGCTGCTTAAGGTGGAAGGCAGCTGCACAGCAGCTGTACAAGGCGCCTGCACGTCCTTATTTTGTTGTGTTCAACTTAACTGAATTAATAAGATGAAAGGCTATTTAAAAGCACCTTGCAGATTACCTTGTCCAAGAGCCTCTTAAAATCTCATACAACGAAAGTGCATTTGATCTAAAAACACATCATCAGCCACGACAGTGTATAATAGCGCTAATGCTTCACCCAGAAGGAATCATCTCTGTTAAGTGTATCACTGTACAACTGCTGGCACCTGGGAAGAGCGTCTGTGTTTCCAGGTCAGTCTTTCAGATCCAAGTTTGTCAGACTAAAAGGGACTGGAACATCTTCTTCCTAAAACATAGCAGCTCTCTCTGTATTGTGCACTCCAGTAAATCTAATGGCCAGCAACGGTGCAACAAAAGTCATGGGGGCAGCTGGTGAGCAAGCTGTTTTCTGTGATTTAGTCCATCCTGAAACCAGTCTTAGGCCCCCATTTTGTGCAATTTGTGTGCTATTGGAAGCGTTTCTGCTGCTGAGTTATTTCTGTTGTTTCATGCCTAACAGTGCTCACAGTCTCCCTGCCCCACCCTGCAGAGCTTACCTGGGTCCTGCTCCCTGGAGACTCCATGACTGCAGAGTCTGAGCAATGCCTGGGCTTCGTGGACCTGAGTTTCACCGTATATTTTGCCAGCCAAGTGGCCTGATTTCTCTTGGCTTTAGCACAAGATGGCTGATGAGCATTATCTGAAAATGAGGGAAAGTACAAACATCTTTTATCTCCATGAAGCCAGGCAGTGTGTCCCCCCACCAGCTTGGGGTCAATGGCATCTATCTGTGAGGCTAAAACCTACCAGCCTCTTATCTACTAAACCTCTTGCAACAGAGAGGCCTGATATATCTTGTTTTCTGGCTCTCAAGACAAAGACCAAGGCTTAGGTTGACACTTTAAAGTTTCATTTTGCCAATCGGGAGTTCACAGGGCTCCATTTGCAGCATCCCTGGCCAAACAGCCACGTTGCAGGACTGCTGTTATCACAAAAGTGAAACCTATTTAAACTGCCATCCTCCTATCAAGTATTCCAGCTCCAGTATGTCCAAGGAGAAGCAGGTAGTCAGTTCAAGGGCTAAAGCTGTTTGCTTGTTAAATATTGATGGTGTGGAGCAAGGAGTATTGCAACACTACAAAAGGTCCTTAAAAATCTTCAGAGGATGAAAATTGCCGGCACTGTTGTGATTTTGAAGCTCAAATAATAAATGATTCAACAACTGTACAGTTACCATGGGGATGAATTCTCATTGAGCCTAAAATTACCAAGCTGCTGACAGGGACCTATTTTTAGTATCAGCAGATGTGTATCTTTAAAAACATCAGCACAGACCTACTACTGTGTGGTTTTGTATGCATGCCTGCTTGCCTGTAATTGAGTTTTCTGATGCTAATAATAAAAGCAAAAATAAGTAAATGTCTGACTGTTGCAACAGACAATGCAGTGATTTAGGCTGGGGGTGGTAAGTGGAAGTTGCAACTAATACCTGATAAATAAAGCATGCAAAGTGGCCAGATTGCCAGTATGTAACTGAACTAGTAAGCAGAGCCCTGTCATTACCATCAGCCAATGTGCTGCAGTAGTGAAGCATCTATTTTTGGTGTCTGTGAGTATCTAATGGGAAGCACTCGTCTGCACAGTCAGAGCCCCACGACACGGGAAAACAGAGGCTCAAAGCTGACAGGGGCTGCTGGCACGGATCCGAGTCTCGGCAGTCAAAGCCTGAGTTTGTAAGCGCTCTCTCTCCACTTCACACTTGAGGGAGGTGCAAGGATAAGCCCCTAAGAAAGCAGACAGATTAGGCGAGGTGTTAATACATCGCCAGCAATGACATAACGCAGCCGGTACGGTGCCAAGTCGTGGAGCGCCTGCTAACCACGACCAGCTCATCCCACCCGTGCTGACTCACCACGACAGCAGCGCGCCCTGTGCCGCCAATTTAAGGATGGTTAAGGCCCCTGCACCGCTGACTTGGACTGGATTTCTGTCATTAATAGGGTGGGCTGGAGACCTGCCTTTTTTTTTAGGCCCATTTTGCTGAGGGAAAGGCCAGAGGGTGGCTATAATGACATCTCATTTGGTGATAAAAGGATTGGTTTGTTTTTGCCAAACACTTAGCCAGATAGACCTATCTCTGCTTGCCTCCTGGCATGCCAAGTGCAGTACGTACACATGCAAATGGGGTTTGCCAGCAAACCAGCCAAGCAAAAATCAAGAGCAGTACATTGCAGCCAGGTAGGATAATAGGGCATTACAGGAGTTTTGTTTAAAAACCAGACAAGCTCTTCTAGTTTCTGAAAAGCAGGGATGCAGACAAGGGAGAGGTGGTTCATGGCAGGCAGCAGGGCCCCTCCTTGCGCTGCCGTATGAGGTGCTGGTCACGCCTCCCACGGAGAGCTACGGGGGAATAATGGCATTTCAGATAAGAAAGAGGAGAAGAACTAAGGATCAGGAAAAGCCTTTGTGCTGAGACACATTTGAAAAAAACCTCTGTGAATAGTCTTCTACCCCAGAGCAAATTATGTAAAGGGGACTGATTAAACCATCCATCATGTCTCATTTTCGATACTTAATTAGGAAACAATGGTTAGTTCCTCAGAACTGGCTCTTTGAGAAGTGTTGGCCATATACACTGCTCTGAGAGGGTACGTGCATCTGTTACAAATGTCCACCTCTGCTAAGAGATACCATAGTGTTCTCTCACCATAGAGAACTCCACACACACTCTTTTTTTTTTCTTAAAAATTGATCTTATGTAATCTGGACCTTGGGGGAGTTTGGTTTGACTCCAAAGAAGCTGTCCATGTGGAAGCCAGCCAACCAATATTGCAGGTGAGGTTGAGAGATGCTCCCACTCAGAATGACCGAACAACTTGGCCACACTGCCGAAGATTAAAGTGAGAGCTTCAGGAGATCTGGACAGCTGAACTGTCTGGGCTGGCACTGCCCTCTTAAGATCATACCTATGGGCTCTCATCTATATTTCCTAATGCTCTTGCCAAAAGAAAAATAGGAGGGTATACCCTGGAGAGCAGAGGTGTACAGGGCACATAGACATGTCTGAGAGGTGGTCTCAGGTTCATGGCTTATCTGAAGCAAAGGATGTGAATTTAATTCTGTAGTAAACAAAAACTTGACATTATATTCAATTTTCAGTGTGAACAATCAAAATTGGAGGGGTTTTGTTGTCCAGGCACAGTAATCTGAAACTCCCATGCAGGCACGGGCCTAGAACAGTTTCTGAGAAGTCCCTGGTTCACAAGGAAACTGTTTTCTGATATAGAGGGTGTTGTCAGCTGTTGTCAAGTCTCAAGGCACAGGGTTTACTGAGACAGAGCTGCCACTATGAACACAATCTAAAGAGCACAGGGGATGGGGTCCTTCAAACGCAGAAAAGGGGTTTTTTATTTGCCTCTTACGAATAACCCTTACCCTTGAGCATATATGAACATTGAACTGGTTTGTCCTCTCCTGAGCCCAAAGGTATGATCCAGATGTGACCCATGGGGGAAAGTAATAATGCCTGAACCAAAAAGATGACATCTCCCATCCTTTCTGTCCTTCTTGTCTTCCTTTTCCAGAGCTGGAGAAGAAAGAGCCTGTATCTGCCTCAGTAGTATCAGCTGAGCAGTGGATGTCTCTGTGTTGTAGATGAGTAATTGGTGCCTGGGGAAAGGATGTTATTGCTTTTGAGGCTTCACAGATTTTGGCAAAAAAACACCAGAATCTAGACAGAAGAAACTGAGGAGAATGGTCTTCTCAACCATAGGACCCCAAATGACAAGAATACTCAAGTGGAATCAGGGTGAATGAAGCTATGGCAGGAAAGGGACTTGAAATTACATGCTTGCTAAGGACCACATCCACATAGCCTGGATTCTTTATTCCTAGTTGAGATTTAGGGAACACTGGGTAAACTCCCTACACTGCATTAGCAAGGAATATTTTGCTGCAGGTGGATGTGCCAACTTTGTAGGATCATAGGATAATTCAGGACAGAAGGATCTTTCAAGAGATCTCTAGTCCAACCACCTGTCCAAAGCAGGGACAGCTGTGATGTGAATCATGTTAGTCAGCATTTTATCAAGTCTGATAAAACTCACCAAGGATGGAGATGGAAACCTCTGAGCAACCTGTTCCAATGTCTGACTGTCCACATGGGGAAGAGGCTTATCCTTATATGCAGGACATAAGGATGTGGTAAACTACATAATCAGCTTTTCTGTACCTCAGAGACATCGCCAAAAACAGTGTTAACAGCTGAGTAACAGCCGTCATTCAAGGGAAGCTGTTGATGACAGGAGCACCCAGGGCCATGAATTTCAACTGTGAGACATAAGTGACAACATAAGTGCTGAAGTCTTTGGTACTGACAAAAGTCTTGTCATCATTGCTGAACATACAGTCAGAAGAGCAGCAAGACAATAGATACCACTTGTACTTAATTCAGCTCACTGTGATACGAGTTAAAGAGCAGCAGCAACTAAGTTAAACAAAGAAAAAGGTAACTTAAAGAGGAAGGTGAAACTGCTACAGCTCCAATGTTTTAAAAATCACAAGCTTTGCAATAACCAAGGAATGGATAACCACACAGCTTCTGTTTTATAGCGACAACTATGGAAATCAGGCTTGGTTAGTGCTGTACTTCCCCCAGTTCCCCACAGAGGCTGAGGCTCCTGAGTGAAGCATTAGACAGAAGATTCAAATCTAAAGTGCTGCAGTGTTGAGAAGTACTGATGCAGAAATAAATATGGTCAAGCCTCAAAATTACATCTGTCCTGCCATCTGCCCTGCAAACCTGCAATCCTGGAGTCAATCAGTGACAGGAAAGACAAAACCCCAGCAAGACCCAGGCCAAGAGTACACGAGCACAGAAGGAAGAGCTGGTCAGTGCTACCCACAGTCAGTATCCACATTTCAGCATGCTTTTGTACATAGTCAGGGATGGCTACTCGAGCCTGTCTTCATTTTCTTGGCCATGCTGCTGGTTTTTTCTCATCAGGAAGCTTGTTTTTGCCTACAGCTCTCTAGTAGTTTCTCACAATCTTTCCTCTCATGATGGGGCTCTGTAATCTACTCTTAAAGCTTCAGTAGCCTCTCCCTCTAGGAGTTAAGTAAGGGGAATTGAGGCTTATTCACCCTTTTAGGTTTCAGCATAGGTCCTTTTGTCTAGAGTGTTTGAAACCATCGTTTCTCCAGAGTTGCTCCCACCCTTGTGCTGGTTCAAATCTCAACTCTCTGTGGAGTTTTTTTCTCTTGCTCATCTTCTGTTTCTCTTCCTGGTCAGCACCAATGTTTCCTGAGGAGTCTCTTCTCACAGAGAGCCTGCCTTCCATCCCACACTCCTCTCTGAAGGCAGCTTCCACAGGCAGCATCCATTCCTGCTGTTTGACTGTCAGTCCTCGGCATTACACACAAAAGTCAAGGTAGGCACATCTGATGGGCTGGCCATGCTCTCTGCTCCTCATAGAGGGAATTTTGCTCCCCTGACCATGCTGGCCACCCTCCCCCTGCCCTCCACAGAAGGCAGCTCTGCATTGGAGCAAACACAGGCCAACTGACCACAGCAGGTCAGCTCTCCTGGCTTGTAAAGCACTGGAACACCCATACCATCTGCACAGCTATCAAGATCAATTGTAACCATGACTAAACCTCCAAAACCTGACAGTATGGAAGGGTTTGTAACCAAGAGGCAGCCAAACTGCCAGACATCAGGATAAGAACTTCCAGGGCTCTCCCACCATGCAGCAGCTGATATGAAGCAGTTGAGTGGCATCCAAGATATTGAGTTACCTAGAGCTCAGGTCTCACCCAGTACAACAGTCCCTAGAGTTTTAAAGATTTAATTATGTGGGAAGTGATTCTCCCCCAAAGCATTCTATGATTCTATGAAAGATCACTTATGAAAGATCACCTTTGGTGTCAATCTATAATTTCATCTGCTGAGTCACAGCAGTTCAAATAAATTGAACTGGACTACTTGGGAGGTTGAAATTGCCCATGGAAAATCATAGTTATTTCTATTTAGTTTTACTGTTCAAGTTAACTTCCCCTCTCCAATTTAAAACTTTCTAAAGTTTATGGACTTAAAAGTAGTCCCTTCTGGATAACACAATTTCAACTTCTACATGTTCATGTTTGTTGTACTTTAAGGTGAAGATCAGTTTGTAATATAATTTTGCCAAGCATATACAATCTGAAACCATTAAATGTTTTTCTTTTCTTTCTTTTTTTCCCTCCTCACCCTGAAGGAAGACTTTGGTGACTCTAGAAGACATGAGAAAAATCTCCACTCTTGCAAATAAGAAAAAAAATTGCAACCGTATTTAAAAATACTGAAGCCAAAATAATGGAGACTTTTAATAACAGATAAGTTAAAGCCAATGCAATGATAAGGCAGATCTGTATTGTGCTGGCTGCAAACTTCAAGTCACTCCTGCATCCTTCAAAGAGTCATTCAGCATCAATATATACCTGACAATAAGGATTTTTGGTTTGTTTTGGAAGAAGCAGGAGAAACAAAACTCATTTGAAATTCTATTACTTACAATAATTTGGTAGTTATGATAGGGTTGATCTGCTTTTACTAAGATAATACGTGTTCAGGAGCAGCTATCAAGGCAATGCACACACAGGACATATGCAGTATTGCTCCAAAGATACATTTGCCTTAACTTCTACAATGAGACAAAAAGCACAATGATATTCTTCCACAGTTTTTATTATGTACTATTTTTTCCCTGACAATTTAATTTTAAATCTAATTAATAGTGCATGTCCCTTGTGTAGGGCTATCTTTTATTCTCAGTGTCCATAAAATATCTGCACATCTGACCCTCTGCACAAGCACTATTTCAGCAACTCACATCTGGTCCATGCTTGTGTGTGCACATGCACAGCACTCAGGATAAGCACATTGGCTCTTTAGCCCCGAAGCATCTCTGTTTCACTGCAGATCAGAGAACACAATGAGCACAAACCAAACGTGCTCTGAAAGGGTCTCCAGGAAAACAAGGGGAAAAGTGAAAAATGGGGCTGTGGATCACTTTGAAATCCCTTCTGAGGGAGGCAATTTGACTTCCAGAGATTCTTGACATCTGTAGCCTCTCTTAAAAGATTAAAAAAAAAGGGGGGGGAGAAGAACAGATCTATACAGGCACAGAGGTGGGAATTTATGTCTTATTTCCATTCTTCTCCCACTCTGCCACACTCCAGGCTGACTTCCTCCTTTTTTATGAGAATAAGATTTCTGTGTCCTGTGACCCAGGATCCATCCACAGTTCAAGACAGAGCTGAAAGCTGTTGGAGGTATTGGAGGAAAGCAGCTGTCAAAGCAGCCTGGTGAAAGCTAAGAAGAGCAGAGCAGCAAGATGGAAAATATGTCTGCTTTTTTACCTTCCAAAACAGTGCACAGATGTGCTATCACAGCTTGGTGGGGGAGAAGGGGGACATACCTGTGCACTGACTGACAGTCAGGTGTTGCCAGAACAGCAACTGACAATGCTGCCTGCTGACAACAGGAGAGGATTACATATCCCCCTCATTTTCCATCTTACAGGAGAAGCTGGGGATGTAGGTACATGCATTCAGTCACCTGCTTCAGCACTGTGTGACTTCCTGTGGAAAACTACAAGTTTTATAAAAATGAAAAGGCATTGTTCTGTGAATTTAAGAACACTTACAAACCAAATTTTCACTTTGAGTCCATGTTTCCTTAGATTAAAGCCTTGAAACTAGGACAATTTTTGTGATGCAGGTAGAATAAGCCCCAACCTCTTGTGGTAAAATGCTTAGAGCAGTAAATATTTATTATTAAGCCAGCCAGGATCCATTTCCTCTAATTAAAACATTTTCATCTTGGTGCTATTTCATCCCATCCCACCAAATGAAAAATGTATTTCTCAAGTCAGCACTGCTCCTGAAAGTGATTCCATTGAGGTGGAAGGTTACAGTCTCTTAGACTCAGAGACCACCTTCTGAGGGGGAGCTGATGACACAAGCCCCATAGCCTGCCAGGGAGCAGCGAAGTTCCTCAGATGAAGACTGACAGTACCTACATGGGAGGAAAATGAAAGCAGGTCTATTTATTCTCAAACTTACCACTTGGCTTTCAAGCACAAAAACTCCATCCCTAGCTTTACAACTGTTGCTGCTATAAAACATGTATTTGGGGTTGGAATTGAATGTATTAAACTCCTTCATAGAGCTCAGGAGCTTACAGCCTTTCTTTAGCAGCTATCCACGAATTAAGTCCTGCCAAGCCAGTGATTACCAGGGGGACAGAGCAACAAGATGTTTTTTTACAATTTCTTCTGATTGCTGACATCCTAGTGCCTGCAGTGATGAAGAGCACCTTTAGCTGGCTATATTACTCTAACAGACACCACCATATTATATAATGGGAAACAGAAATAATACAGTTTAGATACAGGATATTGCAAAAGGAGCTGCACGTCTCTGAATTTATGGTGCCTGATTTCCTGTAGCTTCCTCTGTTGTGGAGTTTACAGTGTTTATTAATGCAGCTTGGGCACACTGCAGCCTTCCTCTCTCTGTGGGCACCAATTCCTTCTTTTCCAGCAGCTGCCTTTTGCCAAGGAAATTACATAATGGCAGTTCTGCAGTTTTGACAAAGGTGGCTGAGGTTAGTCACATAGGTAGAGCATCATTTTTGGAAGAGAAAAAGTGAACCAAACTCGTTGACTCAGGAGATGAGTTTGCTGATGTTGTTTATGCAGTCATTGTAGCAATTTAGGTGGTGTTTTCCAGCTACTTTTTAAAAAAAAACTCAAAAAACAAAAAAGCCTTACAGAAGATAGAAATTGAAAGGGATATTTCTGTTAGCTTCATCTATTTATTTAATTGCAGCAAGGACTTTGCCTGATTTCTGTGCTATGTTGTACAAACTGAAGATGAAGGACACTTGCCCTCCAAATAACACACTACAAGGCTTATAGGAAGTCATCCAGATCGTGGCTACCAAGAAGTGACTGAGTTGCAATATTTGAAGTCAAGTGAATAAGTCCATCAAAAGTACCTACCAAAAAACAACTGAAGAGAATAAAGTTACTTAATATTTGGGAAGAGTAATATCACATGGACAAAATACATGTAAAACACTACAACCACAAGCTGAAAATAATGGCCTGAGGAAGGCAGGAAATGCAGGATGAGGAAAGGAAAATCATTGGGCAAGAGACTAGGAGGGAATGAGGAATGTTTTTTACATAGAGGTGAAGATGGAGATGATGGAGTTGTGCATCCTTCTCCCTTATGTCTTCCATGAGGTGCCTGCTATTTGTTTGAGACTTCTTTAAAACTTGATTTTAAGGACTTAGGGCAGAGTCCTTACTTTCCACTCATGTTTATTATGCCAAGTACCATGTTCTAGGTGCTGGTACAACACACACTAGTGAGTTTAAAGGGGGACAGGACACACAAGGGAAATAGCATACAAAAATCATTTTACCTGCCAGACTTCTGGCTAAATTGAGTTACTTTTAAGAGCTCTGGGAACATGGGAGTACAAACAGCAAGATATAACTATGGTGTGAAGCTGAGTTTTGGGCAAAAAGTCAGGAAAACACTTGTCCAGTTATATAGGGAAAACTCAGGAGGACTTAAGCAGCAACATGAACTACAAATGAAAAAGCTGTGCCAGCCTTTTGCCATGCTAATTCTGCATCACAGAGAGGTGCATCAAGAGATGAGGCTGTGAGTCTTCAGTACATTTGTTACGAAATTTAAAATCAAGTGTACTCTCAAAATATAGCCCCCATAGATAAAATGAAAATAAATATCTTCCCCAATGCATTGAAATGTCAATTGTTACAAACATCTAAATGGTTTACTTTCAGTTCTACAGCTCATGTGATCCACTGCAAAATCTTGTGTTTTGAACAATTTTTTTCTTCAAAAGATGGAAAAAAACCCCCCCACTAAAATCTGACTGAATGCCTATCATGAAAATATAATTTTATTCCAAATCTAAAGCTGAGGTAAACTACATTTTCACTTACAAATGAAAATAGCCAAAGCATACTGTGAAGGCCAAATACACTGGCATTTTCTTTTAGCTTCTCTAGAAACCAGCAACTGGTATCTGAGGACCAGCACAGACTAAATGTACTAAAGAAACCTCACTCTGAATTATAGATATTTAAAGCTTAAAAAATTGTTATTTTCCTGTTCAAAACTTTTTCTTCTGTTAGGGAAACAAAGTAGATGGTGACTTCTATGTCACAGTTCCTTTCTCTTTGTATGCCCATACAGCGTAGCACAGGGCAAAAAGAGAAAATTTGCAATGAATCAATGGAAACCTTTTGGCAGTATTTCAGTTGGTCCATCATCTTACAAAACATGGCTTCCAAAACTAAAATAAGCCATGTTCAATCCATTCCCATATGAAGAAACGGCATGTGCTCTATTTTGAAGAATATAAAGACTTACATGGAAGATGTGATGAGAAAGGCCGCTGGCATGAGCTTAGGATGTTCACATTATAAATGATGAAGATGTGTCAGTGAGTTATGCAAGTTATCTGAAACAAGTGCCAAAATTCCTTTTACCAAATCATCACATTCTACGTAACACTTAGCTTACTATAGCCCTTTTCATATATACACCTACCAGCCTCACACAAAGGAGAAAGTAAAAGCTATTTTAGAAGTAATTTAGAAAGCTTAAAAACCAGCCAGTCACAGTGAAATTTATTAGCATCTTTTCTATGCCTCACTTCAACTGCCACTTTATTGAAAGGTGTTATCTCAATTTTTTCTAAGAAATACAACTACAGAAATTGATTTGTATCTGCAAAATGTTTCCACTTCGGTGAATGCCACATTTTCTAATTACAAAACCTGTTAGCTCCATCTGCTCTTTGAACTAGAACTAGCCTATTGGATCAGTGTGTCCTGTTACGGACAAGCGAATGCAGCCACCTTGCACATCATCATCCACCGTGTAAAATCTTCAGAAATGCTGTTTTCCCCTCAGATTTCTCAGTAGAGCCTGAGGCCCCTAAAGAGCTACTTTGTAAGTACAAAATGTTATTCATATCCATAAATCATCAAATACACTCTACCTACCTAATCCAGAATTCTTATGGCATACTCTTGCCAATTCCCAGC
>JAOXXN010000395.1:129684549-129698770 GCA_026770055.1 Myrmophylax atrothorax
TCATTTCCTGAGAATACAATTTTATTTCAGAATATAAAGGTCAATTTATATATCTTGCCTTTTGTACTGATCCTGATAATGTGGATGTGAATTCTGAGGTTTAAACCCATTGAGGACAAAGAAAGAAAACCCTTAAATCCTTGGAAGTCTGCAATCCAGTGTAATCTCAGTCAATCCACTACATGTATGTGTTCAGAATCATTCATGTGTTCTAGTCTGTTATGGAAACCCTATAACCCAATCAGTGTACAAATTATAAATAATATTTAATTTGTGCAGGTGCTTACATTTCAAACCCTTATGCTGAAATTGTGTGATCTGTGATCTCAGACTTTAGCATTGTGTATATCAAATCAGGTTGATAAATTCGTGACAGACTAGGTAGTGTTGCATCACAATGGGAAAGTATTTATAGTGTTGTTTACAAAACAGAAAGACAGCTTTTCACTGGGTGAGCCCAGTGACTAGGAGGTCCTTTCTAGTCCTTTCTTTCTCCAGGCATTTCTCATGTCTTTTAATTTCTTCAGAAACTTCTGTAACATTTATTAAATATGCAGAGCTTCTTTTTGTAACAATAGTGTCAATGAAGAATGTTTGTGCAAAGTAAATTAATTTCCTGTACACAGTTCAACTGCACACTGGGGAAAGGCCAAAACACCATCCAAATAAGACAAGTTTAGGTTCCCCAATAATTGTTTTGTAATCTGCATTTATAACAGACTTCCAAGAACAAAAGACATTCCTTTAGAAACAGCTGAGGTTGCTTAGTGACACAAATGTATTTACTGTGTCATAACTTGCAAAAGCCAAACACATTAAAACAAGAGAATTAATAAGCACCAGTGTCATGAATCTTTCCTTAACTCCCAGGGTAAATATAAACCTGTTGGCCAACAGCCTTATGTAGTTTTGGATACCCAGTCTGAGACCTTAATGGAAACAGGAAACATTAGTTGTTTTAAAAAAATATAGACTTTCATTCTTAAGAAATTCAAATATGTATACTTTGTCCCAATGGATGTTCAGGATTTGTATCTTTCATGTAGTATTTAACCCCAGTAAATTACCTAAGAATTTGCATATATAGATGCTGCTTCCTAGCAAGGCTACATAATCAGCCTCATTGTCAGTTGTGAGGCTGAGCTACTTTTTTCTGCTGAAGTTGTCACTGTTTCTTGCATCTTTCAGGCACCAAAAATCCTCTCCAATCTTTTGGGCAAAGCTAAAGAATGGCACCCTCTTCTCCCCTCTCATCTTCTGCCAATGTCTGACACACCAAAGTACTGTATTCCAGCTCATCCGTGCAATCAGAACATGTGGCCCCTTTGGAGGGACCACAGGAACATTCCTTTGGCCTAGTAAGCCTATCCTTCTCTTTCCCTAATCTACCAAACCTCTTCTCCCTCCTCTGATACAAAAAAGATGCAGTCAATACCCTGTGCCTGCCCCAAATATGCAGAGGGGGACAGTGTGCAGGAATTGCTTCTGAGGAGTGCGTTGAGCTACCTGTTCAATTAGGAGTTGCCAGGCTGCCTTGCACAACAGCCTCTGCTAGTTTAGGAATGAGACAGCAGGCGTGGGAAAGGAGCCTACCAACGTCTCAGGGATGCACTAAACTGTGGGGTAACCAGTTCTTTGTTTATTCAAATAATTGACTCACTTCCAGCTTTCCTAATAACTGGAATACATTTTAATGGTAACCTTTTATTATAAGCAATGGGTCAGTGTAATCCGTCGTGTGGGCTTTTATAGATTTTCCATATATGCAATTCCTGTGAATAATTTCCATTTGTCTGGTCTTTTCAAATATGAAAATATAGGAAGCAGAGATTAAAACAAAATATTGAACCACCCCTAAAATGCCATTAAATAAACTTCAGTAACATCTCTTGAAAAATCAGATTCAAGAGAAAATCCCTTTTACCTTTTGTCAAAATTCCCTGCGCATTTCGGTATGTTCTGTCAAAATCCCTGTGCTTGTTGTTTTACTTTCAATTGGTAATTGTTTGTTAACCAGACACATCTCTTGACAGTTCTGTTAAAACAAGCGTATCTACAGTGAATACTGAAAAGCCACAATCAATAAACTAGTAAATAGTGATTACAAGTAATGTGTCTCACTCAGCATGTAGGGCAAAAAAGAAAAAAAAAAACAAAGAAAAAGCAAAGCACCTCCTGTCTAATTGTGTTTGAAGTAGACTTATCTAAAATTAAGGAAGCACTTGTCCCATAAGGACTGGAGCCAATTCCACTGAATCAATGGAACCTGGGCAGGACTGCCAGCTTTCTTCATTGAAATTCCTCCTTCAAGCATACTTTTGACATTAAGCCATTAGAAAAAGATGACTGTTACTTAAAAAGAAAAATGAAAACCAGGCACCACTTGAGATCTGACAACCCCGTCTTGCTTCAAATCTGAACTGTTGTGTTTGTGCAATTTAGGCCCTGGATTTGCTCCTCACAGAAGCACAATCAACCTTCAGGTGAGAAGCAGCTCAGGGCAGCTGCTGTGGTTATAGATATGGTAACATTTCTTTCTACTCTCTGACCACAGCTTTTTTTTTTTTTTTTTGCAATATTACTCATCTCATCTTGAATTCCTCAATTTTCCTGCTTAACTTAGTCCTTCACACTTTTCCTTTTTCTCTTCTAAAAAACTGTGGTCATGACAGCCTGATGACATCGCACATGCCACTTCCCTTTTAACCTAAAATAGTCCTTCTTACAGTCCTATTTCTTTTTTTTCCCATTAACTTCTAAATATCCAAACACATTTCAAAAATTCATGTAATGATTTGGGTTGGAAGGGACCTTAAAGATCATCCAGCTACCACTCCCTGGCACAAGCAGGGATACCTTTCACTGGACCAGTTTGCTCAAAGCCTCATCCAACCTGGCCTTGAACAATTCCAGGGATGGGGCATGGGCAACCTGTGCCTCTGTCTCACCACCTTCACAGTAAAGAATTTCATCCTAGGATCCAATCTAAACCTGCCCTCTTTCACTTTGAAGCCATTCCCCCTTGTCCTGTTGCTACATACCCATGCCAAAAGTCCCTCTCCAGCCTTTGTAGGCCCTCTTTGGGTACCGGAAGGCAACTTACTCAGCCTCTGTCTATAGGAGAGCTGCTCCAGCCCTCCAGTCACCTTTGTAACCCACCTCTGGACTCATTGCACAGGTCTACACCTCTCTTGTGTTTGGGGCCCCAGAGCTGGATGTGGTACTCCAGGTGGGGTCTCATGAGAGCAGAATAGAGCAGCAGAATCGCCTCCCTTGATTTGCTGGTCAGAGTGTAAGGTAGTGGTTTATTTTGAACGTTTGGGGGTTTTTTTGTTATTCTATCTGCTTATTTTATCTTCCAGACATTGATGAGGTCACACTGATTTTCCCTTATTAAATCAAGCCAATATATTTAGACAGCGGATTTCCCAACAGCAAAGTCAACAAACAAGATCCATAAATTATTACACAGTAATAATTCCCATCACATTAGCAATTGTGTTTTCCTGTATATTTTGTTTAGAGCTAAATTCACCCTCAGTAGATAATGAAAAGCAGCCCCTTATGTTGCAAACCTTTCAGCATATAACGTTCAACATAATAGATTTCATTATATCCTGCAGTGTTATTATTCATAATTTAGAGTAAGTATCACAGGTCATGTCACTTACCTCTCAAAACTTTTGTATAAATAAAATCTCTGGCTTACAGTAAGAGGCATGGAGAGCGTTCCTGCCTCATTCCGTTTTCCTCTCTCCAGGGTCCTGTTGAAGCACCACAATTCACAGTCAAAGGCACCCACATAAACTGGCCATGATTTTAAATTACAGAATCATAGAATACAGGTTGGAAAGGACTGACCTCAAGGATCATCTCATCCAACCTTCCTTGGCAAAAGCACAGTCTAGACAAGATGGCCCAGTACCCTGGCAGCTGAATCTCAGAAGTGTCCAACGTTGAGGAAACCACCACTTCCCTGGGGTGATTATTCCAATGGCTGATTGTTATCATTGTGAAAACTTCTCCTTTTGTGAGCAGTCAGGACCTCCTCAGGAGTAACTTGTACCCATTATCTTTGCCTTTACCACGTGACTCCTTGTAAAAAGGGAGTCTCCATCTTCTCTGTAGCCACTCTTTAAATAGTGGAACATGACGGCAAGGTTTCCCTAAAACATTCCTTTCTCAAGACTGAACAAACCCAGTTCTCTCAGCCTTTTCCCAGTGACAGGCTTCCCAGTCCTTTGTCATCTTTGTGGCTCTTCTTTGGACCCTCTCCAGCCTGTCCACATCTTGTTTTCATAATGGGGACCAAAACTGGAAACAGTATTTCAGGCGTGGCCTGACAGTGCTGAGCAGAGTGGCATAATGACTTCCTGATCTCTGCTTTATGCCCTTGTGTTTGGACCAGCCTGGATTTTTGTTCCCAAGGCCAGGGGCCTGGCAGTGCTGGGGCAAAAAGAGGTGAAGGAAGCATTGAGAACCTCTGTATTGGCATTCACCTCTCCTGTTTATCGGTGGGACAGTATTTTCCTTCTGTTTCTGCTTGCTGTTTATGTACCTGAAGAACCATTTCCCGTAGTTCTGAGCAGACTCAGAAGCATGCAGGTAAGTCAAATTTTAAGTTTTCTTTTTGGCAAGAGTTTTTTTTGTGGCAGTTCTGTAGCTGCAGAGGAGCAGGCTAATTGAGAAAAGCAGACAGTGGAGAAGTGGTGGGGAGAAGCTCTTTCACCCATCTCAGTGAGAGCATTGCCTTCCCATTTGGGATTGGAGGGCTGTGTCTGGGTTGAACGGAGACCCATGGGATGAGGCTTAGGAAAGCCACTGCTTTTTGCAAGATCTGAATTGTTCTTATTGGACTCCCACCATTGCTATCAATAAATGTGCTCTCCTCCATTTGAAAACATGCAACATCTTGGAATAATTCCACCCTCTGTCTTCTGTATAACATAATTTAAACTAAGAGCAGCAAACCAAAATTCCCACCAATTATGAAAAAACTTTTCCAACACTTTAAAGTCAAATGGCAATAACTGTTCCACTCATTTTATGTTTTCTCTTCCCCACACTGGCTGCTACAACCCAACTATCATTGTGTCTTGGGTTGTGCTATTCATTCCATTGAAAGCATGAGCAGGAGCCCTCTGGCAATAAAGAAGGAGGAATGACAAGGCATTGGAAGACGAACATCCTTCAAATGGTGCAAAAATGTGCTCATAGTACAGAGTATCTGACAAGATAGACACTTCAAAATCAGCCCCTGTCTTCCTGTTAAACTCACTGCCTTGAATCAAAAGCAATGACAAGCTTGGGTTTCATACTTTTTGTGTAGCAAGGATTCCAGTTTTAGCTGGAATAAGTTATAACTCAGGCTAACATTGCAGTGAAATTGAGCCCAAAGAGCTTATAAACAGAATCTTTGATTGCAAAATTGATTTTAAACTGTATAAAGTAGCTCTGCTGACACAATTCTATTTTAGCAATGAAGACAGGACCCCAAAGGCCAACATTTCTAAGGCAATTTGTCCAAGGAAGAAATGCCTCTTTTCAGTTAATGAACCATTTTATAAAGAACTTAGTATTATTAACTTTCATTATAATTTTCTTGTAAAAGACATGGTGACACTAGGTCTCCATCTTCAGCTAGGAAGTCATCACTTAGATTATATACCATTGGCATTATGAGTGCATATATTCCAAAAGTTCCCTCCTTTACTGTTTTCACAAATTTATCTCCATAATCCATTTTCAAATGGTCCCTACTTTAAGTTTGTGTTTCGTACTGAATGTCAAGCTGCAAAAAGAAAACTCTCGACCACATTTACCTAAATTCATTGTTGCCTGGTGGGTTTTACCACCCTCATTTAATGTTCAAATGAATAAGATAGTAAATTGGGCAAAACAGTGCTAAAACCAGAAGTTGCAATATAGTTTATGAAGACACAAACTTATAAATGAGCAACAAAGCTAGGAACCAGGGAAACTAGCTATCATCTGTCTATATGTTTGAGACTACCTTTCTTTTACTTCAAAATCATACCTGACCTGGAAGACCCACACAGCAGGAAAAAATGAACAAACAAACAAAAAAACCCAAAACACCAAAAGGAAAAGCTCCCATGGCAGTTCCAGCTTTGTGATTACTTTCCTCCTCATGGCTTTCCCACTCTTTATATTTATGCAGATTCGTATCAGCACTGGGCATTGCAGTCTACTACAGCAAACTGTAGTACATCAGAGTAGGAACTGCACTGCAGAAAATAAAATGTTAATGTTGATTATTAAAGTTTTCCTGTGATTTCCATATGCACTCATTATCACTGCTGCCATCATTCACTCTTCGTGCTGTTCTCATTGAAGCCTCTGCAACTGAAGTAGGTAGGATTTTAACCTGAAGAAATTTCTTGAAGATAATGTGAATCTAAATTCCTCTTCCTTAATAAAATAATTCTAAAATAATCGTGCAGTCCCAAAATCCCAAAAGAAAAGCTCCTCTAAGATACCAAAAGAGGAAGTCAGTTGCATTGCTCAATAAGAAACCCCTTGAAAATGACAAGCAGAAGGGAGTGACTACATGAATGTTTCCTGTGCTGAGGTATCCCAGCTTTCATGGGGGTGTTGTAAGATGACTTGTGTAACTTGTGGGTAGCCTGGATGGCACCTCTTAGTGGAGATCTCATTTGATAATGGCCAAACCTGACTAAGCCAAGTTGCAACCAAGTTGCCTTTGAAAGCTCCCCTTCCTGTGTTTCCAACACATCCTTGTGCTGTTCCTGGTGCTCCTTGGAGCCACAGGCAGTCAGATCAGAGGATTCAGACAGCAGAAAACTAGGCCTGCAAAAAAAGCAATGAGTTTTATATCCATTTAGCTTTCTGCACTGGATTATTTGTGAATTGATGTACATCCCTAGGAAAGAACTTGCAGAAAGCATGGATAGCAGGCAGGAGGGGGAGTGGGAGGGGGACTTTTTCTTTCAGCTGTAAGTTTGGCTTAACTGAATCATAAACCTTCAGGTGAGGTTTGCCCAATACACTGACTTTGGCAGTCCAGGTCTTTGAAGCAGTGCCTGTCCTAGTCCAGGCCCAGCTGATTGCTCCCACCATCATGCTGAAGTTCACAGCCTTCTCAAGTGGGTCTGTGAAATCATCCTCCATAGCGCTAGACTGTAAATTGGGCTGTGGCTCAAGGTACATAACTTGTGATGCAACAGGAGGGGTGATGAGCTGTGGTGTAACACCAGGAGTGAGTAAATGGAGGTCATAGGGCAGGAACTTTAACCAACATAGTTGCAGGAGCCAGTGCCTCATAAAACTACAGTTGGAGGGATCTCAGTGGATCATGTTCCTTGAGCACATCAGGATCTGCAATACCTCTGTGCTTTTTAATTAACGTAAATTCTCTGTGTGGCAGCTACAGTAGTGGATTTAGTTTTCTCCACAGAAAATGATCTACTGGGGGAACAAAATAAGACATAAAACTTATGGCATGGCATTATGGGCTTGTATGTGACGCCATGGTTGGACGTCACTTGATCTTGTAGAGTAGACAGGCATCGCAGAGAGAACACTGGTACAGCTGCAGTACAGTTACCAGGGCTTACTGGTGCCACAGATCTCCTTAACAGAATGAAGCCATAAAAATCTGCTCAATTAGTTTATGTTGCAGACCTTCAAAATCCATTGCTTTTACAATGATTTAGGAATAAACAGAAATCCAATTTCTTCCATGCTGGCAATAAAACATAGATTATGCTAGGAACACCCCCCACACACACCTTAAGAGTGCCTTTATTTAGATTTGGACCAAAGCCCCTGAAGGTGTGGTCTTCCCAGGCAGTCTCAATGTTCCACTGGGAGTTTGCAAGTGGTTGAGTCTCCAAAAGAAATGTGATTCTTATGCAACCATATGACTGGCAGAACTGGTGTCAGAGGCAAGGACCAGTCATCATAAAGAGCTGTTTCTGTTGTGGTTGGTGTAAGGGATGAGTGAGGCTTTTGGACTTCTCTGTCTGAGAAAACATTGTAAAATATTTTACTTATAATGTATTTTCTCCTTGGAGAGTGTGGCAAAGTTCAGATTAGTTGTACACTATTTTGAGTGAACTTTTTCTCTCATTCTTAGCTGTTTGAATTGCCCAGCTCACCATGAATGCCTTCTCTCTCTACAGTTGAGACAAAATGTGTAATAGATTTTAGCAGATCCCCTTCTGCCCCTTCCAATATGTAAAGGAGGCTAATACTGCTGGTAAAAAGAAAAAAAAATATGATGAACTTCATGCACATAGTTTCTCATTCTGATAATAAGGTAAAACCAAGTATGATGGAAAGTATGTTCTCTCTAAACTGATTTATTGTATATATATAGCTGTTTGCAGCAACAAAGAAACCATTGTGATGTAAAAATATCAGTCCTCAAGTTGAATTTGCAGTTGCACTTATCTGATTATATAAAAAGAAATGCTGAAGAACTGTAAAACTCTCAAATATTTATTCAGCAAAGGCTGACTCCCATACACTGTTCCTTCACCATACACATGCACATGTTTCTTGTATGTCATTTAGTGTGTGCTGCTTTTTAGAGCACAGTTTGTGTAATTTGTCACTTGATTTACTGTATGATTTCCTGAGTATGGAGCAATCCCAAAATAAGTGCCATTTTGTGAGTAGCAAAGTACTTGAGTGCAGCTCACCACCTCCAGTGTGTCAGCTGGATCTGTTGCACCACTATTAATGGCATATTCAGAAAAACTCTCACATTAATATTGAAATTCTTCTAAGACCGTATTTAGCTTTGGCAAATGTTTCCCATGTGTCTTTGAGTGGCAGTCCATCTTTTGGTGTTTGTATTTGCCATCTGGAGATGTCAGCTTTGTTCTACAGAAGTATGAATTGGTGTAAGTAAATCTCAAGAAGTGGAAAGAACATTTTAAAAGATTTACAAACAAATGTATCCATAAATAGTATAGAAAAATGAAAGCTTTAGTCATGTGTAGTGATGTGGACATACTTTTTTGGCAAGTCACTCTACTGTCTGAATTTTTTTTAGATCTTGTTGCTACAGATATCCCAAAAGGAATTGTAAGCAAATTCTAGAAGAGAAAGAAAACATACTGTAGTTTTTAGCTTGTTCATTTATGCATGTGATCATATGTTCAGTATGATCAGGCTCACATTTCTTCTAGTACTTCTTATAAAGAGTCGGATTTCCTGATTTTCATGGATTTTTCCACACTAGTTTGTGGGAAATATTTGAATCAAGGATAAACTACCTGTAAAATACAAAATATTCCTTAGTTCCTTGTACAGGAAGATGCAGGAGTTATGCATTACCCTTGTGGCCGTTGCCATTACTATTCATACTTACAACAATTTGAATGTAGAATCTGTTTTTCCTTGTACTCGGCTACGACTCTGATAAGCATCAGAAGAGATTAAATATAACCGTGTAAAGGACATAACCTCCTGTTACACTGCAGTAGGTTTGTTTTGCCACCAGCTACTGCAGTATAACATGAAATTCAGATCTTGGCAGGTATAACACTTCCAGTTTCTGCAACGTGGAATATTTGAAGCTATAGCCTGTTAAATATAATTAGATGAACCCAGCGGTTGTAAACCACAGAGCAATTAAAACTCAATCCCTAGAAATATAGTTCTTTCCAGTTATTTATGCAGTTGAGATAGGCAGAGCCATATACAGTACTCAGAAACGATACGCATTCATCTGTGTTTATATCACCAGGAAAGGCACTGCCATCTGCCCTTAGCAATTCTCTCTCTACTCTTTGCTCTTTGTAAGATGAGCCCAGCTTCAATGTCATGTTATGATTTATTCCTAGTGATCTGCTCCTAGTTGTTTTCTGGTCACCAGTAGTTTGTTTGGATTCCCCCTTTTCTCCTCTGTTGTCTAGTGTCTCTGTGGGACTTGGGCTTGTCAGAGTTATTTTATACATCATTAGCTCAGCAGAGCAGGGGATGATTACTTTCTCATAGAAAAGTAATTCTTTCTCGGAAGACACATGAACATCTTGGCTGTTGAGACAGTGTTTTTTGCAAATTTCCTTGAAAGCTGAATACTTAGGATTTTATTCTTTGTTGCTTCACACATCTTGCTGTCAGTTAAACTCCTGCCAAAGAACACCACTGAATCAGTGGCTCTGCACACAGTATCTCCCAACCTTTGAGACTGCTGCTTTGTAATCTTAATGTCCTTGTACACAAGTCTTATTTACTTTTTTAATGTCATCTCAAGTTCATTTCCTTTAATGATCAAAAGTCTGTGGCATGGTTTAGCCCTGAAAAGGACTGATACTACAGCCCTCGCAGTGTTATGGAGTGTAACTAGGGCAGAGGCCAGCTGGACAGCAGCCAGCGCCTGGCTCCAGCATTTGAGAGCTGGAAAGCTCTAAGGTGAAACATAATTGGATACATTTGAAAACTAGAGGCCGTAAATAGAACAAATAAACAAAAACATTCAGAAAAACAAGGACTGCAAGAACTAGGCTCTTTCCAGACACTCTTCCTACTTTTTTTTCACAAAGCCTTCATTTTATTTATATGGCAACACAAGCTCTAGATGTTGCCACTGCCTTTTTCACAGCACAACACATGTTCAATTCTCTGTCCTATTCCTTCTTGTGATGTAGTTTGTTGAAAGGTTCTAGTACGTAGTATTAGGGTTCATGAGTTTGGCTGGTGGAATCAGGACACAGCAATACTCTGAGTGTCTCCGGGCTGCCTCAGTGTCCCTGCTGTTGCCATTTGTGCGTCAGGGGATTCATTTTCAGAACCTGAGAGCTGCTCTGCCATTGAAGCCTGTGAGGTCTCGGAGCATTCAGCGCTGACCTACATTTCTCCAACATCAGAATTTGATTGTAGAATAATTTCTCCAAAGTCCCCTTCTGTTCCTACTTTGCTGGTGAGGTAATACTACAGCAGTGCCTGCTGTTAGTGGGGAACCCAGGGTCACAAGGAGCCAGATATGTTGTGATAACAGCAAAGTTGTCAGCCATCACTCCACAACCCAAACCCTTCAATGCCTAGGTATGTGCTACCTGTAGTGTAGAACCATGCTAGCAACCCTTCCAAGTGTACATGAGCCCTGAAGGAGTAGACAAGACATGATGGAGAATCAAAATCCTTACCAGTGGAGACCAAGATGGTAAGACCTAGAGCAGCACTTAACACAAGCACTTCAGGGAAGTTTACACATTTAAGTCTCTGTAAAGGACTTCCGTGGTTGGGATTTTGAAGGAGACAGAGGGTCCCTTGGTGAAACTGTGCAGGGAGTGAGTGCACCTTATAGCCAGTGGGTTCCTACTGTGATCTTTTTGTGATGGAGACAGGTCTCAGATCATGACTCCACTAAGGGAATCAAGGCACTAATAACTGTAGGTATTTGTTTCTTTGACATTCATTTCTGCCCCTGCCAGTGCTGCTGCAGGCTGCCCCTTTGGTATGTAAGCTTAAAAAGTAACCCTGGGGGAAGTAATGTGCTGACTTTTCAAAGACAGACCAGCTCGATCACTCCCACAAAGAGCTGGGTTAACTTCCCCAATGGAGAGTTGCATTGTGATTTGGGAACTGGAGACTTGTGGTCAGGATGGATGGAGGAGGATAGAGAGGGGCTCTGTGGTTTTGTGGCCCATCTTCTTGGTGATTACATTCCAGATACAGGAATATATTCTAACTAGAGCAGATTTACTAGGGCACTCAGGAAAGAATGACTGTTTTGCAGTCAGTGTGTAAAGGTGAATTACCATGTAACATACACAGGAATTATGCAATGCAATATTTGAATGTAGGAGTGCCTCTTTTTATCCTTACAAACACACTGTAAAATATTACTTCATGAAAGACTGCAAGAAAGAAGCAAGAGCAAAAGGAAAAACCAGAATCATTCACATCTGTCAGTTAGAAAGTGGTGCAGTATGCCAAAAAAGCAGAGACTTCATGAAAGCCAGCTATGCACTGCAGTCATTTATGCTTAGCACTGGCTTGTAACTATTGCTGTATGTAGAAGGGTAGCAAATAATTAACATAAAACTGGTTAGTTATTACTTGGGCCTGGAGCCAAACCATGTTATAGCTGATTTACTGTAAAGGCTTATCTGCACTCACGCTGTTCCCACCCTTGCTCCAGCACCAGTGTGGCTTCTCTTGCGGTAACAACTGCAGAAGCTCTTGTTCGACCAGGCAGGGGCACTTTTACTGCCATGTGGCCTAATCTGGTTGTGCAGTCACGTGTGCAGAGCGCAGCATAAGAGTGTATGTTTTACAGCTTTTCCTTAGAAATGGCTTTAATATGCACACCAACAGCCAGCACATAAAAATCATTTCCATCAAGTGATTTTGGGATATAGGAAAGACAGATTTCAAGGCTTGTTATTATGCTACTGTGATGGGCTTTAAAAAGGAAACATTTTTCCTAACATGTTATAAATATCTCATCATACCATTACAATCACAGGCTAGGAAACTATCACAGCTACACATGACAAAGGCAGCACTGCAGTAATATAAAGTCTCTCACTCTCTTTTGTTTTTCCTGATGGATTGTTGCAAGATGGAAAACCAGCTAATGTCCAGACATTTCCTGCCCTTTTTTAAAAATCAAAATTTCTTCTTGTTTACCTTAGACATTGAAGCTTTTTATACAATATGTTTTGTGCTGTGAAGCACTTGAAAATACAGGCAGTCCCTGCCTGAGAAGTCTCCTTGCTCACTGAGCTACTCCAAGGCTATATATTCACAGATTTGGGTGACTAACCCAAGACATGTGCATGTCTCAGAAGACTTGGGTATTTGAGAACATAAGCTTAAGTTTCTAAAAGTAAGCAAGGAGTTAAACAATAAACTGTGTCAGGTAGCCTGTTTATTACCGTATGACTATTTCCACTGTTGTTCTCTATAAAGTTGTGCTAGCACTTTAATTTTAAACATTGTGTTTCATTAGTTTACATAACACAGATGTAAATATTTTTTCAGGCTGAAACTTGGTATTTGAAGGGAGAAACTAGATAAAAAATCCCCACCCCTGACTACCCTGCTTTTGAGTTATAAGAAAGCCATACTGCTGGGAGCATTGCATGGGATGGGTTTGTTCATCTCAGTAAAAGATTTGAATTAACAAGTGGAGGATGTACAAAGCCATTTTGGCAGATATTCTCCACAAGGCAGATGTCCTGGAAAAAGCCAGGAATGAGCCTGTGTGCTGAATCTTGAAGTGCTCAATAAACAAAATACCAATATAGTAATGCTGAAGGAATATAATTAGTCACCACATTCTTGACTTATGCTCTCTGGTATTTCCATTGTAAACATGGATTATTTCCATCAAACATAGGCAGAGCCGTGCATACAACCATGTGTTCTTGTATAAGTAATAAGGATCAAGGATCTGATCGCTGTTGTTGAGATAATACAAGACAATAAAGCCATCTAACAGCCCAGTAGAAAACTAGCCTCTTTCTTTCCCAGCCAGCCTAATTTTCTGCCAGATTAGTGAGCTCAGTTACCCTGGTGGAGCTTTCGAATTCTAGAGCCAGCACACGTGAAATGGCTCAAGCAAAGACCCTCTTGACAGCACCTGCAGATGCAGCTCCGTCTCTTTGCGTGACCAACCTGGGAGTATCTTCCAGGGAGGACATTTTTATTGGTAGCACGGAGCAGCTGCTTCTCGTTCCTCACCCTAGACCCTGTGCCACCTGTCTTTAGGGCTGGGACAGCTGTTTTTGCAGCCAGGTGGTGAACTGTGCTGGGGAACATCATTATGATGGGTTATTTCCTAAGACGGTTTACTGTGTGGTTACACAAACAGCAGGGGGGTGCAACTCAGGAGGCTGTAAGGAGGCATGAATGGTCAGCTAACGGGGACAGGGTAAACAGCAACTGCTTTAGCCAGTCCAAAGCAGTACTGACACCAGAAGCCAAACCATGGGCTCAAGCTATTATTACAGTTCTTTCCATTGGCTTCAGAGTACAACAATTAGTTCCCCTATTGCAAAGCCAAATCTTGGTGAGGGTGAAATCAGAGAGCATTTTTTCCCCACCACAGTTTCAATGGAATTGCATTTAGAGTAAAAAACTCATCTGAGTTTTGTTGTTGTCTATGAAGGTTCCAACTGAGGTCATTTGGAATGGGTACTAAAAGTTCATTTGGGTAGCAATCAATAGATCCACCACCCCCACCCCCCCTCCCCATTTCCTGGCTTACTCACCAGCT
>JAOXXN010000395.1:129698870-129709714 GCA_026770055.1 Myrmophylax atrothorax
CCCCAAACACCTTTTCCTTCTAATATTAAGATCTGGAGTCTAAATTTAGAATGTTAACTTCTTCCCCTGTACTTAGTGCTTGTGAGGCCACACCTTGATTACTGTCTCCATTTCTGGGCCCCTCAGTTTAGGAAAGATATTGAGGTGCTGGGGCAGGTCCAGAGAAGAGCAGGGAGGCTGGTGAAGGGACTTGAACACAAGTCCTGTGAGGAGAGGCTGAGGGATCTGGGGTTGTTTAGTCTGGAAAAGAGGAGGCTCAGAAGAGACCTCATCACTATACAACTACCTGAAAGGAGGTTGTAGCCAGGTGGCAGTTGGTCTCTTCTCCAAGGCAACTATCAGTAGGACAAGAGGGCATGGTCTTAAGCTGTACCAGGGGAGGTTTAGGTTACATATTAGGAAGAGTTCTTTACAGAGAAGGTAATCAGGCACTGGAATGGGCTGCCCAGGGAAGTGGTGGATTCTCAGTCCCTGGAGGTTTTTAATATGAGACTGAATGCAGCACTTAGTGCCATGGTCTAGTAACTGTGATGGTATCAAGGGTTGGACTTGATGATCTCAGAGGTCTTTTCCAACCTGGATGATTCTATGATTCTATAATGCATGAAACCTCCCTATGGGTGGGGTTAAATAATATCAAAATTTGAATTTTAGGAGAAGAGAAACTTCAAACTATGAAATTGATGAAAAATCTAGAAAGTATAGAACACATTACTGCTAGACATTTACCGAGGAGATTGAATTAAGAAATGAAAAAATTCTTTCAATATTACTAATGATTTTAGTTCACTATTAAGAACAAAATAGGGCAAATCTTCATTGTGTGAAAAAATGCATTTCTCAAAAGTGTGGATAACATATATCATATTAGAGAACAGGTAGCAACACCTGATCTGTCAAATGAGTTGTATAGTGTGGAAGCACTTTTATGTGTGTGTATGTGTGTGCACAGTGGTGCAAGACAGAAAGAAGATCTGATCTGTCTGATCTGTGGTCCAATTTGTAGAGCTACACAACTGAGCAAACCTTGCTTCCAATATTCAGTACAGTTTGGATTGGTAGATTGTGTAGGTGAGGGTATTACAATTCTCTCTGCACCTCATTAACACCACATGGACCTTTACTTCTTATAATGGGCTAGGGAATTTATTGCTGTGCAGTCTTTTCTCACTATCCAAGTACTGCAGTTGGTGCTTCTTTAATCTTCATTTCTGTGTACCTTAAACAGCAACATGCTGTTGTTGTTTTTCAGACTGAGGTTGTATTATATATATCTGTAACTACAGAAGTTTGTCTTCCTCTGCAAGGTATTTTGAAGTTCCATACCGGTGTGCTCACTCAGCATGACTCACCTCATCTTTAGCTGCTTCCAACCGGGATCTTGCTTAAGCTGAAGAATGTATGAAGGCAGAGGCATGATAACACCAACCAAATGCAGTACGAACTGTACTGTACTAATATTCTAGACCAATGAATTTGAATACTCTAAATATATTATATCTTTACCCCAAATCTCTGCTTTCTCCATGTTCTTGGACTACTATAGGTACAGCAACACAGCTAAACATGTAGACTTCACTTAAACTTTGAGGAGAGGCGTAGTTGTGTTCACGTAGAAGTGATGAAGTGAAACCATCTATGCTGCCACCTCTAAGGATAGAAGGAGTCTAAGGTTAGGACTCTAGATGAGCAGCTGAGACTAGGCGTCTTTATGTTTTTCAAAGCTTTAAAATTCAGTGAGATTAATCTTTTTTGTACCAGTTTTTATCTGAGTTGAATAGTAAAAAACATTATGCTTTGCATTATATCTCTTTTGTATGTTAGCTGTCCTGAAGTTTATGAAGTTTGTTTATAGAAATGTTCTGACTGTAAAATAGAATCTTAAGACAGGTTCTCTGATTGCATCTCTCAATTTATAATTTCTTTCACTGTATCATAATTTCATATTTCACATCAAATGTGATTAATTTATCATTTGCTTACACCATTTGTTTCTCTCTTACTAACTCCAGATTAGATCAGTAATAGCTGAAACACTGTACACTGCTGCTGCAACCATCATAATGTGTATATAAAGCTAGTTCCTTCAATCTGAATCCTGTGCACCTAGCTCAGCTGAGAACACAGGCTGGGAAAAAAAGCACTGGATGCCTGGGACATGTCCACTGAAAGAGCAATCAGTCATCTTCTTCCCTGTGCTTGGCCAAGTACTCCATGCTTGAGTTGGTTTAGCAGCTGTGCAGAGAAAGTCCCATGCTGTGTCACCTTAAAGCTGTAATGAACTTCACCATCTGGGTAGGTCAGTACATACATTAAAACCCCTCTTGCATTAAACTAAAATGGAGAACAACTCTCCAAATCCACTGAAGAAGATCCCAAACCTGGGACCCTTTAGGTCCGTAGCTCACGTTTACAGCAGGATTACTAAAACCTTACTTAGTTTTTACCTGTTTTGGATCTAGGTGCCCCGTATTCATTGCAAGTATCAAAGTTTTGGCCAGGAACTCCCTAGGCATGGTGATACCAAATGATAATTCCTGCATGAACCTGTGAGGGTTTGGCTCTTTGAAAGGAGCTTCCAGCACTCCTAGAAAAAAAAAACACCAGAGGAAACAACTTGATGTCTTTGGCAGAAAGATTAGTTTCTTGGTCCCTGTATCTGAAAAATGCCTACAATTACACCTAACCTAACAAAAGTTGTGAGGCTTGATTAGTGTGTGCAAACCACCAGTGTGTACATGGTGAAGTCTAGTGCTCTGGCAAAGGAAAGAGTGAGGTGGACCAATAACTCTGCAGTGAGTCAGCGACGTTTCCTAATCCATAGTACAGCTGTGCCACACGGGATTCTTGCTATAAACACACTGCCATATCACCTATTTGTCGGGGAGGGTGAACTGGTTCAGCTAAAATAAGAACAGGAATAAACCTGTGATCAACTGCACCTCAATCTTGTCTCCACTTACGCTCCAGTGCTCTCTGTCCTGGCTGAAATGAACTCCTAGAGGAATTTTCCCCCACCTTGAAGTATTAATTACTTAATTGAACAAAATTAGGGAGGATGAAAATAACATAGAGAAATGGGGTTTTGTGCAGTGTTTCAACCAAAGTTTCCAAGCTGATGTACAGCAATAAATATCAGGGACCAGCCACTTCCTTTCTTACAGGAGTCCATGTGGACATGGCAATTCCCTCCAGATTCCCCCTTGGGAAACACTAGCTCAGAGCATTATTTAAAAAAGAAATAAAGGATGTCAGCAAACAGAGACAGACTTTGTATTATTCCCTCCTCAATTTCCCCTTTATGGTCTACCAGATGCCATGGCTGTATTTAAGGGGACTCATAAGATCATTTGGCTCATGGAGGCTTTGCTTTCACTGAAGGTAAGTCCTGCTTCCCATTGCTGTGTGGAAAGAAGGAGACCAAACATCAAAGCATAGCACAAAGGTTCAGCAGATGTTGTTTCTCATGTCTGCAGGGACATGTGATTTGTCCTGTGGCACATCACTGTAGCCCATGTGTGGTGTGAGGGTCAGGGCACCTTGTCACCTTTGGAGGATGCTCCAGGTTCCTTAGAGCTGCAGAAGTGGGCAACCACAGAGAGAGATGCTTATGATGAGCTCAACTCCAGACATCCTGAGATTACCAGCAATGAGCTCTTTATGTATTATTTTGATGATTATACAGCATTTATCTTTCAGGAGTGATCAAACGTTCTAGAAATTGTACAAACTGATAGGGTAATATAATCTCTGTCACAAGGGAACACTTCTGAAAGATAAAGGAGATGGAGTCTGGGGGAAAGTAATACTCTGTCTTACAAATATATACCAAGGTAATGATGAGAGCTCTTCCACATGCTTACAGATCTCACCAAGAAAAATACACTTGTGGCAGAATTGTTAATCTCAACTTTCCTGGTTGGTTGTATTTTGTTTAGAAATCCATTTTTTTAATAAGAAAAGACTCTTCTGTAGAGTAGAAACTAGAGGGAAGAGCTAATTAGTAAGAAAACTAAGGAGATGAGGATAAAGAAGGAACAGAAAGAAAGAAAATCAGTACAATAGGAATGGAAAAACATATCAGTTGAGAACACTAGCATAGGGAGATGACAGAGTACAGAGTTAAGAGAAGTGCAGTATAAAGCAGGGACAACTGCCATTGGTAGTTTAGGAAAACAGTGAAAAATAGCCAATGTTTTAAACATGTAAATGTTGGGCTCAGGATCATCAGAAAGAAACTGGTGACCATTGGGACTAAGACAGGGACACCGTACAAGGAGGGACAGAAGAGGATGCTGCAGCCCCCTCCCACACTGCTTCCTCATCAGCACTCTTTTGTTAAGTCTGTTCTGAGAGTAGTTGCTCCTAAGGCCACCAGTCTCAGTAGAAGTAGTCCTGCACCACAGTACTAAGAAATGTGTAAAAATACAGAGTCAAATCCATTTGCAGTTGTCCTTCATTTCAGTGAAGTCCCAAACTAAATTCGGGGTTATGTTTGAGTTTTAAGAGGAGCTGATGCCAGGAACAGGCATTTCTTAGGTTCAGTCTTCCTCACTTACTAAAAAGCCCTCCAACTTCATAGCTCCCTGAGCACTGCAAGAAACCCAAATCTGTCTTTCCAGCAAACACCACTCCTGAATTTTAGTTTCTTCCTTAATTCTGCTGGAGAAGACACATCATCCCCTCTCTGATATTTTTTTCTCATTTTCTTTCCATTTCCTATGCACATGCACTCTTTAGACTGTAATCTGTCCTAAGAAAGCCCTGGTATTCAGAGTGGTGTCTCCCACTTGGGGCTCTGCGTTCCCTCTGCCCATTCAGAAGTGTCATCTACCTGCTGTCACACTATTGCTGTGGTGCCAACTGCCAAGCAGGCATAGGAAACCCATCCAGGTGTAAATACTTAAAAGTTGGGAGAAGGGGAGAGAGGGAGCAGTAGGCATGGTTATTTTTAACCTGGATTGATTCCCTTGCCCACTTCATGCTGCAGCCTCGCAGACACTTGCACCAGTAGAGTTGGCAATGAGCTGCTGGCTGGGGGGTCTGTGCTGCTGAACTTCCCTTGCCAACAAGACAAGGATGGCATATGCATGTGCTCTGCGCTGCTCAGCCTACACCGCTCTGGCCGGTGGCTTCCGTTGCCACTTCTCCAAAATGAGCCCTGCCTTCCTACTTCCATACAGGGAGTTCACAGCAGCAAGCAGCTGGAGTTGAAAGGTTTTTATTACCACAGAAACCCAGGGGTGTATAAGCTCTAGGTGACAGTTTTAGCTGAGCTATAAGACTCTGTTTGACTGTACTAACTGCTTTTACAATATTATCTTGAGTTTTGTGATATCAGGTGATGTTGGTAGGGCCCAGCTGTTGGAATCAGATGATCATATGTTAATCCCAGCTTTCTTTTTTCTTTCTTAAAGCAAGCTTGTGGCAGGAAAATGAGGGAAGCCTGACAGCATGGCACAAAGGCTCAAACATTTGAAGGCCCATAAAACACACTTCCATTGTATGCATTTTGTAAAATCTCATTAGTTTTTGAGGCTTGATTCATGACAGCTGAATCCTTGGGACTGGCAATATTCATATAATGTAAAAGAGCTATAAACATTAAAGAAGTGAAAATGCACAAAGCTTCTACATCACTCACCAGCTGCTGCCAAGCTATGGCTCATTGGAATTTATTGCAGCATCTTCAAGCAGAGCAAGTGGTGAAGTGGTGCTATTACTTCTGATTACAAATGGGCTGGGTAAGAGCATCGGTACTATAAACACCCCATTACAGAATGGGCTGCACAGTACAACACCTACTATATTAATAACATTCAATCCTTCAGATTTAAAAATAGTGCTCTTAGGAAGAAAAGCAATTGCACTCTAGTCTGACATCTGAAAGGAAATGTGGGAAGGAAATAACTGTAACTGGCACAGCTAATAATGGATTATGATGTTACTCTCCTGGGAACTGGGAGGAATTGTCCTGCACTTTAGATTGGAATTAGCCTGCTTCTCAAACATAAATCTGTGTTAATCCTTCTAAAAGTTTTTAGAAAAAGCCCAGGTGAGCTTTTGGTTCCCATGAAGTTCCTCTGTACCATTTTGATGGAAGAAAAGGGTCATAAATCTGCCTCTACAGTTTGTCTGAAAGTACCCCTCTTAAAAGGGAACCAGAGACATCCCTGCCACCTCTACACACTCTCCACACTTGCTGAGGACAAAAAGCAGCTGGAGCAACCTACCCCTTGGTACGCTTTACCTTACGTAATGGTCCCTCAAGGCTCTAAGCAATTCAAAGACTAGAGGACTCAGCTGAACACAGAAGGTGCACCAATTTAACTTCTATCATGGTTTTGATTTGCATTCCCAGAGCCAGTTCAGGGTGTGGTTTCACAGGTCCATCGCTCTCTGTTCCCATCCCCCTGCAGAGGTCTGTCCCTCCAAGCAAAGCTGGTGGCCCTTGCTGTGGGTGCTCATCTCAGCTGGTTTTGTGCAAAAACTAAGCAGCTTCTCCCACACCTGCCTCCATCAGCCCCTTCTGGGAGGACACTGGACTTTTGCCCTGGAGCAACTGGGGCACAGGGAGGTTTGTTTCTGCCAGCTCATTGCAGGATGATGATGACCAG
The DNA here is from genome assembly GCA_026770055.1 of Myrmophylax atrothorax. Taxonomy (NCBI): domain Eukaryota; kingdom Metazoa; phylum Chordata; class Aves; order Passeriformes; family Thamnophilidae; genus Myrmophylax; species Myrmophylax atrothorax. The sequence continues at coordinate 129,705,488 of JAOXXN010000395.1, forward strand.
CATAAGCACTGAGTAAACACCTGAGGAGGGGACTCCTGGCCTGTAGCAGCGAGGGTTGTCAGCTGTTGTCAGTCAGCACAGCTGCTTCCACAGCCCCAGGGAGTTCAAATCTTTCCTTTGCCATACCCCAGCATTATGCCCAAGCCACATGACTATGGGATAGCTGGAGAGGAAGAGAACAGTCTCTGTCTCATCCCATGATTTTTTATCCACTGATAAGAAAGAAATCAAGATTTAGGGGAAGCAAAGTGGGGACTTAGCTATCACATCCCACTGGTGAATCTCAAAAGAGTTTTGGAGGTAGATAGTTTGACACCCATTGCATAGACACTACACCAACAGCATTGGGTAGGTGATTGATTTGATGAGGGTCATCTGGCAAGCAAAGGACAGAACTGGGAAAAAAATCTTGCTTAGACCCTTTCCAGTAACCCACTTCACAACAGTGAAGTCCTCTGGCAGAGACAGACCATAGTTAAATGCTTGCATCTTCTTCCTATTCCCTATCAGATTCAGACAGATTCAGGCATCAGATTTGAACCAAACCTGTCTTATCACTGCGTAGGACACTTCCACAACTCAGATCATGTGTAAATGGCTTTATATGACCCCACTTGCACCCATATACCCTGGAGAAGTGTGATGAGACACATTTATGCTTTGAAACACATCAGTTTATCCATCCCAGGCTAACTTGGCATCTTTGGTTAAACTGATGAGACATCACACATGGGCTAAAACAAAAACCCCCATGACCTCTAGGAAATATAATAGTTGAAGAGGGACCTAAAGGTTTATTTAAACTTCGGTCCGCTAATTTTTTCAGACTAAGTAGTGCATGGGCACAGCTGAAGATTCAACCTATTTTGTAGCAAGTGTAGGTTGAATTAATCTGTCTCAGTTCCAGCTGTACAATGAGAGTCTGTTCTAATGGTGGGCAGTTGGCTGTCCTCATATGCTTCCCCGAGACAGAAGTTCTGGACACAACTAGGTGAGAAAATAACTATAGCTTTTTCTAAAAAGCCAGTGAAATAAAATCACTGGAGGAAGTACTCCAAGGCCCTGCAATACAGCAAACTATGTGGACAAGCAGTACAAGCAAAGATTACATCATCCCTAGAAACAACCAAATAACCGTGTGAAGGTAATTACCAAGTATGATGTAAACAACTGGATCAGGGTATGTGTAAACACTACTAAACCAGAATACTGAGCATGTTATGCTGAAGAACAGAATGGAAGAGTTTCAAGTCATATGTTAATTCATCAGCTCTCACCATTATTCCTGAGCAGAAGTGCTTGTGTTTCAACACTGTCTTGGGAAGCTGTGAACATCAAAGCCCAGAGATGCACACACGCAGGTCCAGCTCTGCCAGGGAGGTATGAATCTCCAGCAAACAGATGATAACAAATAGCAGGAAACTCATGAAACTACACCTTAAGCCAGCTCTGGGAACATGAATCAAAGCACAGTTTAAGTTACTTTGATTCAGTCTCTGTGTAGAGACTAGAAACTGAAAATCAAAGTGGAGCTTGGTACCTTTTTCAAGGAGCCAATTCACCACAGCATAAATGAAAAGAGTTAGTAGCTCTCTCAGAAGCACTGGTCCAATTCTCAGCTGAAATGTGAGGAGAAGCTCTTTTCTCTTTTCAGAGATGGCTACACAAAGAAGTTTACTTTGAAATGTGTGGTGTTGCAATGTAATTTCTTAATATAAACGAGTATGCAGGAGCAGTCTTCAAATGAACACATACTTTTTACTTTCCAAGCCATTGTTTCTGCTTGGAGAAAGAGAAGAACGATGCTTCAGATGTACAGTGAGCTGGATACCATGGTGCCTGGTGGAGTTGCTGGGCTTTGCAATGGCTCCCATGGCACCCAGTGGGGCAGATGACAAAGCATAGCCAGAAGTCACAGATTTCCACACAGAAGTTCACACTGTCAAATCCCTGTGATTCACCTTTTGGGTGTTATCATTGTTCAAGTTCCCAAAAAATTGCTATGAACAAACCGTCTCTCCCCAAAGTAAATGGGCATAGGTGGCCATGAGCAATGGATACTGGGATACTGGGCATACCAGTGTCAGACAGCTGCAAGTTTTGCAACCAGGCACAAATCTTCCTTGCAATTTTGCCTCACCAGCAGCAGGGCCAGAAGAACAAGGACAAAGAGGAAAACCAGACAGAGCTCAATATGGTGCTCTTCTGGAACAGCTGTGCTTCATACATCTTCCATCCTCATCATGAGCTTGGGAGAGTAGAGAGAAGTATGCCAAGGGCCACCACTGCCCCACAGGACCTGCTTCAAGGTGAGAAAAGACACTTTTCCACAGGGAGTTAAGCTGAGAGCCACCACATCAGACTGCCCACTCAAACGCAGACAGTCACTACCGTCCAGAAAGGTGTTATTCTCAGAGCAGCATGTGGAAGTCCCCAGTTTTTGCAGTGTTGTTAGAGTCACCTATGAGGGTCCCTAATTTCACTGGCTTGCCTGGCAGCACAGCCTTTGCTGTTGTTAGGCCTGAACTAAGGCTTGCACTTAACAAATACAGTCAGGGTAACTGGGTGCAGCCCTAGCTTTGATGGGACAGACCATGCAAGTTCAGGATCACTCCAGATTGCCTAAGCCAGTCCCATTTCAGCTCAAGCTCTGTAGCCTTCCAGTAAAACTTCATCTAGGAGTTGTCTGCTCTATTTCAGGCCTTGTGAAAACTTTACAAAGGTCTTGGCTTTATAGTGTATGCAATTCACCAGATTTTCACCTGCCTCCACTGCTGAAAAAAGGGTGGCTCCCACCCCACTTAAGAGTGTCATTAGCAATGCCAGGGTTTCTTCTTTAGTTTCTAGAAGGGTCTGCTTGCACCCTCTGTGTGTGGATCAGTAAGATATCGGTGGGACGTCTGGATCATGGAAAAGTCCATTTAATGGCTGCAGGAGCAGTGACAGGTCAGCAGTGCAGTGCAGCTCCCCATCACCACAAGCTGTACGGAGACACCAGTCAGGCTTCATGAGCTGAGGGTGATCTGTCCCTTCTCTGCACCAGGAAGAGTGAGTGACTCGCCTCAGCTGGAGACCAGGGGTTGAGATGCTACCAGGCTGTCTCAGCAGCCTGTGTCATGCATCCATTAGAGTGGCAGTTTCTAGAGCATGGGTCAGAAAGCCCTCCTACACTGACGCTGAGAGCAACACCTTGGATACAGGCCTGACATAATACTAGGAATATTTGTCATGATTTTTGGTACATAGTATCACTGATACAGTGACTTGACCCAATGAGCTGTGTGGGACATCTCCTTTGCTAAGATGTACGAGTTCTGCAGGCTTGGCAAGATTTATTAATTTTAAATAATATGGTGGATGTCAGTTAACTGTGGGAGATATGTCAGCACTTGTTAATGCACTCTGTACTCCTTTATTAATTTTTCATACTGCCATGGATGCAAGTCTGCTTGGGGGAAATATCAGCAGCAGTACAGCGTGTTTCCCTGCAGGGCCCTCTGTTGGGAGGCAGAGAGTGGAGAAGGAGGGGAGGCTCTTTTATTGCTCAGTGAGATTTTGGTTTGGAGGGCCTGAGTACACTCATAAATGCATAAAACCATGGAACTTGTGCCTAACCAGCTTGAGTGCCTGAGTGCTGGCCTGTAGGGCTTTCCTCCCTGCCTGCAGCATCATTCCAAAAGTTTAGGCTTTCTCTAGGTCATGATCAACTTTATATATTGGACTACAAGTTGGATAATTCTGGTGCATTAAAAAAAAGTAAAATTCAGCTTTAAAATTACAAATATTAGACAAAACTTTTTTTCCTCCTTGGAAAGTGCAGTTCTTTAATGCTATGCAAACAGAACAAAGGCAAGGGGCTTAATTAAAGGACAAGGGAGATTTTGGTACACAGAGCTGTGCACTACTGGTACATTGTGAAGAGCCTTCTAGTGTGTGTGACCAGCTTTCTTATCTAGGAATCTTGGGAACTAGTGTGACTTGGGTCTGTAATTCACTCACAACATCAAAGGGGGATCCACTTCCATGAACCCTTTTTGCACTGGTTCTTTAATTGAGAAGAGAACTGCCTTGCATTCCTCAGCCTCTGCTCCTCCAAGAGCATCACACCCCTGTCCTGCACATTTCCACATTTCTCAGAGCTCCAATTAAGTCACAAAGTGTTTTCTTCTGTTTTTCCTTGTCTGCACTCTCAGAGCCTCTCAAGATGCCTCAGGTACAGATCTTAAG
>JAOXXN010000395.1:129740445-129762513 GCA_026770055.1 Myrmophylax atrothorax
AATGCATTTTTATTCTGCCTGTTACAGAATAAAATGCAACAGGTATATATGCTCTTTTGTACATGTGTGCCTCCTAATTTTATTAGATATTGAGCTGCACGCAATTTAATTCACCATCTCTTCTTTCAGTTGCTTTTTTTTCCTGTTCCTCAGCACTGGGAAATGTTTGATCTATTGTGGTTCAAAACAGGGTATATAAGGAAGAATATGGGTGTTTTGGAACAAGTCTGAAGAATCAAGTGGCAGGGTTTATGAGATCTGCTTATCAGACAGTAAATAACAGAAAGTGTCGGTGACAGTCTGAGTTTCCTGAGACAGGTTAATGAGCAAGTTATTTTGATGGCAAGGGAAGCGCCTGTTTGTAGTAGTCAGCTCTGTCACACAAATTACGTGTTCCAGCTGGAGCACTGTGGTTACTGCTTCATTCTGCATGACAGTGAGGTGTTACAGAATGCAGAGACACTGTGAAATGCTCCTGCTTCTGGCATTTTCAAGGAGTTCTTGTGAAGTAGTTGTGCATTAGTTACCGAGGCTGACCAGGATGGTTTAGATGTGAAATAGTTTCCAGGGCCAGATGGTACCCTGTAGACTCATGAGTTGGAGGATTGAGACCCATTAGTCCTCTGATTAACAGAGAAATGAGTTACTGCTCTGAAAAGCAAGATGTATATCCACTGTAGTTTTATTTTATTGTGGTTTATTTCTTTTCTTCAACAGGTGCACGAAGTATACAAAATCTACCTGTTTTCTCTCTTCTTGGGGTACCTTCTGCAGTTTGAAAATTCAGCCTTACTGGTGTCACCATTACTCAGTCTAGTAGCAGCTTTAATGCTCTCTAAATGCCTTCAGGTAACTAGAGCCTCCTCTAAGTGTAGTTTGGAAATTCAAACTGAACTCCAAATGATACAGCATTCTTAAAATATTTTTGCAGATGAATATGAAAAAAGGTACATTTATGTCAAGATTGCTGAAAATAATGTACATTTATTTGGTACTTACAGTTGCAGTGACACTAAACTTCTTATTAAAGGTAAGATTCCTCTGTAAAAAGTGATTTTAATTGTCAGGATCTAAATGTTGCCCATGTATCTTGAAAAAATCTTTTGAAATGTTTCTTATCTTATTGATGTGATAGTTCATAGACTAATTCTTAGGAAGTAGGAGTACTAAAAACAAATTAATTTTTTATTTGTATAAAAAGTTGAGCAACTAAACAGTGGGGGTTTTTGATCTTTTGGGTTGAAATATAGTATAGAAATACTCTTTAAATCACACAGTTGATTGTTTCCTGGCGTTTTGTAATCTGAATGACTATGTGAAAGTTGCTTCCAAGCATTTCATATGATTTCTCTGCTAAATTAATTTTCAGATGTTTGTTCCTCATAAAGAAAATGAGCATTTGCTGAAGTTCATTGAAGTAAAACTTGGCTTAAACACAACTAAGTAAGTTTTTTTTTAAACTCTTTACACTTCCCAAGATATCCAAACTTCTGAAGCTGCTCTCAGAAATGTAAAATTTCAGTGGCTTGTGAGAATTCTGTAGAGGAGCTAGGAAAACAGTTTCTGTTTGTTGCCTGGTCTTAATACTGAATTAAAAAAATAAGCATATACAGAATTTACTTAGGATTTTGAGGTTTCTGAGGCATCTCAGTATTTTTCATGCCTCAAGGTGAAAGGATTTCATGGATTTTTCTTCTCTTGTGATGTTGAAAAGTGAAAACTTTGTGTACCCTGTCTAGTGTTTCTAATAAGACTTGAAAGCAAAGATAATAGGGTAAAGGTGGCAGTACTGGCTTTTTATAGCCTGGAAAAGAAAGGCTCTGAAAAGAGTTCATGAACTATCAGTACTATCTCCAAACAGGCTTGGGTTGTGGCATACCCTCAAAACCCCTCTGTATGTTTTGGAAGAAATTATGACAAGGGACATGTTAGAAGTCAGAGGGAATTGTGACTCTAAGAAAAATTGGTACTATCTGTAAAAGAGTTGAATATGGTCTACAAGAACATGGTTCATGGATTCAGATTTTCTGGAAAACTTCCAGTTGAGTATTAGTAAGGACTGAGACACCTCCTGGACCCGTGCCACAACTTGCAGTTCTGTGCAGGAATTGGAACTCTGACCTGGAAGCTGCATCTCTCTTATAAAACTGCTTCACAGCCTTTCAGGGGAAGAAGTGAAAAAGTACATCACACAAATGAAATTGTTGGTGAATTTTTTGGAACATGTAGTGACATTGGCTAAGATGCATGGTTTAATACACACCCACACACCCATTCTTAAGTATTTTGCAAGTAAAGAAAGGATTCCTGGTCAGAATTTCAGTTTATTCAGCCACCAGGTATTACAGATTTTCTGGTTTTTCCCCTATGGACTTGCTACATGTCACTTTTGAAGCTGTCAACCTCTGTGATGAAGCCAGAGAGTGAGACAAACTGTGGGCAATTACACCTAGAGCACTGTGTAACTGTGGGTGGAAATTATGGTTTGCTGCACAAGAGCTTGCAAATCTGTCTTTTAAGGCCAGTTTGGACATGCCCGGGCTGTTAATCTTTAAATTGATTACATCTAATTGAAAGTGGTTCGGTCCTCTAGTCTTCCCTTGGGGGAAAATAAAAATTAAAGAGGGAGAAAAGCTAAACAAAGTAAGACAAGAATGCATTCACAGCACCACATGCTGCACTAGTGCCAGTTGAAAATACACACTGATAGTGCTTCTTGGCAGAGTATATAATCTTCCTGCTCATTAACGGAGAAAGAAGAATGATCATGTGGATTCAGCTACAGAACTAGAATTTCAGCGTTAAGGATTCTATTCTTGGCAGTGCCTCAGGCTTGTTTGTGATCTCAGATGACCCCTTTCCCTTCTTCATCTCCTTGTTTGAAATGAGGACAAGCATACCTTCTTGCATCAATATCTCTGAAATCTTAATCCACTGTGACAACAAAGTGCTTTGTGGTCTCCCTAATGGGGTTATATGGGAGGTTGGGCTTTTGTGATTTAAAGGAGTTGTAGCCTGGTCTCTTCACATCACAGGTACTTTTTGGTAAGACAGGCTATTGACAGTTACTCTAAACAGTCCTTGCAAAGCAGTTTCAAATTATAAAAAGATAGCTTTTCAAAGATGAATATAAAATAGTTTCCTATGACATGACTAGGTTGAACTGAGATTGGTTGTGTGCTAGGTTTTTTTATTTCTAATCTATGGGGTATTTTTATTGTCTTTAATGGAATGTTTTTGCCTTACTAGGAATTTTACAATGAATTGGCTCCTTTGTCAAGAATCTCTTCAGGCACCTTCCCAAGACTTTTTTTTGCGACTAACACAGTCATCACTGTTGCCTTTTTATATTTTAGTATTAATTATTTGCCTTTTTTCTGTAACTCAGGTCATTTTTAGGAGAATTTGGTAAGTAACTTATTTATACTAAAAAATAAGTTAAAAATAAATGGTTCATGGATGTCTGAGAGAATGGTCGTCATGTGTGTTGCTCCAAAATTTGTTGTGCCATTGAGCTTGTCAGGGTAAGCAGCAGTGGGAAAGCCCACCAGATCTTCCTAAAGACAAGTCCTTTAGTGAAGAGCTTCTTGAGCATCCCTCCTGTCAGGACAGGGAGTTGTCATTGGTGTGTTTCCCTGTACGTGCAGTTCCTGCAGAGCTCTGGCTAATGTTTTGTGATATGCTTATGTCAGAGAGAAAGAAATTATATCTGTATTAGCCTTCTAACAGTAAAGTTACCTGATTGTTGCTAGAATTTCTTTTTCTGGTTTGGGTTTTTTGTTTTTGGTGTTTTTTTCAAGTTTACATGCTGAGAAGGATGAGATGGATGGAATGGAGAGGATTTCAGATTTCTGAGGCTTCACTGTTTGTTTTTCAAAATGCTGGTTTACTGTGATAAGGTCCATCAGCTTTTGCTGCTTGGAACTGAAGTAAAACTGACTCAGTTACTTTTAGTTTGACAGTGATTCACAATTCCCTAGAGCAAGAGAATGAGAGAGAGAGAGAGAAAGAGAGAGAGAGAAAGAGAAAGAAAGAAGGGGGGAATAGTGAAGCTCTCTGGTTACAGACTAAGAGTAGCAACTGTAGATCCTGGCATACCTTGTCTTGGAAACTCAATGGCTGGGAAATTATCTTTTCCTGGTAGAAGATGAATAGTGTAACTGCCCAGGTATTAAAACAAATTTCTCACTTGTATGCAGCAAAAATCAATAGGTTTGTTTCAAGAATGGAGATTTCTAATAGATAGAAATTATGCTGCTATAAATGAAAATGTAAGGTTGGATGTGTGATAGTATATTCAAAACAATGAAGCAAACTTCTGATTGTTTGCTGGTTGTTGTAATAGTTACTTACTACTTTATAATGAACAGTGACTACACTATGCCCAACACATTTTTAAAGAAAAGCTTAATGCAAACCTCCCCCATAATTTTTTTTATTTTGAATCAGTTATTAAACTCAAAATATTTTTTCCATCTGTCATGAAGCTTATTATAAATTTGTAACCTGAAATCACATCATGGTAGGGAAAAAAGGTATCTATTTTGTGCCTTGTTATCTTATTTGTAGAAAAATATTTGTTTTAAGATTTTGGTTATGATTTTTATTAATAATATATTATTAGAATTTATACTACGTGACTCAAAGCTACTTTCATTGTCTTTCTTTGTCATAAAATAGTATTCACATTCCATACACAATTATCCTACAGATTCCATAGTTCTTCACCAAGCTAGTGGTAAGAAGAAACTTCAAATGCATGTTCAGGGTGCTTCATCTGAATGTTTGCAGAGTGTTCATGCTCTTAAATTACTGTCTCTTGGTGCTGAATTACCTTGAAGTAGGGTTTATGTTCATAGACAGTGATCCCACTGTATTAATTTCCAGCCGTTGCTCCAGAGAGGTTGCAGTCTAAAACAAGGGGCAGTGGGTGCTGACAGCTCATTGATCGAGTGTGTAAAACAAGTAAACAGTGCAACACTATTGTGTGATATGACATGCTGTGATCACAGTGTACTGCTGACTTGAAAGTATTTTTATTGGCACCTTTGCCTGAGATAATGTCTGAATTAAGTGGTGTCTTATTTTCTCCAACTGCAGTGGTGAACCAGTGAAAGAGACAGTTAAACTTGAGGATGGTCGAATTGGAGAGAGGCCAGAAATAGTTTATCATGTAATTCACACAATTTTGCTTGGTTGTCTCGCGATGTGTTTGGAAGGGTAAGTCTGATTTTGATGTATCTCTTTTGAAAGCAGAGAGTTCCAAACTGGACATGATATCACCATTCACTCCTTTGAAATTTGCCCCCTTTTCAGAAATAATTTTGGCATATAGTGGTACTGGTTAGTGGGGGAGCAATCAAAGATAGTTTTGTTTATAAATTCAATAGTTATATGAACAATTGTGCTTAGTCTCTTTAACATGTGTTCCAAGCTTAATGCAGCCAAAATCCAAGAAATTGATCACTTTCTTTATGGTATTTAACTGTAGAACTGTGCTGTAATTATTTGATGCTGTATTCAGGAAGATCTGTAGTGTTTTGATGAACAGAGTAGTGCTGGAATATTGGGATGTGGGAGATTTCTTATCCATCTTGTGTGTAGGCTGCCACAAAGTATACCTTTGCTTGACATCTTAAAGCAGTAGAAAAACTAATTTCAAAAGTATTGTGCAAGTTCTTAAAGCTACAGAAGCTGATGTTTGGAAGACATTATTATTCCACTCTTGTCTCTCAGCTTAATCAGCTTGAAGGTGTCAGGCTTGTGTTTGTATTATGCTCATCATCTTAAAATCTAAATATTCACAAATGCTTAAAGTGAGCAGACTGTTGTGTTATCATGTAGTTATGTTGACTAGCCTGCCCTTAAGTGGCAGAGAACACCACCAAGTCATCAATTGTTTATTAAATATTTTCCTTTCCTTTCTTCAGGAACTCTCTCATAGTAGATTGTCTGTACAGCTTTGCCGAATAGATATTTTTTATCCTTTCTTGGCTGGAAAACTACCACGGCCAAGTGACTTTACTATTCTCTTCATTTTTCTTTCATCCTTCCCTCAACTCTGTGAAGGATTTTGTCATCTTTTACCTTGAATCTTTCTCCTCCATCTTGCAGCAAATAATCAGGTGCCTGCTCTTCTGCTAGAGATTTCCTTGGTTTACCCTTCAGTGCTGTCAAAGTTGACCTCAGATTGCTTGAACATCCAGACTGTGTTAGACATGTGAAAAAGATCTGAATGCTTTTATAAATACCTTGAGTACAGAGGCACGCACAGAGTCCCAACTAAGTTGTTGCAGTGTTTTTCAGAATGAAATATCTATGGACACCTTATGTTTGCATGCTTGCTGCATTTGGGGTGTGCTCTCCTGAGCTTTGGATGACACTGTTCAAGTGGCTTCGACTGAAAGCTGTGCACCCCATACTGCTGGTGAGTTGCTGTTGCCAATGTCTTGGGAAATACAGCTAGCAAGCATAAAACTTTGCAAACAATTACCTGAGATCTGTAGAAGAACCCATTAAAAGCACAGGTTATTCTGTGAGCAGTGGATCTCTTACAGTGCTTTTTCTGTGTCTTTCATTCTTAATATCACTCTTGCACGTGTTCTCTGGTACCTGGTGGTAAAGTTGCAGCCTTTCCCACAAGAAGCAGAGCTGTCTTCATCTTCCTTTCACTCATCTCTTTAATTTCTTGTAATAAATCTTTGAGACTTCAATCTCTCTGTCATATCTAATTGAGATGGGCCAAGGTCACCCACTTTTTCGAAGGAATGCATGAGAAAAAGCACAGGTGTGCAGGCAAGCACAAGTATAAGCCTTGTTTCACTAAGAGATTAAGTCTTAAAAAGTGGTAGTAAGGTGTATTTACTTGCTGAGAGTAAAACTGCTTCATAAAAATGGTAAGTGGAATTTGCATAAGATTTGTTCACCTGTGGCCATTGTAGAGAAGTGGTGTGACTGGAGATGAGCTCATGTCACAGTGCAAACCACTCCCCCTCTTCCAACCCCAGCTTTATGCTCAATATGACAAGAGCTGCTTTGTGTGATTTTTGGCAGCTTTAAGAGTTAGTTTTATTAATAAAATAAGGATAGGATATTACTTGCCTTAAATTAAAAAACCTTAAAGGAATAAATGTATTATATTTAGAGGTCCATTATGGCACTTCTGTAAATACTGTATTGTATCAGATACATTGACAGAGTTCTTTCAGTCAAGGAGTACCAACACGTTCATGTACATGGTAAGCACATTATTTATGTACCTCATGTGTTCTGTTACATAGACCTGCTTTTTTGCTAATAACACAGTGTAGTTGTGTTTGTAGCTTATTGTCAGGGGAATGCCTTCTGTGCATTCCTTACCCAATGTTCCCTGAACCATACAAAGCAAAAATTTTATCAGCTAAAATGATGATGTGCTGAAAAATGGATTTCTGGGTTTTGCATATCAATATTGTCAATATGAACAAAAGCATCAACAAGAGCAGAAGTTTGAAGTGCTTGAGGTTTTTCCTGTCTCGGATTTTCTCATTGCATTTGAATGTGAGGTGTTTACTTTTCTTCTGTTCCCTACATCATGTACATATTGCATCATTGTTCTTTGAGTATTAGTTAACATCCCTAAAATTGATGGTAAAGTTATTGTGGTCAAATGAATTCTTCTATGCTAAATTAGGCAAATTCTTGTTTGCAGAGAGTTTTTTGCCTGTAAAACCCCACAAAATTTCACCTTCTGTCACTCTAAGGTTTCAGGCATAAATGTTGCTTACTCTATCAGTAGAATCAACAGACACTTCAGGGTTGGAAAATGCTGCATAATCCATTTCTTCTAACATGTACTTTCTAGGCTCTTATTCTGAGTATGGCAGTTCCCACAATAATTGGATTCAGCTTGTGGAAAGAGGTAGGAAAAGTACCTTTGTGAAGATTTTTTTTTTTTATATAAGCACAATGTGAGTCACAATGATAACCAAATGTAATAAAATACACTTGGTGAAATGAAATACATATGGTAAAATTGAAGCTGTCATCCACTGAAAGTATGTTTTGTTTTAAAACAAAACTGTTTACTTTTTTCACTATGAGGTATTTGACAGTTTAATTTGTTAATGATTACTTGCTGTAATAAAGAAGTTTTTAAATTTAAATGAAGACTTTATTATATTCAGCTGTTATGCTTTGGATATATAAACTGACACAACAAACAAAATACTGCTAAATAAAAACTCAGAATATTGAAAACTGTGTTGCCCCAGTCTTGATTTTTGTTAGAGGGCATGAGCTTAGATGAAATAAAATTATGGGAGGCCATATGTGAATTATCGATTTGAAAAGTTCCCATCACATTGTAATGGATTTAAATCCTTCATGCAGAGGACTGTGTAGAGGTGTGTATATACAAAAATAGAGGGAAGAAAATCTACAGATGTTTCCATGTTTGAAATAAATTCTTAGTTCTTTATTGCAAGTCACAGATGGACTGGAAGAAGAGTATTTGGAAATTATTTTTCAGACTTCTGTGAGTGTGAAAAACATGGTAAACGTTCAATAAAGTGTAACCCTCTGTTATACTGGCATAGCTTCTAAATAGTTATTTTGAGCAGTTTTATAAGAATTCAAATATAGAAGCCAGTCTTGACCAACAGTATTTGAACATGTTTTGTAACATCCATCTTAAAATAGAAAATATGGTTGCAATGTAATCTGACTTTTTACACATTTTTGATGAAGCAATAGATATTCTCCTGAAAAATGCTACAGTTGCTTAATAGAATTAGGAAATCTACTACAGCAGAGGAAACTAGTTTAGTTGACCAAATAACCATTTTAGATTGTTGAAATGAAAGCAGTGAGAGGGTTTGGACTCTAGAGGGCTTCATCTGTTGCAGATCCTTCTTTTGCTTTTAAGCAGTGGTGAACAGTTTGCTCTTCAGGTTTTTGTAACTTATCCCTGAGCTTGAAAACTTTCCATAGTAGTAATGGAACAGTGCAAATGCCTCGAGACTCCTAAGCTGTTACCATGGCCATAAATGGCTGAGTGCACAGCTCAGCATCGTTCTGCTTGGCTGCCTTCTGCCTCAGTCTGGCACAGTCCCTCATCTAACCAGGTTTTTCCAAGGGCTATGTTTGATGAGTGCAGCATGTTCTCCTTTGGGGTGGCAGTAGCAGTTCCTCTTTCTGTCTGTCTGTTCTGGGACGAGTTCAGGTGTATGTATAATAGCGGTGCTACAGTTTTCAGCCCGACACAAACATGGCAGCAGTTCTTGTGCAGCCCTCACATGTCTGGTTGGAGACTGCTATCACTTGACAGTTGAGTTCTCCAGGTAATGGAGGTGGAACCCCTCAGGTATAAGCAGGCTCCCACTTCTGTCTCTGTCTGCTGTGGCTGTCCAAAAGTAAGTTGTCCCTTTAGTCTGGCACAACCTGTAAACTTTTATCTGTATTTTCCAAAAGGGCTGACATAAGGTAGTTCTCACTTAGCATTTACACCAGCATATACATGTATATGCTCCAGCCCCTCGTGGCTGGACAGCTTCCAGCCATGTCTTTCCTGGGTAAGTGCTCCAAATGGCTCAAGGACTGACGAATCTCCCACCTTAATAAAGAACCTGTTGTTCCTTTACCCCTCAAACCTGACAGCATAGGGAAGCCATGGTGCAGAGTTGCAATCTGGTCTGGCTTGAAACAAATGGCATTTTGTCTCACTTCACAGAATCCCTCTTTTCCCAAAATATTTTTCAAGAGCATAAACTAAGATTTCCTACTTCATACAATGTAGTATCATTTTCTTCACTGCAGTGATTGAGGTCAGAAGGAAGTCCAGTACAGATTACCAGGGCCCTTCTAGGAAATTTCTTCTCTCCTGTCCTGCTTGCATAGCATCTTTCCATCAACTCACAACAGTCCAATCCCCCCTGCTCAAGCAGGTTTACTATGAGAGATTTATCATCTTGGTTCAGTGCCATTATTAATATGTATTCGCAGATGCCAACCTGAGCTGTGGTTTTCATGCATTTAAGGTCACTTAACATTGATGAATTTTGTTGCTGTGTATATTGATTTGTTGATTTATTTTTTAATTATAAGTATTCTAATAAAAGGGAGAGGGATGAGAACTTGTGTTTAACATACTTATTTTGGAGAGGGTCTCCTGCTGTCAGGTGTAAATATAAACTATGTTTTGCAAAATATTCAAACAAAACTACCAGTCAGGAGGGAAAACTCATTTGAAGTCCAGTTTCGTTACATCACTGAAGGTCTTAATTTGATGAGGTGCTCTGTAGGTATTTTTTTTGACTGTAAATAACCAAAAACATTTCCATCAGTTTTTCCCTAGGATAATGACAGAGCTTACAGAACTGCAAGAATTCTATGATCCTGATACAGTAGAACTTATGACATGGATAAAGTAAGCATGAAGTCCTACATTTCTATTTTACTGCTTGTTGTCAGCATATTTTTATCTCAGCAGATAGGTCTATCAATCTTTGTGGCAGGAGATGTGTGTTTTAAGTTTGATATTATTCCCATGAAAAGAAACAGGAGTTTATCATTGATTACAAGAGAAGATCCTGAAACGCACAAGCAAATACTGTTTAATATCACTGTGAGACCTGGTTTCCAAATAAAGGTGGGCATCTTGGTGCTTGGTTCTTTGCATGCTAACTTTTCATTAGATTAGAGGATTCATGTTGATTGTAATGCCAGCAAGGGACAGAAACACTGAAGTTTCACATGCATGAACCAGTACAATGGAATGCCTGAATGTGAGGATTTAGAGATTTTTGTCAAGATACATGGAGAGAAGCTCGTGTGATTCAGACTTTCCCTGTGACCAGGATGCTGGAAGAGTTCTTACTGGTCTTGCCAGGCAGGGCACTGCAAGAGCTGAGCTATGTTTGTACTTTATGCTGAGCATATACATAGCTAAAATCAAGTCAAATTATTTTCACAGATATATTTTTCTTCTCACCAAAAGATTCGGAATTGCATTCTGGCCTCATTCAATGTAACTTTGAACTATGTCATTAAGAACTGTACTTCTCTGAAAATTAGATCACTTGTGTTCAGATAACTTACCTTTAACTGTGTCTTTTTAGAGTATTACTTTCTGTCTTTATGTAGTCTTTAATGTCAACCTGTTCATCTTCAGAAAAGGCAAGGCTGGTAATTACAGTGTTCCAGCCAATTTCTTCTTGCTGTTGCTAGTAGAATATGTTGTTTGTCACTGCTGTGGCTCTTCAAGGCAGCAAGTGGAATAATGCCAAGTACCTAATGGCTTTTATGTTAGTCTCCATATATTAGTCTTGAAGTACATAATTAATCATGGCAAATTGCACTGAGATTCACTCAGCTAAGAGCAATTTTACTACTCTTACTTGTAGCAGCTGCTCATATTTTTAAAGAAAATGAAGGTTTGTTTTTTTTCTTAATGATATACTCAGCTATCCATATTGGAATTTTAATTCAATGTCATAACTACAGTATATTTTCTTAACATTTTCTCTTTGATAATACGAATTTATTTTGAATGTTCCCTGCAAGAGAAGTTGCCAAAAGTCTGTAATAAAGTGTGACAGTGCCTGTTTTTTCTCACTAATACAGAAATACAAAGTCAGAAAATTAAACCAAACCCGGAAACATAGCAAATTACTGCAGACATTATTCTGTATGATGACATTTTTTCTCATAGATGATGAAATGCATGTTCTTGAGATCAAATGAAAATAATCAGAAATCTTTCCCGTACAAGATAACATCCTGTTGTTTCTCATTCTGCCTACACTCCCTTGCAAGCTTGTTTTGTCACAAGTCAGCAACCATTCAGAAAAGCAATACTTGGATCCGTTCCAGGACCACTGTGAATGGTGCTCCATGGATTGCAAGGAGGGGAGAACAGTCATCAGTCTGTGCCCCAGCAGGAGCCCTTCCTTTCAAACTCCAGATTGCTGCATGTCTGAGCTTTTCCTGACAAGGGAACTACTGCCACTGCAGCATTAACACCAACTGTAATTAGACCCCCCAATGATACCTCCACATACTTCAGTTCATCCCACAGCACCTTAAAAGATCCCACAATGTATAAAGTTAAGAACATGGTTTTGAGAAACACATCCTGTACTCAGATGGGTGTGTTGGTGTTGCTTTTGCAGACGACAGGCTCCTGTGGCTGCAGTGTTTGCAGGCAGCCCACAGCTCATGGGTGTGATTAAGCTCTGTACTGGATGGATGGTGTCGAGCTTGCCTTTGTATAACGATGATGATCTTCTGAAAAGAAATGAGAATGTGAGTATCCAATTCCATAAATGAGGCATCTCAGGAACTGTCTTCCTCTTCACCCAAATGTAATGAAAAAAATCAAATGTATTAGAAAGAAGGAGGACATGGGAGTCCAGAAGACATGGAGGGGAGTATCAGAGTAGATTATCAGTGCTTCGCTCTGGACAGAAACAAATATCAAAATACTATTTCTAAAGACTTTCCAGGCCACTCAAAGTATATAAGATGAAAACTTAACCACCAGCAGAGACAAATACTTCCCAGTCAGCTGGCCATTATCTCACATGTTTTAGAGATTTTAAAACTAAACATGTTATAGCTTGGTCTGTACATTTAGTCTGTTATCACAGATAACTCATTATTCTGTGTGTGTGTCCCAATATTTATCACTGATTTTTGCATTGCATGAATGTGGTTTCTTAATTTATAGATTTATCAGATCTATTCAAAGAGATCAGCAGAGGATATTTATAAGATACTTACATCCTACAAAGCCAGTTTTCTGGTTATTGAAGATTCAATTTGCAATGAAGTGGGACCTGTAAGAGGATGTAGAGTTAAAGATCTATTGGATATTGCTAACGGTCATGTAAGTAACAGCGAGAAAAATGAATGTTTGAATGCATAAATAATTAATTTAAAAAGAAATCTTCTTATAATGCTTATCTTCTTTTTCTGGTTGTAATTGACATGTAGACAAAGACATACATTTTAAAAGTGATAATTAAGTTTTGGATTGTCCATTTCTTACACTTGTTATCTTAGTGAATAATATTATGTAACTGCCCTAATCCCTCTTAATACATGAGTATCTTGCTGTGTTGATTTTCTGCCTATCATTAAATGGATAAACTCAGTTCTAAAACTCTGGCTGGGATGAGGACCAGCCTGCCATTTAGTTCAGCACAGCCTTTTTGGTACTGATGACGTGACAGGTCTATTCAATTCAGCCTTGCACATAGGTTAGCACCCCAGCAGAGAGTTCAAACCACATCTGGTGGAAAGATTGGTTGAATAAACTGTACCATGAATGCTGCTTCAGTCATTGCCATGCTCCGTCTGTTCAGAATGCTGATAGTGCTGCTTTTGCTGCTGAAGTAGGGAATGAGATGGGGTTTATAATTTCATTACCATTTGTTCATTTACTTCCTGGGAATCCAGCATAAATTTTGATTTTATAAAGGCAGGAGTGGCCTTAGATTTGCCTGGGGTTTCATTGCTCATTCTCAAGTTAACTGGAGAGAGAGTCACCAGTTCTTTCTAGGCAATCACAGGTGAGCTTCACTTAGGTGATTTCCTGACTAAGAAAGAACTTAAGCATCTAGTTCACATTACAGTCTAGTGTGTATTATCTATACCAAGGGAATCCTTGGTTTGAATCATTTTTTTATTTTCTTTAATGGGGAGGATACATAAGTTTCTTGTTTATAGCCTAACATTCCATTCTTGGGGAAAAAAATCCAAGCAGTTAATCTGTGTTAATTATTTTTTAAGTTCTAATTTTGATGAAACACATTTCAAAAGACCTTGTAATGATAGCATTTCATTCCTGTAGCTGCTTTGTTTTGAGAAGGTAATTATAGGAGTGGTATGTTATTGGGGGATTACTCTATATTTTCCCCAGGAATCTGCAAGTGGTGTCAGTTTCACTTTTACGTTTCCTGACCAGTTTGTCTGTGAAGGATATTGTCCCAATTTTTCTGTTAACTTCCTTGCCATTGCTGAAATCTATTCTTTTTCTTTCCTTGCCTTGCTGCTAGTCCTGTATGCTGTGATTATTGCCTTTTGTATCCAATATACTGCACCGTAACTAAAGTCTGTGTGTATGAGCACCTCCATCATTGATAATCAATCTCTCAGCTTCTTCTCAGATCTGTGGTTGTATGACTAAGTTCCTGTTCCCCCTTCACACTTAGGATGTCCTCTGGAGCAATTGCCACAATTTCAGGATTCTGTGCCCTCATACCCCTGCAGGTCTCCTCTCCACGCTTCCTGCATGCTTCTTTCTCGCACACAAGCCTGATAATAATCTGAACTTCAGCACCAGTTTTGCTGTCAGGTTCTTAAGTTTTTGTTTGATTCATGTGTCAGGAAGAGTTTCTTCCCTCTAATTCCTAACGCTGGGAGGAACACCTCCCAGTACTTTTCAGAGCAGTTGTTCCTTCCAATGATGATTCCTGTCAAAGGGAGGAAAAACTTCAAATCCAATCAAATCCAAGGAGCCCGTCTTGGATAAATGCCACACACAGTGCTGTCAGTACACAAAACCAGTCATTTTCTATTCTTGTCATTTGAATTGTCAAAAGTGACAAGGGTTATCCTATTTATAGTGGAGAGATTAAGAAGGTGAAAAGAAGCTTCATGTTGAGAGTTTCAGTTAAAGTCTGTTCTGTGGAATGTCTGTAATCCAAATCTGTAATGAAACAACTGGTATGTATGTTTAAATATAGACAACTGACTTCAGTATTTTCAGAGAAAGGTTGGTTGGCTAGTAATGAGCATCACTTATGCTTCCTGTCTGTGGCTGAATCCATACTGGCTTGAAAGCTAAAACAGTAGTTGCAGAAAAAATATTGGAATGGCCAACAGGAATAAAGTATTTATTTTTTAAGAAAATTGACATGTTTTTTTCTGGAAAGTTGATATATTGTGTTGTCTCAGGAAGCTTTAAAAAAACTCTCAGTTTGCTTGCTAACAAAAATTGTCAAAGTCATATGGAAAGGTGATCAAGGGTTTCCCAGCTAGTGTGTATGTGTTCAGAAACTGCAGCATTTACTTATTCCCAAAGTGAGTGAGACAGTGGACAGGCTGTTAGGCTGTTTGCAGGTCTATGGATGTGTTTAAGATCCGTATTACTTTCTGGTTTGTACCATGTCCTGTAGTCCTAGGACATATATCTTGTTTCTGACACTGTTGGAGAGCATAGGATTAGTGATAGGGAAAGACAAGTGTTCTCCAGCCATCTGTTGCTGAAGGACTGTAGCATTACAGGGGATTGATCCCTGTAGCCACCGATGGATTTTTCTTCATGAATTTGTCCTACCACCTTTTTGTAAAATCATGTAAATTTGTGCCATCAGACGGAATAGTGAAGGGGTTTCTTCAGGAATATCAGACAGTAGATACTCAAGCATACAAGCAGTTTGCTTCCAAGTCAATTGGTTGGAATTTATAGGACAGTAAGTGCATGTCTTAGGTCTTTATTATGTATGTCAAACTTATTTGGCTTGGAAAAGGTAATTGCGACTTCCCTTCATACTGGTGTGCTCTGTGTGGGTCAGGTTTGAACTACTGGGTAAATGGGGTGTGGGGATGATTTCCACTGCTGCTGTTCTTTATTATATGAGTGAACTACACTGGTTTTAATGTCTGTTATCCTGACAAAGGGCTTAATTCACAAAGGCTACTTTAGGTGGTTAAACAAATTATAGGGGAATGTGTTTTCAGCTTATTGGAACTGTACAGTATGGAAATTAAATGTCTGTCATAAATTAAATTTACAGAATACTGAAGTAAATTAAATGTACAGAAGTACATTCAGTAACCACTTACCTTCAGCCTTTTGATTGCATCTTCTTCTTTCTGACAGGTGGTTTGTGAGGAAGGCGACCACTATGCCTACTCCAAATATGGACGCTTTTGTCATGAAATCAAAATGAACTATTCTCCGTATGTGAATTATTTCACTCGAGTATACTGGAATAGATCCTACTTTGTATATAGAATCAACACTGTGATATCCTTCCAATCATGAAAAAGCATGCAAGCTTCCTTCTGAGGATTTATTCTGAATGAATTTTAGTTGGAAAGGTTCCTTTGGATCAAGGAAGTTATTTTTTCAGAGATATGTGCACACATGCGGTGCACTGACAACTTTATTTTACCAAACTGGAATTCTTTGGAACTACAGATCAACACATACAGATACCATCCTTGAAGTAAACGGGAACATTTATCAACTTTACAGTCTCTACAACATGTGACAGTCTTCTGTGTTTTTACATTTTTCTTCCCATTACAAATCATCTTAATTTTAATGTAAATGAGATGTCTAACTTTAGTGTTAGAGTTGATGTGCATAGACTTCAGTAAATGCAGAAAAATTATTTCAAGAGCTCATTTAAGGTCATACAGCTTTTATTTTTTAGCCAGAAAGCAGTTGGCATCTTAAGTCTTTTCAAGTAAGTGTTTGGATTTTTAGTTTGGGGTTTTTTTTATTGTTACTGTTTTAATTCTTCCTGTCTTCCACTGTAAACATTTCTATGTTTATCAAACACAACATGTATACATTTTATGTGTAGCTATATTGTTTGTATAAATCAAATAAGGAAGATTTTATTTAAACAACACTTCCATAGATGAAGGCACTGATCTCTATATTGTTAGAGACATGCTGGTGGAAGCTGCTGGAACTCAGACCAGGCAGTAGGAGCTGACAAGATCAGACCTTCAGTTTGGAAAGAACTTGTCTTCAGGATTCTTCCACGCTTAAGTGTGTGTGTGTGTGCATATGTATGTCTTAGCAGCCAACAGAATGGGCCAGTATAAACCACAGTGTGCTTGTTTTCAGGCAAGAGGAGCAGGACAATTGGGTTTGCTACCGAGACTTCTGCACTTGGGTTTCACCCCCTCTGAGTGCACACTGGTGTGGGGGTGTGTGTGTATGGGGAGGGATGGGTGGTAGTCATTCCATTCAACTTCTTATGAGATAGTTACATTAAGATAGTGCCATAACTGTCATTTAAAACACTATAATCACCACCATCAATAAATGATGGTACAGTTGTTCATAGCTATTTTTGTATCAATTATGCAACTACAAAGAGGTCTTTGAAAATTTGGGAAAGTACTCTGCAGTTTTGCTTCCCTCTAAAACCTGTCTTTGATATATGACCCCCTTTTGCCTCTACAACTGTTTTTCTTATCTGATCATCCTGTTTGCTGCTGCCTGATACACTTTCAAGAGAATGAATGATGCTTCAATTCCAACTCTGGGCCTAATCCTGGTGTTGAGAATGGAAAATCCAATGAAACGTAATGGCAGCTTTGCTTAATGTGGGTGCAACTGGGCGAAAAGACAGAGCATAAGTTTTGGAAGAAGTTGTGCACCCCTGAGGAGTTACCTGTAGTTACAAATTCGTGTTAACACCTGGCCTGGATACCAGTCTATGAGGCATGTGGGAATGATTCTTTGGAGTCCAGATGTCTTCAATGAAAGATTTGTCAAAATAGGATGAACTTTCAACTGAAAAATCTGTGAATGAAAGCTGCAAAACAATCCTTACTGCACTTGTTGTTAAAATGCAAGATCAGAGGTTTTAACTCTGAAATTATTAGGAACTGCAGCATGTTGGTGTATATGCATAATTCTTCTCTGCTCTGTGCAGATACACTTCCTTACTTTACACTGACAGGTAGTGATGAGATTTTTTAAAATCTATTATCACTTTTGGAGTGATATAAAAGAAAAAAGTTTTACTGTTGTAAAAGTCAACATGTCTGTAGTCTGTTTTTTACTTTCAGTTATATTTTTATGCCTATGAGTCTTGACAAAATGTTAAATTATGCATTTTATTTGAAACCAATATTCAGATAAATTTATCAAATATACAGGATGTGATCACTGAGAGAAACATTTATCAGTATAACTGAGTTACAAGGTAAAAGTAAATATCCTTTCTGGGCATACAGTCATTGAGTTGAGGGTAGTGTCTATGTGTCTGGTGAGTGCAGGCTGCATTTATTTGCCTGTGCACACCTGCATGTTTTACTGCACTGGGATGTTCCAGACCTCCCAAGTGCCATATAGCAACAGAAGGTCATGTGTTGACCTGAGCCAAGGCAGGCCTGCGGGAACCTCCCCTTTATGTGCTAGTATGGGTATAGGTGTAATATTTGGAAGTAAGTTTAAAGTTCCTTATACAATTTAAGTTTCTTTGAATCACTGTCAATGAATTACATGTCTGTGTGTCAGTCATTTACTCTCTTGAAGTTAATAATTCATGAATATCATTTCATAACAGCAATAAGGCATTCCAGGTAGGAAACTTCAGGGTTACAACTGCACTTGGGTGGATGAAGTTGTACAGCTTACGGCTTCATGCCTTAGACTGCCATGCCAAGATGCAATATTTAACTGTCCTTGACTGCCTGTTGTGTGTTCCTGTGGTGCTGTGTGTTTGTGTTACCATACAGAACAGAGTTTGAATACCTACATGTAGAGCACACATATTAAGAAAACCGCAAATGGGGCCATCCATACATCTAAAGAAAAGTATCTTGCAGCACGTTGGCCTTTATACATCTTCAAATGAATGTGTTGAGTTTCATTTCAACTGTGACATAGTTATTGTTATTAGTTTTGTCATAGTTTTTAAGATATAATTTTAATACTTCAATTGATTCTACTTTAAGAGAATCATTTAAAAATTTTACCTTGCTTTTTATATTAAAGAAAATTGTATTGCAGCACCATTGGCACAGCAGCCTTAAGTAACAGAAGGAGCCTTTTATTGTGGGAGAACATTGTGGTTGTTCCTGTAAAAAGGCATCATTAAAATGAGTGACTGAAATAATTGTATCTTACAAAGAAGGTGAATGAATTTCTTATCCAGCTATGGACTAGCAAAAATATTGTTTAATCTCCAGCTTCTGTGAAACATAAACAATAAATTCCCTCAGATATGCAATGGTATCCTTTAGAAGGACAACCATAGGGCATAATTCCATCAGATTTGTACACACAACCCTAGCTTGGTTTTCAACCAGGTCACAGGTTTAACTCCTGGAAAGGGCTGGGGGGAAGGTTTTACAAATTTTGATCTGCTTTGCTGTAGATGTTGCAATTCAGTTGAAACATGTGCCTTGCAAGCTTTTATTAAACAAACAAAAACCTCAATTTGTGTTTCTTTTTGTGAAGATTGTTTTTAATTCCTGTCCCTCTGATTTCGAGACCTTCCGTTGGGTCATAGCATGCCAGCCTCCGAGGGTGCCTGTGCAGTGGTACAGCTGGGCTGTGTGCCAGCTTCTCACTGGGAAGAATGAGAATTGGCATAGCAATCTGTGGGGCTGTTTTGCTGGCTTATTTTCTCCTTTGTCTTTCCAATTTCTGATATGCTTGATCTTAGTAGACACAAAAAATTATCTTGAATAAATTGGTGTGGTATTTTTAGTGGCTCAGCCTTAGACTCATTAATCAAAGTTTAATAAAGCCATGGCTAAACTAACGTCCAGTTTTGTCTTTAAAAAATGCTCTTTCACTTCCTGAATTACCACATACTTGAACTCAGTTGATAGATTTGACAGGAGATGTTTGAGACTAAGGAAAGGCATTTCTGAACAAAAACTTCTGTTCATATTATTCAAAAATCCACTGGTTTTATTTCTTTCAAAGTAAATGGAAATACAATTTAATACTACACAATCTTAAATACACTTTCCATGGTGGGGGAAGTGGAGGGACTAAGGAGAAGATACACAAATATGGAAGAAAGCAAGCCAAAAGGTTTTATAGGCATTGAAAATTCTTCAAATTATTTGCTCTGGTGGTATTACTATTTACTGAAAACAAAGGTTGGGGACCAGGTCTTGTTCTTACCACCTTATTTTCACCTAGTCATCTGCAGATGTCCAAATCTTGTGATCTTGAGCTTTCCCATGCAATTTACATGAAAAAGAGCTGTGAGATGAGGTTGTAGGGGTTATAAAGTGTCAATGAAAGACTTCTTAATGATGGCTGTTGAGTTCATATAGCTGTCCTTCAACCAAAACTCCAGCAGGAGAAAGTGTAGGCTGTGTGTGTGAATGCGAGGGGGGGGGTGCACATATGATGGATTTGCATTTAGAGATGTCTGTTTTACTGTTGTGTTCTGGAGATGAAACAAGTAACTTCTGTTATCACTAATGGTTGTTGAATGTTTTAAGTCTCCTAAATACTGATGGGCAGGTGGACTCTGGAGTACTGTGGTGTTCCACATGAAAGAAAAACAGTTTATTCTAACACAAGCAATGTTCCATGTGAAATAATACCTCAACATAAATCTGTATTATCACACCTTTAATACTCTTTTTAAAAATTAACTTTAGGGGAGGGAGGGCGAAAGGTGGGAATTCTAAGATATGCAGTGTGTGTTATTTTCATAATTTTTTTCTACTTCATCACTAAAGCTAAAAAAAAGTTGCCATTATGTTGCTGCACTCCAACTATGCCAAATGCAGAGCTAAAGGTCTTCTGAGTTGTCTTGTACCTCACTGATACGTTTAAACGTATCATTAGTCTGGCAATGGTTTTGATTTCAGCACAGTTAGATGTATGTAGTTCTGCCTTTCAATGATGTTTAAGGCTATCTATTTATATGATGGGACAATAGGTGGGTGTTTAATGCCTTTCAAAGTTTCAAACTTTGTTACTTCAGTAATGCAGAAGAATTATTGGTGGTTCTTGTTAACAATGACATCAGCAGTAGTGTGTATGGCATATGGACTTACCTCTGTGCAGCTGTTTAATAACAAACCTAAGGAATCCAGTTCCTTTTATCCCGTTTGTTGTCTTGGACAGATTTTTATCAAAATAATGTATACATAGTAAGTATTTTTCTCTTGTAACAAACTTTTTTTTCTGTGGAAAAAAAATTACATTAATAAAAGCCAAGTATAGAAAGTATGGATTGTTTGAGTCACAAACCATTTTATGCTTTCTTTTGAGAAGTGAAGGGAAGACTGTGCAGCATAGCTCAAATGTCTGTCTTGATGGGCAGCATAAATAGTCTCACAGCTCTTGAGGATTAGCAGACTGCTCAGTCTGGATCCATATGTTGTGCTGACTGTGCCTTCCTGTTGAGGCAGCTGGGTGAGGATGAGCGGCAAAATATAAGGTGCTTCATGTGGAATTACTGAACTCTTACTTTCTCCCTAAAGATCTTCCTACAGCAAGGATGTCACCTGGAAATAAATTGCTATGCAATGTCAAATGCTTACTGATTTAATTGGGTTTTTTGTGTTTAATTGTGTAAGTGGGTGTTGAAAATAACACAGTTGTGCTAGTGAGTGTCCACAGTGGCAAGGTTGTTTCTGGTTCTGGTCTGGTTAAAACATAGTTCTGGCAATGGGAGTGAGATGCAGCAGAAGCCTGACTTTCCATCACCAAAATGCTGTATTAACATATTAACAATATATGGGTTCATAGGTGAGAGGGAGGACTGTGAAAAAAATCCAGCTTGTATCTTTACAGGCTGTAGGCAAAACTTGATGTTTCTAAATGCTTGAATACAAGAGAATAGAAAGGGTAGTGTGTCCTGTAATGTAGGATAAAAATAGGCACTTGATTTTGAGAGGATTTAATTACCTTGTTGAATTGTGTAAGGATGCAACTCACTTCAGAAGTGGGAAGGCTGCGCTGTGTCTCCATACTGATCTAAGCTTGCCCTAAACTGAATGCTTGTTTGCATGGCCTAGCTGGCTGATTAAGTGTTGTATGTTAATGAGCTTTCTCGTGCCTTTGTGAAGGAAGGAATTATGGCACAAAGAGCAAAGACAGCACACTCAAAGCTTGCTACAGCACATTAACCATGGATGGATCATCATGGTTACTTTCCTGTTGTTGCTTGTAAACCCTTCCGTAACACTGTTTGGTTTTACTTTTTGCCTTCCCAGTCTGCGCTCTCACATCATACTGAATTTTAGAAACCATCATCCCTTCTCCTCGCTGCAGTAAAAATAAAGGCCAACAGCTTGTAATAATGGGGTGTGACCTCACAACGATTCCCTGTCCTTACATTGGTAATTCCCCTGAGG
>JAOXXN010000395.1:129765840-129785205 GCA_026770055.1 Myrmophylax atrothorax
TGGGTGGGTGCCGTGGGAATGTGCCAGCTCTTTACTAGTACCTCCTGCAGGGCTTTTGCGTCCTGCCTTTGAAGGAGCAGCTGAAAAGGTAGGCAATGCTGTTCTGGTTATGTTGTCTTATAAGGAATTCTTGTCACAGCAGGTTCACTTCTGTGGTACCAGAGATGTCTGCTCAGGGGTTAACAAGCAGTTAAAATCTGTTTTAAAAAATGGGGCACACCACGACAGACAGCTTGTCTATTGTGGGGACAGTTAGCAGAGAGACTTTTCTGCCGCTGTGATCCTCCGAGACCTGGGAAGGGAGAGGTAACGATGTCCTGGGTGTGGGCACTTACTGACCTGCAGGTGCAGCCCAGTGCGCTGGGAGATCCCGCTGCACCTGGTCGCTGAACCGCACGGAGTGATGCTTGGAGTCAGCTGCAGTGCTGGGAGTCAGCTTACAGATCTGGCAGAGCAGTGCATGGGAGAGGAAAGGAGTGGCTGCAAAATAGATGTCAATGAACTTAGGACAAGTGAAAAATAAAAATTATTTTAATCTGGAATCCTAGGAGTTGGTGTAAATAACTAAATGAATATATCGTTATACCACTGTGTAAGTCTATACATCAGTATCTTGTATACTGTGTATGGTTTTCCCAACACAGCAAAGAGAATGGCTAGACTTGATAAACTGTGTTAAGCTTCAAGTGTGTTATGGCTACATGAGCCATCCTTTGCATGTGTCACTTTCATCTTATTCAGAGTAAGTTTTACAGTGTGTTTGTAGCTGTAGCTCAGGTCTCTGGTAACATTTATCATTTGCTTGGGGTTTGTCTTGTATTATTTGCTTGTCTGTTTTCTTAGATGTTTGCAAATTTACTATAGAGGGAATATTTACCATTTTCTATAAACAGGTTTTACAGCCTAATGCTCAGGAAATGTGAAACAGAGCTGGGAGGAAAATAAACATGTTGAAGCATGCTGGGGGCTGTGACCTTTACCATCATGTGCTGTGTGCAGTCTGAGAATCCTGGGCCACCTGCCTGAGAAACTTACTCTTGCAGGAACGGGGTGAGCTGTGCAAGTGACGAACATTTAACATTAGAAAAAACTGCACAGTATTTCTAGATACTAGCTTTAAATCACCCAATTTTTAAAGTAGAACTACTCATTCAGGTTAGACTTGGAAAGGGGACACGTGGCTTGACCATCTTGCTTATTTATAATGAAAGCAAATAACCTTGTGAGCGATGTTCAACAAATGATTAATTGTGTTGTCCTCTCCAGTCTGGTGGTGTACAGCATGTTTTTACCACTGTCTGCACTGATAATGTATTGACAAGAGATGAGCCTCAGGGAGAAAGGAATTCGATGATCAAATGGGACAAGGTCATTTAGACATTCCTTTAAGCTACTTTGAAAATCAAAATTATCTCATAACTTTGTCCAGTAACAAACTTGGGATCTTTTTCTGACTGCTTATTTTACAGAAATATGAGAAGGTGAGAGGATTTGAGCATCCATTTTTTTTATCTGAAGAAACCTGGTGAACTGTCAAAAGTCAAATAGAATTAACTTTAGTCTGCTCCTCATTTCTCCTCATGCCTCTTACTAAATGTAATTAACAGTGAATTGCATAGTAATCAATATTATGGAATGTGTACCAAACTTTTAATCGTCTCTTTAATTGAAAAACAAAGCTATTGGAACCTTATTAATTGTCATCTCTTATGTAAGTCAGGAATGCATTTAGGCATTTCAAAGTTGCTCCTTCTCCAGGCAAGCATGCCTTGGGGGTTTGGATGCGGTTTGGGGGGTTTTATTGTGGTTTTCTTTTCAAGCAAAGCAAAGTTTTTTGGCACTTAATAACAAACCTGGAGGTCTGATAGTATCTTAGACCATTGTTTCTTGCAACTACAGTCCTAGGAAGATGGGGTATTCACATGCACAGTTGAAATACTGAAATAAATTGAACATAGACTATAATAACCTTCTGAATCTCCCCTGTTGCTCAGTAGCACTCATAGCAGTGATAGGTAGGGGGCTAATGCCTATTTTGAGGGGACACTGTAGCAGGCACTGAAAACACAGTTTTTCTCCCATTGAATATACACTTGGTACATAGACTGTGCATCTCAAAGACATTTGCACAACTTTTGTGGCTTGTCTTACCTACACAGGGCAGTTTGCATCTTCTGTAGGAATCTGGCAGCAGGTTTCCTCTGTCCGTCTCTCAAAGCCTTGCTGTTCAGGGCTCTGTGCATTGGTGTGGTTATGGGTTGGACCTGGAGCTCAGACAAGACTCTTATACAAAAATATGAGTGCAGACCCACCATTTCTCATCCAGATTTTCTTTTGGGACATTTTACATCCTGGTAACACTGACTGCACTGTCAGAACAGCCTGTAGCCCGAGGATGGAAAGGCTGGGCATAGTGGGGAAGGGTTGAAAGGGCTGAAGCTCCTTTTCTCTTCCAAGTCTGCCCCTGTTCATGCACACCTGCAAGCACCTACACAGCTTCTCATACTTGTTACCGACTTACACAGGGTGTGCTTTGTGGCAGCAAAGCTGTTCCCCTTCTGCCCCCACAGCCCTCCTTTCTGATGCTGCCCATAGGTCCTGGTGTGCACTGTGTAGAAGCTTTACATTTAGGACTTTTGTCACACTTCAGAAAGGGAAGGAACACAATTTCTTAGCCCTGTTCTTCAACTCTAGCAAATTCTTAGTTCTTTTGTTGTAGGTTTTTGTTTTGTGTTTTGTTGGCTTTGGGTTTTTTTGTTGTTTCTTGGTTGGTTAAGAGCCTGCCACAAAGGGCTTATAGAGTGCATGCTTTGGCTTGGAATAGTGATACTCAGTGGGTGATGTTCATATTCCTGCACATACCAATACTGCAGATACACCCCACATGCTATTAAACTGAAAAAACTAAGTGTAAGAGGTTGTTCCATAATCTACAAAGGTTCTTTTTATTTGACAACAGGAGAGACTCAAAGAAAGCATGGCAAGACATGTATCTTCCCATATATCTGTGGTGTCTGAAGGGTTAAAGGATTGAGTCTAGCCACCCTTTAACTCTGGGATGCCTCGAGACATCAAACTGATGTCTCAGCAGGTAGTTTATGACTGAAATGAATAAAACAGGTGCAAGGCTCTTCAATATTTTCTTGTTTTGGAAGTTAGACTGATATCCTCTGTTCTCTTTCAGGTGAGATAAAAACTATTTACTACTGTAACTAAATCCCAAGGAGACAGGTCTTAAATCTGACTGAGAAGGCTGTAGCAAAATGCAATTCCTTCAGTGTAGTGTCTTACAGTAGAATATGATCAGTATTGAACCCTTATGACTCACTGGAAGCAAACTACATTTTAAAAAGACATCTGTCAGATCTTGACATTCCTGAAAATACAACCTAGATTGCACATGGAAAGATTATGTGGTTTGAGTCCCTTGCACTTTCCTAAGAAATTTCTGCCAGGATGCCTTCTGGAAAGGAAAACCTTTCAGCCCATGTAATACAGCTTCTGTAAAAACTAGTGAGTAATTCATATACGTTGCTGGCCATGATTTCAGATCAAGATATAGCTTAGGTTTTGTGGTTGATTTTTTTTGTTTGATTGGTTTGTTGGTTGGTTTCTTAACAGAGCCAGAAATGGTCCATTTCTTCCTGGCACTCTCTGACATTTTTAGAATAAAATAAATCTGACATGTTCAGAAACAGAAATCTGACCTGATCAGCTGTGGAGGTCACATTATATGATGCTTTTTTTGTGAAGGGAGTGTGTGTGTTCCCTCCTGGTATCAGACTGATTAAAACCACCTATGGATACCATTGGTGTGCCTCCAAATTCAGGTATCAACAGAGAAAAAACTTGCTTCATCTAAACGATAAAACTATTTTAATGGCCAGGGATCATTAGACAAAAGAGCAAGCTCCAGGATGAAGATACTGTTTTACCCTGTCTGCATGGATCTTTGGAAGAATCTTGCTGTGGAAAAAAATTGATGTAAACATATATAATGATCCAGAAGCAATAAATAAGTGGTAAGAATGTTTAAAAATTTAGACATTTTGAGAAAGCAACAAAAAGCTTAAAAACCACAGGTAAATGTGAAGATTATGTTACATGTATTCTTAGTAAGGTATATAAGCTATTAAAATGAATGATAAAACCTTTATCATAACAAGTTGAAAGGAAAACCAATGGGAGACCTTCAACATAGAATGTTCAGTACTTTATTCTTAAGATTAGCATCTTGAATCCTTTTATACAGTTTAATTTTCTTGTACTAATGGGAGCCAGCTGACTTGTGGCTGCCTTTTCACACCTGCATTACACGTGAGAGGCCCAAAATTCATGCATACCATGTTTGTACAAACAGTCTGTTCATATTAGCATCCCTAGGCAGATGTGCACATAGCCTTCTCTTCTGGGAGTATGACTAAAGTGGAATTGAACTTGCTTCCTTCTGCTTGCGCGTCTCCGGTAGGCTTTGAAAGCTTTGTCCTCACCAGATCACAGTGAGAGCAGCAGTGGCTTCACAGCAGGTGTTGTTTCCTTGCTAAAGCAATAGGACCCTGGCCAGTGCATAACTTGACAGTACTGGAGTTTCAGTCTGGGCGGTGAGGGTGGCATGATAGTGAAAACTGCTCAAAATCAAAAAAAGTAAGGCAGAAGTTCAAGAAAAACGTTTAAAAACCTGACCTGAGGAAACAGACTGATGGAAAGAACTTTGGCTTCTGCTCCTCTAACTGTGTTTCTCCTTAACCTGTAAGTTACTAATGGAATGACCTAAAAGCAGTGCTTGGTGACAGTAAAGTAAGGAGCCATTTTCTCCTAGGACTGTGGATGGGCTTGATTTACACCCATTGCGGTGGCTGAGATTGTGCCTGAGGAAACAAACACTGTGCATGGAACATACACTGCTTTGTGAGAGAGAAGCAGCGAAGTGTCAAGGGGTGTGTCTGTGGAAGGGGAAGAGGATCTGTTTAGAAATTTAGTATATAAGGAGAAGTGGAAGGTAATCTAGCAATTCTGCCTTTCATTTCTTATGACACAAGGGAGTAGCCAGCACACCACTCCTTTGGAGGCTGCTGCTCCAAACACACCTCTAAATGCTGCTGCCCGCCTTTACCAAAGGGGCATGTGCTGCTGGGTCTGAGGTGCTTCTCACGTCTGCATCCAATGGTGTTAAAATGAAATACTACTACAATGTTTTTTGGCATATTTTTGTACATATCAAACACATTTGCTGTTTTAAAACCATTTGTATTTTGCTGGTGATGATAACTTTTTAAGTGTTTAGAAGGAAGTTAGTGCATTCACAGTATGGTCACAGAGACAGCTCTTACTGCATGAAACCTCAGCAAGCAACTTTTTATTTTAAAAGCATTTGAACAAACCTACGGGAGTAGAGACTTAATTATGTTAAAGGACAACACTGATAAAAGACTAGTTTTTCCATAGAAATACTGGTGATGGAAATGAGGTGATCCCTAATCACTGGAGCCATCAGATTCTGCTACAGTCTCTCAGGAATAAGATTTTTTTATGTCCCACACAAACTCATTTAAACTTAATATGTGCCACTTTAATGAGGAAGAGCAGGTGCTGTGTTGGGCGGGATGACAGGAAGACAGAGGCAGCAACTGGGAGCTTGTCCAATCATAGTCTCCTCAAAGGATTTGGTTTCTTTAATGATGATGCCCTTATAAAAATGTTTAGGACTATATTGTGACTATATATTTTGTGCCTTTTTTTGGATAGACAAGAGACTTTGCAGGTATTTTCACTTCAGTGATATAAGTACAGCCTTGTATCTGTTACTGGGTTGTTCTGCCACACACAAATGTCAATTTTGTCTGTCTCATTTTGTCTATCCACTGAAATACTGACTGAAGAACAGAAGTTGTGGGAGATGGAAACAAACCTAAAAAAATTCTTCCTCCTTCTTATCAACAGTAAAAGCTGAATGATCTCCAAAGAGTACCAACTTTTTGATGCCACAATTGTAGCTGTGTCTTACTACAGTTTCTATCTTTAAAAAACATAAAAAATTCCCCAAAAGGCCCCCTGTGCTGCTGACTCCTCAGCTATTGTTCCTATGTCAGCGTGGTCTGACTTTGTCACCAGCTGATGTGCTTGCAAATTATTATGTGTTGTATAGTATTTAATAACATTTTAATAGGGATTGGTGGGCTCTTAACATGGTAAACTGTAATAAAAAACTTGTTTTATGAAGAATCCTGTTATATGGAAGCTTTTGAGATCCTGTTAATAGTTGTACTTCTTCCCACCGTCTCTACACAGTGCAGCATGTTTCTAGTTCTCCTGGTTGGGTAGTAACAGGCAGCTGTTGGCAGATACAGTAGATTTAAAGGGTTGAGGCAGAGATGCTACTTCTGTAATCGCAGTTCTGAGGGTGCTTCAGAGCTTTCCTCTGGAAACAAGCAACAGAATTAAAACAGATTTTAAAAACTAGAGGATGACAGCACAGTCAGGCTTTAAGGGCTAAGGCAGGATGATGTGGCAGCTGTACAGATACAATGGATTTTGAAGTCCTATTTACTATACCTGCCTGAAGCTTTTCCTGTGATGTACACACA
The DNA here is from genome assembly GCA_026770055.1 of Myrmophylax atrothorax. Lineage (NCBI taxonomy): Eukaryota > Metazoa > Chordata > Aves > Passeriformes > Thamnophilidae > Myrmophylax > Myrmophylax atrothorax. The sequence continues at coordinate 129,772,425 of JAOXXN010000395.1, forward strand.
TCTGCCTGTGGCCATGTCTTTGCTGCCCACCAAATGCCGAGGGTGTCTCAGACACCCAGTGTGATACTATTTAATTTATAAGGAAAACTGCAAATTTATAAGACAGAAATTCATAGAATTTCTAGAAGCAGTGACATTTATGTGTATATATACACACAATTTTGTTTGATATTTGAGGCAGAACTTTATAAACTTAGTGCATCAGTTGTTTTCTGGCAATTACATTATTTTTAATTTGAGGAAATACAGGTCATTTGAAATAGATTTAGTGTTTCAGCCCTGAAGATGACAGGGTTTTTTCAGCATTATAGTAACTATTTCTCAGGTGTAGATTTCCTGGTTATGGTTCAATAATGAGCCAAACTCCTGATGTCTTGCCCTACTGCTGAAGACTAGTGTTGTGTCCTGACAGCACAATGAGGGGCTTTGTCGGTGTCCCACCTTGGTGTCCTATTTCAAGCTTAGTACTTCAGAAACTTCTGCAAATACCATGATGTCTCTTTTAATTTCCTATTTTTCATTTTGCCTCAGGGGATAGAAGCAAAACATAGCCTACCATTTTTAATGCACATTTTTTACTTCTCAACTTCTCAACATTAGTTCCCTCAAATCCACATCAGTCAGTTTAACACTCATCCACATATCAGGAAAAGAAAATTACTTCTATCATGTTTTTTCCTTCTGTTAAGGAAGGAAACCAAATAATTAAGGGTACAAAGAGTTGATACATGCTTGCAAGAATAGTCACTTAGAGTTTCAAAACCTTTTCCGCTTCTTTCTTTCCTTTCATGCTCTTGTCTAAGGATGGTGCAGGTATCCCTGTTTGATGTGCTGAAGTGTGTTTAGCCCTCAAAGACAGAAACTTCGCAGCTCATCACTGCATGGGTGGCCATGTGGTGAGTTCCTCCATTCTTGTACTTGCTACATCCCAGCCTTTTCACTTAGGTTCCTCTTAGCTGGTGATTGGTTGACATGCCTTTTGTTAACATGCTTTTCTTAGATGTTAGCATGAGTTAAAGCTGAAGGCTTGGGGGTACACCAGTATCTCCAGGAAAATAAGCTCCCCTTAATAGTCTCTTCTAGGCTGATCATACCAAGAGTCCAATGTGTGGTGCCAGGTGTTTTATCCTATTGGCAGACTTGTTTCACAGACTGTAGAGCCTGGTTTCCTGATTATTTGCTTCCTTTCAGTGGATGATTCGTATTGACAGAATGGGTGAGCTACAACATTGCTGGGTGATGTTGCATTTTGACTTAATAGGATGCTGTGGTTCTGTCAGGAACAAAATAAAACATTATTGATTTCAGAGGTTTGATCTGTTACTGCCTTTCCAGTTATGACAGTTGAAAAAAACAATGGATTGCTGGGGAAAAACCCTGCTTTATCAAGACTATTTTTCTTTCACTGACTTGTTTCAAGTCAATGTCATAATTTTCCATAGTATTGGATTGTCATGTGTCTGCAACCCCTTAAAATCCTTGAGTTACTCACACTTAGTGTGTGTGTGCAAAGGAAGATACCGGTACAGAACTGTCCATACTCATAGTGCTGCTTCTGAACAGCTTTTTCTGCATGGCAGGAGAATTTAGTGCTGTTTGACTGACCTCCTGTTAGTCTCCAGCCCATGTTCAACACTGCTTTTTTAGGAGTTTGGATTTGCTCCAACTGAGATCTGCTCTTTTTTAACTAACTTTTCTCCCTGTTAGAATTAGAGGTCTGATTGGTGTGTATATATAACCCAGGCTGTTTTCTCAGCATGCTTGCAAGTTGCTTCAATTTAAATTTTGCTTACTTGCATGGAGAAAACAGGTTCAAGCCTGAAAATCTGAAATAAATGCTGAGGGCATGAAGGAGTGAGCCAGGTCTCAGCTGCAGAAAGACATTCCTCCCTGCTGCTGTACCACAGCCCTCGAGGTCTGGCCTCATCCCATGTTTTTCCTTTCATGTGTGGTGCTGGATTTTTTCTAGACTGGTGTTTGCTCCTTCCCTCAGTCCTTATCCATTAGCAAACAGCAAAATAAAACACAAGGTCCAGAGAATGTTTATGCAAGAAGTTCCCTCAAGCTGCAGTAGAATAAGTGACATGTGGACATGTATGCCTCAGAAATCAATGAGTTGCAAAACTCCCTAAAGGGCAGGGAGATTAATGTGTGATGGAAGGGATTTAACAGTCTTGCTGGTATTGTGCCCCTGCCTAGGGGCTGGCTTTGCCACAGCAGAGGGGGTGCTGGCAGATATTTGTCTAGTCAGGTCTTAAGGATCTAAGTGGTGGGTGCTGTCTCACCCCTCCAGCCACTCTCAAGTGCTCCATTGTCCTTACATTTGAAAACATGCTGTGAGATCCCACCCACAACATCCAACACAAATCTTTTCCTTGGTAATGAGAGTTTGTCACTTTTTGGTGTGCAGGTTAGGGAACAACTGACTGACTTCATGCATCAGTCCTTCACATCTGATAGCACTGTTGGTGTGTCTCTTACAGTCTCTGGAAAATCTCCAGGTCTTTCCACCTCTCTTGCCAGGCCATGTTTTCTGGTTGTGCTCTTGGCTCTTCACTGGACACTTGCCAGCTGGTCCACATCTTTCTTGAAATCCACCTCCCAGAACTTTAGTTCACTGGGTTGCCCAGGGAGGTTTTGGAGTCTCCCTCCTTGGAGATATTCAAAAACCATATGGACATGGTTGAGGTATGTGAGCCTGAGCAGAGCAGTTGGAGCAGAACGACCTTCAGAGGTACCGGCCAGCCTCTGCCATCCCATGAGTCTGTGATCTGTGGCTTTGCTACGTGTCACAAGTTGACAAGGTTCAGAGAGGGCTGAAGGTGAGCCAGCAGTGTGCCCAGCAGGCCAAGAAGGCCAATGACATCCTGGCCTGTATCAGGAATAGTGTGGCCAGCAGGACTGGAGCCGTGGCTCTCCTCCTGGCAGTGGTGAGGCTGCACCTTGAGTGCTGTGTCCAGTTCTGGGCCCCTCTCCACAAAAAAAAGGCGTTGAGGTGCTGGAGTGTTTCCAGAGAAGGGCAGCAGAGCTGGTGGAGGGTCTGGAGTACAAATCCTGTGAGGAGCAGCTGAGGGAGCTGGAGCTGTTCAGTGTGGAGAAGAGAAAGCTCAGGGGAAACCTTATCACTCTCTACAACTACCTGAAAAGAGTTTGTAACAAGAAGGGGGCTGGTCTCTGCTCAAGCAACAAGTGACAGGACAGGAGGAAATGGTCTCAAGTTGTGCCAGGGGAGGTTTAGATTGGATATTAGGAAAAACATTCTTTACGGAAGGGGGTTGTCAGGCATTGGAACTGTCTGCCCAGGGAAGTGGTTGAATCACCATCCATGGAGTTACCTAGAAGATGTGTGGATGTGGCACTTAGGGGCATGGGCTCATAGAATCATAGATTAATTAAGGTTGGAAAAGACCTTTAAAATCATCAAGTCCAATTGCCAACCCAGCACCACCACTATGTTCACCACTAAACTGTGTACTCAAATGCCATATCCACATGCCATATCCACTTCCAGGGATGATGACTTCCAGGTTTAGGTGTGGATTTGGCAGTACCATGTTAGTGTTAGGACTTGATGATCTTAGAGATCCTTCCCAACCTAAACTCTTCTATGTTTCTACTTAAGTACATATTTCAGAGAGAGGGAAGGTGAAGTTTTTCTAAAAGTCCAGAAAATTATGGTCAATTTGAACATCACTGATGTGATGTGCTGATCTAAGTGAAGTTTATTCCCTTGTCTGTCTTTTTTAAAACATAAAGCTCCATTTTAGAGCTGAGTTTTGGTGGGGTTTACAATTCTTACAGCAGAATTAGGACCTCCTTATTAATTGGTATTTAACACTTGGATCACCTACATGAAGCAATATTAAGGAATAATTTGTATAATTACAATTTTTTAAATAATTCTCTAGGTTTTGCTAAATGGAAAAACTGATTGACTAGGTATTCATCTCTGCAGAAATTAGAACTGCCTGAATTAGACAAATGAATGAAGAATATCTTTAAATGCAGCATGCTTATAAATTTCCATTCTGTTACTTGGTCATACCAAAATGACACTGTCTGTAGCTGGCTTAATTAAGATAGGTATTTCTCAGCCCTGCCTCTCAGCTATAGATAAAATAGTGACTGCTACAGGTCCTCTCATGAGTCACTGGGTCATGCTGTGGGTTGTACCTTACACAGCAATACAGAGGAGAAAAAAACCTAACCAATCTTCCTATGTATGCAGTGTGGGCACATTAGAAAATCAGAAACTGTGTAATCTAAGAATTTCCTCTGACTGAAGAAACCGTGTCCTAAATGATCTTAAATGTCTTTCAAACCCCACAAAACCTCATTTAAGTATTTTCCTTCCTGGGAATTACAACCTCTGGGAAATTTGCCCAGCATGTATTTTTACGGTGGGGTAAGGCTGCTTGTAAATACAGGTCTTGTGTATCAGCAGATGTCTCTATCTGTGGGAAGTCTTTTATTTAGTATCAGATCCCCAAGCTCTACAGCTTTTTTTATTTGGAATTTCTACCTTACTTTTTGTCTTTGGTGCTGGTTCTGTCCATGTGCTTCTGCCCTCTACTATCCTGTGTGAAATGTGGCCTTCCTGAAGGCAGAGATCAAGGATGTCCTGTATGAAACACAAGTACACCTGGGTGGGTGTTTCTTTTGATAGTGATGTAGCCCTTAACAGACCTGCAACCTCAGTGCAGTTTGTTCAAGTATGTGATCATATTTTATCAGGCAGAAGACGTGTGTTTCTCATACATACTTTTCTACTGCCCCCTGTCTGCATTTAGTTTCTTGTTTTATTGAAATTTATTTTATATATGCAGTAATATATTTTGATTTGAAGTCAAATACAAAAGCCACTTTTGCAACACAGATGTGCTGAAGAAAATTTCTTCAAGAGGCCCATATCTACCTTTAGCATCTATTGGCGACTTGATGTGAGTCCAAATGCTTAGAGATACTTAGAGGTAAAAATACTATGATTAAATCTCTATGGGTTCTTTGCAGTGGAAAATTCCTTCTTAGTTTGTTTACAGTTACTAATGAATAAGATCATCAAATTCCTGACTAAAGTCTGTGAACAAGTTGTCTAGAAATCCATGCATCTTTTGCAGACAATGACTGGTACCTCTGCCACGTGACACTCCTTGCCCCAGAAGATGAACTCCTGTCCTGGGGCATGTACCCATACCCCTACCTGGCACGTGTGGATCCAGATGCACGAAAAGGCACTCTCATCTACCAGCTTGTGGCACATCACAGTAGCAATGAAAACTCCAGTGCTGGGATAACTTACACACTCGTCGCCGGTAGGTCTATTCTGAAACTAAAGGTAGAAATCTGCTGAGTTGCAGAGTTCCTTTGCAAGTTATAATTTCACTGACAGATTTTTACCCTTGGGAAATCCTTAAAGATACAGTAGGTACAGAAAGTAGAAGCTGGAAGTGCTTTAAGTAACAGTTATGTGGATGGGAATCCTCCTTGTTGCCATTTTCTTTGCTTTACTTGTATTTTTAAATTGATTGCAGTCCTACTGTTAGTGTAAGGCTTCATTTCTTCTGTGTTCTTGTCTCTTTTGCGCTACACTGGTCAACAGAATGCAGTGTGAGTGCAAGACAATGAGTAGCACTGCAGAGGAAAAAGGAAGTGCATGCAAGGACATAGGCAAATGACTTGAGGATAACTTACTTTAAAGTGGTGACGATGCAAACGTTCTTGTTGTGGGGCATTTCTCAGATTTGTGCATGTATTGACAGGTGGTGAAGAGCGATTCCGAGTGGATAAGGATACTGGCATTATAATGACGACTGGCTTGCCTTTGACATGGAACAAGGAGTATGTGGTTACTGTGGAAGCCACTGATGAGTATGGCAACAAAAGCCCCTACGCCTCTGTTTCCATCTTGGCAGGCTCCCGACCTCCACAGTTCACTAACATGTCCTACAGTGTGTTTGTCCCAGAAAATACTCCAGCAGGAGAAAAGTAAGTTGTACTTCGTTAGGTGAGCTCCCTCCCCGCAGTCTGAGAGGAACTTCACAGAGCACAATAGAGTGAAACTTCTGTGGTTTTGCTTCTCAGGGCTCTACATACGAATTTGCCTATTACACTTTAAAAATAACGTGTTTTCTAAAAGAAGTTATGCCTGTTCTGGTGTTCCAGAGTCTCCAGTGTGGCATATGGAACAAAGTAGGATGCTGAAATGATTTTAATGCTTTTGGGGTCTTAGCACACTGCATGGTGAATTAGAACAGCCAAACTACTGACTACGAATCTTCTGGAGATATAAACAGATGCTTGAAAAAATAGTCTTTTAACTAACTAGATTTGAAGTTGTTTGTGTCCCATTTGACTTGTATTGTAATTTTTAGAAAGAAAAGTTAGTGCCAGACTCTTGAGATAACAGCACCAGTGTGAAGTGCAGATAGATAAAACTGAGTCTCCAAGGGGCTCTGCTGTTGTGTGAGGAATAGCTAAGCCAATTTGCAGTGGGGAGATGCTCCCAAGCTGGCTCTGGCTTTATTGTCACTGTTCAGCTGCTTGAAAGTAGAATGGGCTTTAAGGCACCAAGTCACAGATAGAACAGTGCCATCAGGCCCTTTATGGAGTAGGAAACCTCAAAATAAGCTGATGAAGTAGGAAAAATTACTGGGGATGTGCTACTTAATCCTTAAAAAAAGACTGAATAAGAAGGAGGGAGGGATATTTTTCTCCTTCCCTGAAGCTTTCAGTAGACAAGCTGAAAGTGTATTGTTCTGCTGGTCAGAGACTGGTGTGAGAGATGGAGCTTCAAAACATAAGTCACCGTGGGGAGGCAAACATTCACCTGATGTCGTGCCAAGGTGGACTGCAGGATCGGGAAAGCCCTGTGCGTCATGGGTTTCCCATCCATCTCCAAAACTGTTCCTTTTCTGAATATACAACTTCAAAGAAACTCAGTATAGTAGGCCACTTACCTCTGAAACTGAAGGTAAATCAGTAACTACTCTGGAGTATTTAGAGGGGTACAGTAGGGAAGAAAAAGATGTTTTAATGTTAGTGGGGGTAGAAATGGGTTGTTATCTGAGCCCTACTATGCCAGTGGGCAAGTTTGGTAAGAAAGCAGACTTATTTTTTGGTGAGAGCACAGGGATTTCCAGCCTGAGTGCAAAGCTGAGCCAAACATCAACAGAGAGTGAGCAAGACACCTTTTCTCATTCTCATGTTCCTCCTCTAGGTGCTCAGGAGACAGCTTTTGTTGTTGTTGTTTGGAAGCAAAGAGTTATTCTCTCATTCTTTACAGAGTAGCAGTTGTTGAGGCTGTTTCTTTCCAGAGCCAGCCTCTTTCGTACACTCTGCTGGTGAATCCCTCTGGGCTCTTCAGGGTGAGGCAAGAGAGTGGAGAGCTCAGCCTGACCCACCCCGTGGACTATGAAAGTGAACACCATCTCTATCATCTCTTATTGAAGGCCATGGAAGTTGAGAGCACTCTCAGCAGCGTAACTGAGGTATGTGAATCACTTCACATCCTACATCCACTGTTTCTGCAATCTTTGTTGCCTTGCTAGCAGGACCAGTTACACTGATGGATAGCCTAGTACACTTGAGAAGATGCTGGGGAGAGAGGAGGTCTTATAGTACAGGAAGAAATCTGGGCTCTGACCTGGGTTTGGATCTAGACTCTGCAAATACCTCTTGTTACTCCTTTTTGGCTTTGCCTCCCATCTGCTTGAAAGTGAAGAAGGAAGCACTTGTCTGTGATACAAGGAGTAGTGTGAGAAAAACAGTACTGGAGGTGTAAGGATGGGACAACAGCAAAAGCAGAGTTGCCATGGCAGTGTCCAGAATGAGCTGCCCAGTTTCTGAAGTGTACAGGTAAAATCCCCTCTCAGTCTGTCCTTTTGTCTCAGGTCATCATCCATATCACCGACGAAAATGACTGTTCTCCTGAATTCCAACGCTCCATTTACAGCAGAGACAATGTTCCCGAAACCATTCCTGTTGGCACATCCCTACTGCAAGGTGAGGACCATCCCATTACCTTTCATTTTAGTCTTGCCACAGACCTGCTAATTTGTTACATTTTCATGTTCTTGCCATGAGGAAGTGCTAATTTCCACAGGCACTGCCTCTGCAAGATATGGCTGGCAGCTTTCCTGGAGGTAGTAGATGGCTCTTATGTATCTTGGAAAGCAGAGTTGTGTCTTCATGTGAGGATTCCTGTGCTGTGCCCAAGGAGGGATATTGAGGTACACAAGAGCAGTTAAGGCACCTGATAGGCTGCTTAGTGGATTGCCATAGCTTGTTTCAAGTGTTGTAGCTGTCTTTTAACTAATCTTAGTAATCTTTATGTGTCCCAGAAGCAGCTGCAGCTGGTTTTGCTTTTCTTAATGTGTTAATAAAAACACTTCTTTTTAAATGGGCAGCTAGTTTTATCAAATAAGTATTAATGCTGTACAATTGACTTGCAAAGTGTTAAAGGAGGAAACTTTGGAAAGCCTGTGAACTTATATTTATGGCTGTGGCTTGCCAGTCATCATTTTATTGTGCTTAACATGACCCATGTGTCACTTGCACATAAACCCTAAGTGTACAGATGACATTTTTAGCAGCTAGAATAGTGTCCTACTGAAAGATTAGAGCTGTTGGAAATAATTTTTATCCCCGAGTTCCAACCAGAACTTCAAGGTCACTTGAAATATCATGGTTGCACAAATAAAGAGTGAACTTGGATGCTGTTGCAACTCTTGTCTCAGTCTTCAGAGAGCAACAGACAGGGAACAAAAGCCCCTTCTCCAGCCTTTTTTTACTGATGTCAGTTTAAATGCCTTCAAAGGTGTCTCAAGATCTGATGTAGTCTGATGTGTTGTGATACATGACACAGGTGTGTTCTGCCTAAAAGAGGGAGAACACTTACAGGCTCACTGTCAGTATTCAAACTGAAAGTAGGGGTAAGTACTGGAGTAGTAATGGGAACACAGGCTGAGACCTTCGGGGTTACGAACTCTGCGAAAATGAGTATGTGCTATGGCAAGACTTAGCAAAAATATACGTGTCTAACATGTCTTTAAAGACAATGATGTGAATTTCCTAAATTTGGAGCTGAACTCTGCTGGCCACAGTGGTGATAAGCAGTTTAGCTTCCCTTGGATAAGGGGGCTGCAGGGCCTGCTTTCTATAAATGCTTACCCAGAGAGTTCAGACCTTGCTGTACTGTACTGGTTTAATGGCTCTTGGGAAACAAGAGGTTGGTCAGAATGATCAACTCCCAGAAATCCTAATTATGTGATTGTCCTTAAAGAAATGAATGCTCTTCTTTCCAGGAGACTTGTAAAGCAGATCAAAACTCACCCAGTTGTGAGGGAAAAAATGCATGCCTCATGTCCAAACCAAGCAGAATGGCAAAGCTGTGGATTTGCATCCCATTTTGTTGTCTTGCCACATGGGGTACATTTCAAGAGAAAGAGCCCGCTTAGAAAAGAAAATGTGAGGTGGAAGTATAGCAACAGTGGAAATGGGTGTACAAACACTCACTAGCTGTTGAAAGGCTGAGCGGGGCTGATAATGGCTGCAAGGAAGCTGTCTGTGCTGTCACTGGAACCCTGTGCTGGATGAGAGCTGTGCCACTAACTCTGACTGCAAAGCAAGTGTCATCTCAGGGGGAGAAAAAGACAAACAGCTCTTACTTTGGCTGTAGTCCCTTGGGGGGTAGGATGTTGCAACCTCAGAATGTCCCACAAACTAAAATAAATACAAATATGAGTCAGCCTTTGCCATTCTGGACAGGCCTGAGTTGGTGGCAGTGAAAAAGGTAATGTGATATGCGCCTTGTGTTAAAACCATGGATGATGTAAATGTAGGTTTTAGTTGTCAACCAATTTTATTTTAGCACACTCAAAGTCTGACTTGTATCCAGTTTGTAGTGTGGATGCTGTGCTGAGTCAATGCATTTCCTTAGTCATTATGGGTGGGTTTATGCTTTAAGATTTCTGGATGCAAACATGCCATGATGTGAAAAGCATGGAGGGGTATCTCAGCAGGGATTAGTTTATGCCTTCAGCCTCATCACTGTGCCAGCAGAGCACGGCTTAGAATTGGAGCTGACAGCTTTGTGCTAACGCACTAGGCTTTGAGCTGGAGTTAGCTTGCACTGAGCTAGCTCAGAACACAGGCAGAGCCAGCACAGAGCTGCTTGTGGCTACTGGGTCATCCTCAAAATACCTTTGCAATGCACATTGGTTTGCAGGACAAAATTAAACAGAATGGGAATAGAATTCCAAGTTGCTATTGGGAAGTAACTCATGTACAAGTAAATGTCACATTCCCTATTGATCAGAAAACTTCTAGGTGAAAGAAAATATGATTTTTAAGCACATTAAACTTATTTTTATGAATGGTTGCAATGGCTCACTAATGACTGCAGACTAAATCAGAACTTTTCATATCAAATGTTTTTCATGATCTGGATGTCTTTCTGAAAACAATACTTAACTACTAAATTTGAGAGATTTAAGTCTGTCATTTCCAACTTCCTGGGGTTTTTAATATATTGTCTCTCTCAGTACAGCAAGAGAGTGATTGAAGCCCCTGTTTTTGTAGTCTGTAACACACACACAAATGTTTACACAGGAAGATTTGGAGAGATTTTAAACAAAATGTTACAACAACCCTAACTGTCTTTGTAAACAAAGATGAGAAACTTTCCACAAGCAGAGTTAGCTGAGAATTTTTGCAAATAAGTAGAACAGTATTTCAGTGTACTTTGGAAATCTTTCTCTCCCCCTTTCCTATTTTAAGTTAATATTCTGATAGAGACAGGTTGTTGTTTCATCTGTGGATGATGCTGCAGCTGTCTGCAATCACTGTTCCACTTCCAGAATGCTGTGTGCTACTGCAGTGGCAGCATCTGTATCCTACTGGTAGAATGTATGTATGGCCAGGCTTGGTGAATGGAGATTTGGGAAGGGCTCTCCCCATGTGGGTGTGTCCTTTGAGCCTGCGCAGTGGATTTTTAGGTGAGGCACAGCGTGCACAGAACTGGTCCCACCCTTTAACTCCTAAGGTTCATCTGCCATGGCCAAGCGAACTTGGACGGTGACAGTGAAGTCCTCAGGACTAGAACCTACAGCCCTCAGTATTCCCAGGAGGTCTCTCACCCAAGTACTAACTGGGGCTGACCCTGCTGAGCTTCTGAGATCTGACGGGATCAGGTGTCAGGGTGGCATTTGACTGCCTTACTGGTAGAATAAGAACTTGGTATAATACCAGAGTGGATATGATATGAAGACTCATTGTTTGGCTAGAAAAATTGCAGGGTAATGGAGAGGTGAGCTCCTGCTCTTAAAAATCACATTTGATGCTACGCTGTGAGCTGTAGCTCTTTGTTGTGCTGGTTGCTGCTTCTGAGCAGATGGGACACCCAACATACTGAATAAACACTTACTGGAGAGGAATGTTAATCACTCTTTGTACCTTGAAGCACCAGGTTAATTAAAAAGTATTTTATTGATAACATAGCTGGGAGCTAATTAAATTCGATCAGCATCCCTGGAGAGAGAGAGAGTACACAGTTTATGACTGATAATGTTCAACCAACGTGCATATTGATTGTGTGGTAATTACCAGTGTTGACTACTGGTTGTACAAAGCATGTTGTGCAGCATTGGGATCACAGCTCTCTTGCAAACTCACCTGGCTGTGATCACTCAAGCTGGATTGGAAGGGAGAGAAGAGTTGTTTCAATTTTTTTACTCCCAGCCTCCTGCTAAGTTGCCAGGCTCTAACCACAAAAACAAGACTCTTATGGATGAAACAGATACAGGTGATGCCTGTCCTTAAAAACAAACAAAAGAGTTGACCTTGTAGGAAGTAGCATAACCAAACTACTTTTGCAGTATGACTGGTCTGTTAAATGTGTTCTCTATAGTGCTTGCAACAGACTGCGACTCTGGCTCCAACTCTGAGATCACTTACTTCATCCAGAGCACTGATTTTTCCATCACGCATCATGGGGTCATCAATTCTAACCAGAGGCTGAACTTTGAGCGAGCAAACCACATGTATGAGTTTGTGGTGATAGCTGTCGATAAAGGACACCCCCCTCGGACAGGGACAGCATCTGTGAGGATTCGAATGGCCAACGTGAATGACGAGGCCCCCATCTTCTCCCAGTCTGTGTAAGGCATCTTGAACATCTGCTTTGGTTTAAAAAGATGCTGTTCATATGCATAGCCTTAATAACACTTGGCTAAATGGTCACTCGTTTTGTGCAACTATTAGTAAAAGTGAAATTGAGGGGTAATTTCTGTATAGAAAGGCTTTAGTACTTTGATTTCTAGATTGTATTAAAAAATACACTAGTTGTGATATCAGTATATTGACTTTGTATTTACAGAGGGAGAACAGAGTGAATCAAAGACCTGACTATGCAGGGAATGACTTTGTTGTGTTGACTTCTAATCTCTAAGTGATTATCCATTTATAAATAGATGGCAGATAAAAATGGTAGTTAGCAAACACTAAAACTTAATTTTAACACCAACAGATCATATTGTGAGCTGATTTAATGAGGCCCTGCTTGTTAAGGTGCCTTTTTAATTTTCCTGTCCCTAACGAATACAATTCCTATTCTTTGCACAGCTTTGAAGTACAGACATATTTTAAATACAAAGCATATGTATATTTAATTACAAAATGAAACACTGTTTTACCTTAATTTCTGTAGCATCTGGTGCTTTCCATTAATATACAGGGACATAAGAAATACATCATGACAGATACTAGTCTTTTTTTCTCAGGTCTA
>JAOXXN010000395.1:129789206-129800125 GCA_026770055.1 Myrmophylax atrothorax
CACATCACTTGTGCCTTCTATAGTGTAACTTTCCTCAAGGTAATAATGAGCTGGAGTATCAGTTACTTGGACTATCACTGGACTAAGCCTAAGAGAGACCTTTCAATGAGAAGGACAAAATCCTTCTATGCTCCAGCAGCTGTGAGATAACAAGACACTCAGACTGAAGGTCCTTATCAGGGCAACAGGAAAGCAAGCTGTTGACTGCTGGCAGCAGGTGACATGTGAGGAGAGGAGAGATGGGAGAACTGGCGTTGGTGTTGTCCAAGATATGTATTGCGGGGTTGGTGTGGATTAAGCTTGACAGTTGCGTTGTGTGCGGTCAGAGCTTCCTCGTGCGCAGGAGATGTGCAGATCCCTCTCTGTGAATTCAGTCCCAAGGCTGTGACATATAGAACAGGCAGTGTCTGTGTTCCCAGGAGTCATCAGAACCACGCAGACTTTTGACCGGGAGAGGCAGAGGGAGTACCTGCTGTCTGTTACTGCTACCGACCAGGCACAGGAGCCACTGATCGGTGTCTGCCAGATCACTGTCCTCATTGCTGACATCAATGACAACGATCCCAAGTTTGAGAACAGTCGCTATCAATGTGAGTGTTACTTAACTACCTGTTCCAGTACTGCCACATGAGCCTGGTTAGTAGTTCCTTATAACAGTGGTCAGGTTTTTAGGTGATCAATCTTCGTTACCCACTAATCCCAGCTTTTATCCACACTGATTTTTTATTTGATGTGCCAAAACAAAATAAGACATCCTAGTTGAGAATTTATCAACCCTGACTAGAAGTACAGTTGTCATCTCTGTCTCTAGCACAGCACCTCTGTTTGAATAGGGTGAAGTGACGTTCATCTCTTGTCAAGCAGCCTGAAATGCTTGGTTTCTAGGCTGCCTTTGGCTGGGAGCTCCTATGCCCCCTGTAACTGTACTGCTAAACTACCTTTTACTGTTTGTCCTGGTGACATTCCCTTTTTCACCACCACATGATGTGCTTTTTGACAGTCTTTAATTTAATTTGACTTGGTGCTTCTCCAGTACAGTCCTGTACTTCATTATGCTTGGACTCTCTATATTTAATGTTATCCACAAATGATGAGCATACTTTCTGGTTGTTGGACTAGAACATGCCCATCCTTGCATTATTGCCTCAAAATGGCAAGAAATTTATGACGCATGTGACAAGAAGTTCATTTTGGAGATGTTTGCCAGTTGTGTGGAAATGTCATGGAGGAAAAAGTGGTGACCAATGCCTTATTAAAATGAATGTGGCTCATAAGTAAATTGTCTTCAGCATCACAGAGGCCAGCATTTTAGCAGGAGTCAATAATAAAAATTATTGACTGTGACATATAGAACAAATGGATGTTTGTATGTCAGGACTTTAACAATGGGGAGAAGTGACCTTCTAGGAAGTAGGCAAAATACACATCCACACTTCAGAGTTATGCACAGGAACAGGAAAAAAATAGTGTTGCACCTTTTAGAGTATCTTGTAGCTACTAACTCCAAGTGGCAAATTGGTTAAAATGTGCAGATTGGGAATAGCCATTTCTACATTCCTACCAGTGTTTTCTGCAAACATGGCCAAAGCAGCACTGAGAAATATTTCTCTGAGAAATATTTTCAAGCAGAGCAGGTAAGTCCCTGAGGTAATGTTTGTGCAAAGTGAACCTTTCTATTCTACTGCCAAACATGTCCTTAGGGTGAAACTGCCCAGTACTTTTTTTTCAAAAGCTGTGAAGCTGAGAGGTTGCACTTGGTAATTATGGTGGATGTCGCACTTCCGAGGAATGGGCAGATTTCCATTCTTTTTTCATGATCATAGGGTACCAGCAAAGGTCCTGACGCAAAGGCAGCCCTTTGAGATGGCAAAACTGCAGACAATGAGGTCACTTTATGTATAGCACTTTCCCAGCATCTATACATAAGTAATCAATGCTTGTACGTCACAGAATTAAAAATAGCTGCTTCCCTAACATGATCAAATGCCATTAGTCAGAGGTTTCTATTCATCTTGGAAACGGCTGGTTCTTTATTCCTCAGCACTAGGATGTTGATCAGATCCTGATTTAGCCATGCATCTTACCATATGCCTGCAAAACAGACATTAAAGAAATGCTTAACTCCCTGCAGTAGGGATGGTGCGGTAAATGTTAGAGTTATGCCAGCAGCAAGCAAAGCACATGAAATGAGAGAGTACAGCCCTTTCAAGTAATTTTGTATTTTTTCTTACAATGTAATTTTACAGAATTTGACTGTTAAACACAGCATAAACACAAAAAGTGTTTCTCAGCAATTACTTCAATTTTCATTAATCTATTTTAGTGCCAGTAATTCTCTTCTGAATTAGCTTTGGCTGTTACTGAGATACCTGGGTCAAGAATCCCAGGACAATTAAATGACACAGGGGATAAGGGAAGTTAATTGTTGTTCACGAAGAAAGTCATTGTTATGGTTTAAAGTTTTACTGCTCCACTGCCACAGACTGAAGACATTAAGGGAGAAAACCAAAACAGGAAACATGACCAGTCCACTTTATAAGTCGTATGCATTGTCCCACATCAGAAATGCTAAAGGAGACACATACAAGAGGAATCAAAGATGTGAAATGGTTTCTGAACAAGACATGATTAAATAGACTGATGGGATTGTCTAAAGCTGACTGCAAGAGCCTTGCCCCTGTCAGCACCATTTCAATCCACTGAACTGATGGAGTCTTAGTGCATGGCAACAGCTCAAAACCACCACCAGGCAAGCACCCATAGCTACCTGGAGAAGGAATTGGGACTGGATGGATGAGGATGGAGGGAAGAGCAAGTCTGAAGTCAGATCAGAGCAGTGTAAAAACTGAAGTGGAGAAGAAAGACCCTGATTATACAAGCAGGTTCAAAGAAGGAGCAGTCTGTCTAGAACTATGGGCACCAAGACATGACCTCTGCATCAGGTGTATTGCTGGGAGCAAGGATTGGGACCTAAGGAAAGGAACAGGTATAAAATTGTCATTGCCTTTGCCCTAGGCAGATTCTCCAAAACACTGAGGTGTTGGAGGCCTCTTTGATGTGACCTGAGTCTTCATGCTTTGCAATTACGTATTGCCTCCCACTGGCAGTGCCACTGCCACCACTCATATTCAGGATTAACGCAATTCACAGGGAATTGCTTTTGATGCCAACCTGCTTTTATCATCAGCTGAGCCTGGGCTGTGATACGAAATAGCAGGCATGCAAGTGGCTGTGGGGTTTGCCAGTGCCACCATGGAGAGGCACAGACACTGGCAGCAGCAGTGTCAGTGAACCTGTATCACCAACCAGCATGGCAGGGGAGAGGGAAGGGGAAGCTAAAAGAAGACTACAGACACTCTGTTGGTGACAATACTTTATAACCTGCCTCATTACAAAAAATATTTGATCTCCCATACAGGGATATTTCTTTACAGACACAGCCTGGTAAACCAGAGCAGACCTGCTGACAGTACCTTTGTCTTTTCAAAGACTTTCTTAGCGAAGACACTCCAGTGGGAATGAGTTTCCTCCGTGTTGCAGCTCATGACAGTGACCAGGGTGTGAATGCTGCTGTCACATATTCAATGTTAGAGCATCAACTGGAATACTTCCAGATCAACCCCAGCACAGGTTGGGTGTATGTGAACTGCCCACTACCCCAGGTAATGTGAGACTACTTGGAACAGAGCAACCTCCAACCCCTCAAATCCATTGCAGAGGGTTAATTGCAATCTCTTGGTTTGTACAAAATGGTTTGCAAATATTCTCTATGCTCTTTGTTTCACAGGCAACACGCATTAACCGCTATATTGTAGCGACAGATGGCGGGAACAGGAGCAGCACCGTGGAGCTGGTGGTCACTGTCACTAATGCTCTCAGCCAGCCACCCCAGTGGGAGCAGAGCAGATACTGGGTGACCATCCCCGAAAACACCATTCGTGACACCAAGATAGTGGTATGTTAAAAGTGTGATTACTTCCCTCCCTCTTAATTTCAACTTCTTCCTCTGTTGTGCTCTGTGTCCATGTCAAAAGTACGTGCATGCCCACTCTGCAACCTTACTGCACGGCAGTTCCCTTATTAGTCTTCACCACTGTGTATCCTGGTAGATTTTGTCAGGAGTACCTGAATAGTTGCAGAATAGGCTGGCATTTCAGCTGGCAGCAGTTTTCCCAGTGACTTCTAACACCAATGGCCATCAGGGTGTGTTCGCACAGAAGCAAGACCCGTGCCAGCATGGGAAATCCTTTAGTGTTCCCACAAAGGGCCAGCTCCTCACTCCTCCATCCTCAGTGGACTGTGCTACCTGCCTGCCTCTTTCCTACAGCTTTTCTCAGCTTACCACTAGAGCATAGAGTGACTGCAATTTGCTTTGGGGTCTTCTAACTCAAATCAATTTCTTTTTAACCCATACAGACTTACTTTTTAAGGACAGTGTCTTCCGTAAATTGTTGGATAATTTCTGCATTCCTCCTCTTGCATGCACTATCCAAGCTCTTGCAAGCAATTTAGGGTTTTTTCCTGTAACTTGAGGGGTAAAATGTACAACTCAGTGGACAAATGGTCTCCTTTTGGATCACTTTTGCTTTCGAAGGAGGAGAGAGAAGGGATTTCCTTTAGCCAGTGATGCAGTTCTTGCTTGGTGCACTTACAGGCAGGTAAATTTCCTGTTGATTAAAGACCTGCATCAAACCTAAATGTTGTAAAATGAAACTCAGTTCTGTAAACTGTTTCTCTTTTGTCTGTTATCCAAGTTGTACAGGCATGTATGTTCTTGGAGAACATACATGTATGTATGTTCTTGCCATCAATCTGAACATGTAACACTTGCAATCCTGTGCTTCATGAACATATGTGGTGGCTCTTTTCTTCTTCAGACCATCAAAGCCACATCCCCTCTTGGTGATCCCAGGGTTACGTATAATCTGGAGGAGGGTCAAGTCCCAGAGACTAACATGCCAGTTCGTTTCTATCTGAAGCCAAACAGAGCTGATGGATCTGCTTCTCTTCTAGTCGCTGAACCACTTGACTTTGAGACAACTAAGTTTTTCACCCTGACAGTCCGGGCACAAAATGTAGCAATGACTCGTTTAGCTTCCTTTGCCACTGTTTGTGTGAACATAACAGGTAAGCTTTGCTGCTGTTAGAACAGCTCATTCAGAACAATATTCTAGTAAATTTTAGTATAATGCCATGAATTAAGGTAACATCTATGAAATGCCAAACCACCTAAGAATGCTTTGTACATTTCTGTACTGTAAAGTTGTGCAGTCATTAAAAAGGTCTATTTGACCTTTTTGACCTATTTGACCTTACGATTTCTATGTACGACTATCAAATGTGGAAATGTGATAATGCAAAAACAGGCTGTCTGAATGTTTAGGCAACACTAGTGCCTGGTTCAGTAAATGTAATTAGAAAGATTTTCTTTTGTTAGGAGGACAAATCTAATAATTGTTCCCAAGCTATTGAAAGGAAATGAGTATTACTGGAAGTAGTCTGTGCTATTGAAAGAGAAACAGCACAGATAGGCTGAGTTTGTGTTGAATATCTGTTTAGGGGGTTTTGTTACATTCAGACTTGTCTATTGTACACTGAGATTAAAGCTCTAGAAATAAAATTGCAAGTGTCCTTGCAATAGGTGCAATTTTCAAAAATTGAATCAAACCCTCTTTATAGTAGGATCTTTTTGCAAGGCTCTGTTCCTGCAGATCCACATAAAACTATAAATCTGTATTATTCTCTGCTTTTTGCAGCATTAGTGGAATTACTTCTGATAGGTAGGCATTCAGATGAAAATATGAGTAAGTTAAGTTGCAGCAAAAACATTTGTCTCTCTCACTACCATGGAAATGAGAATGAAGTAGTAATTTGAATGGGAATCCAACTTTTTCTGCTTGGCTTTATCACAGCATTGTCCTGTCTTCAACAGTCCACCAATGCAAAACCCCTTCATAATTGTAGAGCAAGAGTTCTTCAAGTCAGGGTCTGAGCCTCTTTGAAGTTTATGGACCATGTTCCAAAAGGTTTTTCCTATAGTGCAGTTAATCGGTATTAGAATTTGTCAGAAAGTGCAGTAACTTAGTATTTTGTATGAAAAAGCATTTACACACGTGGGTATGCATTAGTGGGAGAAAAAAAGCAAGTCAAACAACTTTGAGAGAAATAAACATCAGGAAATTTCATATGCAGAATTGTCCTTTATTCATGCAGAAGTATACAGAAAAGGAAGTTTTTTATAGCATCTTATTTTTCTTATCTTGCTCGGTGAATTTGCTGAAACATTTCTTTAACAAGACACATTCCCTTCTGTAAAATGAGAAAAAAAAGC
Source organism: Myrmophylax atrothorax (assembly GCA_026770055.1). Taxonomy (NCBI): domain Eukaryota; kingdom Metazoa; phylum Chordata; class Aves; order Passeriformes; family Thamnophilidae; genus Myrmophylax; species Myrmophylax atrothorax. Next base: position 129,795,538 of record JAOXXN010000395.1, read on the forward strand.
ATATTAGAATAGGTGCTTTGACAGGAGGTTATGCACATAAAAGAGAAAGAAAATTGGGATTTATGGGAGCCTACACTGAAAACTTACCCCAAAAAGTTAATTTAAGACACTAGTCCTGCAAATAGATGTATGTTAGAATCAATGGAGTCATGTGGCGGTAGTAAAACTAAGTGTGTGCTTCAGGGTTTGCAGAATGAGATATTAAACTTTTTGTCTGCTCTTGACAAAGAAAGATGGAGCCAAGACATGTCATTACAGCTCCTCTGTTTTGGCATCATGCCACAACACAGGAAAATTACTTTCTTAAAAGGTGACTGTTAAACTCCTTGACTAGTATCTTAGCTGAAATTAGGCTGCTGTCTCCCAGGAACTGCTCAATGTCTTTAAAAATGCCTCCTGACTGCTACCACAAGAAAAGGAAGACCCAAAGCAGGATTGCTTCTTACTATGAACAATATGAGTTCTTTCTCCAAGTAAAATACGAATGAAGGGGGGAAAAATCAACGCAGTCAAACAAAGTCTTCAAGTATTTTCTTACCATGATCCTCATCACCTTCTTTTTCAGATGTCAATGATAATGTTCCATTCTTCGTGTCTTCTAACTATGAGGTGTCTGTGCCAGAAGGAGCTGATGTTGGCACATCAGTGGTTCAGGTGTTAGCCACAGACTTGGATTCTGGCCTACATGGAGAGGTTTGACTTTAGATCCAATTCTTTTCCTCCCAATAGTCAAGTTTTAGTATTGTAATTAGTGAGACTCTATGGCAAGCAATGACAGGGTAATGAGCCACTAACATGTCTTACAGCACTTGTCAAGCATTTAGCGTGTGCTTTAAGTGTATAATGTGGGATATGGCAGAGAAGATGCTGTTCATGATCTTCAGGTCCTGCGTCACAGCAGCTCACTCTGATCCAGCAACCATAGCAAAGCACTGCTGCATGATTACAGGGTTGATCCCATGACAAGACAAATGGAGGTGGCTGCAGGTCATGTTTCCAAACTCTTGCCTCTTCAGCTCATTTTTAATTGATCATCAGTGATTATTGTCATTTGTTCACAGCCATTTAAATGTGGTCAATAAATAGAATTTTATTTCACCATTTGACCATCATCATACTGACCCGGCCCTGGGAAAAAGCAAAATTCTGAAGGAAATTGCTTATTTTCTGTGCATTTTCCTGAGCCATTTAAAAAAAAATCTTACTAGCCCTTCTGTGAAGAAACTCTGGCTAGTGGAGATCTGCTTTCTGGAACTTCCATTTTGCAACTTCTGAAGGGCAATCTGTGTGGTAGAACTCTTTGGTGGTGCTCTGGGCATGACCTGGGGGTGAGAATGGAAATGTTTTTTTTTTTTCAGAGAATAAAGGCAAGATGGATAGCTTTCATGAGTGGAGGTTTTCGTTTATTCAATCCTGTTGAACAGAAGCCAAATTATCAGTTAGCACCACTTTTTTCTTTTCTTTTTTCGCGAGTTCAGAAATACAGTGGATTGCCAAAAGCTGTGGAGGCACCAGGGAAGACATCATCCCATTCATTCTCCATCCTGTTACTCATGATCTTTCTTAACTGCTCCTATTGGCCTCTGTTGGAGATGAGATACTGGGCTCGATGGGCCTTGATATTACTGGTTCTTCTGCTTGAGAATTCTGAGCTTTTTATATGAGCAAAAGACTTAGAAAAATCATGTTCAGATGATTTGTCCTTCCTCAGAGTGTTGCCACTTTGCAGACAGAACCAGAAAGCTACTGAGGAAGGGGAGGTCACAGAAATTGGACATGCAAAGGAAAATTGAAAATGTAACCTCTCTTAACTGTATCCTTTTTAGGTTCACTATTTGATATTGAAAGATTCTAGTGAGGATTACCAGTTCTTCACCATTGAGCCTGAGACAGGAATTATTTCCACGCGTGCATCTTTTGACAGAGAGAAAAGGGCCTCTTACTTGATTGAAGTTCAGTCTCAGGACTCTTCAGAATCTGCTAGACCTGGTGTTCATGGGCAGCCTAACACAGGTAATACTAGTAAAAAATTCTTTGTTGGGTAAAAGATATCAGAGACTGGGTTCTTTAATTTATAGACTTGGAGGGTATATGAGCTGTCTGGAATAATACAAGGTATTCCACCTCTGCCGTTTCTAGTCTTGTTTCTCTTGCTTCTCCTTCTCAGACACAGCCTATGTAAGGATTTTTGTCAGTGATGTGAATGACAACGCTCCGGCATTTCCTCAGTCAGTGTATGAGGTCAGCATAGATGAAGACAGGGATGCTGGAAGTCCTGTTGTGACAGCAACAGCGGATGATGAAGATGAGGGTAAGTGGACCCTGCATATCTTTTTTAAGTCCTTTTAGTGTTACTCTGTGACTTCTGTTATATTTTAGCACCACCTAGTGGTTTAAAAAAAGTTAAGGAATATTGGCATTTGAAATGAGGTTTAGGAAACATCGAGTAAAAAATAGCTTCTAGTATTTTAATGGTATGTTACTTTATTATTGGCACATGACTGCACAATAAATTAGATATATGCAATTCCTTCATTTCAGGTGCTTCTCTGTGTCTGCAAACTATATTTATAAATATAAATGCAGACCTAACCCTCAATATACCATACACAAACCCTTTAACTTATATACCCATATCATTCTGTTTGTGGCTGTGTCTGTATTTTATCTCTCTCTCTCTCACACACACACACACTATAACAGTCTGGGCAAATAAGGTTTCTCTTGGATACATGTCCACTGTGCATAGCTGGACGGAGCATTCATGGGGTAAACAGGCAGCGATTGTTTCTTTCTCTTGTAGGTGCAAATGCCAAACTAAGGTATCAGATCACATCAGGAAATGTGAAAGGAGTTTTTGATGTCGAACCTGAGATTGGAACTGTCTTCATTGCTCAGCCTCTGGATTATGAACAAGAACAACATTATGAGCTCAGGCTTGTAGCTTCTGATGGAAAATGGGAAAACCACACTCTTATCATCATTAATGTTGTCAATAAGAATGATGAAGCACCAGTGTTCACTCAGAATGAATACCAGGGCAGTGTCTTCGAGGAGCTCACAGATTTGCCTGTACTCGTCCTAAAGGTAAAGCAGTTTGCACAAAACAGGGCAAAACCTGACTTTGTGTTCAGCTCAATCCCATCCATTCACACAAATCCAAAAAGATAGTTTCTTTAGGGTGGATAAAGCCTGATATTAGGACTTAGCTAGCAACTTTCTGTAAAGAATAGAATAAAGAAAGCCTGGTTAATTTGCATGGTGGACTTACTGTCTTGATGAAGATAAATTACAGTTGGATTGGATGATTTTAAGGGTGTGTTCCAATCTGATTCTAAAATTTTGTGATTCTCAATGTTGAAAGATGTGATGGGTTTCCTTTACAAAGCAGAGTTGACATATTTTGAGTAACTGTATAAGCATAGTATGGTTGACACGTGTATCTCAGTCAGGTAGTGCATACTACCAAATAAACATTACCAGGGATTGTTGTTTGACTCCAGCTCAATCATCTTCGTTGTTTAACTGTTAGAGCAGTTCCTGGTTGGCCCAACTAGCAGTGTCACAAACAATCCCTGTATGTAAATGAGAAGCTGGGAGTCCCTTCTAGCCTATGCTCATCATCAGCTTGGATGTATGGCCTGTTTTCACAGCCTTCTGTTCTCTTGGAGGGGAACAGCCCCGCTTGTCTTTGTATTCCAGATGCATAGACTTTTACAAGAAACATTTGCTCAGCATCTCTGTTATTGTTTCCACTTGATTCTTCCTATAGTTATTTCCTCTTTCCAGAATATACTGGGAAGTAGAATATATTAATCTGTCTACATGACATCTTTTTGTTTCCCTAGGCTGTGCATGATGTTTATTGAAAGAGTTCTTGAATTATGCAAACCAACAGATGCTTGCTGTTAAAATGCATGGTATTTATTTAGCCTGCCCAATACCAGCTGCCATCAGTAAGGGAACAGTGATTTCCCCTTTTCTTTTACATAAACACTTGCCTGCTGTGGCTTGTTCCAGGTTTCCGCAACAGACCCCGACCAAGCAGCAGATCAAAATGCCATCAACTATTCTCTGCATGGGCAGGGGGCCAGTAGTGAATTCAGCATCAATGAGAACACAGGTGAGATCAGTGCAAATAAAAGGTTAGACCGTGAGAAGCGATCAACATGGCGCTTTCTTGTTCTTGCAACGGATGAGAGCGGAGAGGGACTGACTGGCTTTGCAGATGTGATCATAGAAGTGAGGGACGTGAACGACAACGCACCCCTTTTCCTCTGTGTGTTGGATGGCTGTTTCACAGGCCACGTCCCTGAGGATGCTCCAGCTGACACTCCGGTCATGGAAATGACAGCAGTGGACATTGATGACCCAAAGGCTGGTATGAACGCTGTGCTAACATACAGTATCATTCAGAACATCAAAAATGAAATTAATCTGAACTTGTTCTCAATTGACTCAGTTAGTGGCACCATCTATACAGTACTTGGGTCCCTGGACCGGGAGAAGGAAGACAAGTACCTAGTAGTGGTTGAGGCCAGAGATGGAGGAGGGCTCACTGGGACGGGCACCGCCACTATTGTGGTGA
>JAOXXN010000395.1:129800225-129823319 GCA_026770055.1 Myrmophylax atrothorax
CTGATGTAAATGACAATGCTCCAGTCTTCCTGCAAAGGATTTACACGGCATTTGTCTCTGAGAATGCGAGTATTAACACCGAGGTGGCAATGGTGTCTGCTGTGGACAGAGATGAGGGAGAAAATGCCATGGTGACATTCAGCATCCTTGATGGGGACAATGACCACAAGTTCTCCATAGAGACAGATGAAGTCAACAACTGTGGGTTTATCCGGCTACGAAAACAGGTGGACTTTGAGAAGCCTCATGACAGGGTATTCAATTTGACTGTGAAAGCAGAGGACATGGATTTCTTCAGCATTGCTCACTGTGTGATCTATGTGGAGGATTCAAATGATCATTCTCCTGTTTTCTACCCCCAGTTCTATGAAGTGGCTGCACTGGGGGAAGATGTGCCAGTTGGCACCAGAGTTATTCAGGTTTCTGCTGTTGACTTGGATTCTGGCCTGAATGGAAGGTTTTCTTTCCACCTGCTAAACAAGTCTGACCCAGGTGGCCATTTCTCTTTGGCTAGTGATGGGTGGCTGATGGTTGCAGGGCTTCTGGATTATGAGACAGTGACACAGTACCAACTCATTGTCATTGCCACTGATATGGGGCAGCCCCCTCTGACTGGCAGTGCCACTGTTTTGGTGACTCTGCAGGATGTAAATGACAATGGACCAGAGTTTGAGGCTCATTATAACCCAGTGGTCTGGGAAAACACAGAGTCTCCACAGGTTGTTCAAATGAATGAGACCTCCACGCTGCTGTATGCTAAGGACCGAGACACTGCTGCGAACGGAGCACCTTTCTCCTTTCACCTTCTCAGTGATTTCAATAGTCTGACCAACTTCCACTTGCAGGACTTCCACAATGGAAGTGCATTGCTCACTGCGCTGCGTACCTTTGACAGGGAAGTGCACAAGGCATTCTATCTGCCCATCCTGATCACAGACAGTGGGATCCCACCAATGAGCTCCACCAACACGCTGACCGTCAATATCGGGGACCAAAATGACCACCCACATTCTGCTGGCCACGTGGAATGTCTCATTTACAGCTATGATGGTAAATCACTCCCTGATGTTTGCTTCCAAGCGTGTCTGTAAGGTCAAAAGAGGCAGCTGTGAGTTTTATGGGAGGACTCTGTCCTGTTCTACGTAAGCTAAGATCTTAGTAGAGGTGCTACTGAAGTTTGCTTAAAGCCCAACAGAGAGCAGTAGATGTTCACAGTAGGCCTCCGGGCCACTTGATTTGAGGAAGAAACTGAAGCAGCCTTGAAGGAAGAGCATAACTGGCTGCTATTCTGTTATGTTTTTATCCAGATTGATAGAATAATGATCTCTTGGTTTCAGATGCAGTTTTCCAGCAGCATTAACCTTTCAGGGCAAAAACTTACCAAAGTTCATGATGTTGCTGAAAAGATGAGTCTGAATGCTGAGAACCTTCTTTCTCCTCCTTAAGCCTTTTTCCTCCTCCACATTGAATTGGGTTTGACTGAATACACTTAAGCTGAACTCACATGTAAACTGCCTGAAATATTCATCTAAGTCTTCAGCTAATAATTGCTGTTTTGGTGGAATTTTCTGTGAATGCTGGCTGCAGGCAGTGTGAGAGAAGCATCTTCACCTTCTTGCTTTGGCAATTAGCTAGCAGTTTTCTTGTGATCCAGTGTCCCCACATAATAAGCCCAAGAACAAAATAAACCACACAGGTAAAAAGATTTGGTGATGCATGCATCCATGTTGGCTCAGGTGATTCCTTCCTCTTCTACTCTGCCGTGTATCCTGTGCTTTGAAGCACAATTAAATAGATTGTCTATTGTGGACACACTAGAAACTACTTCTGAATGGATACTGTTCACGTTTATTTGTACTGGACCATTGTTCTCCCTGTTGCATAATGACTCTTAAATTCAGATTATTGTGAAGTTGAAACCAAGTCTGGTTGGTTTTTGCTGAGGAACTGTGCCTGTAGGTTAAACACGAAACCTTTTCATTAAACCTGAATTCCCTTTTAGTTACCTTTTTAAAGGTTAAAAATATCAGTACTGTTAATTTCTATGAGAGACTACTCAAGATTTCAGATCATTGATTAAATAAAATATTAAGGAGAGACAGAATCGGAAGGCAACTGTCATGTGTATGTTACATTCCTAGAATGTGGGAGTCAAACACCAGGGCATCCTGTATACTATCTCCTGCAAAATGTCCAGTGAATTGTTCCACAGTTGCCGGAGAGCTAGAGTTTTCTCTCCTTCTGGCATGCAGTCGGCCTGTTGTCAGGGTTTGTGCTGTTCCTTGTCACAAGGCGAAGTCCCCTTTTTTGTGTATCCTTGATTCTTTACACAGTAGATCTATGAATTTGGATTCCTGTAGACCTTTCCTTTCGAAATATCTTTTGTACATCTGAAACAAAATAATTTGTGACAATTGCTGAGAGGATCCAAAACCAGCAGAATACATGCTGCTTTCCATCTCACCCCAAAGTCTCACCATCTACTCAAAATAAGCCTGATTACTGTTTTTTGGACATTCTCTCTATCTTGCTGTAATTTCCTCAAAATTGCTGTTGTTTTTTCCCTTTATAACCTAGTCTGCATTTTGGTTGTTTGTTCTGCGTAACACCAGTCCCTGTCTAAGCCACTCAATAAGCTGGTTGGATATTGCAGATAAAACAATAAAAATTCTCAGAGGTGGCTTTTCTTTTTTCTTTCCCATTGCTTTTCATTGCAGACACCTGTAGAATTAAATCTTTGTAGCCATATAGCAAATAGCCAATAATCATGGCACCATGTGGCAATTGCAAACTGGTGCACATCTTCGGGAAATATCACAAATATTTTTGTAGAGGTCTTAGACTTAAGTCCAAAGTAAAATTTGAATGGCCAACCTGTTTGTGTATATGTGAGAAGTCCAACTGTGGCACTTACATACTATGTTGTTTTAGGCATTCTCCCCACAACCGTACTGGGCCAGATCCGTGCCCCTGATGCTGATGACTGGGATCGCAAAATCTACCAATTTGAGGGGAAAACACCAAGGTATTTAGAAAGAAAAAATGCGAGTTGTGTAAAATGTATGGAAAACTTGCCCCCCTCCAAGTATTTACACTGCGGGTTTTTTGAAAACAGAAGTGCAAAAGCTTATTGTTGGTTAGACACATCTATGTGTAGATCTCTAAATGCCCTTCTGAGTGTAAAGCTGCAGTAAATCATTCTGCATTCCAAACCAGCCTGCTTCCCATTGTCTGATGGGCAGAACACTATTCTAAGTTCCTGTTCACAGGCATACCCAGAATCTGTATCAATAAGCCAATACAAAAAAATTCCACTAACTTCCAGATTCCTTAATCCAAGCTCCTGGAGAGTTGGTCTTTCCATGTCATTGCTGGTTTTAAGACCTTATTTGTATTGGATGTATACACACTGAAGTGTCTGGATTGCGGCTGGGGCTGAGGGGTACACGTGCTGTTCAGGGGTTTCGAAAGAGCTGTTACTCTCAATGAACGTATCTACACTGGGAGTTTGCACTGTTTCCAAAGTCATGGCTATTGCAGCCTTAGTCTTCCTACACAGTTAATACAGCATAGCAGCAGGAAGAAACCTTCATGTTACACTGACGAAGAGTCATTAGGTGCCAAGAGGAAGCAATGAAAAAAAAATTCTGGTCTGCTTCATGAGGGAACACATCTGCTTTCTCTGATAAGCGGGTCAGAAAAAACCATCAGTGATGATAATTAGTACCTAGCTTTTGAACTTCTCATAGCTTGTTCCTTGGCTTAACTCTTATTACAGGTACTTTATCCTTAATGATAACTCAGGTTTGCTGACTATCAAAGAAGGAACCCCACCAGGAACATACAACATAAGAGTCAGAGTCATTGATGGAGTCTGGCCAGATGTTATCTCAACTGTAAAGGTTATAGTGAAGGAAATCAAAGATGATGCCCTCCGTAATGCTGGTTCTGTACGAATAAAAGGTGAGCAGTGTGCTCAAGCACGGTAAGATCATAGTGCTGAAATATACCGCTTTAATGTACTGTTGTGATACTTCGAATTGTGGTGCTCTTAGACATGAAATGAGAGTTAATAGTTTTATAGGTTTGAAAATGCATCTTTATTTGCATGGTCGTCTGACACTGCACGTATAGGAGTATCTATGAAGTCAAAAAATAGCAAGAAAAAGCCTGTCTGATTTCTACATGAGCTTTTTGACAAAATAGCAATTTATATTTCAGAAGAAAAACTATTGAAAAAGTGCCTGCCTGAAATTCACTAAATTGTTTCAACCTTTGTGGAAAAGTAAAATCCTCCTAAACATATTTCTGATTTTTAAAAATAATTTAACAAAAGGAACTACTAAAAGTCAAAAAAGTTTCAGAACATACACCTTTAGCAGAAGGCAGCATGGAAAATTTCAGTCTAAAAATGAAAATTGCAGTTGAGTCCATTTTCTGTGACATTCTGCAGTGCATGTCTCTTCTAATTGCTACAACAGTTGCAAGATATGTGTTTGTCAGGTTTTCAACTTCTGTTACAGATATCACACCAGAGGAGTTCATATCCCAGTCCCCCGAAAAACAGAGTAAATACTACCAGATGAAGAAGCTGCTTGCAGAAATTATATCAGTCCAACTAGAAAATGTTCACATTTTCAGTGTATTAAATAGCCCAAGTCCAACCCAAGGCATTGATGTTTGGTTTGCAGTTAATGGTCCACCTTATTATAAAGCAGAAAAACTCAATGGCAATGTAGCAGCCTCCAGAGGGTGGGTAAGTATCCATCCTGCGTATGAACCCACAGCATCTTCTCATTGTGTCTATTCAGATAATGTCCATTGCCTAGTGAATGTGCACATTTAGAATGACTGAGGGAGTAATGTGTGAGAAAAACAGGTAGTTTAATAAATGAAGTCAATCAATCTTTTAGCATTATACTAAAAAAACCCAGTTTAATCAGTGAAGTCAATCAATCCTTTAGCATTATACTAAAAGCTTCAAATATGAATGTTTTAAAAACCAGCCTGTACACATATATTGTCACCCAAACACAATGAGCTTTTAGGATTGTTAACATGTTTTTCCTATTGAAAAGACTGTAAAACTCTGTATAAAGGATGTGTTTGGCTGTTGCCTTTCTACATGATGTCCTAATGTTTCAGTTTTAAGTCCTCTGTATAGAAATGTTTTGTAGTTGAAACCCACAAACCACTGAAAAGTTTCGACTTTCTAGCTAAGAGGGCAAAGCAATAAAAGAGGCACTCTCTAGTGGAAAACCAGTTTGGAAACATGTGTTGACAATTTAGGAAAGTTCCTGTCCCTTTTGCAGAAAAAAAAAAAAAAGCATGATAAGAGTTAAATGACTCACCCTGTTGGAAATGTGTCTGTTGGTACAGAGGCTGAAATTAGAAATAAGTTTAGAATCAATGCTTCTGTACCAACTCACTCTTGCCACTTCATTGTCCGGTGCCTGTCCACAGTCCCAGTATTTTTAAGACAGAAGTTCAAATTAAAAAAATTCAGTCAGAAGCTATGTAAATAATCCATCAGAAACATCAGTGATCAGAATTTATCCACTCAGTCTCTAATGAATATGACAGTATTTTTGCCCCCTAAGTGCTTACTCGTGCTGTAATTGACTTACACCCAGGCTTTGGTCTTAACAGATGCCAGACTGGGCTGCCTTTGACTGGATAGGGTGAGGCAGACATTGGAAGGAAGTGGCACAACAACCAGTTTTGAAAATAAATAAGACTTCTGCTTTCCATTGCTGTCATTAGGGAGTTTCTTCTCTATGGAAAAGTCAGATGAACACAACTAATTGTTCTCCACAGCTGGAAAGCATCTTGGATATGAATATCACCCAGATTGGCATTGATGAATGTGTTACTGCAAACTGCACTCACAGCAGCGGATGCATCAGCAAGCATGAACAGAACCATGTACCAACCATAACCACAGCTGGAAGCGTTTCACTGGTGTCTGTGACAGTCCTGAGTCATGCTGTGTGTGGCTGTGCAGCTCGGGAGAGTCCTCATCTGTCCTGCTCCTCTTACCAAACAAACCCCTGTCTCAATGGTGGCACGTGCGTGGATACTGATTTGGGCTACAGGTTGGTAAAGCTTTGTCTGGTGTGCAAGCAAAATGAATCTAGTTGTCTGTAAGGAGAACGAGTGGAAGCTTCTGTATGCATCATCGTGGGTCTTCTCACTGTGGCAGATACAAGTTTTGTAATACTTCACGCACAGATCTTGCAAAAGAATATCCATTTTCGTGTATGTACTTAGGTTCATCATAGTTTCCAGGAAAACCTTGGCAAGTTTCCAGGATGCACCTGTTTAATGCCATTCTGCAAAATGCAGAGCATTTTGTGCAGCCTAACTTAATGCTTTTAAATGTTTTAATCACATCTCTTCTCTTATGTCACATAATAACATCTTGTTCATATTTCTTGCCTCATTTCTTTTCTCAAAAAATGAAATCTCAATATAGTATAAAGATGAAAAGAATCATGCGACTATACTAGCTCAGAATGAGCCTGGTACCCTTCCAGAAGGCAGCCTTAAGCTTGTTTCCTTAAAAATGATCATCCCAGCCTAGGAAATCAGAAACACTGGCCAGCTTCTTCAGAGCACTGTGGCAGGGCTGACAGGACTCGGACTGAAGCTGCAGCAGCTCTTGTCGTGCTCAAGTTCTTAGTCTGACATTGCTGCTTTGATGTAATCAACCATGGAAATTTTGTATCCCAGAAACCTGTGGTAGGCCCTGCCACCCATCATTTGTTCGAATCTGAGGTTTCTTTGCTTCTCCATTTCTGGTAGTTTTGTGAGACATCTCCTGCATCCTACCCCTGTCATGCAGTAGGTGCTAGCAATCTATGGGAAGCAGAAACTTAGAAGACCAGCTGATCTCTCTCTCTGTCCTCTTGTCCATTTCTGTTGTTCCTTTGGTTTCCCACTTAAAGGTTCTGTTATTGTCTTGCTGTGGGTACTCTGTTCTACAGAATCTACAGAGTATTAAAGAAAAAAACCCAAGCATCTATTTTTAATAGTGAAAAGGAAATAAACTAGCAAATAGCTTGCAATAACAAGATCTATGACTGTCACACCTCTTGTCACTTTGGTGGTATTACCTCCCACACCCTTCCTGGGCAGACTCTGACATGTAGAAAATTTTTCACAGAGGGAATAATCAGCCATTGGAATAATCTCCCCAAAGAAGTGGTAGTTTTCCCAACATTGGACACTTTTGAGATTTGACTTCAGGCTGCTACACAGTCTTGTCTAGACCATTCTTTTGCCAAGGAAGGTTGGACCAGATGATACTTGAGACCCTTCCAACATGGTATTCCATGATCCTTCTCTTTCCCTGTCAGCATCATGAAGTCTTCAAACAAGCTGATAATAAAGCCTAGTGAAGAGTGTGTTTCTTTTTTTTCTTTTTTATGCTGAAGAGGTAAGAGGTCTTCATATGCTTTGTATATTACAACAGCTCCATCATTTCTTCGCAGAATATTCTTACATAGACATATTACCATTTTGAACTAAATTTAAATTTTGTTTGTACAACCAAGTCAGTAGAAAACGTTTTTTGATGAAAGTTTTGCTAATGCTTAACCTTTGCTATGTCCTAAGCATCATGGACTCCTTCTGCTTGGATGGCGGATGTTTGCTTTTTTTTTTTTATTTAATAGATGCAAATGTGCTGCAAATTTTCATGGACCAGACTGCCAGCAGACAAAACACAGCTTCAGAGGCCATGGTTATGCCTGGTTCCCTCCTCTTCAGCCTTGCTTTGAGAGCCGCATCTCCTTAGAGTTTATCACTGATGTTGCCGATGGCCTTCTGTTGTACCAGGGACCAGTGGCACGAGGGCAGCCTGAAGAACAGGAAGATTTCCTTGCTTTAGGTTAGCACCTTGCAGAGTATTTATTCATGTTGTGTGAAGCTGAGATTCTACATTGTTCATAGAGGGTTTTTTTCCAAAAATGTTCAGAAAGTTATTTTTGGTGGTTGGGCACTGGAACAGGCTCCCCAGGGAAGTGGTCAGAGCAGCAAGCCTGACAAAGGTCAAGAAGTGTTTGGATGCTAGTCTCAGGCACATGGTGTGACTCTTGGGGATGGTCTTATGCAGGGTTCACTTGATGATCCTTGTGGTTCCCTTCTAACTTAGCATATTTGGTGATTCTGTGATCCTGTAATGAGAACGCAGAACAGGTCAGATTCTGTGATCCTGTAATGAGAACGCAGAACAGGTCACCAGTATATCCAGCTTGTATCCTTTTCGCACTCTGTTAAAAGCTGGATATTTTTAAAGAACTTCTAAAAGAACTGTCTAAAGAACTGTCTAAAGAACTTCTCCAACTAAAATCTAACTGCAACAGTTGTTTCAAATGCATTTGAGTGGGAATAAGGTTCATGTGTATTCAGTAAGAGTCTTTCCTTTGCAGAGCTCACCAATGGTGTCCCGCTGCTGACCGTGAGCCACAGCTCTGTTGAGCTTTTCCTGCAGCTCTCACGAAAAGTTAATGTTGCAGATCGCCGCTGGCACAATATTAAAATTATAAATGGTGGAAAGGCAAGTGTAAATATGGGCAGCCCCATGGAAGCACTAATTCATGTACCTAGTTATTCCTTCCAAATTCTTCCTTCCTACTGTAGAACTCTTCTATCAATCAGTCTTCCATCACCTCTGAAACAGCAGGAATAAAAGTTTGTCAGTCCACATGTCCCCTTAGTCTTGAAGCAGCGAAGCAAAACAAGGGCTGAAGAAGTTTGATACAGTTATGAAACTGGCCATGCTATTTCCTTGGTTTAATGATCTGTGCTGGTTTAAAGGTAAACCGGCAGGAGAAATGAGCCCAGCTCCAGAGAGATTTTAAGTCAGAGTTACAATTTAATAAAAATATTGTAATAAATGCAATGATACAAAGAGAAATTGGTTTTAGCCCACAAAATCCAGAAGTATAACCCAGCACCCTGGGGCACAAACAGAGTGGTGTTTGTTAGCCCCTGTGCTCAGACCCACGTGGTTCCCCTGAGTCCAAAGTAAAAGGAAGGGGAAAACCTCTTAGTGCAGATGATGGTCACAGTCTTGTCGAGGTTCTGATACTCCTCTGGATCCAATGACTGGTTCCAGAACTCCCCAAACCACAAGATTATATACCCTCTGGTTCAGGTGGGACCACCCAGTACCTCCCCCAGGTACTTCCACAAATGGGTGTTTTAACTCTGTGAGTCAGGGTGTATTTTTGGAATTGTTGCTGGCCCATTAGCAGACATGACCCCTCAGGCTGGGTGTGAAGGTGCTAACAACTTCCTGGAGGGGAGTTATCACAGCTCCTATCTCATAGGCTTTTTCAACACCCAGCTTACACCTTGAGGGGTCAGGTGTGCCCTGGGCAGCTGCTGCAAATGGTCCATTGTTAATAGTTCATGAGAAATTACATAGAGGGTTTAGAAGACACAGCTTTGGTCACATCCACACAGTAATAAAATTGGTCCCAGCTGCTGAACTAGGACATGATCCTACCTGCTGCCTAGACAACAAAGTTGTGGTAATCCAGGGGCTAAATGCTTCCTGGACTGATTGAATGAAATATCCTTGATTTCTCTGAGTGAGAAGCTCTGCCTCACCACAAAACTAGATGTGTAGCACAAAGAAGATAGATATCCTTTTGTTACAGGGAATATCCTGCTGATATAACACTGCTAAAGGCACCTGCCCTGTTCTCCTGCATGTGACAAGCTGAAGGGCATGTCAGGATCTGGGATGGGAGGCTGGCAGACCTTTTACTCCACTAGATTGTCTCTCTGTGTTCTGATTTGGGAGAAGACTCCAAGACAATTCTATACGCCCTCTACTATGTCGATGACTTGGCATGGTCAGGGTAGAGTCAGATCTTTTCCTTTCTGTGGCACCTTAGCTATATGTCGTGTGCAATAACCTTTCGGATTAGTATGTGGAGTGTTCTATTATTTTAATAAAGTTTCCTGCACTGTAATTGCTGGTTACTATTTTCCCTTCTCCTGAAAGAAAATGTGTAATTAAAATATTTGCATGTCTCTGGATACAATTGTTTTAAATGATGCCTCTTTCTAGGAACTGAAGCTGATTCTTGACCACTGTGTAAATGTCTCACTTAGAGACAATGACAGTGTCATTAAGAAGAACTCCCAAATGGATCTGTCTGCCTGTGAAGCCTCTGAAGAGATTGTGGGATCTCATAGGTAAAAAAAAAAACAAAACCAAAACAATAAACAATAAAAACTGGAAACATAACTACTTAAAAGAGCTAAGGAAAAAGGCAGGGCTGGGGTGGTGAAACCAGCCAGGCTGCTGTATTTTGCATGCCACTAATTCTTTTCTTTCTCCCCCTCCCCTTCACCATGGGTAGGCTCTTCATTGGCCATCACCCTCTGCAACTGGGTGGAGTTAAGAAGACTTTGCCTTACTACAGCTCACAAAGGCACTTCAGAGGATTTGTTGGCTGCATACGCAACGTCATTGTTGATAGTAAGGTAGGGTCACAAAAATCACTCTCGAGTTTACTGCTGTTAACTGTTGTTAAATGTAGGCACCTGATGTGGTGGTTCTCTTTGACCTTTTCCAGGTCTATGATTTAGAGCAACCTGCAGAGTCTCTGAACAGCATTCCTGGCTGTGTCCTTACGGATGAAATGTGTCAGAGTGGTGGGATGGCCTCCTGTGGCACCCATGGCAAGTGTGTTGGTGGTTGGAATTTCTTTCACTGTGACTGTTCCTCGGGATATGCTGGAGCAGCATGTGAAAAAGGTACTGCAAGTTCTAGGGAGGAATTCGTGGTGAGGTTCTGTGAGAACAGCATCAAACATACTGCTCTAATTTTCAAAGCCATACTACCGTGACTTTGAACTGAGTAGCGTAATAAGACCATGCTGTACTCTGGAAATGATTTAGCTCTTCAAAGGTGTATAGATCTGTCTAACTCTTGGTAAGTAAAGATACCACCACAGATGAGGGTCATGTTGGAGTTGCTTTACTTTGCAGGGAAGGAAAGTGGTCAAACAGGTTGTTTTGTCCTTTTCATCACAGCATCTTATTCTCAGTGCTGTAAGGTGAAATATTCTGCACTGTGCCTTCTTTCTCTGATCATGCTGAGCACAAAATGAAGTTCAATGAATGTGTCAAACCTGAGGGCATAACCCTCTTGCCTTCAGGCCCAATTTTCCATCTATAAAATGGTGATAATTGCATTTGCATCTGTCATTAGAAGGAATTGTAAATAGAGAAATGCCCCTAGACCACAGCAGTGGAGGCATGTGGGGGCTTAATATCAGGCTGGCTGCAAAATCAGCATGAAATATATACCAGAGAATAAAGGCATGCCATGGTGGATAATGAAAACATCAGCGATATTGTAAGAATATGCAAAATTTTGGCACAGTTCAAAAACTTAGGAAATAAATAATTTAACTCCTACTAGTCCACAGCCATGTTCAGGGTACAGTGGACATACACTTGAAGTTAGCTCTGTCCTCCCATCTTAAAACCTTCATCAGCCAAGGAGAAATAAGAAGGGAGTCACAGGTGTTTATTGGGGCTTTACCTGCCCTGTATCTGCCTTCTCCCTCTAGGTACAAGGTACAAATGATGAGGTTGATCATAACAGTGTAATGAACACCAGTGTCCCATAACTCTGGGGGCTTTTGTTGGAACAGAATTGGCCCCCTCTGTTGTGTAGTTTGAGTGAGCTACAGCTGAGGATGAGCAGCAGTGAGCAGCTGGAAAAAAGCACTTGCAAGTTAGCACTGAATCAGTGTATTGGGATTAATAGATAGGAATGTCAGCGTATTACACATATCCTTTCAGCTCAATGCATCTACCTTTATTTCTTGTATATGGAACAGTAATACCCTATGCAGGCAGCCAGATCCTCTCTTTTTTGTCATTATGCACCCAAGACTTAAAAGATGTGATGGTATATTACTCAGCAGAAGCTCTGTCAGTCCAGTGGGGTGAGGACTGCAATCGTCACAGTCTAGCCCTGGACCATTCACCGTTTAAAGCATTTATAATGGCCACAGGATTACTTAATACAGCTCATCTATTAAGATAATATCATCTATTGATATTATGTTTTGTAGACAGATAATACAGGTTTATAAATATTTGCCTATATTTAAATCTTACTCTGTTTTGCATTATCTTGGGATACCAGTTCACAAGGGCAACTGCTGTATTAGCTTCTACCCCTCACTACTGTGGGACAAAGCAAGTAATTGCTTGAAATCCATAAGTCATATCCTGTGGTATCAGGAAAATTGTGATTGGTTCCAGCTTCTTCTAATATATTGGGCTGCAAAATGCTGGTGTGCAACTGATACTTTATGAATGACTGAGCCATACTCACAGTAAGGAGCAGACAGCTGGTGACAGGAGTCGCTGTAGCAGCCCAAGAAAACCCATCCTGCTCATCAGCTATGTCCTGTAGCCACAGAGATAGTGGACAAGAGAAAACAGTGGGATGGAAGAATAATAGGAGGGAAATAAGCTAGAGAAGAAAAGAAAACATGCTTCAAGAAAGGGAAGAGAGAGGAGAAACAGTGAGAGGAAAAGAGAGTTCAGAAATTTAGTCTCTTGATCATTTGGTATTTCGTGTCCTGGGAACCAGACTAAATGCCCCAGGATGAGCTGAGCATTCTTTGAATTTCTGCTTGAGTGACACTGACCTCAAATGAGCTTCTCTTCCTTTCTACTAACTTGAACTTTCTCTTCATTTGGTGAAAAGAAACTTCTTTTTTTTCAAAGAAGTTATGTCCAACACAAGCAAATCTAGAATTGCTATCAGGTAATGAGACTAAAATGGGTGCCTGCTCTGCAAGATCATCAGGGCCTGGGTAGTTTAGTGGTGTTAGATTTCCACAGAAGTGCACAGTGCAACTTCATCAAACTGTCTGCTGAATCCTGGATTCTCCAGAGGGATAGGGAAATAATTAATTTCAGTGCATTTTCCCTCATTAAAATAAAAAGCATTTAAATAATGAATCTCTCTTTGTGATTAAAAAACCCCTGTGCCTGCCCTGAGGTTTTCTTTTATGCCATCTGAAAGGGGAACTGAAGTGCGTATTTTCTAACAATGAGGGTTTTAACCACAGGACTGAACCCACTGAAAGAAACATTTGATTCTGTTTTTGTTTGGTTGGGGATTTTTGGTTCTGTTTGAGTTTTTTCTCCAGATCAATACCAGCTACTTTACTGGAAGATATGTTTCAAATTTAAAAAAAGAAAGTTATTGGGCCCAGTGTGGGAGTGATTGGGTAGAATGTACAGCTTGTAACAGACAGAATGTTAGAGACAGTATCTCATTGTCTATTTCCTGCCTAAATTCTGAATCCTTGATTTGTTGTTTTTCTCTTAATTCCTTTTGCAGTACAGGGTGCTTTCCCTGCTTGATTATGTAGCCAAAATTTCTTAAGAACTAAAAGTCTGGCATTCAGAAATGGTTAATTCTGAAGGAGCAGAGATCTGAGGGAGCAATTATTTCTGAGATTTTCACTCTGGTTTTGTGTGTGTTGTGCTTAGTTCTTCCAGAGTGGGCTTTTGGAAGGGACAGCTGGATCCATTATGAGCCAAGAAGCATCCTGAGCACTCGCAGCACTCAGATCCAGCTGATGGTGCGCACCCGGATCTCCCACAGCACCCTGCTCAGCTTGGCCTCTGCAGATGGGATCGGACACATCCGACTGGAGGTGAGCAGTCCAAAAGCCATTCTTTGAGCTCTCTTGATTTGTCATGGAGTACCCTAGTAAGTGAAAAAGATGTAGTTTCTGATTAAGGACACCTGTTCTGTAATGTAATAAAGAGCAAGAATTTTCCATATGAGAGTAACTGCTCTCACTTTTGTTGTCCTTCTCAGTATTACTCTTCCATGGCATAAACTCTAGTTGTTTCACTGGCTGCAGAACGTACATGTGAGTGCATGTGATACATGTGAACAAGGAAGATTGTTTTGCCTTGCTTGCCTTTTACCTTGGCTTCTATCTGTTCCTGTCTATAAAACTGGTGTCTACATTTTTGTCATTGCTGAAAAAAGTTGTCTGGATTCCGTTAGCTAGAGAGGCTAATTATTGTAATTGTAACAGGAGGTTAAGCTGGGAAGACTTAAAAGTAGGTATCAGCAAGGAGAAGAGTGACTAAAGGGCTCATGTCAGTTGGAAGAGTGGCCTGTAAAAAAAAAGACTTGATAATTCCTGGATCTGCAGTTTTCTTGTGGTGACATTTATTTGGAAATAAAGCACCTAAAAACAAGAGTGCCATTTTAATTTTAAAAGCTCAGGTCCATTTCTTGAGGCAGAACTGTGTAATAAAATTTCAAAGTGTATTTCCGTTATTAAAGGCTTTTATCATCTTCCTCTAGGTGGTTGAGGGCTTCTTCAGTGTTAACTTCAGTTTGGGGGACAAAAATCACTCTCTAAGAATGAAGACATTACGCATAAACAATGGCCAGTGGGTTCTTCTGACCATGGAGCGCTACAACAATGAATTTACCCTGCGTGTTAACAGTGGTGGAGGTGATCATGAAGTCACCTCTGTCTTGGGTACGAATAGGTGGTTTGAAATGGAGTGGGCAAGCATTGTGCTAGGAAACCACCTTCCCAGTCATTCAGAGAGTGATTTCCAAGGTAAGTGACATCATGGACTCATAAAAGGAGGGAATTAAAGCCTGAAGGTGGCATCTTTGAGTTATTGGAGAGTCTAAAACCCAGGTAACAATTCCCGTATAGATTATCATGCCCTTTATTTTCTAGAAAATTCAGAGCCAATGTTTAACTCTATTTGCCATTGTATCTGGTTCTATTGAAGATTTGAGATTGCCTGTAAATATGAAAAAGTAACACTTCAGATTTTTATTTCATGGAATCACAGAATGGTTTGGTCTGGAAGAGACCTTAAAGATCATCCAGTTCCAAAGCTTCTGTCATGGGCAGGGGCAACTTTTACTAGACTAGGGTTTCCCATGCCAAAGGCTCCAACCAGTGTATTCATGCTGTGATCTTCACTCAATTTTTGCCTTGGAAGGGTTTAAGGAACAGATACAGCACCTCCTGGTAGGAGAGAAGGAGTTGCAAGGCATTCATGGTGCTCTCTCCATTTTCTAGAGTGGAGTGCTGAGACTTTGAGACTCAACAAGAAGACAGCTTTTACCATTCTGTTGCTTTTTATTTAGCCCACTTTTAAGATTATATCTTAAATTTAGGTTAATTTAGTGGAGCTGTTCTGGGTCACAGCACAGCGCTACTAATTTGTTGCATTGGTACAAAGTAGCTGTCCTGGAGAAGTGTTGTCCACCTGCAGATTGACTAGAGCACACAGACACATGGTCTGTAGCTCTACTTCCAATATAAAACTGATAAAGAGTATAAAGATCTTTTTAAAAAATGTTTTAATCTTTCTGCAGTGCGCTAAGGTTTCCTCCATATGTGCTAGGGGCAAGGCTTGAGGTGGGGAAGTAGCTAACTTAATGTATTCCTCTGCATACTCCTCTGCTTTGATGCAGGTTGTATGCGTGATGTCCAGCTGAATGGTCAGCCGCTCCTCGTGGAAGGCAGAAGCACAGAGTTTGGCTTAATTCTGAGGCGGCAAGGAGTCACCATGGGATGCCACTCCAGTGCCTGCAGCAGCCAGCCCTGTTACAGCCCCTTCCTTTGTGTTGACCTGTGGAGAAAATATGAATGCCGGTACATTAAGCTTTTGTTTTCATCTGGGCATGGCTGGGAAGGTCTTTCTTTCCACTTCAGACCAGGCAACTTGCTTCTAACAGTAAAACTACCTGTGGCTGCTGGCCAGAGAAGGTCATCCCAAGGACAAATCCTTCCCTCTGTCTCATCTCCCTTCATGGACTAGACTTGCTTTTTTCTGCAAGTGTGATATGGAACCTATTTACTTCACCTTTTATTCCATGGTGAGACCACAGGCCAGAAAGAAAGTGAAATGTCCTATGATAAAAGGGGGATTACAAAGTCTTTGACCTCTCCTCTGTATGAAAATATGAGTATATTCTTATAATGTGTATATATATAGTGTGTGTACACGTATAAATATACACATATGTGTATATAAAAGATATATACATTTTATTCATACATGTATATAAAATGTATAAAATATATTTTGATACATTTATGTATAAAGATATATTGCAAATACAATACATATTTACATATATTTTCTGTCAAAAAAGTGGAAATTAATCATAATTTGTATGAAAAAATGAGACTCAAAATTAGACTGTCACAAAATTGGATTAAAAAATTGACTGCCCAGGGTCAGTCTGTTAAAACTGTTATCGTACAAAGTTAGTTTTCAGAGGAAGAGACACTATTTAAAGAAAATTTTAAAAATATTTATTAAAATATGCAAATCAAAATACAGGAGTTTCTGTTTAAAAATCCCCAGCATACAGGACTGAGAGATGCAGCCACTTGAATTCTTAGAATTCAGCCAAAATTTATCACTTCTGAGACCTGGTGATTCTTTGCTAGCAGAGGCTATGAGATGGTTTGAAGTGTGCTTTGGGACACTCATTTTTTAAGTCTGCTTGTGAAAAAACAATATAAAGTTTCTTTCATTTTTTTCAGTAGTATTTCTTCTTTGGATTGCAGAAGGCAGGTCTGTGACCTCAAAGTATTCCTCCAATTATACATCAGAAGAAATCAGTCCTAAAAGACA
Source organism: Myrmophylax atrothorax (assembly GCA_026770055.1). Classification (NCBI taxonomy): domain Eukaryota; kingdom Metazoa; phylum Chordata; class Aves; order Passeriformes; family Thamnophilidae; genus Myrmophylax; species Myrmophylax atrothorax. The sequence continues at coordinate 129,816,918 of JAOXXN010000395.1, forward strand.
AGATGGATCATTCTGAGAAGGTCAATGACATTTCTCCCAAAGGATCAAATGAACATTACAAATCTTACACCAAGTGCTTAATAGCCCTTTTCCCATCAATTTTGGCAATCCATTTCCTTTTAGAGACTTTGATTAGAACATGGCTATAGAAAAAGGGATAGTCTATTTAGGAACAGATGGATCCCTTATTTAAGGAAGGAGTGAAGCTCTTCTGCATATCTTCTGGACAGGGAAAATGGAATGTGTTCATGTTTTCATAAGCCTATTAACCACTAAGTTAGACTTTATATGTATTTCATACTCTCAATGTGGATTTGCAGTTTGCTTGAAAATAGTTAAAATTTTCTTTAAAGAAAAGTAACAAACTGTGCACAAAACAACAGACAGCTCCAGATGCTTTGCTTGCCTAAAAGATATCGCCTGCTTTGATTGTTCAGGTGCCCAGCTGGGAAAGTAGAAGTGACTGACACCCTTACAGGGCTCAGACACTGTACCTCATCCCCTTGTGGACGCTGGACCTGTAGGAATGGGGGTACCTGTGTGGCTCAATCCCAAGACAAGACTATCTGCCAGTGCCCCGAAGGTTACAAGGGAAGATGGTGTGAAATTAGCCAGGTGAAGGCTGGAAGACCAGTTGGACTCAGCTCTGGCTCTATTCTAGCAATCAGCATGTGCCTCCTTGTCTTCCTAGGTAGGAAATCATGTACTTTTTCTTTCTTTTCAATCTTGTACCTTGATCCATTAAATTAACTCTGCTTTACCCTTGAATGTTGTGATGAGTGTTTCACCTTTCCTGGAGATCACCAGTTGGAAGTTCTTTTCAGGATGCTAAGAGACAGGCAACAGATCATAATTACAGTTACTTGCTTTGAAGACAGTTCAAGCCAGTTTAGGACTTTTCTTTCAGAATCAATTATTTTGAATCCTTCTTACATAAGAGATCTCCATCTTTGCGTGCAACTCTGTGTGCAGCCACATCCATTTGAAACTCCCACACGCTCTGAGACCTTAAATTTTTAATAGGCAGGACCTACAGCTAGTACCCACTTTTGACATATTAGATAGGAAGAGATCTTGTTCTAGACAGTTCATGATCTTAACAGACAAGCCTCATTAAGAGTGTGGGGCAGAGGGAGATACTCACAGTGTGTCCAGTTTCAGATACACTTTGGCTGAAAAGTTAATAACACCATAAAACTGTTCATGTTGATAAACTGCACACCCGTCTCAGAATAGTAAAGACTCCATGATTATATTACACTTGTAACCTTCATTAAAACAGTGGTTTACTTACTTTGGGTATCTTATTTACTCAGGATTGGTGAAAGGCCAGAGATTGGCCAAAATGCCTTCTATTTAAATGGATTCTTTTAGGTAAGTAAAATACTCTTTTAATGAAGTTTATGATGTAATATACATAGTTTATTCTTTACATTCATGACTTTAAGTTATTTATATTTTAACAATTACTCATTTCTTACCTGCAAATTTCATTGCCAAATTAAGAGTTGTTGTAATATCTCAGGAATCATATAACTACTTTTATCATGGGTCATACTTTTCATCTGTCATATAACAAATACGTGTTTCTATTTCTTCCAGCACTCTTGGTTTCCTACACAGTGTGGAGTCAGTGGGGAAGTTCAGGGTTTCGGAAAGGAGGAATTTACCACATTCCTGAAGAGCGTGAAAGCTGGGAGGATGTTAGAGAAAATGTCTTCAATTATAATGAAGAAGGAGGCGGAGAACGTGACCAGGTATGATGCAGCTTCAAGCCAGTCTTTGCAAATCCAACCTCTGCACACTTTCCTTTCCCAGACTTTTGAGCTAACTTAATGTCATTATCAAATTGGCTTTGGGTTTTGGTTGTTTTTTTTTTTTTTTTAATCTGAAGTACTGTTAAGTGGAAGGCTTCTATAACCCCAAACCCAATGCATACCATCACACTGGTCATATGTGGCCACCTTGGAGGGGGCTGCTCTGGGCACAGCATTATTGCTTTAGCTGAACACTATAATTGTACAAAGGGATTTGCTATGATCTGGATTTAGCTCTCTGATCTAGGCCCTCTCTTTTCTTCAGCCTATAGAAAACTCACAGAATCCAATATTGTGTTACCTTGTGTTTCAAAACATTTTTTGAACCTGTTTCCTTTTAAGTTGTTTCTCTCTGATATTTGCATTCTTTTTGTTTCCAGAATGCTTACGATATAGATAAACTGAAGAAACCTCTCCATAAAATTCCCCACTTCTTGCGGGCGGCTGCTCCACACTCCAGGACACAAACTGGCCCCAAAAGAGACTCATTCCCAAAACATGCACATCAAAACCAATCAATATCAGCTGTTACCAGCATCCCAGACTTGAAGGAATATGTTTCTCAAATCATCCGGGATGCAGACAATGATCCAAAGAGTCTTCCAGCTGACACTATTCATTTTTACTGCTTAGAAGGGCAGTGCTCTGTAGCAGGGAGCCTTAGTTCTTTAGATTCTATGAGTGGTGATGAAGATCTGAATTGTGATTGCCTCCAAGAGTGGGGGTCAAAGTTTGACATGCTTAAAGAACTCTATAAGGTCTCAAATGAAAATTTGTAACCAGAGTTAAAGGAACTTGACACATTGTCATGATGTGTGGACGCTACTTTTAAAAATGCCCTTTTTTATATATAAGTTACATCAAGTAACTTTTGTGCTGCAAGTTTTTAGTTAGGGTAGTAAGATATACTCACTTTTCCCAGGAGTGATAATTTGAATGATCTTTTTATATGCACTGTGCAGTTATTTAATGATGGAAGTGCAAAGACTTTTAAAGCATGACTTTTCTCAAAAACTTTGGAATGTAGGATTTCTATAGAATAGCTTTATAATATCCTTTTTTATTTGTGTAGACCACAGTGACTTACTGGAATTATCCTGGATGCAAGAACTTGAATTATTTTCTCCATAGCATTAATGTGAATTCTATCTTGTTGGCAACAATGGGTAGGGCATTCTTGTTTTTTATATTGAATTCATTTTAGACTGTGACATAATTATTAAAAATGTAAAATATAAAACATTTTAAACTTTTGGTTTCTTGTCAGCTTTTGTCATATTGCCCTAAACTGTACTCTCCCTTGACATCACACATGCCACCTCACTGACTATGACAGGCTGCCCAACTGTGGGAGACTTTTTCTGTCTGACCCTTTTTCCAATTACATGTAAAGAGGGGAAGAGAATAGAAAGATCCCAGCTGTGAATAGCACTTTGCTTCTGTGACAATTTTACACCTTTAAAAGAAGTTGCAAGACCTGGGAAAAGTTTCTATTCAATGAACTTTTAATGTCCAGCTTGGCTTTTCACATGGAACCCTTCTTCAAGGTCTGGAGCTGGAAAACAGAAGAGCTGAAAGCAGCTGTGAAATGAAGCTAGAAGGGCATCCAGATAAAAGTTGGAACTCTTTCAATCAGGACAGTCATTATAAAAATTGGGATATTCAAAGCAGAAAGCATGGGAAACTACACACTACTGTTGCCTCCTCCTACTCCTGCTGCCAGAAAAACCAACTGGTTTTAGTGTGGAAAGGAAGTCAGAAGCTTCTGAAATCCAACATTGACTTGAACACTCCCCACTGTGACCATGGGTAGATCACATTGTTCTTTCCTTTTCTCCCTCACCTCTCTGAAGCAGGGGCAGCTCCCAGTGCGTGTGGTCATGTGTGGATGTGAATAGATGCTTACTGAGTGCTGGAAAGCTCTGAAGTACTAAGGCTTTTTTAACTGTGTTCAATTTGGTGGGGTTTTGAAATACCAGTACAAAGTGATATTTAACACTTGTTTTTTACTGACGTCTTGACACTTGCTTTGATTTATATATGTTTTAAAATTAGTTCTTTCATCACTCTTCTTCCTTTTACTTGGCATAAAAGATGCAAATGTAAATTAGTTTTTACATAGAAGGAAGATTTTGATACTATTAGGCAAATAGTTTACACTGATAATTAAAAAAAATACATGAATAAAATAATCTGTATTCATTCCATAAAATTACTTATATCAATATATTAAAATAGCAGTATTTATTTAAAAATATTTGGAGTAAAAAGTCAGCATAAGCCCCCCTTTCATGCCCAAGTCTCATATGTCTGAACACTGATTTTTCTTACAAAGTCATAAAACCCAAGTATTGTGGCCACATTAATGTATAGCCACACCTCACTTAATGTACATTTTTCTTCCATTCTGAAGATGCATGCTGTGGTAAGAAACTACAAAACCTTTTACACCTGGGGTTATTAAAATGTCATTGCTGCAAATGAAAACTGCTGAACCCAGAATTTCAGTAAAGCAACTCTTCTGAGTGTTGAGCTCTTAAAACATTCTCATGATGTGCCTACACATTTTCCTTGCTCTTTTATTAAGTTGCCTCTTCTGAACTTGGTATCAAGCAAAGCGTAGCACAATTATTGGTGAACTCTCTTCCAAAAGAGACTAATTTGAACAACGTACTACAAATAATGTGAACAGGCTAACTATGATGTCCTAGAGGATTATTTTGTAATTCATATCCTGACACTGAACATTTTATATATAGATGCATTAAACAGTAACTCAGGAAAGCTGAAACAGTAGTGAACTTTTTTCTGAAAAATAACTGCACACACAAAGTAACACACACGACAGAAAGTAACAAATTGCATTGTAGTCAGGACATGTAATGGACTTCTGTCCTCATGGAAGATGGGAACAAGGAACGTTCTTCTGTCTCCTTGGGTCACTATATAGAGGGAAGCCAGAGAGCGACTCTTCATCAGAACTGTAGTGACAGCACGAGGAGTAATGGGTATAAATTGAAAGAGGGGAAATTTAAGTTACATATTAAGAAGAAATTCTTCACTGTGAGGATGGTGAGACACCGGAACAGGTTGCCCAAGGAGGCCCTGGAGTGTCCAAGGCCAGGCTGAATGGAGCCGGGCTCGGAGGGAGCCGTCCCTGCCCACGGCGGCGGGGCTGGGACGGGAGGATTTTTAAGGTCCCCTTAACTGAATCTGCCCTTCTCCATGGACCAAGGCCTTGATTTCTTTGCCCTTTCATAAACAGTAGGGTGTGCACGGGCAGGACACTGAAGGGTGAGGCGTGTACCGGCCCGAGGGCTCGCAGGGGATGCCCGTGCGGGGCAGGGCCGTGGTGGGCACAAGGACATGGACGGGGCTGGGGGGCCCCGGGGCGGGAGGGCCGTGGGCAGCGAGGGCCTCACTTGTGGGGCATGTCCTCCATGCTGACCCGGCCCCAGACCCCCACCACGAAGGTCTCCACCTCGCACTCGTTGATGCCGCGGGCGATGCGAAAGTGGCCGTCCTCGCCCCACGCCGTGCCCCACGAGTTGGCCGCCGTCTGGAGAGGGGCACAGGACAGGGCTCAGCGCTGGGCACCCCACTGAAGCCCCCATTTATTCCCAAGGTGGATCCCACCCGTGCACGGGGAAGCAGCAGCATCCCCATGACCGAGCCCCCCCAAACCCACACCGAACACTCACCCAGTATTTTTGGGTCTGGCCATCAGGCAGCTGCTCTTCTCCCCACCTGCAGCGGGAGAGGGCAGTGAGGGGGCACCCCCAGGCTGTGGGATCCCCCTCCCACCCCCGTGGTGGGGGGTGCTGTGCCGACCCCTCTCATTTCCTGACCCCGGCAGGTCCCCAGGGCCAGGCTGAGGGATTTGCATCCGCTCCCGGAATGCAGGCAGGTATATTTAGCCATGGGAAGAGGAAGGAAGCAGCGGCCCAGGGCAGCCAGCCCTGCTCCCCTCCTCGGGGTCTGCCCCTCCAACCCTCCTCCCTTCCCTGAGGGTGCTGAGCACCCCAAACTCGTGTCACTTGTGGCACCCTCCATCCCCTCTCCTGCTTCCTCTCTCTGCTCCAGGGAAGAGGACACTTCTCTCACCCAGACTGAACTTCTCTGCACCACTCGAGCCCCCCTTGACCTCCCCATGCCACCTCCCACCTACCCAGTGATTTTGACTGAGTGGGTCCCGTGTCTCTGGTGCTTTGGCCCCTTCCCCTCGGCCACTGGCGTGTGCCGATAGATCCCACTCTTGTACATGAAGAAATCCTCGTGCACCTCCAGGATGGCTGTGGGAAGGGGGAGAGGGTCTGGGGACACTGTCTCTGTCCCAAGGGATGATGTCCCCCAGCTCCACATCCCCCAGAGTGAAGGATGGAGGCACAGGGGGCACAGGGCACCTCTCAGCAGGAGGGAAGGTGGCAGCCAGATCCTCCCCAGGGCAACGCAACAGCTCAGAGGAGGTTTAAAACAAAAAACAAAGTTAAACAAAACCAAGGTGCCGAGACGGTGATTAAATCTCACGAGTTAATGAGCAACCAGTGCCCGCTGGGGTGGGCACTGTGAGGGGCACCAGGGCTGG
>JAOXXN010000395.1:129829305-129851676 GCA_026770055.1 Myrmophylax atrothorax
TACTAACCGGGGCTGACCCTGCTCAGCATCCAAGATCTGACGGGATGGGATGGCAGGGAGGCATTGAACTGCCAGGAGATGGTCCCCACTGAGACTCGAACTCAGGTCCTTGGGATTTGGAGTCCAGAGTGCTCTCCATTACACCACGGGACCACCCCGTATTTGTACATAGAAAGAGAAAGAATCTCAAGTTACTAATAATGTTGTGGCCTGTAGGCAGGTTGTATTGAGGAGCTGATTCTGAATGCTGTCTACAGCTGGGTTTTTCCCCCAAAAGACAGTCAAGGTGGTGGTTTGAACTGTCACCTTTTAAGTATAAAAATCTTACTGTCTTTTAGCTTTTTATGGACATAAAAGCATTTCTTAACTATTAGATAATGCTCTTGAGTAGTGGATATATTCTAATGGTAGAATGTACTGAAATTATTATTAAGAAGCCTGTAATCTGTGCTTTGCAATTCTGAGGCTAATAAATACTCTTCTTAATTTTTTCTCCTCTGTAGGGCCATAAGGACCATTGTTCAAAGCAGTTTTCCTGTAAAGCAAGTGAAACCTGGTCCACCTCAGTTAAATGTGTAAGTTACAGGTATAATTTTTTGGATTTCATGGGTATTTTATAATCAGGAATTTAATTTCTGGTTGGATTAAATCATGTTAATAATGTAGAGTTGCTTAAAATGCCTAGCAGTAATGTGGAAAACTTGCATTTATTTCAAGTATATTCTAATTTTCCTGTCATATAAGCTTGATACATATACCTGTTTGTCTATTGGTCTACTCTTAATTTTATAATCTCTGTGACCACTGTAGCAGCATGAAAAACCATGGGAGATATGGAGCTGACAATTTACCTCAGCAGAATGCTTATTTTCTAGTTTAAACAGAGTGTATTTCTTGCATGTTTTTTTAACTTACAGGAGCTTGCTTAATACAGTTGTTTCATTATACCAATTTGATGCATTGTGTGCGATAACCTGAAAAATAATGAAGGTTTTTTGTTTGCTTCATTAGGCAATAATTTGTAATTTAAAATCAATTTTGCGTTCTAGAAGTTGTGTGGCTTTAGCTACAACTTGTTCTTGGAATTGACTTTTATGTCATAAATTTCTCCAAAAGTTGGAATTCTCTTGGTGGTACTTTTCTTGTGTTTTATGTTAATTTTATATGATAGAGTCTGTTGACTATGTTGAGGAAAAATACCATTACTACTTACACAACAATACAAGATTTATAGTAAAATATGTATCAAAGTCTTGCTCTGAATCAAAAAATTCTGTATGGGGAAATAATTTAAAAATACTTCAAATAATTATAGAAACATGTGAACACACTTCTGCCCCGACACACATTTGAGAAGATTTAAGTAGTGAAGCTTCAAGAGACGTAAGGCTGTGCAAGCCAATTTCTTCATGATTGTTTTGCTAATATTTTGCTAACATTAGCAATCTGCTTTAAAAAAAAAAGCAATGAAAACCTTGTAACTTCCATTTTATTGAACCACATTCTCATACAAAACTATCTTCATTATATAATTCTGTGTTTCAGATGCAGGTAGATAAAAACAGTCAGTGGTCCTGCATAATGATGTTTAAAATGTAATTAAGCAAACCTCAGTATGAGGATTTGTGTGATCTAGAACATGAGATAAAGTAACATGCAGGTCTGCTTTATAGTTGAGATCTTTACCTCTATTTTGCAGGATGAACCAGATGCAGCAAGAAAAGGAGCTAACTGAAAATATTTTGAAAGTGGTGAGACTCTTTTGCAATCTGATTTTTGCTTGAATTTACATGTATAAGAATATCTTTATTGTTCAAGAAATAGAGAAGCAGATACTACATGACAACAGGACAGTTGTATAGGGACCAGGTTTTTTACTAACCTTTTACTGTATTGTTACATTTCTAGTGTTAACTTAAACCCAGAGTTAAAATCAGTAATTTAATTCTTTTAATGCATTTGAACTATTACAGTTGAAAGAGCAGGCTGCTGATTCTATCCTGGTACTAGAAGGAGCACTTAAGTTAAACAAAGATCTTTATGTCCATACCATAAGAACTCTGGATTTATTGGCCATGGAACCTGGTATGGTGAATGGAGAAACAGAGAGTTCCACAGCTGGACTGAAAATCAGTGCAGAGGAGATACAGTGCCAGGTAGCTTACATGGTGTACTAAAGCTTTCAAGTTATGTCCATTTCTTTAGACAAAGTGTTAAGTAATAATTTTTATGTAAATTGCAATATTTTTCTATTAATGTTCCTTTTATTTCTTTTTTTTGGTATTGTGATGAAATATTACTGACCTAACTTTTACATTATCAGAACCTTTTTCAACACTGTAAATAATGTTGCTTCCCCCCCAGCCCCCACCTCTCACTATCACTCCCCTTCTCTCCCCTGAATAAACCATTATAGGACAGGCCAGCTTATTGCATTGTTTTCAGTGATTATGTGGAAATTATGCTGTAATGTTTTAATGCTTGTGCAGAATTGCTCAGACTGAGATTGCAGTTAAAGAGAAAGCAATTGAAGTATATGGGGAAAGGTGTGAAGTGTATGTTGGTACATTAGATGAAACTATGAGTAGTTTAAAGTAGGTGCACTGTTTGAGCTGAAATACTTAACATGAAACACATTGTCTTGGACATTTAGATAATGTTTTATGTCAATGCTGTTTGCAGGTTTGCTACGATTTGGGGGCAATCTATTTCCAACAAGGATCAACAAATGCAGCTGTTCATGAAAAGGCTAAAGAAAAGTTTTTCAAAACAAAGGAGCTGATTGCAAAGGTAACAAGTGTTCTATTAGCTTGTATAGTCAACTCTTCCATAAAATGCTTGTCTAAATTATTGCTTAATTATTTAGCAATTTAGTAACTGTTAATGGTACACATACTTTTAAAAGAAACTTCATGAGGTTTTGACTGCAGTTTTTGTTGGTGTTTTTCCACATTGTGCCTGATTTGAAATTATATTAATTGGTTGCAGCATATTGCTGCTTTGTTCTTTTACACAAATTGTATTAATACAAGAAATGCAAAAGTAACACCTCCAATGCTAATATTAACTTGACTGAACAGTGCATTCTGTGTCCATTGTGGTGATGGGTTTTAGGGAAGGTAACCATACAGCACTTCTTATCCTTTTTTCAGTCTGACTTTCCCTTGAAAATCAGATTGTCTATGTTCTAAGAATCTTTTAAAAATATTGTTAATTTATAAGTAACATATGCTTCCTTTCTTGTTTTGCTTAATATTTATATCTCCCAAACTGCAGAACTCCAATTTTTATTCAAATAAAGTGTGTACATGCACATTATTTTGTTGTTTTGCTATTACCTGGGGAAATCTTGAATCTCTGTGTTTCTGAATTACACATAGGTTTCATAATATTTTGTCCACTGACATCTGATTAACTCTTACTTTTCAGAATGGATCATCATCACTGCATTTTACCATAGATGAAGAACGGTTAGCTGGGTATTGTCAGGCTTGTGAAGTTCTTACCTCATCTTCTGATGATGCATCCCAACAGGCAAATCCATATAGTCGAATCCACAGCTGTATGAAATCTGGCAACTATCAGGTAGGGTGCTTAAATAAGCCCACATGTATTGAAGGGGTTTTTTTGGCATTCCACATGGATAATTCCACCTGAAGTGATAGGGATTTTGATAAATACAAGTGTTCCACTTAACCATTAATATACTGCTTTAAACCCCATGTGTTTAGGAATATAACATAATTTGGTACATATTAGTTTAAAATATCTTGGGTTCTCTACAACGTTGATAATTCTTGCTAGCTGAGGTGTGGAATTTTCAGGTAGACTCTAGTTCTTTGGGTTTCAGGGAATGTTTCTGCTGAGTTCTGTTTTGTTCTTTGTTTGTTTTCTTTGATTTTTCTGGTGATAGAGAACTGTCTTGTCATTTGATCCTTTTCTAGTTGTTTAATGAATTTTAGTACTAAATATGGGTGCAAGCTGTTTCTGTCAGTTTGATTATTGTTACCAGATAGAATTACTTCATCTGTTTCTTTTGCATCATGCATTGACTTGGAATTCCAACTGTGTTTGTTTTACAGGACTTAGTGAAGATATTCCTTGAAGATAACCTAACCCTCAGTTTACCTGAACAGTTCAGGCAATCGGTGATGAGAGAACTCTTCCAAAAAGCTCAGCAAGGGTGAGACATTAAGTAACGGTCTGTTCCATGGTGATGAAAAGCAATTTTCATTAGTTACATTTTTCATGGAAAGTATGCAAAATCTTTTAATAACAAAGTACATCCAAGACACTTCAGCCTTCATTTCTGTTAGCAATTGTTTAAACTACGTCTTCCAACTACGAGTTAGGGTGTGATGTATCTCATTGTGGCCATATATGAAAAAAATTTAATGAGGGTGCTTAATATTACCACTTTGCTGATTTTCTTTTTTTTTTTTTTCATTTTTTTAAAATATTTTTCTTTTAACTGTTGTGATACCCACTCTTTGCCAGAGATGTTCTGTGATCTTCAGTTTTGTGTTCATGCAGGAATGATGCTCTGGATGAAGTCTGTTTAAAAGTCTGTGTGTGCAACACAGTCTGCGATGTATTGCAGGGTCGAACAATTGATATTCAGTTTTGTCAGCTGTTCCTGAAACCCAGCAAAGAGAAAATAGACTTCCTTCTGGAGGTAAAAATTTAATCTGAAATTAAAAGGGAAAATGCTAGTTAGTGAAATATCTCTTTATCCCCATATAACTGTATTATTGTTGCAAGTAATGCTCAGATTTCTGAAGCAGAGAAAGGTAACTTCTCAAAGATTATTCAACTTGTCTGTGGTTAGGACAATTACACTCAGTAATCAGTCTTGTATCTCTATTCATAGCTCTGTTTCCATTTCTTGGGGAGGCACCAGTGGAGAGCTGTTGCTTCAGCTTGTGTTTGAAATCACTGCTATTCCTGACATCATTAAAATTATATAGAGATATTGCTGAATATTTGGTTTCAAGGAAAAAAAGACTCAAATTCTCCAAGACACAGAGAGAGAGTAGAAATGGAAGTATCTGTTGAAGAGGACCACTTCTTCCTCACTAGCTTTGTTGTAAAAGTTAGCATGTCATGAAATGATCCTGAGTTAGTCTGTGTTGGAGACCTAGACTGTTACCCTTGCTGAAGCTTTTTATGAAACTTACTGCTCAAACTGAACTTAATCCTTTTGTTGCTTTGCTGTAATTTTTGTATCTTTTCTTAATATGAATGTTGTCTTTTGCTTGTCCCTTAAAGCATGTGGTAAAAAATGATTGACAATATTCTCTACTTCAAGGAAAGTAAAAGCTCTTCCACCAACTACTCCTACTAGGACTTGAGACATTTTTCTAAAAAAAAATTGTTGCAAGCTGTCAATAAAATTAACTATGAAGTTACCTTTCAATTGCTGCTTTAAAAAAAAAGTCCTAGTGAATGTTACTGTTTTGCACTTATAGAAATGTTTCATTTTTAAACTCATGCGCTCAGTGATCCTGTGAGGCTGACTGATAATGTGGCACTTCGCCCCAGCACACCTATTTACCAGAGGAACAGGAAAAAAGGAACATGAATTTTGTCTGAGGGGAAGTCAATTGGAAGAAACGTCCTGCCTTGTGTACAGGTTGAAAGAAGTTCTGATCAGTGTGTGACGGCTACAGTGTTTATCAGATTTCCTGATACAGGAAGGCATCCCATGATAGGGAGGTTGGAACTACATGTAGTAAGGTCCCTTCCAACCCAAACCATTCCATGATTCTATGGTAACTTTGTTGCTTCCATTTAGAGAGAAGTGTCCTGGGTGATATTAATTGTGAGACAGAAAGGGGTTCAGTAACAGTGGTAACAGTGTCTGTAATTATGTATTTTAAGTGTGTACTAAGGGAACTGCTTAGTTCTTTTCTGCTTTGTTTCTCAGGTTTGTTCAGGGTCAATAGATTTGGAAAATGCTTCCGAAGCGGTGAAGAGAAAAATGGCAGCATTTCTCAAGTATGTACCCATATTAAGATAACATGAATTTACACTTTGTAAGCAGCGCAATGAAGTACAATAAATATTTTGATAACTTGTAACTGGAAAAATAAGCACCACCTTCTTCCTCAAGTATTAATGTTTTTATTTGTTTAGAAACTTGTGTTTGAGCATGGAAGATCTTCAGTTTGTCTTCATGATTTCATCTCATGAGCTGTTCATAAAACTACTGGAAGATGATGAACGGAAGCTGCTCATTGATCAGATGCGCAAGAGATCTCCTCGAGTCAACCTGTGCACAAAACCTGTGACTTCTTTTTACGACATCCCAGGTAATTTTCACAGCATTTCTATTAGCTTATAAGCAGACAGCGCCCTCTTTCCATGCTTGAGGTTACCACGTGTAGGTCTGTTCTCATAAAAGTTGAGAGAGAATTCTTTTGGAATTTGAATTCCCATTGTTAGTTGGTGCATGTCCTCCTTTTGAAGAAAGTGGCTGTTACTTGCTTGTATCTCAAGTGAGTATCATAGATAAGCTCAAATAAATGTGTCCCCAGTGACCAAGTGAGAGAGAGGTGTAGTGTTGGTTTGAACCAAATATGGCTCTGGCAGCCATTCCCAGGAAGGGAGCCCTGCCTCTGGACTTAGACACTAATGGTCATCTGACTGTGTGGTAAGGAGTACCATCTCAATGAAATTTTAAACCTACCAAAGTCAAACTCAGATCTTTTCAACCTGTTCATTTCCCAGATACAGCTGGCTGGCTGTGCAGCTGCACAAGTCCAAACTGACATAAGAGATGCCAGATGATGGCTGGAGCTGAGTAGAACTTACCTTTTCAGCTCTAATGCAGTCTTGCAATGGCTTAAACTGGTTGAGAAAATGCGTATTTTCACTGAGTCACTATAGGAACCCCTTTTTTAATGCAGATCTTGAAGCTATTGCTTTACTGTAGCAAGAGTACTCCGAGCTGCTGGAGTGAGAAGAGGGAGCATTGCAAGCAGCCCTTTAGGTCAGGGATCTGGAAAGCTACACAAGGTGTTTGTGGAATGGCACAAAAGGATGGACTGGACCTACACAAGAATTGATGTCTCTGCTGTTCTTACTATGTTATGATTAAAATGTTACATACTAAAGAAATGTAAGTGTCTACTTTGAGAAGAAATGTGCTGGAGACCTGGTTGCTTTTCTTGTAGCTTCAGCAAGTGTCAATATTGGCCAGCTTGAACATCAGCTCATACTGTCAGTAGATCCTTGGAGAATTCGCCAGATCTTAATCGAGTTGCATGGTATGACTTCAGAACGCCAGTTCTGGACAATTTCAAATAAGGTAACTGGTTTCATGTGGTCATTGAAACTAATGCAAGGACTGGTTAGGTACCGTGCTGCCATGAGCGGTAAACGTTGTCTCAGATAGTGGTTTATGTTTTCCTCTCTGCATAGTGGTTTAATGGAGATGATGATACATATCTAAACTCATATTCTGTATGAAGAGCATCACATCAAAACCTGTAACCTTTGTTATAAGGAAGTACTGGCTGTAGCTCAAGCTTTCTTTGTGAGAAAAGACGTTTTCGTAGCTTTTGCTTTCAATGTTCTGACTAATTAGCAGTATTGTTTTAGCTTAAATTTCTGTCATTAAAGGTGGGAGCAGGAGGAAGATTTTGTTGTTTAAATAATGGTCTCTTGGCTTTTATTTTGGTTCCCCCCACATAACTGTTGCTTATTCAGAGTGTGAGCAAAGGGTATCCAGCCATTTTTATTGTGTTTCTGCATGAACCATACATTACTTGTGATCAGGGGTAAAGACAAGAGTTGGCATTTAGATGGCAGTCATTTTCAGTATTTGGGGTTTGTTTATAGTGTTTGAAGCAGTGATGTGAATTCTAAAACTTGTTTCTGTGCAAATGTCCTATGCGTTTCTCTCCCAGTGGGAAGTACCAAATGTTTACGGCAATGTTATTTTAGGAATCAAAGACAGTCTGACTAGGGATTTGGTCTACATCCTGATGGCAAAGGGACTGCACTGCTGTGCAATTAAGGTGAGCAAGCCATACTGGTTAGTTTGGACAGCTGAATCTTAACAAAACAAAAATGTGGAAAGGCCTTTTTGAGAAAAAGAACTGTAAAATTAAGGGGTGAGGGAGGTGGTGTCACAAGGTCTGTTTGTTGTGTTTCTGTCTCTCGAAGTTCCAGCAGCACAGCAAAGACAGTGGCTTTTCAGTGAACTGAGCCTGAGATAATTTCATTCATACAAAATTTTGATTATGATATACTAAATCATGTGGTATCTCAATCCAGTGGTGATTTGACTTACTGATACAAAGTGATGTTCTATTGGCTAAGTGTTTTTTATAAAGAGCTTATTGGATTGCTGTTTTATTTTCCTTGTCATTGACAAGTTTGCTAAACTACAACTAAAACCAAATTTTACCAAACATGCCAGTAGTTATTTCTAGTATGTTTTTGCTTAAACTTCTTGTTTTGTTTGAAAAATCTGGAATGGTTAAACTTAATAGCAAGTCCAAAGGACTCATAAATAGTTACTGTGAGATAGTTGAGCAATGCTCATGCTACTGGATGCTGAGTCTGGTTCATCCAAGATGGAGCTGAACAGCACATCAGCTCTTAGTATATTCCGTTATAAGCCCGTTAGAAATCATTAATGTATATAATTTTTATTGCAGGATTTTGTCCATGCAAAACAGCTTTTTGCTGCTTGCTTGGAGCTTGTGACAGAGTTTTCTCCAAAGCTCCGTCAAGTCATGCTGAATGAAATGCTACTTTTGGACATTTATACTCACGAAGCTGGACCTGGTGCTTCTGGAGAACGTCCTCCTTCTGATCTTATAAGCAGAGTCCGAGGATATTTGGAAATGAGAGTACCTGGTGAGTACATTGCTGTCTTTCCAGGGATGCAGTAACGAACAAACCTTGAGAGAAGGAGAGAAAAAACTACAACAAAATAAAATAAATTTGTATTGCAGATTAACCATGTAGATGTGTAAGTGAAAAAACAGCAGTGACTTTGACACTGTTTTTTCTAAGTCTTTAAAAGTTTGGTTAGTTTTTAGAAGCTGGAAATGAGAGCAGCAACATCATGATGCCTACATATTGCTAAACATTGTTACTTCCTGTAGTGCTACTTAAAGGATTTGAGCAGGATAAACGTACCTTTTACTTGAAAACTTTTGCTAGTTGTTAAAGGTTTCCTCAGGATTTTACCCTGCAGGCATAAGGTAATACTGTTGTGGTTAGAGGAAGCTATTGTTGCTCCTAATTTCCAGAGGTGAGGTCTCTTCTAGGGCTAAGCATTGTTTTTTCCTGTGATAGCAATGGAACAGAAATTACTAATTAGAGGGAATAGTTTCCTCATTTTCATACACAACTGTTTTCTCAAAAAAAAAGTTAAGCAAGGAATCCATTTTCTTTTAGATATTCCTCTTCGACAAGTTATAGCTGAAGAATGTGTTGCCTTCCTGTTAAACTGGTGTGAGAATGAGTATTTGACCATGCAAGTTCCATTACCTCTGGTTCAGACTAACCCTTACGTGAAGGTAATGAGTGCTCAGTCTCAAAGCTTGCTCAGACTGTAATTGACTTTTTTCCTGCTGAAATCTTTTGTACTTTCCAAAGCATATGCCCTTTGCTCAAGAGTGTGGGGCTTTGTGGCTGTAATCAATTAGGTCTGGGATAGAAGAAAGCAGGGCTAAGCAGCAACTGTGTGTGCAATGGTTAACAAAAGACATGGAAGCTGTGCTGCAAGAACAGATGGAACAAACTGGCCCTTGTTGGCTGCCAGCTGAGGTTGGTTCCATAAGCATCAGGCATGTGGGGTTATGATCCATGAGCTGATTAAAACCCTCTAGCACTTCCATAAAGGACTCTCCCAGCTGGAACTCAGCCTAGATTCATGTAGGAGGTATCAGAAGTGTGCAGATTTCAGGCTCCGTGTCTGGCCTCTTTTCTGTTCCTAAGACACTTGTTTTACAAATGCACTGTGATGGTTCCATTCCTGAACCAACCTCCAGTGTTGGATTTTTGGAGACTTTCACACACTACCTTTTTTGAAATTCTGCTTCCCAAGTGGTTTTACAGCAATGTTTCCACTTCAGTGTCAGGCCATGGAGCTGAAGGCAGATCATATTAACAGACAGATTCATTTTTGGCCTGCTCTGCTTACCTATGATATTTCCTAATTTCAGTTTTGAGGTTCATCTTTTTTGTGCAACATTGTGCCAGTTTCAGTTCAGCTTAACTATTACATGGAATTTAAGTGAGTTCTACAGAACCAGTCTCTGTAAAATTGTATTTATGGGGTTTAGGTTTTATGCAATATATTTTGTTTGTTTCCTGAAGCCTGTAGTAATGAAACACCCACTAGGGAAGCTAGTGAAGGGAAAAATGCTCTGGTTAATTCCTATCTTCCAGCTTCATCATCAGTGTTCTCTGCTACAAAGTTTAGTCACATTGCTGTGTAGTTTGTAACTTAAAATCACTTGCTCAGCCCTTTTAAAGGCCACTAATTTCTTTGCTGTGGTCAATATGCAGAGAAGCTGCAGTTACTGTATTTGTTTTCCTTGCACTGTGTAGCTCGGCCAGTTACTGGCTGCTACATGCAAAGAACTTCCAGGTCCGAAAGAAAGTAGACGCACAGCTAAAGACCTCTGGGAAGTTGTTGTACAAATCTGCAGCGTATCCAACCAGCACAAGCGGGGGAATGATGGGAGAGTGAGTCTGATAAAACACAGGGAGTCTACACTGGGCATTATGTACAGGTATGTTATTCTAAAATTACTTTTAAAGATGGTTTGAATTGTGTGTTTGATCCCATGTTGCCTTCAAAAACTGTCTGGATTCCACTATCAGAGTGGTGGGAGCTAAAAGTCTCTGAGTAAGCATCTTGTCCACTGGGGAAGTTGAGTATTAGCAATGATGTGTTGTCATTCCTTTTCAGAGGCAGCAAAAGAGTGTGTGGGATTGATGTCACCATGCAGACACCAATGCATATGTGCCTGTGCTCCCGCTGTAACCAGTGTAGATCTTCCATTAGAGTCAGTGGCATCTCTAGGGCAGTTTAGCTGATGGGCTGGGGGTGTCTGCTTTGCATCAAATAGAATTGCTCTGTGTCAGTTAGATACTTTTATAACTGTACTAAACCTGTAGCTCACAGCTATACTTACATTTGTTTCTGAGTCTAAAGCTAAATGTTATTCTAAGGCTTAAGACAGCCTTAGCCTCAACTGACTGAGTGATTCAGGACTCTTTGATTTGTCCTCTCTGCGTTTTCAGACTGTTCTGAAGTCCAAGCCTGATTGTAAGTTGTCTAATACAGTAAATTTTGGAATGTATGTTTATCTGAACAGCTTTCCATGTTAAACACTTGGCAAGGGTGTCCCTGTCAAACTTCTGACTGTTTCTTTCTGTCCTTGAGCCAATCAGGTTAACGTGTGCCTCGGGGCCAGCTGCTTTTGCTTACGCTGCAGTGGGACGGGTGTAGGGGGGTACCTGCGTGCTGTGGGTGTCATTTGTATACTCTGGCAGGGAAAAGGAAGCAGTACAGGTGTATTCCAGGTCACTGAACCTTTTGTGACCCTTCTGATTCAAACAGTGAAGGCCAGTGACTACTCTTTATTAGCTGTTGTTATGAAAATGAAGCAGTGAAACCTTTTCCAGACAGGCTGTGCTTGTCTGGATTGTCATATGGTGACGATTTCTGATGTGCATGACAAGGAAATCAATGCACATTATAAATGATCACTGTGTACCCTCTTCTGTAAGTCTGTAGGTCATTGTTGCAATCCTAGCTTGGGGACTTACTGTGCAGTTCAATTGCTTTCCATTTTGGAGTCACTGGTTGACTCACTATATAGTGATATTCTTTCGTGCTTTTTATAGCTCAATGGAGTAACATACCCCTTATTTAAATGTTTTAAATGTAGAGGCAAAACTTGGTAACTTTATTAAAATTGAATGGGCCTTTGAGTGTTTTCACTTAAATACCCTGTGTTTGTAAACTTAGAGGTGAAGGTGTTTTGGCAGATAAAGAATTTGTTCTACTGACTGTTTCTGGTGGTTTAAGTTTGCATATGTTCTTTGTTGTGATTACTTACATGGGTATTTGTGTCCCTAATTTAGAAATGAATTGCTGTCCTTCATCAAAAAGCTTCGGGTAAGTCACAGTGGTGGTGAGAATGTGTGCGAACTTCCTTTTGGTGTAATAGTTTTCTTGACTTTGCCTATTGAAATCCTGAAAATCTCACAGATACTTAGGGTGTTCTGTATGGCTGAAAAACTTCGGAATTTGCTATACCTGGCATACAGCAACATGGAATAGCTTGTAAAAAAATTATCCTGAATTCTGACATTAGAGACCTGTTACCATTGGGAGTATATTTCATTGCAGCTGTCACGAAGCAAAGCATTCCTTTTGGAGGGAGAAGGAGGCTGCTATGTGCATCATACTAAGCAGCAGAAGTAAGAAGAAGGGAAATTATATAAGCTTGTGGGTTTGTAAATGCATAGAAAGTTGTAGGATACCTAGCTTAAGTTTAAAGGTTAGGCAGTAGCTACAGAAACAACATAAAGATGTGTAAAACCAAAGTAGAGTTTATACCTAAGAAGTTACATGGGAAAATCTGAATTAAAAACTTCTACAGAAATTTTCTCACAGTATCCATGAGATGCAGGTCTCTTAACAAAATATTGCCCTATTTCAATAAGAAATTATAGTGATGTAGAACTTTTTATGTAGCTTTAGAGCTTAGAGAAGAAAGTGGAGTTTGGTTGGTTCACGGGAATACTACTTTTTTTTTTTCTCCCCCCTACAGGAACCGCTGGTTTTAACCACAATATTGTCCTTGTTTGTCAAACTTCACAATGTTCGGGTTAGTATATATCTGAAAAATCTTTCTTGGTTTTCTTGAAATGTTTCTTGTTGTAATTTCTCTTACCATCTATCTTTTCTTAGGAAGACATTGTGAATGATATTGCAGCAGAGCACATTTCCATCTGGCCCTCATCTATCCCCAAGTAAGATGATGATTTAAATACAATTTTCAAAATATGCATTTATGTAATGGGTTTAGTTCCAGTTACTGTGTGTTGTGTGATTTCTGCTATATCAGGGCATCACTGTCCCCGTTCTGTCCATGGGAACGTTGATCTCTTTGCATGAAGGGTTTTGCTCCTAATTTGATGGTCCTAGTGGAGACACGGGGAAGAAAAAGGAGAAGAAACTGAGGGTTTTTGCTATTTGCTTCATTAAGCTGTATGTAACCACGTGAATTATGTAATACCTTAAGATGAAACCATTAATATTTAAATACTAGCCAAAATGTGAAGTGGCAAACGGTATCTATTGATGTATTCTGGCTGGTCTGAACTGTATATCTCCACTGAAGTTTGGAGGCTCTGTGGGGGTGGAACCTCAGAGTCTGTTTTAGATTCCGTGTATGCGTTGGAAGAGATGACTCTTGAGAGAGTGTGTAATGATCTGTGTGTCACTGGTCTGACTGAGCAGCCTCATCCCATGGAGACTGCAAGTATACGGTCAGGTCAAGCACAAGAAAGCTGTTTTCATTGTTACCAGACTTTACTAGTAGGGTGAAAACACCCCATGTTTTTGAAAATGAGTCCACATAACCTTTGGGAAAGGCTGCCCAAACAGTGTGCCAAACCATTCCCAGACTTCCTTGCTGAACTATTTCCACGATTTTCCAAAGATTGCTGGCCATTCATGCAGGTGCTGGGATAAATTTATAGTGGTTTCAGATGTGTTTTCAAACTTCTTGGAACTGAGAATATATATTCCTTCATGGAATCTTCTCATGGTGTCACCCACATATAAAGTTCTGGCTTTTTGTCCAAGTCTGTGAAGGATAAATTTGTTCTGTTTTATTTACTGTATTGGAACAAATGAACAGTAGTCTTAGTCAACACTAAATCTTTCCTGGAGTTGTTTCTCTTGACACTTAATGCAAGGTGTTTTGGACTTCAACTAGATGGTAAATCAGATTAATAGTTAAAAAACCCAAAGCAATCATTCAGGAATTGTTTTTCTTCCTTTTTTCCTTTAGTCTTCAATCAGTGGACTTCGAGGCTGTGGCCATTACAGTAAAAGAGCTCGTCAGCTACGCATTGACTATCAATGCAAACAACCACTTCTGGTTAATCATTCAGGCAGATATTTATTTTGGTAAGTGAATCCAGTGTCTGGTTTTAGCCTGTGTGTAGGAGTACTTTGCTGCTCTGAGATCTGCTTGACAGAGCCTTCCTTGTATTTTCTCTTACAAAAAGAAAGTTTAAGTGATACATGGGGTTAAAATCTTCAGATGCAGGAGTGTAGGTGCATTTGTCTAGGAGGTTGTCTAAGCCTGCAGAGACATTGGGCTGCCAATGGGCCATGCAGACTTGCTTTTAGGGTAAGGGGAAAGTTAACAGTTCATTTTTAATTTCACTTTTCTAGTGCAGTTGGTCCTTGAGTGGTGTCATTGTACAAACCCCTGCCACTCGAGTGTTTTATAAGTGAATGGGAAGTCGTGAATAGTGATTGCTTTTAAATTTGAAGATCAGCTTCACTGGAGCAGAAGGTCAGCAGAGTGGAGAGAATCTGTATTTTATATAGGGAAGTATCTAAGAAGAAAGCATGAACTCCTGGTCTGGTATTGGTTGTGATGGGAAGCTCTTTCCTGCCATTCTGTCCTTCACTGCCACTTGCCCAGTACTTACTCTTGCTCCTCAGCTGGGAGCAGCAAGCAGAATTGGGACAATACAAGGAGTTTTAGATTCTGGGCACCATGATATGCACCTAGACTGCACCAGGGCAGCAGTTGCCTGGGGAAATGGTGCCCAGCCTGTGTGATACTATGTTTTTTAAATTATTCCCCAGTCTGGAGTCAGTTCCTGGGGCTTGCTTTATAGTGTGAGTAAATAGGGTGCAGTGGAGGAGGTGCAGATGAACTTCCTAAAGACAGCCAGACAGGTATGGTACTGCCTGATGTATGTGCTAAAGAAGGACATGGCCATAGCCAAACTCGGAGGTAGATAGACATTTCTTCCACTAAAATCATCTGCTGAAACCACTTTAATAAAATTCAGCTTTCAAGCCAGATTGTTCTTTTCTGGCCATAAAATGGTATGTTCTGTGCCTCTGGCATCTCCTTTCCAGGGCTTTGGGCTGTGGCAGAGTCAAGGTGCAAGTTTCCAAATGTTTTTTGGACTGGAAGGATGTCTGTGGTGTGCAATAGGATGTAGTGCAGAAATGTGAGTCTGTTGCTCCCTAAGGAGACCCATTCATGTAGAAGATGCTTTGTAACACTTGGAGTGAGGGTAGGGGTCTAATTCGGTGTTTGGAGTATTGCCTTATGTATGGGAGAGTGATTCGGGGTTATAAACTGTCAGTTTACTGCTTGTCCAAAGTGCAGCAGCATCCCAGGAGGACATTATGCAGGGAGTCTCAGATCTGGTACCTGAAATAACAGTGGTTGGAGCACTCGTGGCATGTGCCAGGTCTGCATTTCAGCAGCGATGCAGACAGGCAGGCTGCTCCTGCACAGAGCCCCCGGAGGCTGCTGCATTCTCCTGGGCTCAGGAAGAGCTTACTGGGAGTAGAACTAGTGCTGAGCTGTGAGAGGCCTGTGGTGGCATCAGCTGCTCCTCTCACTCGCAGCAGCTACGCTCCTTCACTACCACTGTGTGTGCTACATTCACTGAAGGCAAACTTCTTTTCCACATCTTTTTTTCAAGATCAACTATCTGAAAAAGTGAAAAGTAAATCCCAAGAGGCAGAAGTTTGCCTGTGATGCTAGTTTTCCTGGTTGCGTAGTTTTCCATCCATTGCTGGTTTACTTCCTGTGTCCCTGCTTTTTAAATGGGCTTAAACTCTGCCAGGGGAAATTTAAGTTGGATATCTGAAAAAAATTCTTTACAGAGAGCGTAATCAGGCATTGGAATGGCCTGCTCAGAGAGGTGGTGGATTCACCATCCCTGGAGGTTTTTAAACGCAGATTGGACGTGGCACTGAGTGCCATGATCTGGTAAACGGACTGGAGTTGGACCAAGGGTTGGACTTGATCTCTGAGGTCTTTTCCAACCCAATCGATTCTATTGCCAGCAGGCCAGGGCTGATGGATGCCGCAGAAATCACGCCACTCTCGGTGGAGAATCTCCCTGCGCGATAGGGCTCTGAAAGGCGAAATGTGGAAAGCGTGCAGCTTTTCCTCTTAGGTTAAACTGTGCTTGTTGCATCCTTTCCATAATCAAACTGCTAAAATGAAGGCACCTTACGCTAGGTAAATCTTTTGAATTGTGGGTTTTAGTTATGAGAGAGATGAAAACGCAGCAGTGAAATTGTTCAGTGTGTTGAAGTGGTTGTTATGTTGGAGACGGTGCACAGAAAATGACTTTTTACATTTACTTTATCACAGAGACTTTGAATTGCAGTTCTCCAGCACAGAGTAACCGAGAAACTGGCTGAGACTGTCACTAGAACACTGTGTTTGAGAGAACTGGTAGGATGGGAAACAGTGCATTAAAAGCCCACCTGGAGACAGCACAGAAAACTGGTGTGTTTCAGCTCACAGGAAAGGGACTTACTGAGGTAATGTAACAGCAGGGAAACACGGCTGTTTGTGTGCATGACTGACACTTCTGGAGAGAAATTCCCACCCCATTGTCATAATACACTGTATACATGTATTTCTCACAAATAGTGATGGAAAGTATTTATTTCAAAATTTATTTTCTTTTTACCTTTTTGCTTACATTGTGTTCTGATTGAGGATTTATCTGTTGGGCACTTGTATACTTACGACCTTATGCTTTAGCGTGCATATATGTTCAAGAAGTGTTATGATGGCTTTTTTTTTTAAAAAAAGGCTCTGAACTTCAGGGGAAAAATACAAATTTTGTAACCATATTGTTATTTAGAAAGATACTCCACAATTTGTCATATTTAGATACTTACACTGTATTTAATTGAAGTCATATGAATGGTCTGTTCATTGGGCTATAAGCATCCTGACAGTTTATTATATTGGAAATTGTTTTGACTTAGAAAAACACAGAATATTCTGAAACGTAAGTCAAGCAACAATTCACAGGATAGCCAAAATAACTATATTGCTGTAATTTTCCAAGACTTTTCTACAGTGTCTTCTTCCACTATCCTACCTTTTCTTCCCTTTTTCTCTATCAAACCAAAGGAGAATCAAAACCACTTGCATATTCATCAGGACTCCTTGATGGTGATTGTCAGGTTTTTCGTTTTTTCAGATCAGTTTCAAGGCTCAATACAAAGTGATACAGGATGTAAATAAGAGTAAGGAAAATGCTATACCTAATTACTGAAAGAGGAAAGCAAGTGAAAAATTTCACAATCTTACTCTGCAAAAATATAGCATTGTCAACTGGCTGTAGAATATTTTAAATGATAGGCATGTTGAAGAGAAGCACACAAGAGGATTAAAACATAAACAAGCTTTCTTCTTTTTTGATTTTAGTACTTTGGATGAAAAACTACTCTTCCTAGATATTAGTGTCTTCTGTATATCCTTTCTCACTTGCTCAGATGAAAAGATATTTTTAAAAATATGTATTAAGCAAATTTTCCTATCACAGTGTAGTGATTGGACATTGTGATACATATGACAGTATGTAACAGTGATACAAATACCAATTCAAATTTTAAGCTGTATAACTTGAACATTCAAAATTGTATCAACTATTTAAATGCTGTGTCTTTTTTCTCCCCCATAGTTTCCTGAAGATCTGCAGAAGCTAACGAGCAACTTAAGGACAATAGACTTGTCAAACAACAAAATAGAGGTCTTGCCACCTCTCATTGGAAAATTTTCCTTTTTGAAGAGCCTCGTTCTAAACAACAACAAATTGAGTATGTCTGCTGATTAATATCTCCATAGATTTTTAAATAATTTTTAAAATAATAACCTGATTCTCTGATCAGAAACTAAATTTAATTGTTTAACTCACAGGATGTAAATGAGCAGTTTAGTCACCTAAACTGAAACCTTTGGAATTTATGTACAGGATAAAAACCCCCAAACCATAAATTCTACAAAACTAGTTGCCAGCTTAGTTGTATTATGTTCTACAATGACTCGAGTACTTAAAACCACAGTGCTTTTGTTCTGTGACTTGTCTGATCTGAGGGTTTAACAGTGTCAGATGGTTTAGTACTTGCGTAAAGAACAGGTAATGAAGATGATGATGTAGACATTGTTGCTGGCCATTCCTATTGGACAAACATCCAACTTCATGGAAAAATTAGAAAGAGGTGAAGAAACTAGGGTTTTTATGCATTAATTATGTATTACTGCCTTTTTGAAAAAATGTCATTTAAAACCTCTTTGACTCCATAGTGCAACTGACTGTATAGTGCAGTTCTGGAGTTCTCAAGGTTATATACCTGTGTAGGTGGAATTAGGGATGAATGGAAAACGGAGAGGAAGTCTGTGAGAAATTACTTAATATAGCACTGTTCTCCATCCAAAAGCTTACTTGAATTAAAGGCATATGAATGTCTACTGTTCTTCATTTAGGTCACATGATTGTTCTGTCATTTGTTTCTAGCTGCTTTACCTGAGGATCTGTGCAAACTGAAAAAACTGGAAACACTACACTTGAATGGCAATCACTTGAGGCAACTACCAGCTGCTTTTGGACAGCTTTCAGCTCTCAAAACCCTGAGCCTCTCCGGAAACCAGCTTCGGACTGTGCCCTCACAACTCTGTGGTCTTCGCCACTTGGATGTGGTAGATCTCTCAAAAAACCAGATCCAAAATGTGCCCGACACTGTTGGAGAATTGCAGGCTATTGAACTCAATTTGAATCAGAATCAGGTCTGGTAACTGAGACATTATGGGCATGTAAATTTAGGACATGGTTATCTTGGACTTAGTACATCCATGGAACATAAGATGAGACCATCAAAACTTTATAGCTAGAAGACATCTGGACACAACACAAATGAGGGATCATAACTAGAATTTATGTACCAATACATCCAACTGCCTGATCTGATGAAATAACAAATCCTGAATTTAGTCAGGCAGAAAATTATTTGGACAGTTGGAGTAGGAGTGTGGTAAACAGATGTGTAGGTTGCCTGTCATCGTGGAAGAAAAAAAATTACTTGGGTTTTTTGATGATTTGTTGCTTATGCATTGTTGATAACTAGTTAATGTAGTTTATATTTAGAATATGGGAATTGTTCCATGTAAGTCTGGAACAAGTCACTTTAATAATCGTGGATCACTACCATTTAAATCCAGTTTCTCTTTTTTTTATTTCTACAAGATTTCCCAGATCTCAGTGCAGATCTCCCACTGTCCACGCCTCAAAGTCTTGCGTTTGGAAGAAAACTGTCTAGAACTCAGCATGCTTCCTCAGAGTATTCTAAGTGATTCCCAGATCTCACTGCTTGCAGTAGAAGGCAACCTCTTTGAAATCAAGAAACTCAGAGAACTGGAAGGTTATGACAAGGTTTGTTTTTTTTTTTTTGGTTGCTTGGAGTTTTGTTTGTCTGTTTTGTCTTTTTTTTTACAAGTGAAGTCCTTACCCATTACCTCCTCAGAATACTAAGCATTTATGCTGGTGAACAAAAGCACAAAATAGTATATTGGTATTGTCACTGGTACTGGATTCATAACTTATCTCCAAAAACAATTTCAAGAGTTCTTCAAAGATAATCTTTCTCACAGGACTGAGGATCAATTATTTTCATCATCTCTTGAAGGGTAGCTGATGATGACAGGTGTGTGTCTTCAATGGGACAAAAAATAATTCATATTTAACATTAGTTCATCTTTACCACTAGAGAGTTGGCCATTAATGTGAATTGCAGCAAATGGCATAAATGTTTTTACAATTTTGTTTGTTTGTTTGAAATTAAAACTCTAATTGTTACATCTGGGATACAAAAATATGCTTTAGATGCAGAATGTTTTTGAGTCTGAGAGCAGAAGCCTAGCTGCTTTTAGCAGTAATGAATCCTTTATTAAGATTTTTTTTGTTTTCTTTGCAGTACATGGAACGATTTACAGCTACAAAGAAGAAGTTTGCATGATCATTATTCTGACCGTGTATATTAATAAGAAGAGAGACTAGAAGTACCTGCTTCGCTGACTGTAGACCAAGACCGATGGAGAAAAATGATGAGAGTACTCCTCCTCTAGTAGTCTGATACAGCCTGTTAAGGCCACATTGAATAAACTTGAACTAGAGAACATAGGTATTGAACTGATGAACCATCCCAGGGGCCAGTTTTGATTTTTGTGCCACAATAGCTTTTAACACACTACATGTTCTCCTTTGTCAGGGCTTGTCTTTCACAGAGAAAGGGAATGAGCGTTTCAAAGTTGCCAGCTCCCTTTTGTCAGGAAGCTGGCTGTTGATTTGTAAGAGGATTATTTCTTCTGGAAACATTTTTCCATGACAGTCCATGGAAGTTCTACCACCAAAGCATTGTATGTCTTGCAGTTAAGCACTGTTCTACAGAGAAGAACTTTTATAGGTGAGGTTTTTATTTATAACCTGTAAGAGTTTTTTTATGAAGCGCAAAATAGTTGTAGTTAAATGTTTTATTAACAGCTTGCAGTAAACAAATTGTGGTATGAGCATCCTTCATATTTTCTGTACAGGCTTTCTTTTCCAATAAGCAAGAATTGCACTACAGTCCACTTCTGCTTGAGCTGTATCAAATAAAAATTAGGTTCATCTTCAGTGTATTCACTAAAAGTGTATATTGCTAGAAAATATAATAACCTTGCACTGACTCTTTGTGTACAGAGCAATGCTGAAGGTTTTAGTCATCAGCCCACTGCTGCAGCCTTACTACCAAAAGCACCTAGAAAGAGCTAAAAATGTATACAATTATATAACTTATACTGAAAAAGAAAATGTACTTGTATATTTTAGTAAATTATTTTCAAAAAAATCAGTTCATTTGGTGTAACTCCTGCTGTTTTCATTTTAGTAAGCAGTAATGTCACTGGAAGCCCTCATTTAGGTACTTGGGTCTGTCAGTTGTTGGTAACAGATACACTTCAACGACTGCCATAATTAAGATTAGCAATAAGTGGTTCTTTTATAAGATGCTCAGAGAGGTATCTAGTTCCCTGTTGCCCTCTTATTTCAATACTTACATAGTAACACGAGAAGTTTTTTAGGGAACATCAGCTCAATATTTGAAGGATGGATGTGATCCATCATTTAATAGGGAACCAGTTTTACTTAAAAAAACCCCATTCCAGCTATTACTTTATGAAAAACCCCACCTATTAGCTTTTCATAAGAAGTAGCTGACTGTGGACAATGTTTGTGAGGCTACTTTGTTTTGCCAGACAGAACGAGGGAAGTGCTTTAAGAACACAACTGTACATTACCATAATGCAAGGCCGTGGAGAGTCAGAAATCTATTCAGCTTCATATTAACAGATTCCACAGATTATGACACAAAGCCAGGAGTGAAGCAAGGCCACAGGCTAGTTCTAAATTTACTTCCACTTGGTATCCAAATCCTATTTGAAGTACTAGTTTTTCCTAGAGATGTGGTGTGCATGGACATCAACAGAATAAAGCCTGTCAGCAGATTTCCCCTTTGCATTCACCAACTCTAACAACTCCAGAGTGGTCTATCATCAATATGTATGTATTTGGCAATACTGTGCTGCGGTGGTTATCTTGGTTTTAGTATTTTTTAACTAGAAATATCTGTTCAGAGAAGCTGTTTTCTCTCATTTAAGATTTGTTTATAGTTCAGGGATTTTTGCTATTCAACAAAGATATTTAAGAAGAGATGCTAAAACAAAACATTTGAAAATTATAGAGTTAGCATTGCTACAAGAAAATCTTACTACTTTTGGAAGCAGTTGAAAAAATAAGTCAACATTTCTTTTACATGATCAGTAGTACACCTTTAGAAACCTTTTTCTTACTCATTGTTAGGCTCCTTTGCTACCTTGGAATTATGACAACTATCAAAGCTTTTTGTAGAGCAAAATGGAGAAAGCACCATGTAAAATACTGACAGGAGCAGTTAGTCCTTGATTAACAGAAGTTGTTCCAGAACAGAGGAAGACTACTGCTCCAAGTTAAAAATAAGTAGGTGATACTCTTACATGTTTTAACTCACTACAATGACTAACTGTGACTAAGTCAGGTAGGAGAATGCTGTTCTATACATTTCAGCACTCTCTATAAATCTACTAGTAGTTTTATATTGGGAGTTTGTTTTCTCATCATCCTCACTCTACAAGTGAAGCTATAAAATTATTTCCATAAGCTCTTATACTTGCAGCTTCATAGCTTTGGAATTACAGAGGCAGAAGATGCTACCCTAGCTAACAATATAAACTATTCATGTATTTTATT
>JAOXXN010000395.1:129891901-129903562 GCA_026770055.1 Myrmophylax atrothorax
TGGTGCGGTGAGTGCCGGGGCCGCAGGCGCGGGGGGTCTGTCACCGCAGGGCTCGGCAGCGCTTCCCTCCCGACGGGAAAGCTGGCGAGTTTCTGAAAGGGGTAATGGATTCCCTCGGCTACCCACGCCGCCCTGGGCTTCTCCTGGTCCCGAAAATAGTCCCTGTGGCCACCGGCGGGAGCATGGAAAAACAGGCGGATGTTTAACCTGCGGGAATGAGTTACCCTGCACAGAGAGTCGCGGAATCGCTAGGGTTGGACAGGACCTCTGGAGGTCATCTAGTCCAGCCCCCTGCCAAGGCAGGGCCACCTAGGGCAGTTTACAGAGGTGGGATTGAGTGTCCCCAGAGAGGCCTTCGGATGTCCCCAGAGAGACTCCGCGACCCCCCGTGGCAATCCGCACACACCCCGCCCCTTCCCTGCTGCATTGCTTCAGAAATACCGAACGTCTCTGTTCCGTTGTCTCGGGATTTTGGAGGGAGGGATCACCGAAGTGGATGTTTAAAAATAACGGGTGTTTTCAGGTCTTCTTGGCCACTGGGGAACAGCCAAGCTTCCCAAGGGCTCCTTGGAAAAATGGCAAAAGCAGAGGACATCCAATAGCTGGACCATCCAACAGCGGTACCTTGTCTGTCCTGAACGCAGGAAGAAGGCTGTGTTTTCAAAAGCACACATTTCTTTGTCGAATCCAAAGTGCTCCAAGAGGAGCAGGAGTGCAGCTCAGACACTGCCAGGCCGTGTTTCCTGCTGGGCTTCTGGGCTGTGATCAACGTGCACAGCCCCTCGGCTGCTTCCTGGTCCACAGGAGTTCAGTTCTTTTCAAAGTAAAACATTTAACAAGTCTCTTTGTACAAAGACCAGTAATCTCTCTTTGGACACTGTTGTCCTAGATGGTTGACAAAAACAGCGAGAAGGCTTCCAAGTGTGTATAGAAAGAATGGAACAGGACCATCTTTTCCAAACTGATGCTTGTAAAGGACAGAAAGCGGGGTGTGGTCAGCAGTAATGCCTGAGGTAGACAAACTAATAGAAAGGGACAGGACAATCTTAAATGTTCAGCACAGCAGGAAGCAGCAGGTCTGTACAGACGCACCAGAATGCACAGCCAGGCTGCCGTTTCCTTGACAAAGCTTCAGAATACAGCTTTGTTTTCGTGGTTACTCTACCCAGGGTTTGTTTACCTGATACTCAGGAGACCAGCAGCTGTGTGTACAGTTAATATACAAGTCAATGCATACAGGTAAAATGTTTTCAGTAACAAACAACTGTGAACAGAATAATTAGGTTTGAAGGCACAGAGGCTAAGTTGGTTAAATTAAACCTTTTTTAATATATGTTTTTGTTAAATGATAAAAGACTAGTTAGAAGAATACGTTAGCATTCAAAATAATAAAATGAGAGGCAGTTACGCTTTTGGCATAATTTAATTGAAGGTTCTGTTCCCAGTAGCTCATATATTGCATGGTAATAATAAATTACAAAAAATAAGAGAAGGGAGTTGTTATTCGAACAGAAATAAAACACTGTGGCTGTGCAAGCATCAGCAGCTCCCCAGGCTTGTATTTGAGTCTCCCACACATTAGGAAGAACAACTGAGGTACTCTTTAAGGACATATATTTGTGCAAGTTTTTGCAATATGCAAGATGTCCTTTCTCTTGGGCTTTCCTTTTTGTGTTAACTCTTTTAAAAAAGTTGCTTTAAGCTATTAAGTTAAAAATATGTATCCCTAGTAGGTATATTTTCTGTCTCTTGCTGTTTAGGATGTCTGCTCTGGAAGACAAGCTTGTGGCTTGATGGTATTGTGGAGTTTTATAACATGAAGGAAAATCATTATACTGAAAGTCCAGTAATGGTCATAGTCAGCTTTTCTTCTGTCTCTGGGTTCATACAGAGCTTACACTTATTTGAGAGGAAAACTACGAAAACCACTTAATGCTTGACTTAAGGTTATTGCCTTCTTTATTCATTCCTTACACTAATACATGAAGAGAGTTGGGGTGGAACACAATCTATAGCATTATCGATTTTATTTTTTTACAGGCTGTGGCTTAATGGATTTGCTACACTTAATTTTTAACCTTAGAATAATTGAAAAAAACAACAAGGAAACCAACATGTCAACACCTTTAGTATAGGGAAGACAAATATCTCTATTGTACTGCTGTGTACTTTGTGTAACATTTCTTTGTTTCTTTTCTGAAAGTAGAGGTAGTTCTGTGTTGTGTGAACAACTCAGGCAAACTGGAACTGGGAAAATGTGGCTGTAAACCTTGCAGCTTTGCCTAGGGTGTGCAACACTGGGTATTGCTACAATCAGTCTTGAAAAAAACGCTAGGTTTGGAGCTGATAATACTTTCAGAAACTGTCTTAATTGAGGGAAATTTGATGCATCTGTTCTTTAATACAAATTTGACCTTTGAAGCCTGCTAAAATTCACAAATGTAAATTTTTGTTGATACTTCTGGATTTGCATCAAGCTCTAAAACAAGTTTCACAACTGTTGTGAAAACTCTAAGCATTTGTTGTCAGCTGCTGTAGGGTTAAGAAACTGTTACTTCACTTCCCTTTTGTTTGATGCTAAAAGTAGCAACCCTAATAACCCTTGGTTTTAGTTTGGCTTTGCTATTTTAAGCTCCTATTCCAAAGAAATATGAGTACATGCAAGAACAGCAAACTTCATGAAAATGACTAAATGTGTTTTCCTTGACACCTGTTTCTCCACTTTCCAAGGAGAAACTTGGACTTGTTCTAACAAAGAATCAGGGCTTAGGCTTATCAGAAAGTACACCAAAATATTGTTCCAAACAAGCAGTTTAACTTTTCAGAGGGGACCAGGTGTTCTTGTTAGCTGCAGTAAGGTCTGGTTTTGCAGTTTGTGATTCTGTGTGCTGTGTTGTTTTTAATTTTGTGGCACACCCACGTGGCCAAACGATGGCATGTCACTCCGGGTTGGCAACGGGTTACCTGCAGGGAAGCTGCCAGCTCCCAGAGTTTTTATGCTTTGCATATAATTGCCAATATAAACAAAAACTTAATGGTTAAGCAGGCACTCTTCTGCCAAGCTCCAGAGCACAGTCTTTTAAAGAAATGTGGTTTCATGTTTGGAAGAGAAATCTGGAAGTCAGACAATCTGGGTTGTTTTTGCAGTTCTGCCACAGCCTTGCTTCATGCCTTTAGCCAGATATCTTGAGATCTGAATTTCAGAGGTGCACTGGGAGTTCAGGCAGCATCTCTTCTCTCTTGG
Source organism: Myrmophylax atrothorax (assembly GCA_026770055.1). Lineage (NCBI taxonomy): Eukaryota > Metazoa > Chordata > Aves > Passeriformes > Thamnophilidae > Myrmophylax > Myrmophylax atrothorax. The sequence continues at coordinate 129,895,146 of JAOXXN010000395.1, forward strand.
AGTTTGTCTTATTTTAAGCTTAAAAGCTGTTACTTTTGCAAAGTCAGAGTTTTGAACTGTAACTTATTGCTACTCTTTCAGGAGTTCAATGCTAAGCAATAGCACACCCTGTGTACATAGAGCTATAAATAACAAATGTATTTTTTCATCCTTTTATAGAAAGCGTGACTATGAAGGGTTTCTGTGTTCTCTGCTGCTGCCTGCGGAATCTCGAACCTCTGCTTTTGCCTTGAGAGCTTTCAATGTGGAACTGGCTCAGGCAGGTATTAAAATACATTTTTGAACTCTGGAAATGTAAAATAACAATTTTGATATTTTAAATTACACTAGTAGGTGGTGTTTTGCCAAGATTAACTTTTTGTACTGTGAAGGGCAATGAATAACTAGTGCAGTAGAAACCTCCAGCTTTGAATTGCCCCTGGAAAGTAGCCAGCCTTCCCCAATTATTTTGTTTATGTGTGTAGTTTTTCTGGCTTTCCCCTTTGTCATGCATTTTAAAATTAAATTATAACACACAGGCTTGATACTGTTGTGTGATGGCATCTACATCCTGGCTTCACATGCAGTAACTGAATCAGTAAAGTGCAGCTAAATCCTGCCTGTAGAAGGTCCGTCAAAAACTTGGACGACATAATTGGGGTCAGATCTTTGTTGGCAGAAGTGAGGTGATGGAAAGGCTGCCAGGAGGGAAGTTTGTTGTTAGAGTGTTGTGGTTATAGTCTCTCCCTTTTGCTAGGTGGCCAGAAACTGCCAGTGCAGCCAGGAAAGTTGGCAACACTTGCCAGAAAGGCGTGATCCAGGAAATGGGCTGACCAAGCAAAACCCCTGACCAGCTTCTGTAGGCTGTGCTTCTGGCAGCCCATGGTGTGCCCTTCTTCCCTGCTGCCGCCACTGCTTCTTTTCCTCCTGGGAAGAGAGCTGAGGGTCACCTGGGACTTAATCTCCATGGGTTTCAAAGTTCAAGTTGTGAAGATTGAATTTTTACTCTATGTAGTGTTTATAAGCTTTATGAGGAATAAACATCAATTCAGAACTGAGCATTTTGCCTCCTGAGTTTGGCTATGTCTTGTGTCTGTCTTTTCAGTGTAGATAGACCACGTACCTTAAAGACACTGTAAGATTTCACTCCAGATGTGTCCTTTCCAGATTAAAGACTCTGTAACTCAGAAGACTACAGGTCTGATGCGAATGCAGTTCTGGAGGGAGGCTGTGGAGGACATATACTGCGATAACCCACCACATCAGCCAGTTGCTACAGAACTGTGGAGGGTAAAATACACCTTTATTGTCCTAAAATTCACTTAACTGTAGTATTACTGTGGGAAATAATGTCAGTGTTTTGTGTGTGCTGTGTTGTGTAAATAACAGTGTTATTTTATATAAAAGGGGTACTGTAAATTGTGTTAGTGTTACTGCATGTAAGTTACATACAAACAAAGAGCAGAGCTGGGGAAGGATATTTAGGTAGGATGTGCTTGCAAGGTCAGAATTCTGTGAACCATCTGCTTTTTTCCTTTCTGTTTAGGTGAAGGACAGAGTAAACTGTGGTGAGCTGTAAGGTGATAGCAAGTGAAGTGCCTAAGTGTACTTTCCTAAGGTGGTGCTAGTCCTGGCTGAAGAGATTCAGCTGTAGAAAAAGACAGAAGGCAAAGCACAGAGGTTGAACTAGCAAATAGGTATGAGGGAAGACCCAAGACTTTATGCAGTTACTGGATAGTAGGGAGTATCTTAACACAGTCTTCTCACATCAAGACCTGCATGGTGGCTTCTGTTTGTATATAATGTACTGCACAGATCCTTTTATGTGCATTGGCTAAAAAGAATGTACTTGTGAACTTATCACTTTATTTTTACCAAGATGCCCAAGTTCTGCAGGCACAAAGATCACATATGACGTGTACCTACAGATCTATCTGTTTGCTGGCCATGGCCAAAGAAACAGAGGCTTTCTTCCAAATTTTTCTATTTGTAGTTAGGACTGTCATTGATATGTTCAATGGTTTGTTGAAGGTCTGAAGGCAGTAAATGGAAGTATAAATCCCCTTGATGCTGATGTAAAACCACAATGATTTGTTGGTAGGGATCTTTGGTTGTCATCTAGTCTAGCTTCCTACTCAGAGAAGATCTAACATCAAAGTTAGATCAGGTTATCAGGGTCACATTGAGTTGAATTTTGAATTTTTTGGGGGGATGGAAATTCTATATGTCATTAACTTGGCATCTTAGGGCTACAGGCCAGAGCAAGTCTTTGGAGCAGCAAGTCTACAGGCTGCTCCAAAAGAAGAGCTGCTGGAAGGTCTCTGCAAGATGAGACTTTCATTTAAACTAAAGATCTCTGAGCTCCTGGACAGGAAAAGCTGCAGTTTGTCTAAACTTCAAATAGCTGAGTACAGTTAACATAATCCATAGGTAGTTAGTTTTGTGGACCTGCTGAAAAACAGGCAGTGAAATGTCTCCATCCAAATACTCATCTGCATTGTTCCTATTAAAATCCTGGGAAAAGCAGGACACTTGCTGTAACTCTGGGTTAGAACAGTGCAGTTTCTGCAGGATTAGAGCATTTCTCTTGTTACCACTTTGGTTTTACTCAGCCTCGTAGAACGACCTGGCTTGGAAGGGACCTTATAGATCCTCTGGTTCCAATGCCCTTGCCATGGGCAGGAACACTTTCCACTAGACCAGATTGCTCCAAGTCCCATCCAGCCTAGCCTTGAACACTTCCAGGGATGGATGCAACTCTGCTGCACCTCTGAGACCACAAGAATTAGTCCTTTCCAAAGCCTCTTTCAGTGATTTTTGGCTGTGCTGAAACTGTGGCCTCTTCCTGACTTCCTCATTCAAATGTGAAATAAAGCATAAGTGAGCATTTGTTCCTGTCTGTCAGCACTCCTGTTTAGATTAAAAATGAGATTTAAACAAAGATATACTTTGTTTAACTAAGAGAAAACATAGATAATGCCAGAAAGTAAAACAAAGCACCTGTTGCAGTCACTTCTAGGGAGGACCAGAGCTATTCTAGGTGTCTCCAGCTAAGATAAAGCATGTGCCTTAGCCACAGCAAAGCATTTATACAGTTAGAATGAAGACTGGCAAATATTGTGAGCCTTTTTATGGGATTATGGGAGTTGAAGGTGTACTTAGGATTATACTTTAATGCAGACATTAAAGTGCAGAATCACTTGTTTACCATGTCAACTTGTCTGTACTTTTGCCTTTTATTTCCTTCTTTCTGTCTCCCAGCATATGGCAAAATTCCCAGGAAAAAGACAGTTTTCTCCAAAAATGCTTTTGCCTCCCTTCTAAGGAACAACTTGCTTTAGTGTAGCTTAACTTATTTTTGCTGATGAAGATATCCTCTCATTTAGTTGTCTGATTGAGTGGGTCAGGTGCAGGTTAATTTTGGATATGATTGTGTATATTCTTTCAATCATTTTTAATTTCAAGCTGCTTATGTGTGTATGAACGTGGAGTGTGTGCATCAAGGTCCAATCAGCTTCTGAGCAGAGGTGCCCTCTCCCTCCCGCCAGCCTCTCCCCTGGCTTTATTGCTGAGCATGATGCCAAATGCATGGTCAGTTTGGGTCAGCTGTCCTGGCTGTGTCCCCTCCCAACTCCTTGTGCAGCCCCAGCTTCCTCCCTGGTGGGATGGTGTGAGCAACAGAAATGCCTTGGCACTGTCTAATCACTGCTCAGCAGTACCTGCAATGTCAGTTCTTACCAACACTCTTTCCAGTACAAATCCAGAGCACAGCCCCGCAAAAGCTTCTGTGAAGAAGATTAACTCTATCCCAGCCAAAACCAGTACAGCATTCAGACATAAATCATTCAGATACTGGGATACCAACAGCAGCTCTTGCCAGCAGCTGAGGCCCAGTCCTACTCCTTTCTCACAAAACAGAAAATTGATTTTGAAGTGGAAGAAAGGATTGTTTATCTCTCTGGTAAGGTTTCATCTCACCTATGATTCCTCTAAAGGAAGACCAATATAATCCAATCCAAAGAGAACTGGTTGTGAAATAATATGTTGAAAATAATTCAGAAAGTATTTCTAGGCGCTCTGAAAGCTCTGAGCACTGCAGAGTACTAGAGTGACCTAACAATTCAACCTGACCCGGTGACCTTTTCAGTCAAGGTGTGATTTTATTTCTGTGTTTTGGCAAATGCCCCAAGAATGACCTCTTTGAAGACTGTGTCCTTCACAAATGTCCAGGAATGTCATTGCAAATTCTTAGAAAAAAGGATTTGGAAAGACACCTGAACTCACAGGTATTGCAGAGCTGTTAATAGTACTAGCATGTCTTTGCACAGCACATTCTGTGTGTACTCTTTTCTTGCTGCTGAGTTTATATGAGAACAATTTGATTTTCCAGAATAAATTCTAGTTTACCATGTTAAATGTGTTCTTGAAGTTTTGTATATCCCAGAATACTCACATTTGGATTCCAAATGTTTTAGGCACTAGTAAAGTAGATAAATAGCCTTTAATAGTATTTCTGGAAGTACTAATAGCTCGACTCTTGGTGACTTATACAGCAACTGTGTGATGCTTGTTCCTGCTTTTCTGTCCATTTTGAACATATGAAGAGTGAGGCCTAATTCTCCATTCATTTCTGATCAAAGAAGCCAATTTTTAAAACTCGAGAAATGAGGACCTGTGTTTGAGTGAAGGTAGCTTAAAATGGATGTAATGTTCAAAATGGGGAATTCACCAGAATTCAGTTTGGTGCTTTTAAGTCTTGACCTGTGACTTTATCAAGGATTTAGTTTATGAAATGATACTTGAGGTGAACAAGTGAGAATCAAACCTGACATTTGTACTTGTAACTTAAAATTTGTCTTTTCACATACTGAGTACTGCCTCAAGCAGAATTTGTTGAATCAATAAGATGATCTGGTCTTGTCAAACCTTGAAAGTGAGCTATAAAGCTAAATGGTGAGAAATCTGCTTCACAAATTTTGTTTATAAATGTTTTTATCTGTGCTTGTAGCCTTTCTGACAACGTGTTCTTGAAAATTCAATGTGTATAATTAAGAGGATTGAAGGTAAGTTGATGGAATGAAGTGGTATGGGAAGGAAGTCAAGTACAAGATAAAAGCCAAAAGAAGAACGTATGAATATGAGCTGCTGTGGCATACTTTTTTAAACAATCCCAGAATATTCATTACATTATTTCGATAGGTTGCTCTCTTTACAGTAGTAGTGGTATGTTGTACTGATGTTTTCTTGAAAATTTATAGGGGAAATATTTTTATTGCTTGACTCGGGAGGAAACTCTGTTCTTTCTGGAAAGTGAACATAGTTATCTGCAAATATGTTCTGGGAACATATGACTGCAAGAATAAATTATGTGCAAAAATATTTTTAAAGAAACTCTTGTAGTTAGCTGGCTTGATGTATTTCACTTTTTGTGTGCAGCAACTTACAACAAATGTCATTTGAAAATTTCTGTATTTGAAGATTTTCATTCTCCACTGACATCCCACTTAATTTAACCCAGCAAATACAATTCTTGTATTAAGTATCTAAAATATATTTCAGCCTTCAAAGTGCATTGTATAGGTTAACACAGAGGTTTTATTTGATAATTTTCAGGCTGTCAAGAGGCATAATTTGACTAAAATGTGGTTCCTGAAGATCATTGATGAAAGAGTAAGTATATACCCTTCAGAGTCTGATTCTGGTTTTAGTCATATTTGGCTTTTATTTTCCTTGGGTTTAGGCGTTTGTGTGTAGAACAAAAGCTTATGTAATTCATCTTTTCCAGAAAGCAGTATTTCTCTTTACAACTGATACCACTGTATTTCCTTTTAATTCTCCCTTGATGCCCTCTTCATAATTCCTACTCTTTTTAGGTCAGAATGCCTAATAGAATCCTTTGTTTATTTTTGCGTTAAAATAGATGCAGTTTGTGAGTCCACATAGATGTAGAATCTCAAAAATTAAATGACCCATCTGTACCTTTCCGCCACACTTTTCTGCTTCTTACCATGGCTGTGGAGTTTTTCCTAAGCAGTGTTGTAAACTGGAGCATTCAAACCACATGAAGTTTAAAATATCCACCCTTTTACTGGAAAAAAACAAGAGGAAGAATCTCACTGGTACAGTGTTGCTGCAACCAGCTTTGACACAAGGGCAAGAATGAAAAGCAGAGGGCGGGAATTTCTTCAACTATTTTTACTGCTAAATTTAGTGTGTCATGAGCTTATACATTGAGGAAACTGATTACTTCCAAGTGTCATTGCTATAAAATACTTCAGAGTTCCTTAAGATGGTTCTTACTCCTGTGACTGGTATGTTTAACCATAGAAACCACTATGACAGGAAGCATGCTGGTGGATGTTGTATTTTTGTTAGCTATTTTGTTAGATACTACATTATTTGGGTGTATGTTATTATTTATTAAAGCCACTAAGTTGATCAGAGGGCTGGAAAACCTCTCCTGTGAAGACAGGCTGAGAGATTTGGGGCTGTGCATTCCTTAGAAGAGAAGGCTCTGGGCAGACCTTATAGCACCTTCCAGTACCTGAAGGGGGCTAGAGGAGAGTTGGAAAGGGACTTCTCACAGTGGCATGTGGTTGACAGGACAATGGGGAATGGCCTTAAGCTGAAGAAGGGTATGTTTAGGGTATGTTTCTTTCTTAGAAAGAAATTCTTTCCTGTGAGGGTGTGAGGCACTGGAACAGGTTGAGCAGAATGGTTGTGGGCTCCTCACAAGGTGTTAAAGGTCAGGTTGGATGGGGCTCTGCGCATCCTGCTCTAGTAGAAGGTGTCCCTGCCCATGGCAGTGGAGTTGGAGCTAGATGATCTTTAAGGTGTCTTCCAACCCAAACCAGTCTATGATTTCCATATGACTTTGAAAGTTGTGTGTATTTGGTAGATTGATTTTATACACAGTTTAAACCATACAGTCTTATTTATCTGAGTTTCTCAGTGCTTCAGTTGCAGAATAAGTATTAAATTGACAACTCCATAGTGTGACAATACCATAGGATGTTTTGTTTTGACTGTATCTTTATGAAGAGTTCTGATTTCATATTACTGCAAAAAGTTATATATGCTCCACAAGCCAATGTGTGTTGCACATAGTTTGTTATGTTAGACTTGCTATAAGCTCTAATAACTGCTTCTATCTGAATTTATACTTTTCTATCTCTCAATTTTGTCCTATTTTTGTTTTTGATAGTGAGTTAGGTTGACATGACTGTAATAATTAAGTTGTGCAAATAGCAGTTACGTTTTACTGAAGTTCTGTGTTTATATTACAGGAGAAGAATTTGGACGATAGGCCATACCGTAACATCCAGGAGCTCGAAACATATGCTGAGAACACGCAGAGTGCTCTCTTGTACCTCACCCTGGAAATGCTGGGTAGGTGTTTTACCCTTTTTAGGTTTTGCTGATGACTTATTAGAGCAGGTACAATACTTACTGATGTTTCAAAAAGCCCATTCTTTTTCCTTTCAAGTTTGCTTTCAGTAAGAAGTTGTCTTAGGTGATACTTCAGATGTCTTTAGAATGCTGAACCATAAATGTGTACTCTTACTGCAGCTGTCCTAAACCATGTGCTTTCCTTGGAAGCTGCTAGGTGCAGAGTTCATTGAAGTGCAGTTTCCTACTGCTCTGGTCTTTGTTACTTTGTTTTCCCCTTTCTTGCTCTTATTAGAGAGTGTGGCAAATTCTAACTCTTCATCATATTTAGATTGTCCTACAGAACACAAAGTGCTGTGGGTATTCTGCAGCTGTTCTGTATTGCAGTGATACACACTGATTATTTTGAAACAGCCAACTTCCAACCTATAAACTTCCCTTGGTGATGTTGCAAATTTGGGTCTGAATCCTCTTCCTAGAAGTAAGTTAACTATTAATAATTGAATAGCTAGAAAAATGCAACAAATATGATCCTTGTGGTCCAGAGCTAGTTTCTGTGTCATACCCAATATAAGAGTCACAGATTGGGAAAGAACTGTTAGTTTGGAGTGAAGAAAAGGGTAATTTTCTTTTAGGTTTCTGTTGCACTGTGGAATTATTCCCTGGATGAGCTCAGATGTAAACAAAAAAGTGAAAATACTGTTATTTAGTAGTATTTAGTATTGTAGTAGCAATGTTTTCCTCTTGCCTATCAGAGTAGTCTGACAGAAGGCCAATGCTCAGGTTAAAAGAGTTAAGAAAGAAAAAAGAAATAGAAGGGGAAATATGGTGAGCACATTCTTCTTTGGAAGAAATGAGGAACTTACCTTTTAACATGTTTGCTTCCTCAGTAGGAAATCAGTGAAATGTTGCAAGTGCCCTTCTAAACCTCTGATTGAAGAAATGTAGGAGTATGAGCAAATGTCAGTGTCTCCCATTCTGAAAAATGTTTTTTTGATCCTAAGTTCAATCATGCTTGGGTCACTCCTGGTATAAATCAGATAAAACTG
>JAOXXN010000395.1:129913281-129929352 GCA_026770055.1 Myrmophylax atrothorax
AATAGAGATGGACCAAGGGTTGGACTCGATGATCTCGTAGGTCTTTTCCAACCCAATCAATTCTGTGATTCTGTGATATTCAACTCTGCTTGGGATTGTAAGTGAATTAGATGAAAAAAATTATATATACAACCACTACACAGAAGGTAATTATTTTGTGTACCTGTTAAGACTATACAGATACATAATCTGTTGCAGAACTGGGCAATAAAACTGAGCCAGAAATTATATTAAGAATTTTCAACAATTTCAGTAATGTGAAGTTGTTGAAAGCAAGGTATGCAGTCAGAGACAAACAGCTGGACAAAAGTTAAAGAGAGACTAAATCCTTTTCCTTTTTCACAAACACTTTCTGAACTGCCTGTCCAGAATGTTCAGTATCCTGTTTTCAGTTCATCCTACAAAAGGCTAACTCATTTACAAGTGCTTTCCCCCTTATCTAGTATGATAATGCTATAGCATAAACAGACATGCAAAAATTATCTCCCACAGAGAAAAATTTTCTTAACATTTTTCAAGTCAGATATGTAAAAAGTTTGAAAATGCTGGAATTGATGTTAATAAGGAATTTTAAGTTTCATATAGCATCTTCTACCTACCCATCTTTTGGAGCACTGAATAAAGATAAACCTCTTATTTCAACACTGTATCTCCTAAGCATTCAATGGATAACCTTATATCTAACTTACAACATACTTTAAAGCTTGCATTAATTCTTCACAAACACTATGACAATATTTAAAACACTTTAAAATATTTGAAACATTTTAGAAAATATTTAACCAACATATTTTGATGAATAGATACTACACTATTTAATGTGTCATCAAACTGGGACAGGGATTAAAACCAAATCTGAGTTCCCAGCTGCAGATGCCTTTAATGCACTACTGCAGAATACTTGGCACCACACAGTGGATTCCTTTCTGGAAGAGCCTCTTTCAGTGATTCAATCCACTGACAAATGCTCACATATGAATGCTCATGTCTGCTCAAAGTTATATTCTCCACTTCCAGCAACCTAATCTGCACTGTGCACACTGTCCCAGAGGCAAGAGGGGAAGAATTCAGCACACTGTTCAAGTGCTAGCATTCTACTTCTTTCTGCAGCAGCCTACCCCTTCACACATTCCAACGCCAGCAGTAAGTAAGCAGAGGTTATTCGTATAGGACCTCTGTTCATTGTAAAATCACAGTCCACCAACAGTATAACCCATGCTCTTCATAGAGTGAAGGTATAGTTATATGAAAAGGAGAAAGTACTGAACCCTGTAATTACAGCTCTCCTGTACTGTAAGCAGGAAATGCTCATATGTCAGGGTAACAGCTTTGCAATACTCTGAACAGATGTATACATCTGAGGTTAATACATTTTTCTTATGAGCATACCAGGCATTGTATTTGTATATTTAGGGGAACATTTAACTTTAGAAGGTAATAAGATGAGGCTGAACTGGAAATTTATGGCTTCATATAGCAGAAATTTGTAAAACTTACCCAATACAATAGTTTTTATGTCTCTTGACATAATAACACATTAGTCTCTTCCCATTATAGTTTCTTAATACCTGTTATTGTCATCAGAAACATAATAGAAAGACTTTCTCTTGATTAAACAGGTGCACTGGAATTTAAATAATTTCAAATTATAATTAAATGTCCCATTTTTCCATTGCCTATTTTGGCATTTAAATTCTGAAAGAAGACTTTTTTCATCCTTTTTTGAAGTTAGATTTCTAAACAATGAGAATAGACACTTATTTATTCTGGAAAGCTGGAAGACCTTACCCAGAGAGATCTGGTTGTATTATTCATAAAGGAAAGATTATCCTTAGTTTCATCTCACTCTTTCACAGTACATTCAGGTTGTTTAAAGTTGCTCATAATTTATATAGGCTTCTAGATCAAATAAGAATGAAAGTTTTGAAATACTGAGGTGAAATGATAACAGATTAATATCCACACTATAAAGAAAGGGGTTTTTATGACAACAATGTGAGGGAAAAAATGGAAAAGCACAGCTAAATACTATTAAGGTACAAAGTTGCTACAGTAATTTAAAATAATTCAATATGAAAACAACGCAACACACTGTATGTTCGGAAATTACTGCTGAATTTAGAAATTCTAAATGATCGTCTAGAAAGTCTACTGTGGGGTGATAACCCTGATAACTTATTGATGAGTTAAGGGAAATGCCTCAGCCCCCTGGAGGGATGCTCCCAGAACTACTGTCAGAGGACAAAGAAACCCCAGTGGCTTTCCAAAAGTGCTGAAGCCAGACTGATAAGATTAACAAAGGATGGAGTGTTGTGGAAATAGTGCAGCTTTCCTTTGCCATATCTTCGGGGAACACAGGCCCCTTAGGCCCATGTCATCTATCACCCCCAAAAAGTAATAATTGACTATAGTGACTCAAACTGCCTAAGAAAAAAGCGTATAAAAAGAGGTTGGATGTGAGCAAAAGCTGGGGAGAAATGGCATTGCCTCTGCAGGAGTAGGCAGGGAGCTGCCCTGTCTCCTCCAACCTCTTCGGACAATGTCAGAGTGAGAAAACTATGTACTTTCTATACTTTATACTTTATATCTTATACTTTGCACTCTTACAGTGCTTATTACTTTATATGTCTTGTGTCTTATACTGTGCCTATTACTTTATGAGGTACCCTATACCCTTATATTACGTGTTGACTATTAGATACTTTGATACTAATTTTACCTGGCTATATCTTTAGTCTATAGGCATCTTACTTACTATACTGTATAATTATATCTTGCCTTATACTTCATAACTTTCCAGGTATATTTCTTATTTTATATTAGTTGTTGAGTTCCTTGAAAGTGTGTAGTTCATTTTCATATGTGTGTTAATGGGAAGCAGCTATATGTTTTCCTTTTGCTTTGTGTCACTAAGAGTGTTGTTTGCAGTTCATTTCATTGCTTTGTGTTACTGAGAAGGTTTAGATTGGTGTTTTAGGTAGTTGTGCTTCTGGTTAGTAGTTTTCTGTTGTTAGTTAAGTATGTGGTGGTAAGGGGAGGATGTTAAGTTTGAGTCTGTATTAAGGCTTAGGTTGGTGTGCTGTTTGTAGAGCGTGTCTTGTGCTGGTTTCTTTTGGGGTTTTTGGTCATCAATTACATACAATCTCGCAGCTAAATGTTATCACCGGCAATGTGAAACCCACAATAACTGTCACATCCTGGCATTAATTAAAGTTATTTTGGGAACTGCTATGGAGAAGATTCTTTCTTGCTATTAAGTGTGGTTCTGCTAAGAGTGTCAAAATTCCTTCCAGTGATCTGTCCAGCATTGTCTCTTTTAGTGAGACACAGACAGGCTGTTTTGGGGTTTACAAGGCTTTGATGTTCTGGGGACACTTACAGCTAATAACTTTATATTAATACTGGTGGGACAAGAAATCTTTGCATTTCTGCCCCTCCTTTTCATATGACAGTCTACATTCTGTGGTCAGGTGCTCCACATAATTTTTTCACAGGTTCCAAGTCAATCCTTTTAGAGACACCTGAAAGGTAACACCCAAAAAATAAACAGAAGATACTACTCACATTTAAAGGATAGGCCAACATGACAGCAGTTTAACCACAAACAAAAGATGGGAGCACTCTCACATTTTGCATTAAGGTAATATACACTGGCTCTAAAGTGAGTTAATGCAACTAATGTTCATATACTGTGCTCATACAGATGTAGAGTGTAAACACTTGAACAGTCTCTGGCTGGCTTTTCAGTGTTCTGATCTGTGTTATAAAAAGATAAGAAGTTAAAAATGGAATACCCACCATTGAAGAGATAAATATTGTCTTACTGAAATTTTTTCAGTTAATGATAAATTTTTATCACACCCACCCAGAGAAATAATTTTGGCTTTAAGGTTTAGAAGAAGGCCATCATCTTAACTTCTCTAACAACAAATTTCTGTGTGTCTGACTACACATGGCACAAGTTTCATCTACCTGCCTTTGGGTACATGTCACTACTACCTTTATCTAAAGCACACTAGTTAGGCAAAGAATGAAACAGAAGATTAAACTGGAAAAAACCATCAGTTACTTGTACTGGCAACAAACCAAAACATCAGTGGGTTTTGTAGAACTGGTATGACAATTGTAACAAGGATAAATACTCAGGAGAACTTTTGCTCCCATAACCAGACTTCAACAACATGTTATAGCCTAGTAACATGCATAAGCAATATCATATGATGAATATATGCCTGTAAAATTCATTGGAAAGAAAGTACAGCAGGTTATTTAGGCATGTATTAACCACATTGAGAACGGCATTTACCAAGGCACCAAAAATCATCAATTCACTATAACACTTATATCTTTCATTGAAAATTTCAAGTTATGAAGGGGTTCAACCATGTATTTATGAAACAAAAACCTAAACTGTGAATAAGTAGTTAAAATACTAAATTAAAATGATTTCTTCTTGCAGTAGTCAGGTGATTTTCAAATAAACAAAAGAGTCTTGAAAAAAGTACACATTCCTAGACTTTTTGGCATATCTGTGTTTTCCTAAGTATGATTTTAGAAAAACACTTTTAAATCATTCTTTTCAACTTAATGAAATTTAATGGTGCATGGATGCGAAATCTCTTACACCTGAAACAGAAGGCAGCTATGTTGCTTATGTGTATATCTATATATGGAACACAAACATATGTTTGAAATGATACAACATTTACTAGTAAAAATACGTTGGGTAAGCAAGATCAACCTTTCCATGATTTGAAAAGCTATCTTTAGTGTTCTCAGTAGTTCTGAGCAAAACCTAAGATATTAAGACAAGACTTAATCACAAGTCTCTTTGAAAAGATAAAACTACCTTATTTAATTATTACAGTGAGGATTTTGTAATTCAACAATATAGTCCTACTAATAATTGTGTCTTGAGGAAATTTGCATTTTTTGAAATTGGAGACATATTAAAATACCACAGTTAAAGCCTGACTGTAAGAGAAAGTTCTTTTTTTCAATTTAGTTCAGCTTCTAGAAGGTGGCACTATTTTTTCAATAGTCACTAACTCGATATGTCTCATTTGTGGCAGCCATGCCCAACCTATAATTATTTTCTTCTAAGCAGAGTAATTCATGGTTAATTACTGGAAACGATTCTTCTTCAAAATCAAAGCCATTTCTTGCTATGGCACTTTTAAAACACATATTATAAATAAAATATTCCTCAATGCAAATTTTTGCAATGAAAGAGCATATATTTTGCTTTCTTAAAATAGCATTAAAATCTTTGTATAGATGTAAGACTCTGAGAATACCAAAATCATAGACAAAATTAATTTGCTGCTGCATAAGAACATTTATTCCATGCATACAGGGTCTAGCATAGCATCAACATCTTTAACCTGTGGTGACCAGGACAGACTGTTCTCCTGTGCATAAGACAGCTCCAACCCAGACTTTCCTACACGTCTTATGTAAGATTTGATGAAATCTTTGAATAAGCTTTACTTATTCATAGTTAGTGTAAACTTAATTTAGCTAATACAGCCACACCTTATATGATTCAGGCTCCAGAGAGACCCTATTGAGCCTTACTGAAATATATAAAGGGGCTTACAAGAATGATGGAGAGTTTTTACCATGATCTATAGTAATAGGACAAGGAGTAATGGCTTCAAACTGACAAAAGAAAGATTTAGATTACATATTAGGAAGAAATTCTTCACTGTGAGGATAGTGAGGCACTAGAATAAGTTGCCCAGTGAAGAAAATAAAGCCTAAAAGACCCCTGAGTTTGTAAAATATCTTTTTCTACCTTGCTCTGCAAATCGCCTAACTCATGTTACTAAGGGAATATAGCAAGAACTGCTTGCTCATTCTGTTATGCTTACTGGACCTGAAGCTTAAGCAATTGCTGGAGATTGTTGTATCATGTAGTAGAAATCATAAACTAAGATAACTTAGACACATGAATAGAAGAAAATGGTAACAAGCCAAGATTTTTGAGCAGAATTTTTGCAAGGTCACTTACAAAAGAAAGTGCAGAAGGTCAGACTGAGGAAGATGAAGGACCAAGGCCAAAAACCTGGAAAATCATCCCAAAGCATCCCAAGAATCAATGCCCAAAGAAAAACCTAGAAAGCTCTGCCTCAAGCCATGCCTATGCATGAATATGTTGATTAGATATTACAGCAAATTATTATGCATGATAGGATGTTGTAATCATGTACTGTAACTGTATAAATATATCTGCCTTGGCACTGGTGCTTGGAAGTGAGTTTGAGTGGCACGAGCTCTCTCACTTCCCTGCGCAGAAAATAAATATCTTGCTGCTGATAGATTCAAACTTCTCTTAGCAGTTTTCTTTACTTTCCGACCCTTTTGGCTTCATATTTGGCACTGTCAGAAGGGTCTTCACCTTGTTGCAGGTGCCTGGGGTGTGGGACCCTCAAGAGCCCCCAGACATGGTTCACCTGGTGAGGCTCCCTTTCTTCTCTTGGATCCTTGCAAAAGTAGACAAGAACCTCTGCATCTTGATAAAAGGTATTTATACTTTTCTTGTCTAGTCTGGTTTTAATCCAAAAGAACACAAGGGATGCCTCAGTTGCAGGTGGTGGGGGAGAGACATCTCCTCAAAGGCTTAAACCCCCCTCCACCTGGTATGTACTTGTTTGCTTGAAGAATTTAAGGATCCTTATTTAAGTCCTCCTGGGAGTACTGGCTGTATCCTGGGTGTTAAATCCTCCTGGAGGCAACAGGCTGTGTCCCTTGTGGTTTACCCTGTGACTTGGGGTTTGGACACCTTTATTATTTTGTTAGTTTTTTGTATAGTTGTTGTTTTGCTTTGTCTTGTCTGTTATTGAACAGGTCACTATATGACTGAGATGTATACCATGAGATAAATAAACTGTAGTGTTACAGGGTTTATGCCCTATGGGAGGAGATTTTGAAAGATTGACTATAAGCATATGTCCTGGTTCACCAACCTGGACCACTCTGTGGGTGTGACCAAAGCTGTGTATTCTCCACCCTCTACATCATTGCTCATGAACTGTTAACAATGAGCCATTTGCAGCAGCTGCCCAGGGCACACCTGACCCCTCAGGATGTAAGCTGGGTGTTAAAGAAGCCTGTGAGATAAGAGCTGTGATAACTCCCCTCCAGGGAGTCATTAGCACCTCCACACCCAGCCCGAGGGGTCATATCTGCCAATGGGCCATCAACGATTCTGAAAATACCCCATGAGAGAGTGAGATCACCCATTGTGTAACTCCCTGCCCTAGGGGAGGTACTGGGCAGTCACACCTGAACCAGAAGGTATGTAATCCTGGGGTTTGGGGACTTCTGGAACCACTCGTCGGATCCAGAGGAGGACCAGAACCTCGACAGGACTGCAACCACCACTCTCGACCAGACTGTGACTGTCATCTGCACCAACAGGTTTTTCCCTTTTACTTTGGACTCAGGGGAACCACGGTGGGTCTCGGCACAGGGGCTGACAAACACCACTGTGTTTGTGCCCCAGGGTGCTGGGTTACACTTCTGGGTTTTGTGGGTTGAGGCCCATTTCTCTTTGTATCATTGCATTTGTTGTGTTTTTATTAAATTGTAACTCTGACTTGTAGTCTCTTTTGCGTTGGGTTCACTTCTCCTGCCAGTTTACCTTTAAACCAGCACAATGAGAAATTACTGGGAGCTTTGTACTCATCGTGTCTGAGGATCAAGGTAAATATTTCTGTTTGATTTGTTTTATGCTATAATAATGCTTCCTAACATCCAACTTGATCAATTGCATAAATCTGGTAATTTGTTTTGCCATTATTCTTGTTCTGTTAAATAGCTGCTTTTCCCAGTGGTTTGGTTTTTTTTTTAATCAGGGTTAATCTCCCCAGATGCTTGGCTGTATAACAACATCCTGTATTTCAGTGTACAGTGCTATGTAATGAATTTCTGAGAATGTGATTTGTGGCTTTTTTAATCACAAACTGTCAGCATGGTAGAAATCCTAGGCACCCAACATTAAGTGCTTCATTTGATGATTTTGTTTTACATATTTGGAGTTGGTTTGTGAAACAGATTTTGGTTAATTTTGCAGTTTCTTAATCCTGAGTAAGACATTTCTCTCTGAATTTGTCCAGCTCAGGATCCTTGTTTCTTTATTACTGGAGGTGCAATAATCAAGGTGATATGAACCTAGAGGAATCCGCATGTACTGGATTGGTGATATACAGGCTATTTTCTTAATGTAAATTTTAACAGGCTCTGTCCTCTTTTCAAGTCAGCTGCTGTATCTTATTGGTGTTCCTGAAAAAAGAGGTCTGATGAAAAGAAAATGTTTCATTCTTATGCAGGCACTGCAGCTCTTCCTGCCAAATGAAGAGCAAAGGCTTAGGCTCTGTGGCTGCCACCAGGCCAGCTGCGCACCCTCTCTGTTTATTTTGTGTTCTGGAGCAAGTGTTACAAATGTCTCTTTCTGCAGTTGGTCCTTGTTTTGTTCCAAACTTGCTGAGTCAGGATAATTGAGGCAGCCCTGTCCTCTCAAAAGGAATCACTCTCCTGTAAAAGTTAACTTTTGGCAGGAGCACAGTGCAGTAAGGAGGAAGAGAAGGGAAGCCATGCAGTATCACCAGCACATCGAATTGCTACAGTGATATCTTCCCTCTAGGCCACAAGGCCAGCGCTTTGCTTCGGTGTTGAAGCGGAACAAATCTTGACAACATGCTCACAAAGGCATCAATGGACGGACTGATCTGTTCTTGTGTAGAAAGAAGCCATGTGATGCTGTGAATGGTTTGCATGGTGAGGGGGACTTATCAGTGAATTAGTAAACAGGATATGGAATAAATAAATTCAAGTTGTGACTTCAGTCACAAAGAGAGTTTTGAGTGGCCTCAGAAAGTAAAGCAGTACTTTGAATTGCAAATGACAGGAGGCTGCTTGAATAAGCAATCTGTGTCACCTTTATATCCTTCAGGGAACAGCTCTTTCTCAGGTGACCATGCTTGATTCTGCCCTTAAAGACAATGTGAATAGAGGCATTAAATACCTGTCAAACAAGGTAGTCTGTGCTCATTAGTATTATTTTCTTTTATTTCCTGATAGAAATGGGTGCCATGTAAGAAACGTTCTATTTCTCCTTTTTGTTGGAATCTGACATTATTATAGTTGTTTTTGCCAAGTGTCACTGGTTCAGCATTCTGTTTTGCCTGGTTTCAGCTGGGATACAGAAGTTTCTTCTTTTTTCTATAGCTGCTACAATTACTGAGATGTGTTTAACATAATTCATCTGTTTGGGATCTGTACATCATTAGTGTATGTCAAGTCAAGCATCACAAGCAACTGAGGGTGCAATTTCTTTCTTCATTGCCTAACAAGAAAAATAGACAGATTAGGATACAGAATACAGCTGTATAGAATACAGCTTGAGAACCTTGTTTACTTCTTCTTCAAATGAAACAAGAATCTGTACCTACATACAATTGTTAGTAATACTTAGGCAACACATGTGCTACTTCCATCATAAGGTCTTTCTAGATCCACGAACTTCAAATGCATCCTTAGGCACCCAAAACAGAGATTAGGCCAGAGAGACTGCAGGGATTTGTGTCAGGGGACTATGGATCTCTATCAATGGTGCTTTCAACAATGAGAAGGCAGACAGTTTCTGAAGAGCCACAACTGAAAGCTGGAGCTGGTCTTTTCTGCACTCAGAATAAGTACTTGTTATAGAGTCTCTCTCTTCCTACAGTAGAGCAGCTCCGGACCAACTCACACAGTTGCTCTGAAGAGGGGATTTTTTGGTTTAAGCTAAAGGTAAAAATAAAAACAAGTCTAATCAAAAAAGCTCACAAGGGCTGAGATAACAAATCCCTTCTTGTGCTAAAACACATCATTAGGCTAGATGAGAGAAGGGTGCATTTTTCAGGAATGGCCTTCCTGAAAATCAAATAATCCTCACTGCTGCACAATCAGGACAGACCATCTGTCCTAGCTCTTTATCAGATGTGGAAAAAGAGATTGAGATGACAAGGGCCAAAGATAAGAGGGTCCCTCTATTTTTTTTAAGGCAGACTAAGGGGCATAAAGAATTTTATCTATTCTCAAGCATGTATTCAAAGATCTGAATATCCAGCTGTAGCGGGTTGACCTTGGCTGGACACCATGTACCCACCCAGCTGCTCTATCTCTCCCCTTCCCAGCCAGACAGAAAATAAGATGGAAAATGACTCTTGGGTTGGGATAAGGCAGCTTACTAAAGCAGAAGCAAAAGCTTGTGCATGCACAAGCGAAGCAAAGAATTAACAACGTTTATTCTCTGCTTCCCATCAGCAGCAATGGCCGGTCATGTCCTGGGAAGCAGGGCCTCAGTGAGGAGTGGTGTCTTAGCAGGCAGCCATTGGAAATAACGAATGCACCCTTCCTGTTCTTTCCTTAGCTTTTATATCTGAGCTGCTGTCATATGGTATGGAATATCCCTTTTGGTTAGTTTGGGTCAGCTGACCTACTTGTGTCCCCTCCCAGAATCTCGCCCTCAACTGGGGAAGGGCTGTTACAGCACTGATGCCGTGCTCAGCAGTAGCCAAAACACTGGTGTGTTACCAACACCCTTCTACCTACCAGTGCAAAGCACAGCACTGTGAGGGCTGCTGTGGGGAAATGATCTCCATCTCAGCCAGACTCAATACACCAACTCACCTAAATCAGCTCAATATAGCGAATGTCCAGCTGGGACCATCAGTGCTTGTGGAAGATTTCTGCCAAGTTCTGACAACTCAAAATTCTGCTCTTAGAAGACAAGATTAGAGAATTTGTCTCATTAGCATCAAACTGTCATGATAACCTGTCAAGTTAAAGATGCTTGGGCCATACTAATTAGAAAGAGTCTGGTGAAACTAGAGGAAAGTCTCAAATTATTGTAATGTTTCATACCATGTGTGACTGTCTGCAAGGGGAGAAAGAGGAAGCAGCAGACTGAGAACAGCACCCTCATTTTGCAGCATCCCACCTCTGAAAAGGTTCTGGAGAAGGGACTAGTGACAAACTGCTTTGAGAGGCCTGTGTGGGTGAAGCCATTGTCTTCAAGCCTTTTCCTTCTGAAACTGCCAGCAATTATGCAAAATGCAACACTGGTTTTGCAATATGGATAAATGCTTCTAGACTGAAATGAAGGAGTCTTGTAACAGAGGCAACTAAGCAGTAAAGAGTAATGCTAAATAAGTGTGATGGTCACAGTGCACACATACAAAGGCATAATGCACATGCACAACAGTGTGTGCCACAAAGTGCTATTAGACAAAACAATTTCCCTTCATTAATTTGGTTTTGTCATTATCTTCCTGATGGCTAAGAGAACAGAATATAGTTTGCCATGCAAGATACGCTGATGTGCTCAGCACAGCAATAGAATGCAACACTTGCCAAAGAAACAAAATGGAAGTGACAGTTCAGAACTGGGCAAGATACACCCTACTTTCCTATATGGTTAAATAAAAGTGGCACTTCAGAGAACTGATTATTTCACAGGATTTAACTGGAGAAAATGAGTTAATTTTTCATACTTAAGAGAAAGGAAGGCTAAAATTTCTGTCAGTATTTTCTTACTCGTCAGTCTAGGACATTGACAATCATAATTGTTTTATGGAATCAGCAGATTGGCATCACCTTCTGCTAGAACACTGTCTATTTCAGGTACTGGAACAAGTTGCCCCGAAAAGCTGTGGCTGCCACATCCCTGGAAGTGTTCAAGGCCAGGTTGGATGGCGTTTCAGGCAACCTGGTGTCCATGCCCAAGGCAGGAGGTTTGGAACTATGTTCTGTACGGTCCCTTCCAACCCAAACCATTGTGTGATTCTATGATTCTGTATCTTCCTTGAAAAACAGCATTTCTGGAGATAATTGCATCCCCACTTAGCAGGGCTGAGGCTGTTTCATGTAGTGTCAGCTGCATGAACTGCACAGACTGCTTGAGAGATGCTCTGTGGTACAAGAAAGCAGCTGCACTTGAGTGACCTTAGAGCGTATTATTTAGAATGATAAATGACTATCTAAAGCAGATAACATTTTCTCTGGTTGAAACGTGCTGTGTGTCTTCCATAATTGGTATTTGTCCTATTAAAATCTGTCACCTCTGCTACGTTCGTTAGCAAGTGCACAAGCAAACAGTATCTTTCCAGTCCCTGGTGGACATAGAATAGAAAACCTCTGTGATTTAAAAAAGGAAAGAAAAGCAAAAAAAATGACATAAGAAAAAACCGAAATGGAATAGTACCTATCACAACCTCATCCTTAAAACACACAACTCTGCTCTCCTAAACAAAACACTTCATGGATAACACAGCGGTAACTGCTAAAGTGTGAGAAAAGTTGTAAGTATTCCTACACAATTCAACACGGCAGCAAATGAAATAAATAAACAGAATAATGTGGACGTACAAAACCTTGAGAAAAGACAGAAGGACACTTGCAAAACTTCTGACAAACCGGCAGGGGTGGTTACAACACAGTGGATCCAAACAAGAAGAAACTTCCAGCACAGAATCCAAGACTGGGCTAACTTAGGAATCACCAGTTCATTTTCAATGACACAATGAATATTCGTTCTTTTTTTTTTTTTTTTTTCACAAAAGGCAAGATTTGTGAGTAAAGCATTTAATTTCCCCCTTAAAAAGCTTTAAGTTACT
The DNA here is from genome assembly GCA_026770055.1 of Myrmophylax atrothorax. NCBI lineage: Eukaryota > Metazoa > Chordata > Aves > Passeriformes > Thamnophilidae > Myrmophylax > Myrmophylax atrothorax. The sequence goes on from JAOXXN010000395.1 coordinate 129,925,944, forward strand.
GGATTTGGCCTCCTTTTGCAGGTGCTAAAGAAGTGGAAGTATTCTAAAGCTGGGAAGGTATTCTGCATTTTTGTCAATGGGAAAAGCCAATACACTGCTCCTTCAAAAAGAATTTCAATGAATAAAGAAACAAAACACAGAAACATTTTATTTTTTGTAATACTTTTTAAAGCTACTTAAAGCAAAGAAAGTCCTATTTCAATGTGCCATGACTGAGTTTTGTGACCAAGAATATATATAGCTAAGAATTAAATCTCTAATACTTTTGTGCTGTAACACAGAGCTCACTTAGCTGTGTAAGAAACAGAGAGATTTTTATTTTAGCCCAAGGACAACATATGCTGCAAGGTTCTAGTTGCAAGTCCCATCAATTGTAAAACTGATATTTGAGCACTTAAAAAAAAAAAAGTGAAAGAGAGAACTGGACTTCTACAAAACAAACTACACTTGACTATCAGTAGATAATTCCTTCCCATTTACAGACTAACCAAGTCCACTTGTACTGAGAACTAGAAGGAAAAAAAATCACCAATTCCAGCTTTTAAAGGCAATACACTTCTAAAGGATAGTCTTGCCAAACAATAAATCTCTGAACCTGCATGTATGCTGGATTCTATCAATTTTTAAAAATGTTTAGTATGGCTAAAAAACCCATCAACACTGCTGATGATTTTGGAGCATTTTCGTATGTTAAAGAAAGCTGCAACCTCTATAAGGTTCCATCAGAAATTGGATGCCAGCAGAAAGGAAATGTTCACAGCAATTTTCAAATTGCTTGAGAGAAGCCTGTAAGCCAAGGGAGTTGTAGACGGCCCATTGCTGGAAGCTTTCGTAAATAATGCAAACGTCTCGCTGACACAATGAAGTAAAAATACTTACTGAACCACCTATTTGGATTGGCTCGACACCAGACAGACTTGCTCTGATTTTCATGTGATCCTTGTGAAGATCTAAAGTGGAAACACAAGCCCTGAAACGGCTCTTTGTAAACAGTGTCCGTTCAAAAATCGTAAGGCAATTCAGCAAGTGTGGTATGAGACATGTATTGCAGCTCATCAGTGCTATACCATGTCTTGAAGAAGATATTTCCTCCACTCGTAAACTTGAGCTGTGGCATGACTGCAACAGTGAGGTTATAATTAGAGTGCAAAAATAAATGTTACTTGTTTCTGTGCTTTGGGAAAAAAAAGCACTGTGCTTTGGGAGAAATTTTTTCAGCTAAATAAAAATTACAATAATTTCTCTATGTGAAATACCCTACTTATACAAAAATAGTAAAATAAATTAGTATATACTTCTGTTTAGTGGGACATCCCACAATCTCCCATCCTTTGCCTTCTACACATCTGTGTAGCATTTATTTTTTTGCAAGACTGCTTCTGCAGCACTGAGATACAGAGTTAACATGTAAGAGCAAAGATAGGTAAGTACAAAGAGCCCCATTGAAAACAACACACATGATCAGTACAACATTTCAATGAGCACAAAGCAAGAGTCACTGACCCTTAGCCAAGTTCTTCAACACTACTGAAAAATTAGGTCAAATGTTAACTTTTTTATAGAGATTTAAGAACAAGTCTTTGAGGGTTTGTAAACATACACTGTTGTCAGGTTATTTTCCCCTTTTGTTGAAAACAGTAAAAAAATTATATTTCATTTAGTAGGAAAAAAAGAATTCTGAAGATCATAGGAAGATAACACAAAGAAATTGTGGCCGACTTCCATAGTACTGAAATTGCTCTGTGTAATAGCATTCAGTCATGTTTAGATCACAGCCTTCTTCAGGCAACAGGTTGCTTATTCTTAACTGGAGTTAAGGTCTTACGCTGATTTTCCATGACTATATGTGCCAGAAAAAGCATCTCACTGCTGCAACACTTTGCAAACCTTTTAGAAAACAATGTCAGTTTGGGCTTCAGGGAGAGAATTAAGACATGGACACACAGGCGGAAACACTAGGACTGTTTCACTTTGCATGTTTCCAACTTTCTGCTGGGCATTATAAAATTATTTGTAAGCATGAAAGAAAATTAACAATGAAGCTGCTTCTGATGCTAAGGAAATTGATTTAGAGGTCATGACATAAAGTGATTGTTTTGGTTCACAGGAACCAGCTCAACCCATACATAAAAGATAGTCTGGTGTGAAGGTCTCTGCAACTGGCAATCCCCAAATGGAGACACTGGTGGCCAATTTAAACATTGGCAAAGCCCAAATTCTTTACACATGAAGCACCTGACAAATACATCCTCCCGCACACGCCCTCAGACCTGGAAGTCTTAAACTGCCACAAGCACCTGCTTCTAAAATACTTGGGTTAACCAGCTTGGTCCACACCTTAAATAAATTAGTACACTAAAAATAATCACAGGACAGCTCAGGCTGAACACTGGATGGATTTGAGTGAGAAGCAGATGACCAGGCTGCCATGCAGTAGGGTGAGTGGACACCCATGCTCAGCCCTCCCTGTCCTGCTCCCTTCCCTGTGTCCATCTTCCAGAGAAGGAGAGTCCCAGCTTGGTGATGTGGCTCTCATCTACTTGTGTCCCTGTCTGAGCAGGGATAGAAAATTCAGATGAAATTCAGAAGGTTCAGTGGGTTCATGATTACCCCACCACCAATCTATTCCCCAGAAAAGCCAACCACATTATTGCTCAGCAAAGTGAAATTTGGGGAAATGAAACTGCTATATTGCGTGTAAATGAAATTTTCTTTAAAAAGAAAGCCCACTGGGCCATTTTCCAGCACACAGACTTTGGCACTGGAGTCATACCATAGAAGGGAATGATGCTGCAGTCCCTTCTCCTCAGCTCCCCAGCCACCCTTCTCCGCTGGTACCGTCCATCCGTGGCTGGAAATTTCACAAGGATCACGTTAGCTACCGAGCAGCCGGCTGTGTTTGGAAAATGCTGCTCTGGATGACTGGATGTGTAGGCACTAAATGCCGACACAGACGATGGAAGGGACTCCTCGTGGTGGGAGCCCTTCTGGCAGACCTGCCACAGGTCCTCCACGCTGACCAGCAACTCTTCAAGCTGAAGAACGTTCCTAATCCCCTTCCATGCGCCGTAAAAAGCTTTATGTAGCGAGAGGTAATTAAAAACGTGCACATACTGAACTACATCTGGGAGAGCGCACGTAGAGCAGCGGGCACGAACCCGGGATGGTGCACAAAGAGTGGACTGGTGGTGTTTTAAACACAAACAAGCATGAAGCAACGATGTCCCGCCTGGAGCACCCTCTTCCACGAGGTGCCACTGCCGGGCCGGGCCCGCTGGGTGGCTCTGGGACCGGAGCGAGGTCAGCTCGGGGGCGGCTCTGGGGGCAGAGGGAGCGGGGCGAGGTCAGCTCTGGGGCGGCTCTGGGGGCAGAGGGAGCGGGGCGAGGTCAGCTCTGGGGCGGCTCTGGG
>JAOXXN010000395.1:129930530-129951848 GCA_026770055.1 Myrmophylax atrothorax
AGGAAGCGGCGGTGGCGGGCGCTGGCTGTCCCGGGGCGGTGGGGGGGCTAGGAAGCGACTTTGGCTTCGGGAAGGGACAGGAACATCGACGGCGAGCCTGCGGCGTTACATAAGTGCCCGAAACTGCCCGACTCGTGACTCGGGCGGGCGCCGGGGGGCGCCGGGCCGGGCCGGGCGGGCCGAGCCTCCCTCCTGCCCCGCGGGGGCCGCGCTCCGCCCCGGCCTGCGCTCCCCCTCTGAAACTCCTCGTCGTTCTCGGAGCGAGGCGCTTGAAAAGTCTTGATGCTCTGGTAAAAAAAACAGCGGAACCACGAGCGGTGGCGGCTGAGAGCAAAGGTGCTATTATTTTTTTTTCTTGTGAATTTCGCGTATTTTGTATTTTGGAGGGGAGTGTGACTGTTCTGCCGGAGGTGCATGTGGCACATAATCTGTTGTCTGAAAGCAGCTCGGAAAAAGGGCAGCCGCGTGTTTTTTTCTCTCGCCTTGCTTGAAATACTTGGGTGCATTGGCACCTATAATTTATTAGGGGGAAAACTCATCACGGCAAGAAAGTGGTGGGTGAGTCTGCTGAGCAGCGCGTCCTGGCATTGGCTTTGTCCCTGCTTAGGGAAACAGCTGTAACTCGAGTTTTGACATGAAGCATCAGTAGTACAATAGTTGTTAACCAAAACGACCTGTTGTTGTATCCTTACCCAGAGACCAAGGTCTGTCTTTTGGTTGAATTGTTGCGAGTGGTTCCAGATGCATCATTAACTTGTAACTCAGGCCGTGCTAAGAGTTACTGTAAGGGCTGATTTGAGAAACGCTGTATCTGAGGCTGTGATGTGCTTAACAGCTTAAGTTCAGATGAGGTTAATACAGTAGGCAAAGTGAGTCTAAAATCAAACCCTCAACACAGGAATCTGTTGCAGAACTGAGAATGCAAATTCCTCTTTCTCCTGAAATAATAAGAACCCAAATACTGAGATTTCAAGTTATGATACGTGTATATTGAATTATTTGAGAGATGGCTGTCTGAAAGAAGGGCAGTACTTAAAGACAGCAGTGCAATCGGTGCTGTCAATCCTACCATTAATAGCATTGTATGCAGTCATCAACATGGAGAATGGAATTAGTTCTTTAGCTCAGAAGGCAGTGCTCTTGTCTTTAACCTCGATAATCTAAATACTGTTAGCTAATCTGGTGGGAGATAGGAGTTGCTGTGTTGTTAAATGTGTTGTATGTCAGCTCAGTTTGTTAAATAATAGTTTCCCAGGTGTTTTAGTGCCATGCCAAGTATGTTGAAAACCAGAGTGGAAGTGAAGTGTTGTGAGTCTAAGTCCCAAATTCTTGCTTCTGAATGCAGTTTGGCTGTGTGCCTTTTGGATGTCTGAGTTTGGGTCAGTGTGGAAACCCATATAGAGGAAGTCCCTAAAATGATACATGAAAATGGGTGAGTAGAAATTTGGAGCTGGAGAAGCTGGTTGAGTTTCCTCTGTTGTATTCTCTAGAAAGAGAGAGAGTAGCATCTTTTCACCTAGAAGCAAGTTTTCACTAGATGTAGTGTTGAAATTGATCTCCATTCTGTTTCCCTTAAATCATGATCTGAGCCATAACTGTAATAATTAGCTATGTCCCTGGACTAATGAAGATCTATCCATAGTACCATAAGGCCCTTTAGTTTACAAAAATTATAATTGTCAAAATGGTTCTTGTATCCAAAAGGTGTGGTGACTTTCAGGTTTCACTGCTGAGGTTAGTGGATGCAGGAAGGTTTCGGAGCACTGAAGAGATGGAACTACAATTTCAGGTGGGGCACGATATGGCAGAGCTTGGCACATCTTTTTTATCTTTCCAAAAGCCCTGTGGGAGAAGTAAGGTATGGTGAAAACACTGGTTTCATACCCTTGCAGTATTTTCAGTGGCTTGTCTTCACCAGAGGGGGCTGTAGGTGTTAGTGAAAGCTTGGGGTCAAGGCATGGCACAGGGCTGAGGCAGAGTTGAAGGTCTTAGCAGTTCCAGATCTAATTTCCTGAAAGTGTCTGTAAGATAAAATATTGGGAGTGGTGTCCAAGCAAACAAATGACATGCAAGTTTTTGTTCTTAAACAGCATTTATTAGTGGGTGATGTGAAATAAGGAAACCCCAGCGTTAGCAATGGGTATGCTTCTTAGGTAATGGTAGGTAAGCAAGTTAAATTCTTGATTTTTGTATTAATAAATGAAGCCTCATTCTGTACAACCTCAGGTTCTAAAGGCACATTTGTGACTTATTCCAAGCTCTGTTAATATTTAAGCTTCCTTTTCCATTTAATTTATATATATATATTTTTGAAAGGTATAGGTCATGATTGTATATGTATGTTATAAACTTCAAAGAGTTTAGTCAGTAGTTGGATGAAAGTTTGATAATCTGGAGATTGTTCTGAATGAGAATACATAAAGGCAAATACAGGCTTTTGAAACAGAAACACATATTTAAACTTTCTCCCTTTGCAGGAAATACCAAGTTTGCTGTTGCAGAATAACTTTTGTCTCCATGGTTGGGTAGAGGACTTGTTTTTCACCTCTCTCAATTGTAAAAACTACTCTTTAAATAGGTGTGGTAGGATGTGTTTACAATACTGAAGACTATTGTATTGTTATCATAAGCTGTAAACTGTGGTGACAACTGTGTTAGCAAGTAGAGTCCTGCGAATTCTGGGCCTCATGAGCTGTCCTGTTGAAATATGTGAGTCTGCTCACTAGAGAAGTGGCTTGACTGAGAGGTGTAGGAAAAAGACTCTCCTTTTATGAAAATAAATATTAAAGTGCAGAAGTATTATTGAACAGAAGAGTACTTCATGATTTTCAAGCTGCCACTTTAATACTACACCATCAAAAACATACTCATGTGTTTACTTTAGTTGCATAAATAGGTTAAGAGTGCTGCTGCCTTGGACATAATGATGTGGGGTTTTGGTGTTGGCTTTTTGGTTTAGCTTATTAGTAATTGTAAATAATTTAAGGATTTTGAAAATTAAGTGGGAGTGGCTCTATTTTTTTTTCTCTTTGCATCACTATCCTTTATGATAAGTGTTAAACATATTGTGTATGTAATATAGGAGGATTTGGGCATTTTGTCGATGTGTAAAAGAATAAACAATTGAAAGTCAAGGATTTCAAATACAGGAATGTTCTTGCTGCATCACCCCTGGCCCCCCATACCTGAATGTAGCAAGATGGCACGAGAGCAGGTAGTTCCTGTGTGGAGAGACAATCTGGTGAGAAGTTTGACTCATTCAGATGGATAAGGAGGGGTTGATAGAGATTGGTGTGTGTGATCTTTGTATCAGCAGCTTTGGCTTTCCTTAAATGCTTCTTGTATCTCAAACACATCTCTCGAGGTAACCGTTTTGCTTTTAAGTACTTCGCACGCCTTCTGAAAAAGTTAAAGCATGTTCTTTGACATTAGCATTTCTAAAGTGTACACATAACTTGTTAATGCAAATTAACAGTGTATTGTACACGCAGCTGTTCAGGTTGTCAGCGTCCTTCTTGGAACAGTGAGCTGTGCAGGTGAACTTCAGTGCAAACCTTTGTGTAGTTTTCAAAGTGTCATCTAGTTAGTCTGTCCTCGGAGTGCTTTCCATAGAGCAAAATGCATCCAACACATTTGACGAGCAGGAAAATGAGGAAGGGCTAATGAATGTATTTCCCAAGAAGGCCAACCATGGTAAGCTGCTGTGATTATTGGGTTCTTTGAGGAAATATATTTTTTTTTTCCTTCTGCTTTTAGTGTCTCCTGACTTAGCTGTCCATACTTAGTAATACAGAACTTCTCAGAGTGATTTTGGGTGTACTTGTGTCCTGAAAGCTCTGTGTGACAGTGACTATTCTTTTACTTTTTTTTCCTCTTCCTCCCCCCTTTATTCTGCTCTAGGTTAACAGCATGGAGGCAAGTGAGCTGCCCTTTTAACACCCAGGGAATGGTTAAAAAGCTGGTTACATTGAAGACTGACGTTTTATTTATGGTATCATTGTTAAAGCTTTCCTTTTGGCTTTTGTTAATAGCTGTCAGATGTCAGGTTTCTAGACCTTTCCTGCTCACCCGTGGCACTGGGTAGCAGCATTTGATATAAAAAAAGAGCTTATGTCCCTTGTTCAGAAAGAGAATTCAACACTTGGCTTATTGGATCATGTATTTTTAAATAATGCTGGATAAATAAATTTAGATATTGGTGGGGGTCGACAGTGACAGGTCCATGCTTGCAGCACTTCAGTAGTGCTGTCAAGCCTCCTGAAAATCACATGTAGTTGAATCCAAGCCCCAAACTGTGTTTCAGCTGCCTGTGAGCTCCTGGTTTCTGCTGGGCTGGTGGTTTCATCCTGATGCCAATCTTGGCATACATGTGGTCCTGGGGTGTGAGCCAGTTTTGGTACCAAGTCAAGCAACTTCTTTCAGCAGGTAGGAAAAAGATTGCCTGCAGCCAGCTATACTTGCCCTTAGTCTATTCTTGCTGGTGAACTAATGGTAGAAGTTATTTGGATCATTTTTTAATTAAGGAGTTGAGAATTTTAAGGAGGTCAGTTTGTCTGTATATTCCAGTTTTCCTACTATAATATTGAAAATGTGCTCCAGCAGTGTTTTGTGTGACCCTGTTAGGCAGTGACCAGCTGCCTGGCCTCCCAAAAGTGTTTCTAGAGTACAATATGGTATTAGGGTTGCCCCCTAAATGAAGATTTCTTAACTTACAAGGGTCAGGAGAAAGTTGAGGTGAATGCTCCTGGTCAGAGAAGGAGGTTGAGTGTTGTTACTTGGCTTGTGTCTTGTTTAGTTCTGTAGAAATACTTAGAATTACTGAACTGGTGAAAGAAACCTCTTTTTTGTGTAGCTTCTTTTCCTAGAACAGGGTATCTGAATTTAAAGAGCACACAGGTAAGAAAAAAATTACATAATAAAAATAATAAAACAGCAATGATGTGGTTATGCTGCTGTGCTTGTAAATTGTGAAACTGCATGTGAAAACTTTGCTCTGTTTCAAAACATGGCTACTAGAAATGAAAGTGCTTTTGTGTTGCAGTTATTTTAGGAAGTTAATGTCTCCTGCCTGGCTTTGACTATTTGGTAACTCTAGGTTGGCCATGCTATGATGGACTACCTATAGTCTAGTCCTTGTTAGACTGTTAGTGAAGTGCAGTAACTTCTCTCATAGTGGTAATAAAAGTGAATTAAAGAAAATTTAAAACAGAAAGTTGGGGTGTGTGTGTTTGTTTGGTTTGGTTTGTTTTTTTAATACTAGCTGTTTTAAGTACCTGTGCATAATAAAAAGACATAAGCCAGTGAATAAGCAGGTGTGTCAGAGATTTGAATTCCTGAAAAAAAGGGAAAATAAAATCCTGTTAACCTGAGGTAGCTCTTTTGAGCATGTAGCTGTTCTGATGCTCTCAAGTGCTAAAACAGCAGGTGCCCTGAAATGTAGGATGTGCTGTTTTGGGTGTATACTTGTATATAAGAGATGTGCATCGGAAATCCTTCTGTAAGTATTCTCTACTTGCAGGTTAAAGGTCCTGCAAGAAGCATGCTGAAAAATACTGTTTATTTCAGTCCCTGAAAACCAAATCTCTTTTTTCACACTGACAGAGAGTCCATCTAGCTGGCCATTAGCAAGTGGAGCCTCTGTGTGTGCTGTAATCATCCATAACAACAACAAACCAGCGGCCAGTCTAGTTTTAGAGAATCACTTGCAAGATGGATTTGGCAACAGTTCTGTAGAACAGCTGCATCTGGATCTGGTTTTTTTTATACTATTGATGCTGTGTGCCCTCCCCAGAAGTATTTAAATAGATCTGTTTCAAGATTTAAGATGTTGATACTGTGGATTCTCTTCATTGTGCTGATCTGGCAAAACTTAAGCAGGATCCTTTTGATCGATTTCTCATGTCCCTCAGCCAATGTCCAGGGCGGTCCCGGGGTGTAAAGGAGAGCACTCTGGACTCTGAATCCCAAGGTCCTGAGTTCGAGTCTCATTAGGGACCGTCCCCTGGCAGTTCAAGGCCTTCCTGCCATCCCATCCCGTCAGATCTCGGATGCTCAGCAGGGTCAGCCCCGGTTAGTACCGGGTGCTGTGACAGTCCTGAGGACTTCACTGTCACAGTGTCCAAGCTCGCTTGGCTGTGGCAGATGGACCTTAGGACTTAAACGGTGGGGCCAGTTCTGTGCACGCTGTGCCTGACCTAAAAAATCCCCTGCGCAGGCTGGAAGGGCATGTGGGGAGAGCCCTGCCCAAACCTGCGTTCGCCAAGTCTGGCCAGACATACATACATACTCCAAACTATGGCTACTCCCTTCCTTTCTCCTTCCCTCAACAACATACATTGATGATTTTATGAATCACATATTGGTTTTATGCATCACACATTCAGATTCCTGAAGTTACTTCCAGGACAATCACGTGCCAATAATCCTGGTAGTTGCCAATGAAAATTAAATTCCTCTGGTTTGGATTCATATACAAACACAACTTCATGGACACTCCTTCAAGACAGCTTTTCCAAAAGTCTTTATTGTTGCTATACAATCAAAGAATGAACCATTCAAGAGAGCAAGTTGCACATCTCTACTGGTATTTATGTATTTCACAGAAGTTAATTTCAAAAGCAATAGTTAGGAGTACTGAAAAAGAACAAGCTTGTGTGAAATTACCATCTTCAACAGTCTTGCTTCTGCTGCAGTTGTTATTTTTTTTTGGTAAAAAAAGAGCATAAAGGTAATAATATGAGAATTTGTGTAAGAGGGAATAGTCATTGTAGCCCAGTGCTATAAATATCCTGCTCAAATACATCACATATTTAGCTACAGTTTTCTGCACTTTTTCAAAACTCATTCTGTTTTAATAGAAAATTTATGCAAGAAAACTGAAGCAAAGCTCATCCTTTGGAAATTGCTTTAATACATATGCACATTCATAGATGTGCACTCTCAACTGTCTCACTGATGGCAGGCAGGCAGGCAAAAAGGATTGCTACTGAATTCTGATATCTTTAACTGCTTTTAAAAACAAAAAAAAATTAATCAGCTGAAGAACTGCAGCATCTGCATCGCCTGAGAAAAATTGTGCTTTTCAAAAAAAGAAATCAGTATCTCAACAATACCAACAAACTTCAACACATACTTCTATAAATGAAGAAAAAATATGAAGAAAAACAAGTTCTATTATGGTTGGGGGGGAAAGAGATGAAAACCAAAAGGAAAAATTACTAGTTACCTTGTAAACTAGAAGAATAAAGCATTATTTAAGCTGGGAGAGAAAACTACACATGCAATTACTTACATGCCTTCATAAAATGGAAAGGAACTAAAGAGGCAGCAGTGTTGGAAGCTGGAGTAATAGAGACATTAGGTATCACTGTATTTGTGAACAGAAATTCCCAATCTCTTTGCCAAACCTCTGCTCCTTTCCCTTTTCTTTGTTTATGACATGCTTTGCCTTTCTTCACAGAAGTAAGTATTCTGTCTTTTAAAAGGTCCCAGCTGACCATCCAAGGTTAAATTAATCCTTTTTATATTGAGGGCAGCTCATATCCCTTGGTGATGCTCTGTGAACATAGAATAGCTCACTTCAACAAGATCTTTGACAAATGATACTCTTTATTTTTCATTTAAAAAATTTATAACCAAGAGGTTCTCCTCCAAATACCTGGAATAAAAGGAGGAGCAATTCACCACTACACCTTTAAATCTGCTCAACTATCTGATTCAGGAAACAATTCTACATTTACTATACCATTCTGTTCACCTATTTGTTGCTATCATGAAATTTTGGACTAATTGTGGGTTTATTGCTATTTTGTGACACTAAGAGGACCTCTTGTCTGCCACTGTATTATTTAAAACATTAAAATATTAAAACATCAGGTCTTGCAGAACTGATCTGAACATGTGGTACAAATACAAGTCTGCACTGTTATGAAGCCTCCTGTCAAAAGAATGGCATTTAATTTTCAAAGTTTTCCCCTTTTTTGGCTAAGGCAAAAGGAAACAAATGTGAACACAAAACCCAGTAAAACTTGTCTGTGTATCCTCCCTCAGGTTACTTTTCATGATATACACATTTTAGCCCTGAATTCTCATCCACATTCAACTCTATCCCACAACTCACAGCAAACTGAATGATTTTTTTGGGAATACATCTGTATTCTGGCACTGTGTCCATGGTTTCCAGCACTGAATAGATTCATTCACATGAAACCAAATCTTTGCTTTGCTCAGGGTCATGAACAACCTCACTTGTGACATTTACATCTATTGATCTGCCTATTTTGTGAATGCTCCATTACAATATGCTGATCAAAATTATAAATTGATAGTTCACTGCATTAGAAGATCTGTACTTTTCACCTCAGAGTGGTTTTTTTTACCTATAAGAAGAATCACGCTTCAATACCTGTTTTAATTATCTGTATTGTGCCAGTTTCAAATTGGTACTTTTTCCAGGCTCAGGAGTGAGCAAACAAATTGTATAGAACTTCCTTGGTGACAAGAGGCAAATTGCTAACAGACACTGCTATTTCCCCTCTATTGAAAAAGTTAATTTGGAGAGTTATCTGTATTCAATAGACTGCCAGCCATCAGCATCTTCCTCTTCAGCAACAGCTGATAAAATGCATTTCTCCTGTTGAAAAGATACCTGCCCAGTAGCATCAAAATTTGAGCACAAAATATCACTGTAAAGGCCCAGAACACAGCTCAAATACTCTGTGATATTCACAACTAAACCCTATGCTAGATTTTAACGCAGTCCAATCTCTATAACAATACAATCTTGTGATGTTTCCAAGTACAAAGTCAGTTTTATCATGTTATCAATCAGTGGTATTTTTAGAAGCAATGAGATTCACTCCCCAAACCAAAGAAAAAAAGAAATATAGACTTGCCTTTAAAGTTCTAACAAATTACCACTTTCACTCAAGGTTAAAATACCATGTTTTATCTTGTACCTGTCACAAAGCAGTTATCTGTGCAATTAACTTGGCTTATCTGATTAACAGAAATTCTCTAAACTGCAGTAAATGATTTCTCTAAGCTCAATAGCAATTCAGTTACTAGAAAATCACCTGGGTTAGCTATCAGTTCATCTTAAATATCCATATAGCTGCCATTATCATAGTATTTGACACCTTCTTTTATCACATAAGGGCTTGCCAACTTCATAGGTCAGAGTTGCATTTATAGCTGGAGAGCAGAGACACACAGACTGAGGTTCAGAAGATATTTCTCCCACCATACAGTGATGAAGGAGAGAACACACCGGAGAGACCACATTTAAAAGCTTATAGGAAAATGCAGACTCCAGTTCTGGGAACCAAAGGGCTGGAAACACACTGTGTTTTGAGTGAACACCCACAAAGTAAACCAGTCAGAGTTGTAGAAGACTATTTAGATGCCCAATTGAATATTGAACAACTCAGCAGAGGAGAGGAATAAACAGTCTTAAGACTGGCAGTTTTAGATGAACACTTGTTCAGAATCTGTTGAAACATCATGTGAATGACAATTCATAAATCATACAGTGCCTTTGTGATAGAAAATTGCAAGAGCACCGAGCCGTGCCATTTATTTAAAGGTAAGAGAGCTTTTCACAGATCACTGTAACAACGCTCACCCCTCCGGGCTGTCACCTCAGCGCTGCTGCCAGAGGCACAGGGGCACTCAGGCATGTGTGCTTTTGGAGAGTCTTACATATTAATGGCCCGGTATGGCAGAGTAAACACATGATAATGGACGTGCCCCAGAGTTACTTTCAGAGCAGTAAGTCTGCAAAAAGGATTAAATTCATCCAGGAAAATAAAACCGTCTAAAAGAGGAAGGGATGCAGGCAGAATGCAGAACAGGGCCTGTGACAGAATGCCTACTTACCATCATACACACGTGAACCTCAGATCAGAAATTAAAAAGAAATAATTTTAAATACAGTAAGTTCATCATCATGTTTTTGATTTTTTGTTTATTTTTGTTTTTCAACATGCTTTTATTTTAGAGGCTATAAATTTCATAGAAGGACTTCAGTAATTTTTAAAAATACTGCTGAAGTGTAAACCTTTAGGATATAAACCTTTAGCATTAAAGGTAAATTAAACAGAAATAAGGCAAGCCTTTCTTTTCTCTTAGTCTGCATCATTGGAACGACCTATTTAAGTATCCCGGTCTGATATTCTTTGATTTGATTTTTTTTAATTGACCAAAACTTAAGTGTTTGTTTTTGTTGAAGTAGATTTTGGTTTAAATCTAGGAATATTCAAATCACATTTACTAAGAATTCTGCTACATTGGGATTTTTCATCTCCATCTCAAGTCCCATCGTGACTTAAAAATGAAGAGAAGAAAATGTTTTACATAGCATCCATGGTTAGAGAGCTAATTAGATAAGTTTTCATTCATGACTAAATCATTTATCATTTTTCACCTGCCAGATTTACCCTCAAAACCCCCACATCTTTGCTCACAGTGTTTTTCAAACATTTGCAAGACTAGCTGGCCTTTGCAGTGCCATTCCAAGAGCAAGTGAAATAGCCCCAGTTACCAAAAAAGTTAACAAAATCCGGGAATCAAGGTCACAAAACTGTGGAACCATCACTTCTATAGACCTTGAACGCACTCTGAGGAGTGCCGGTCTTCCCAGTGCTGCACCATAACACTGACAACAGTGAGCATGAAAAGCAAGCAGCAACTCATTACAAAAAGGAAGCAATCCAAATGAGGGAGAAAGGCACTTCACTGCTTGAATGCTCATGTTACTATTAACCTTTTTTAGTTATGACATTTCTATCTGTAAAAGACAAGAATCAAACAGCATCAAAACTTAGATTAACATGATAAACAAATCCGTAAGCTTTCCAGTTCTGGAAAGTTCTCACATGCAGTTATTTATAAATACAAAATTAAACATATAAACAATGGGAGAATAAATACAATATTAATTACAATACAGCAACTTCAGTCTTAAACAAGAAGACTGTGTTCTCACGTCAAACCAAGATGTGAAAAGTAATTATTTCCCTGTCTCAAGACTAGTGGAAAAAACCTGCAGTTTACCTTTTCACTTCAGGAGAGCATAAAAAATGCAAACCCCTTCATACTTGTTAAGAATGTTAACTTTGGGGAGAGAGATCTTTAAAATAAAGTTTATAAATGAAAATAAGAAGCAGCAACCGTTTGCATTTGGAAGTTTAGAATAAAGTCTTTTTCAATTTCACATATCATTTAACAGGTGTCAGATAAAAAAGAAATAAGTAGTTGCTGTGCAAAGCCATTGAGCTGCTTACCACAGACAGATTGACTTTATCATGACTCAAAAATACGGAAGAACAGACTTGCAGTTAAAAACAGGATGAGGATTAGACAGAGGGTAACTTCTGTCTACATCCCTACTACAGAGAATAAATACTATAGAGATGTCTCACAAAACCATTTGACTTGACCACTGACACTTTGGTTCATCTGTTTAGTCATAAGGAAAAGTACACCTCTATAAATGCAGACTGTGGTAGCCACTGTGTATTCCTAACAAGTAAACAAACAAGTAGTTTTGAGGAGGAATTGCAATGGCAGAACATCATTAACCCAAGTATGTATGTATGGCCAGACTTGGCCAACCAAGATTTGGGAAGGGCTCTCCCTACATGGGTGTGCCCTTCCAGCCTGTGCAGTGGATTTTTTAGGTGAGGCACAGTGTGCACAGAACTGGCCCCACTGTTTAAGTTCTAAGGGTCCCTTTGTCACAGCCGAGTGAGCTCGGACAGTGACAGTGAAGTCCTTGGGACTGTCACAGCACCCAGTACTAACTGGGGGCTGACTCTGCTGAGCATCCAAGATCTGATGGGATGAGATGGCAGGGAGGCATTGAACTGCCAGGGGATGGTCCGGTCCTACTGAGACTCGAACTCCGGACCTTGGGGTTCAGAGTCCAGAGTGCTGCCGTTTACACCACAGGACCACCCCATAACCATAATCCAAGTAAGGACTAAGTGAACAGGCAAACAACGGACATGGGGATTTCTTCCAAACACAGTTCCAGCATTATTTGTGGTTCGGGGTGGGGGGGGACAATTCTTCTTTTTGGAGTAGGATCAAAAATGCAAGAACAAAATCTATGAAGATTTTCTTTGCTTTTTCAAACACAGATCACTTATATTTAGGCTGCTGTCAGCCTTTCGGGCAACCAATTCAGGCACCACCTATCTCCACCTGCCATGGCTGGGACACCATTTCATTCTGTCAGCTGGGCTATTCTGCTTGATCACAGCACACTGGAAAGCAGGCACACTGATGCAGCAGGGCATCTGAGAATTCCGACTGCATCATACAGATTCCCTGGCTGCTGACACTTCGGAATGACAGAGCAGATCTTCATACTGATGAAGCCCTTTCTTCTACTGAAGAGTCCTCAGTTCTTATAGTTATTTAAATTAACAAGGGAAAAGCAGCTAGAATTACAGGTCTCAAACATACCTTACACTAAAGGGTAATTTGAGTTTGACCTTACACATTAAGCCAAAAGGCACTGCAATGCACACATTTATTTTAATAATACAGCAAAAAATTTGAGATGAAAGGGTTTTAAAATGATGTAACTGCCTGACTTCCAGAGGCGTTAGAGCCTAAAGTTGAACTAAAAATAACAATAATGCAACCTAGAAGCAGGTTAAAAAAAAGGATAATTGCCTATAAAGAAGAACCTAATTAGAAATATGGCAGAATCTTCACCGCCCGCAAACTTTTAGACGTTTAATGGGCCTCTGAAAAGGAGTGACTCTCCCAAATGGCAGGATGCCTGTAGTTAAGGTGACTGCACTAAGCTCAAGGTAATACATTGAAGCAGACCTGGAAGAAATTTCCCATTTTGAATAATTTGGCTGCAGCCTTGGTTGGCTCCTTGCCAGCTCCATCAGCAATAAAAGAATCCAAGACAAAGCAGTGATAAAACCAGTCTAGCAGTTCGAAAAGGGAGGCAGAGATCCAGCAGCAGAGAGACAGGAGGCACGGTGGCAGCTTGGCAGAAACAGGGAAGGACAGAAATGAAGCTAAAAATAGGCAGATCGTGGTCAACAGATTTCTGTGGGTACACTGGAACTTGTTATGTCCCCTATAGGACATACAGGATCAAGAAAATCAACACACACAACCGAAACAACAAAATAATTATCCCAATCACGTAAACACCTTGCAATTAAGACTGGATTTCAACGCTTTTCTTGTAGGCTTAAAGATCTACAGGAAGATTTTTCAAAATCCAGACTGTGAAAATAATACCACCACCCACCTATTTCAACACCATCTTCATATATTTTGCTCACACTCAGAACACCATTCACATAAAATACACAAATACAACATTGATTTTAATTGTTTTAAGGGAAAAATATCTAGTAAATGTACAGTTACTACTTATACATGGTTAAATTCCTTATTAAAACTTGGGAGGTGTCTTAGTTTGAGGGAAAACCCAAAATGTTTACCAAAAAGCAGAGAAGAGGATTCCTCCACAATAATCACATCACTCTTTATTAAATTTAAGAAAAGGAACTTTAATTAGAAAATTGATATAAGGATAACTGTTCTTGACTACTATATATACACATATATATACATATATATACACATATGTATGTGTATATATATGTATATGTATGTATACGTATCTATATATCTACATATATATGTAGATATAGGTATAACTGTAAACAGACCAGAGCAAACTACTCCCCCAGCACCAAAGATAAAAAAAACCAAAAGAGAACAACCCCCAAAACGGTAGATTCCTCATGGAGCAGTTATATTGTCTTGGGTTGAGCTGGCAAAATGCCAGCTGTCCAAGACAGAGTGAAAGTGTTCTTCCCCTCCCTCAACCAGCCAAGAGAAAAAGGAGAGGGAAAAACCCTCCAAACTAGGTTTATGCTGAAACTAACTATATGTATTTATACAGAAAAGAGAGAATTAAAAGAAAACTATATAACACACACTTACACAAGTTATATGTAACAAGAAATAACCTCACACTCCCCAGTTAATATAAAGTCTATTACTTTAGATTCCTAAGCACTCTAAAAGGCACTTTGCAAGAAAGAGAAAGTATAACAACAAAATATTTCTACTTCCCTGAAACTGAAACAGAATATGATGTAGCAGCAGCAGGAGCAGGGCCTAACAGAGCAGAACGGCAGCACCTTTTCTCTGTACCTCAGCCACGGTGGAACTGACTAAGACACCTCCCACTGCTGCACACATGTCTTAGGTTTACATCATCTGCTATGAAATATTTCCTTGGTTACCCAGTCAGGTGACAGCTGTCTCCCAATCCACATAGATTCTCTGAGCCTGCTAATTTGAGGCCTAACTGAAACTACTACAATATTTATGGACAGTGTCAGTGTCCCACCTCGGCTGACTGCAAGATGAATTCTTAGTCTTTTCCCAGCAAGGCAGAGACGAGCGGGGAGCACTCACTGAACTCTTTCTCTCTCTTTGTCCTTTGTCCCAAACGAAGAAGGAAAGGCTGTGATTGGAGGAGTGATGATAATCCCCAGGAATCTCCTTGCAGTGTGGTGCAGGATGGAGCCTTTCATGTGGGGGAAGAGCAGACTCTCTCTCTCCTCGTCCTTTGTTCCAAACGAAGCTGGGAAAAGCTGGGAGTGGAGGAAACGGTGATAGTTCCCAGGAACCTCCTTGCAGTCCAAACTGGTCCCCAGGAAGAGGGGAAAAAAAAAAAAAGGTCTGCAGTGTCCTGAAGCAGCTTTGTCTCTCCTCTCTTCTCTCTCTCTCTCTGAAGCCCAGGGTGCCCAGAGATGGAGGGGGGAAAAGCAAAGAGCAGAGCCAGAAGAAGAGAGCTCACCAGCAAGCAGTGGCTCCTTTTCTGCAGCTGCCCAAAGAAAACTCCCCCCAAAAAGTCAAACCAGCAGGGAGCAAAGAAAGAAAAACCTCTCCCCACCCCCAGGTGCTGGGGTTCTGTTTTTTCACCTCCACCCCACCATTAAGGTTGAATCTGAAAGCCATCAGCTATCTTTTGTCCTCACTCCTGGGACTCCAAGCTTAAAACTTTTGTGTTGGTATGGTGAGAAAAATTCTCTGAGGGGGCTCCTCCTAACACCACCTTCCTGTGTTTGAACCTTTAACAACCATCTAGAGTAACAGAGGGCTGGAATGACTTACTAGCAAATGTGACAGTGCACATGAACTGTGAAGAGAGTCTGGCCCTTATACATTTTCCTGTCTGTGGCTTCATCTGGCTGTGTCCAGGCTGGATCTCTTCACAGTTACTCAGTATCTTTATGATAGTTTCCCAGTACTGGGGAACAATCAGGGTGTCTAGCACAACACAGGGCCTGTTGTGTCTAGCTAATTTCAAATTTGCCTGGCTGAAAATAAGCCCTCCTAGACACTGTGTTGGGAGGGCAATGGGCAAGCACCTCTATGGCTGAGTTAGCAGCATGCCAGGTTAACAAAGGTTTTGTAAGACAGTTTACCTAATAAGGGTAGGAGACTTTACATCAGCATTTTCAATACTGTCCAGGAGTTTGCAGTTTCTAAAAGCAGTCTGGATCATATATAAAAATGTTTGAATCTTGCTTGATTTTTATTTCCCTACTTATAGCATGGATTGAGGACAGAAGCCTCAAATAAAATAAAAATAAAATAAAAATCCCCCATGGTTCCTGTCCCATACAGAAAGCATATAGATGCACAGGGAAAAGCTCCTGGTTTGGGAGCAGTTAGTCCTGAACTGGAGCAAACAACTAGTACTGATAAGCTGGCATGACTGTGAAAGGACTTTGTGTTAGGGTTGCAGTGCTGTCTCCAGGTAAAAGGGATGCATATCTCTAGAGAGGCAGAGGAGTTCTTAAAAAAGAGGTGGAGGGGTGAAATGATTATAGTTTGTTCTTCCTCTGCCCCCTTTAACCACTAAGCACAGTGAAGACGGGAAAATGCTGGAGGGAGCCTTAGCTCAGACATCCACTATACACCAAATGTAATTTCACTGAGATGTGGGCCTGGTGTTGCTTTTGTCTTCCTGTCTTCAAAGGGCATCTAACATAACAGGGTCCTCAGTGCTGCTGCTGTAGAGATAACACACTATTTGTGCTCTGCTGCAGCTAGAAGTCAGCTTCTAGGGAAACATAGTGCAGGTATGATGCACTATAACCAGATTAATTAATAACAAAAATGACAGAGAGCTTCCCCTGCATGAAGAGCTTTAGGAAATAGACAGATGGTTTTTTAAGCTCTATAAATTCTGACATTGGGTTTATCTGGTTTTGATGACCTTTGTGGTATCTGAAACTTCTTAGTGTTACAGCTTTAAGAAGACTTCTCAGATTTTGAAAAACTGCCTATAAGAGAAAAGGAAAGCAATTTTAATTTTCTGTCTCTAAAATAGGAATCTGTCTGATCTATTTCTAAATGAATCAGAGAAATGATCTGTCACTCTGATTCTTCATGAACCTGGCTAATCTATCAGCCTGGAATTTTTTTCAAAAAGGGAGTCTAGTATTTTGTCATCCTGAGTTTTGTCAATCTTGTCTTCTACCTGGCAAAGCCATCCCTATTACAAACTGATATGAAATGCAACATTTAGAGGAAGATACCATAGTAGCTCCAGTACTGAATATGAAAACACTTCTATGTAGAAAAAAGTCCTAAAGTTACTCTTCTAAATATGGATGGCCACTTGGAAGCATGATCCACTCGTGCAGGCCTCATACAAGAGGTTCAGCTGCTGCAGGACCACGAGATACCTCCTGAGTCTGAGAGTGCTCATCCCTGATTTTGTGAGCCTTCATCCTGCTGTGAACCGATGAGGCTCTTCCAAGTGGTTCCCTCACTAGTGTCACCCAATTGTTCAAAGGCAAGTTGGACGGTAGTAACACCCAAATGCCATTTTCACATGGAATCAAGTGCAAGACTGCTTTTTAATTTCAAGAGAAATGTTAACTTGGCTATATTATGAACTTACAGAATACAGCTGGCAGGTACTGTCTGACATGTCTAGCCTTTACAGCCCAAAGTTTAAAACATTAGCATTAATGGCAAAGTTGAATCTTTGATAGTGAAAACATTTACCCCGTGGCTGAGTGGCTGTTTGGTTTTTCCTGGTTTTAGTTGGTTGTTGTTCTTTTTTCCCCTTTTTACTTTGAGGGTAACTGCCCCATTGGAGAGGTGATGGTTCTTCATCTGATGCTGTTTGAGCACCATCTCCTGTCCCGTGCTGGTACGGTTCCTGCAGGGTTCCAAAAAAGAAAACCCTTAAACTGCGCTCTGGTTTCCATTTTGTCTCCACATGCAGAGCCATTTTTGGGAAGAAAGTAGCGAGTGAAGACAGCTGGGTCGCCTGTTGCTGTCAAACACCTTCTGCTTTGAAACAGGGTACAGACACCTCAGACAGAGCTGTCCTTCACACAGGCCACCTTTCCCTCTTTTGCTTCTTGGGGCTGGAACTTTCTGTCATTTCACCTGTGAAAAATGCATGGCCCGGCCCTCCTCAGCCATGCTGAGCCCAGCTTAGCCTGCAGCCTGGAAGAGACAAAAAGGTACCATTACAGATGCTGCAGATGGTGTCCAAGTTCTTGTTGAAAATGTGCACCTCCAAAGCTGAGAAAGTTAATCGCTGCACTTTGCACACTCTTCAGGAGATCTTGGGGGAAGTGGGGATGATGTGAACAAGAGCTCAAAGGTTTTTTTCTCTTTTTTATTCTTCCTCAAACACAAAACAAGTTTGGGCTTATGTAGGCAGCCTGTAGTGTTTTCCTTTCTCTCCCTTTTTGAGCAAGCTTGTGATTTTTCCAGGAAAATGGAAGAATGGTAAAGCTTTTACTTAGGTTATTTGGCCCAGAAGCAAAAGACTTTAAGATTTTGCTCCTTTTCCAAACTGCTGTGATTTAACCCAGGCAGGTAAACATCACACAGCTGTTCTCTCACTTCCTTCCCAGTGGGATGTGGGATAGAATTGGAAAAAAAGTAAAACAGGTAGATTCAGATAAAGGCAGTTAAAGAGAGCAGAAAAGGAAGAGGAATTAATGACAAGAGCGTATACAAAACAAGTTGTATTGGGTTTGCATGGCCAGGTTTTGCTAGTGGGCGGGAGGGCTATAGGAGTGGCTTCTGTGAGATTCCTAGAAACTTTCCCTATGTCTGAGAGATACCATGCCAGCCAGCTCCAAGACCCACTGTTGTCCAAGGCTGAGCGAATCAGAAATGGTAGTAATGCCTCTCTAATAACATATTTAAGAAGGAAAACAAAAGGTATTGCACAGATGCAATTGTGCTCAGAGAAGAGAGGAGAAAGAATATGTGAAAGAAACAACTATGCAGACACCAAGGTCAGTAGGGAAGGAGAGGAGGTGCTCTGGGTGCTGGAGCTGAGAGTTTATGAGGAGGAAACACTTTATTCACTATCAAAGTAAAGCAACTGAAAAACCTATTCCATCTGCAGAGCCAAATTTAGCAGCTTTGGATAAAGAAACAAACTTTTGTTTGTAATAATGAATTAATAAATTTTAAAAATTTAAACTTTTCATTCTTTTCAAAGATTTTGGTCCCCTATCCTCCAGACTAATCTTTTTGTGTCCTTAATCACCAGCTTTATTGGCATTTGGAGGGAGTTAAGCAATCTGATAAATGGAACAACAGCTCCAGTTTCAAATTGCAGCAGCTCTTTCAGTAACCCTGAACTGCCACTCAGGCACCTCCATGCATTTGAAAGGCAAGTGTTTTACACGAAGGAAGATCTTGCCCTGCTGCAAAAGCTGTGAGGAAATCAGAAGCAACAAATTGCCAATTCACCTCATCCCCAGCCCAAATGTTTCATATTCCCCCCACCAAAATGGGCAAGCAGGTCTGGGCTCCCATAAGGTTCAATTTTGAGTACTTTGTGCTCACTGGCATAAAAGTGATCAAATAAACTATAGTATGTCTTGATTGGAATACAGCTACTGAAGGAGGAAGGTATGACCAGCCTCAGGAAAAAAGTGTCAAGACAGTGCTGAGTTGCATGTGAGAGAATATTAACTCAAAATCAAAAGTCACTTCAGCATTCAGAATCAGCAGTTTCAGTAGTCAAAGGCAAGACAGTGAACTGACAGATAGCTCTTCCCAGTGTAAATCAGTTCCAGTGTGGACTTGGGAATCTGTGCTACATCATCTAAGGGAAAAAGATAGGAGAGAGTACATTCCTAATTCCATACCATTCCTTACCAACAGCTATTACATACAGCTAGATGTTGTACATAGAGAAAGCTAATGAGGACAACCACACTGGCTTTGCAGAGGGTTCTTGGACATACTGGAAAGCCATTCTCTCGGGAGGGTGGGAAAAATCCAACACAGCAGCTTTTATGATCTTATGGCAGCCAGCTCTTTCGATATGAAACAGAAGACAGCTGTACCTTCATGCATATCTTTGCAATAGGTAATATCCCAAATTCAACATGATCCAAAATTAGATGACGGTTTCTTGATGAGTCACTAATTGCATGACACTCTGTAGTATAGACTTAGGGAAGTCTCTCGGTACTCAGGTATGACCAGAGTATGGCATTTTTGTGATAAACATGAAGATAAAAGCCAAGTTATGACCAAATATGACCAATATGTCCAATGAAAGAAAAGAAATTAGACAGGCCCAGGGATTTTCTTGTCATTTTTCTCTTCAAACAAATACTTCATTTTTCACAAAGCAGAATCATTCAGCCTCAACAGCTAAAATTGACAAGCATTTTTGCTTGCTGGGGTTTTCCAGTGGTTACTGGAATTAAGTCCCATTGAGTGACATAGTCTAGATATGGAAGAAGTCTTACTCACAAGGATGAACTGTAAAAGTAGGTGGTGAAAGAAAAGGAAAATGGACAGCCTCTAAAACAAGAGCTGAGGTCAGATATTAACAGATCCAGGAAGAATGCAATTCTATTTGACAGGTTAAGAAAAAGAGTTTAGCATAGTACAGCAGTAAGAGATATATTTTTCCAGAAACACTTAACTATGGTACATACCTTGCATGTGCCAAAAAATACTTCCTTCAATAAGAAGGTTTTGGAATTGTGTAATTTGAATGCACTACCAAACACATAGTGTTATGTCACTAATTCACTGAGCCTCGATTATAGATGTTTTTTTGGATGACTTTTTGGTCAACTATGCGAGAGTTTTAAACATATTTCAGTGGCAGAAGAGACTTGCACAGACTGGTGCTTCCTGTCACCTTTGTAATTATAAACAAAGGTACTATCGAATTTCCTCTCTAATAGGAAAATATCTTAGGCAAAAATAATATTTTCTGATTAACCAGACTTTTGCTCATTCTCACTGTAGTCAAGCTACTGGGGTTTCCTTTTCCTGCTTGAAGCCAAGATTAGCCTACAGACTAAGAAAGCACCTTTGAGTGCCATGACTGAGAGCATGCAAGACAATCACCTTCTACAAGGACACACATGTGTAACTGTCAGGACAGCATCTGAGAAAAAAGAATGAGCGCAGTTAAGTTTTTGAAAACAAATATTGAACTGCATGCACATCTTCAAGAAGAAAAGGAAAAACCAGTGTGGAAAGAGCTACTCTTTCCCCCTCCCCCTGCCCTCATTCGTGTTAGACACAGGATTCCTATGTGCTTTGTTTTGCAGCTGGAGTTTTAAAATGTATGGATGGGTAGGACAGTTTAATTAAGCCTGTAAACAAGGAGATGCTACTGCTGTCCAGACGAATCTGTTGCCATACAAAACTGCTAAATGTCATGCATAGCCCTTGTCCTTCATTAGTGGATCTTAACTTATTTGCATGCTAAATTATAGGTGAATTTGATTCTGAAGTAACTGGTTTTAATACAAAGAAACCTATAACCTAAAATAAAGGTTTTGATTAAAATTAAGTAGTGCATTTTCTTTTTCCAGTCATGGTTATGTCTGACAAAAAATGACGTTGATTTTTTCTATTGAGTACAGGTGCAAGTTTACTGAGGTTATTTTTCTGTATGTGGTTGTGGGTTGAATATTACAAGCTCATGTATGGTGTTTCTCTTAGCTTGCCTGGGAATTTTAAAGAAAGGACAGTTCCTTTTTGCTCATATGAGATGGGCAAGGTATTACTTCTTTTGTTCCTCTGTTCTGCGACTCCAAAAATAAAATTAGTTTTAACTGTAAAAATGAAGAATTAACACTTGATTTGCCTATATTGTATTGTGTTTTCCCCAAATTATAATATATATTGTATTTGTATCTGTTATTGTCACGTGAAAGGGAGTGAGACAGAAATACAAAGATTTCTAGTCTTAACTGTATTAATTAAAAGTTATTAGCTGTGAGCGCTTCCAGACAATCA
>JAOXXN010000395.1:130017878-130060381 GCA_026770055.1 Myrmophylax atrothorax
TGAGATTGGCCGTGGCACTGAGTGCCATGATCTAGTAAATGGACTGGAGTTGGACCAAGGGTTGGACTTGATGATCTTGGAGGTCCTTTCCAACCCAATCAATTCTGTGATTCTGGGATTCTGGGATTTCTGGCTCAAACTGCACATGTAGGAAGCCTAGCTGGGGTGGGACTGGTTTGTATTTCACCTCCAGCAATTCAGGCACTTAAGCTTTTGGCATTCAGTCCTTGCTTCCTGTATTGTTAGAACCACACAGTTGCCTGGCATTGTGAATCTTGCTTGCCCAAGACTAGGGTCCAGCTATGCCGCTGTTCCTGTCTATCTCAATGGGTTGAGATTAACCAATTTCTTCTTTTTCTATTGTTTATCTGGAGAATACATCTGAGAGAAGGTCCAGCTCTATAGTATTTTTATTTGTAGACAATCCAAGTTTTAGATATTGCTAACATGTAACACATAGCCAGCTACTCATTTGATGGGTACTGCTTAAGTCCACTCTGAAAGAGACATCAATCTTCTTCACTCAGGCTTCTCTGAGGCCTTTCCAGTTGTCCTTTGCAGAGTGTAGGAATCTTGACTGGAGTTGGCAAAGACATAAATGAATGCAACATAGCCCATGACTGAGGGAAAGAATGGCATTGGATGATTAGCCTAATCAAGTATTTTTAGCTGCAGCTTCTCTGTGTAAATCATATGATGAGCAATGATCTTTCATTTGGTGCTTTGGCAAAAGGATGAGGGGCAGAGAAGAGGGAGGAGAACCTGCTGTGCTTGCAGGCAAGAACAGGGGAGGAAAAAGGGTGGCTGAAGGGGGCAGATATATTTGATGAGGGGAATACTTTCACTAAGAAGTGAAGGAGGAGTGAGGGCTTGACTGGTGCTTGCTGACTTTACCACAGGCTGTATTTATCCAAAAACCAGAGGGAGGTGGAAGGGAAGTTTCCTCCAGCAGAAAACCTGGGATGATTTACTTTCTGTTGGAGACCAATGTGTGAGGAGTTGTCTGTACCTGCCACTCAAGCACAAAGCTCCTGTGTGATTATGAAGACAGGTTATTAATACAGTTTTAAATTTGCTTCTATTGTTTATTTTTACAAATGTCTATGCTATATCGCTATATCCTTGGAAAAATCAATGTTAGCCAATGAAAGCTGAGCTGCAAAAGCAAAGTTTACCCATGAATGTAAAATGTCATTTTATAAAATCAGGCACTTAAAAATCATTATGATGAAGTGTGATTGGTTTCCAGATAAACTAATTACAGTATCTTCAAAACTGTACCTGCAACAAGGATGTATTTTCAGTATAGTTTTGGTGAAAAATGTGAATCATGGATTATTACAATTTTGGTTGGTTGGGGTTTTGTTGTTGTTGGGTTTTTTTGTGGTTTTGTTGTTTTGTTCTTTTTTTGTTTGGTTTGGGTTGGGTTGGGTTTTTGCTTGCTTTTTTTTTTAAGTGATGAGTTTTCCATTATTTGTTACAATTCCTTTAGGACAACACTGGAGTCTTGAGTGTTAAATGTATTCATGTGCTCTGGGGTACCTGCATGTAGTTTACTTGCAATTTATGGAAAAGAAGATAAGTGTTTGAGAAGGCTGGATGATACAGCCTTTGGAATTTGGAGGGAGAGAAATCTTTACAGCTAGATGTCACAGTTAAATCTTAATCACAGTCACACTGGTATAAACCCAGCGTAACTCCACAGGGAGCTTATCAGGGTTCTGCTCACACTGCTGCTGAATTAAACACAGCTTGTGCCTAGCATGTTGCAAGCCACCCTTTGGTGGAAATATTTTTTGGTAGATATATGCTGGTCCAGACAAAGTCACAGGCAGGATCCCAGTTGGCTCTTACAGTGCTATTTTCTGGTGCCCTGCTGGAGTTCCTGGTAACCAGAAAGCTTAATACAAAGCTATAGTACAGCTCTAGAAAACGTAGATCTAAGAGAAAAATGTCACTAATGAAAATACGACAGAAATATGATACTAAGATTAACAAATGTCATTAGTAAGGTTGCCAGCTCTGTCTAAATAGTGTTGTAATGATCTGTGGAAAAAATTAATAGAGTATTTCTGAAGACATTGCAGGAACTAGTCAATATAACATTTTATGGGTTTTCTCCTTTGTGTGCATATAGTCAGGGAAGAATATACCACATAGGAAAATTAATGTGCCTAATACATTTCACATCATGGCTATCCCTGGCATGCTTTCCATAGTTAGGTTAAAATTGTGTTCCATGGACTTACAGTACTTTCTTTGATTTGCTGCCAGTATTTACTTAAGCAAATTGAAGAGCTCATACTATACTAGGGTAGAAAGAGTGATAAATTACAAAAAATGCAGTAAATGTTAAAGCTACATTTTTTTTCCAGCAGAAATCTGAAGAAATTGCTCTCATGGCTGATAACTTTAACAGATTGGAAGGAAAACACATAATCACATGACACATAAGTGACAGCTTCTGATAGAGGAGACAGGTTCAAATATTTGCCGCATCTGAAGGGATTTTGGAGAAGTATTTTACTGGATTAATTAAATTGCAGTTCAGTAGTGTTCAAAACAAAGGCTTTGATTCACAGAAAAAGCTTACCACCAGTTGTGTTCAAATGTGAGAACCGAGAGGCTAAAATCTCCCTACAAAAAGTGCCTGCAGCTCCAGTGTTGACAAATTTCTTGTTGACAAATTTGTGTTGCTTTTCTTTGTTTCTGTATGTGTGGAAGAAATCACCACAGAAGGTGTATTTTCAGAGCCATGAGGCCCATAATACAGACCAGAGCTGAATTGTGAACTGGTACACTCTAATTTTGTGGCACCTCAAAACTAGATTTGGATAAAAGTTTTACAGTTTATTGGAATCTCTTTAAATGAAAAACGAGATACATAGTCAATTATTATAGGTTGGATATGTTATCTTATGAAGTTCAAAAGTCAAAATAATGTTAAATAGATTTATCGAGATATATGCTATCTGTGGATTTATACTTGCAGAAACATACTGGGTATGTCTGCAGTTACACTGGATAATCTGAACATAGGTATGCTACTTAGATCACATTAAAGTCAGGTGAATATTGTACAAAAATATTTAGAAATGCTCATTTCAACAAAAGAAGGAGCCAAATGAGGTGCAGAACTAATGAAGTCTGGTATTCCATTGCCTTGTTACCTCTAGGTGGAATCTTGGGTATTTGACTGAAGCTGTCAGTTCAATTAGATGGTATTCTCAGACCTTTCAATAATTTCCATGAATATGGGGGTACCTGATTACCTTTACTGAAAGGCTATTAATGGAAAATAGGCCTCATCACAGATACTTCTTATATTCTTGTACAAAATTCCATAAGAAATATGTGTTGTGAACAGACAACAGTATGAAAAGAGGACATTAGGAATTTTTTTTGGATTTTGCTCATCTCCATAATCCTTCCAGTGATGTAAGGATCAGGTAATATTGTCACCAGGTGGGGTGGTAAGACCAAATTCAGCCCTTCAATAGTAAATAGCACGTAACAAATAGCAAAAGAAAGAAATTAAGTGAATCATTTGAGAACAATCTAAACAGCTGAAATATGTTCACTGACACAGTTATTTGAACAATTGTGAGTAACAACCAGATGAATTAAAGTCAAAGTTTCTCCATAATAATTCAGAAAGAGAACAAAAGGCCTAATCCACTAAATAAAACATTTGCTATGAAAAGCTTGCCCAGCTCTAGTTCATATATTGTAAAAGGATGTTGGCTTAAGATATGCTTTATTACCAAACTCAGATAAGGATTCAGGGAAATGCTGCCTGAGGACTTCATTAAAGGAGCTATGAACTAGGAGATCTAAGAGTGGTCAATAGGTGAAACAAAGGTATTTTTATAATTTTATGACTTTAGAATAACAAGAAAAGGATGTAACCAGTGGAACTCGGGGGAGGAGACAGACAGAGAAAAGTCAACATAAGACAGAGTGCAAAAAGATAAAACATTTTTTGGCAAGCTCATTTCGACTTTTTAAACTGGGAGGGGGAACTACTATGGACAGTCTTTCTCTTCCACTATTATGCAATGACTTTTACCCCATTTTCCCTTGGTAGCCCTCTGTGTCAGTGGACACAGTTCAGCTCTGTGTGTAAATTGGCCCTGGCACATTGTGAGATCTCACCTGATTGAGGTCTGTGAGCTTGCTCAAAGCAAGCCCTGCTTCTGCAGAGTACTGGGCTATTCCTCCTGCTGTAGACAAATACATGTGGCTTAACTTAGTCAAGGTTATGTTGACCTTAACTAGTCAGTCAAGTGGATAATATTTTTGTGGGGAAGGAGGACTATGTGAGGCTGGATAATGTAAATCCTCTCTCAGGTTGCCTGGGAGGTCACAAAGAATGCTCTCACACACACACAAAAGTAGGAATGTGCATTTTCAAGGAGTGTTCATCACTGTGTTAATTTCTGGTGGAAGACTTGCAGGGCATTAAAGTCAATGTAGCTTGGATCCAAGTCTAAGTCAATCAATTACAGTGCATTTTCTGCTAAGCAGGACTACAGATTTTCCAGTTCTTCCACATGCAGCAATTTTATGGATTTCAGGATATAACTGGGAAGGGATCATAGGTTTGTCCTGAAAATTGCAGTCCTTTGAAAAGGAAGCTTTATTAATTTGTAATCATATGCACATCATTTGCAAATCTTAGACATCTTCTGTGGAGCAGTCTGTGGACAGTGCCAGGAGTCCTGTAAGCTTAGGTAGGTCACCAATCACACCTACAGGAAGGCACTTTCTTTTAACAGCTGCAAAAATCACGATGAACAATGAGACAGGTACCTCTTTAGTGGATGGGAACTCTCATGAGAAGAAGGATCTCCACTAAACAAGAATTTTTGAGGATTTATTTGATAAATTTCTCCCCAGTTCTCTTCCACTTTCTTGGTAATTCGGGGGCTCCTGAGATCCCTTCAGTGCTGGATGGTATGTTCAACACACAGGGTTTCATGCACAGCAAGATACCTGAGGAGCTGTAGTTAGTGGAGAAAGATCTTTTGCTTAAAGACCGATTTGTATCTTTATTTTCACTTGATTTTTGCAGCTAACTTGAGCATTGATGTCTCCAGTTCCTCTTCATACTGTCCAAATTTGCCATGCTTACTTATGGTACTTTTGCAGCTTCCATGAAGCCATTGAAGGCTGAAAAGGACATAGATGAGTGCAGATTCATGGTATGTGTTCTGTCTGGTTTTAGATTCCAGATTACCTCGTCTCCCTGCCCCTGCATCCAAGACACAAACTAACTTCATGGTTCTGAGGACCAGACAAATTTGGGGAGGGAACAGGCTGGTCAAATGAAAAAAAAAAAAAAAACCAAACATGCTGAAATCCAAAACAGTCCTCCCAAAAATCCAAAGCAAAGCACAAATTCAATTACACTATAACTGCTCTGTGACCTTTCACAGGTGGGAGTTGAGGAATTAAGGAAACTTTAGAAAACTGAGGTCATGTCTGCTCAGCCTAGACATTAAAGATCCTGTAGTGCTTTTCATACTAGTGGAGGATTTACCCTCATGTCCTGACCAAAACGTAACCTTTTCCCCAGAGCAAAGGAGCATCTGTACTCTGATTAGAGTCTCTTCATCCTGGAAGCATCTCTATTTTGATGATGCAGTCCACAGAAGGACTTGAGTATTGAAAAGGGCTTTGCACATAAAAGCAATATTCCCATGTTTGTGCAGAGTGTGAAATAGCTTATGGCCATGCCTTGTGAAGGCATGTTCCCTTGGAAAGGGAAATATTTTGGGATCCTTTTTGAGATAATTTTCATTATTTATTATTAATTTATAGGGATGGCCAGCAGTACAAGCAACAACATGTAACAGCTGTTGGACTTGATTGAGCAAACATTCTCATTTTACACAAGGGGACAATTCTTTTGACTTCATCAGAACTGTTATCAGTATTGGTGATATTTACCAATATTAAATTCAAGTTGGGAAAATAATTTCAGTGAGAAAAATAACTTGCAAGTATACAGTTAAACTTAGAAGAATATTTGCAGAGTGTAGCTTTGATTTATCATTAGTGTTTGCCAAGTTCTGTGCTAATGGGTCAGCATTTGTCTCTCCTACTTCCTAATTTAAAAAAAATCCCAACACATTTTATTTCATCTTTTAAAACACTTTAACACTAGGGATCAAAATAGCTTGGACTTCTGCACTAAGTTATACCAGAGAATAATTTTTGTTGCACTGTAGCATAGGCTTTGAATCGTTGCTGTTTCAATACAAAAATAAAAACCGTTCACTTAATGTGTAATTAATAGTTTGGCATTTCCGTAAGGCTTTACCCAGGACCCTTTCTGTTTCTGTTTTGTATTACTGAACTCCCTTGCTAAATATTTCCAGATCATATAGATTTAGATAAGACATGTTCCAGAACTTACAACATTTTTTATTTTGACTTTTACAGTATTTATTAGTGTAATGAAAATAATACTTTGACAAGTCCCCAAATAAATGGTAATATTCACCCCTGGATAGCTAAGTGAAATGTTCAGTGCCTGCAGTCCATGGGTTATTTAACTGCGTTTGCATTTGAGACATAAAAAATATGACAAAAATTTTAGTGCAGATCCATTAAAAGCTTATGACCCTCTCCTTTGACCAAGATGCTGATCCTGTAGGTTGAGTAACACTGGAGGACGTTGGCAGATATGAGAAATGCCACTGAAATCCATGAAGCTCCCCTGGGGGTACAAAGAGACTACAGGACTGGGACCTGGTGTAGGAATGTGATCCTTACAAGCAGCTTTGTGGAATTCTGCAGGATCACTCTTACCTGCTTCTATGCATAATAAAAAGGTTCATGAAGAACAATTTGGTGAAAAATATGTACCTCAGAAATGGAATAGCTGGGAAAATATCAGAAATTCATAGATGTAAAATCATCAATTTTGATAAATGATATGAACTACTGTATTGCTGCAGATAAAGAATTTTACCCACATTCACCAATAGGTATGAAGATATTGAAGCCACTTTTATGCTTAATACTGTATAAATGGGAACTAATTCTGACAAGCATGGAAAGGCCCATTTCTGTGTAACAGATTGTGTGCTTAAGGCCTGTAAAACTTTAAAGGTAACATTTGTCATCTTTGTTAAGCTTTAAACACACCTTTGAGACTATTCAAAAATGAGGGAGCCTTTGGAATCCAGGCTGGAGCTCAGGTTGTGTGTGCATACAAAAAAAGGGGGGGCTTTGTACAGCTCTTTGGCCAAAATGAGCCCATTTTTTTCCTTTAGGGGGCATATCTCAACTTCTGGTTCCCTAGCTGTATCTTCTGGTGGATGAGAGTCAAGTTGTCTTCACCTCCAAACCATTTTGACACCCACACAGAGTTACAAGTTAATTTTTAAAAAGAGAAATACCAGTTCAAAACCATGAGTTGATGAGTCTCTGTTAGAGAATATTCAAAAATCATGTTTCAACATTTCCCAGAGCAAGTATTCCTTTTACTAAATGAAAACCTTCAACATGAAAAATAATCATTTTTTAATCTCAGCCCCCCCCAAATTTTCCAAACTAGAGTAAAACTCCTAAGTTTATGCTCTTTCCAAAGTTCAGTTAACTATTCCATATATTTACTGCTTGTCTAAAAACTGTCTGAGTTTCACCAGGTTTGCTACACAATGCCTTCACCTAAGTAAGGCTGAGAGGCAAAAGTGTGTTTTCCTGACAAAACTACTTGAAATATTTTAAGTAACTTTAGAGTATTTTTCTCCTCTTGGTCCATCCAGAATAGACCACATTGAATGTACATTCAAATTTTCATATCATTAGAACATGCCTACTTTTTCATTAACACATCCGCAGAGTTGGTTGTGATTTGTTTAATGTGAAGCTTCATAACCCAAAGAAATCCATTCCTGCCAATCTTTTCCCAGTATATGCTTCAATGTGCCTGACTGCACAAACACATGGAGAAATTTGGGCATAATTTTATATTCATTCTATGCACACCTTATGGTTTTTTTTTTTTCAATATATGGAAGAGCGATCATTCCTTGTTTGATATCACTGGCACCATCTGGGAATGATCGTAGCATCTATGATTGGAAATCCCATGCTTTTACTCTCCTATACAAGTGTGTGCTGGTCTACACATTGCCTCAACCCTTTGCAAATAAGTTATTGCTATAACAGCTCTATAGAGTTATTGCCTTTTTTCAAAAGCAATGCACCTTGCAAACTAATTGGCTCTGAATGTAATGAATTTGAAAAGAAATTAGCTAACTCTCAAGTCCACTGTTCACCATGTGTATGCAGAACACATAAAATTTATCATCTCTTTCTTTCCTCTGGTTACTTTTTCACCACAGTTACCATTATGTGATGGATCAGTGGTGTTACATGAAATACATTTCTTGATAATTAAGAAGCTAAGTAAATAGTAGGTCATACTTGTCTGTTTATGTGTACAAAAAATTAGCAATATTTTTAATTGCTGAATGTCTCCTTTGAAACTAAAAGATTAAACCTCTCTGATTTGGTGTGACTAAAATAATAAATGTAAGATTAAAGTATGATTTAAAATCTGATACATGGCTCACCAGTACCATTAATACATTATAAAGTCTCCTCACAATCACAGTTTCAACATTCCTATTGACAGGTAAACTGCTATTGGCATCTCTGTGCAAGTTATGCTTTCTTTGTTTTGTTCTGGATTCCTCTAGGATTTATGGGAGGAATTTGGGACTCTTCTGTGGGTACGTGCAACAGGAAAATGACTGGCAAGGGGGTAAAAATGTAAAAGAAGGACCAAGTAAGAGCAGTAAGAGAGAACTGGAAGGGAAAAAAGGGCAGGTATTAAATCCCTACTGAGCAGGTAAGGGAAATTACTTTCCAAGCAATCAAGCTACCATTCTGTGTTATTTTCCAAAACTCTTATTTTAACTACTGTTACCTCTAGCATGTCAAAATAGATGAGATAACTCCCATGACTTCAGTGAGAACATGATGAATTGGGCCCTAAGTACAGCTGGAAATCCCACTTTTTGCATGTTTTGAAGGTTACATATTCAGTTTACACTGGCCATGTGTACAAAGTTGAAGTACACTGTTTTATCTTTAAAAAGGACAAAAAAGTTATCAAAAAATCAATGCAATTCTTTACCTCTGAGA
Organism: Myrmophylax atrothorax; assembly: GCA_026770055.1. Classification (NCBI taxonomy): domain Eukaryota; kingdom Metazoa; phylum Chordata; class Aves; order Passeriformes; family Thamnophilidae; genus Myrmophylax; species Myrmophylax atrothorax. Next base: position 130,027,044 of record JAOXXN010000395.1, read on the forward strand.
TAGTTTTGAATTTTCAAGACCCTCATCTGAGTTTCTAGGTTATACATATTTTTGTGTCCTACTGGTTGGAAATATTTGTATCTGAACTAGGGCCTATGATATGCTGCAGCTTCTGCTTCCCTGAAGTTTTATGACTTCAGAGTAGGCAGCATTTGAGTGTGTGGGAAACTTTGCTCAGCTGTGCTGGTGGCAGGCATGTTCGGCTTGTTTAGGTTTGTGTAGAAACCTCCAGATGCAGCATGCTGTTGATACCAGAAGGACTTGGAAATCTTTCAGCCAGAGTTACACTGGAAGAAGGTCTTGATTGATTGTTTTGTTGAAGAGCAGGAGGATCACAGATGAACAAAACAAATGGCTTGTTATCCATAAAAAAAATAGCTCATTCAGCTGAGCTATGTGAGTAGGACAAAGGGAAAGGCAAGATGGAACAAAAAGACTACATTTACTTAGACCTGGTAACAACACAACTTGAGGTAACTGTTGTCTAAGGCTAAGGGGTGAAATATGGTCCAGGGTTAATTCAATTGCAGATTTCTGTGTGGTCTAGAGTCCTGTTTTCAACAGCCTGTGCTGGTTTAAAGGTAAACCGGCAGGAGAAATGAATGCAACACAAAAGAGAGTATAAGTCAGGGTTACAATTTAATAACAATATTACAATAAATGCAATGGCACGAAGAGAAAAATTGGTTTTGACCCACAAAACCCCAGAAGTATAACCTAGCACCCTGGGGCACAACCACAAAGGGGTTTGTTAGCCCCGTGCTGAACCCTCTGTGGTTCCTCCAAGTTCAAAGTAAAAGTCCGAAGTGGAAAACCTGTTGGTGCAGCTGACAATTGCAGTCTGGTGGAGAGTAGTGGTTGCAGGCTGGTTGAAAGTGGTGGTCTCCTCCTGTCAAAGTTTTGATCCTCCTCTCAATCCGACAAGTGACCCCTGAGGTCTTCTTACCCCAAGATATGTAGCCCCAGGTCCAGGTGGGAGCACCCAGTCCCTCCCCCAGGGTGCAGAGTTACACAATGGGTGATCTGACTCTGTGAGTCAGGGGGTATTTTTGGAACCATTGATGGCCCATTAGCAGACACGCCCCCTCAGGCTGGGTGTGAAGGTGCTAACGACTGCCTGGAGGGGAGTTATCACAGCTCTTACCTCACAGATGTCTTTCACACCCAGCTCACAACCTGAGGGGTCAGGTGTGCCCTGGGCAGCTGCTGTAAATGGTCCATTGTTCTTCGGAAATGAATAGAGGGGTAGAATACATAACTTTGATCACTCCCACACAGTGATAAACTGGTCCCACCTGCTGAACTAGGACATAGCCTTTTCACAAGTCTTGTCCTAAGCCCATTAACTCCTCCTTTGGAGAATAGCTGAGAGTAGGAGAGCATAAAGCCTACATAAAGCCTATTCTTAGGAATCAAGAAATCAGAATCCTTTTTGTTTAGAATTATATAATCATTTACGTTGGAAGAGATCTCTGAGTCCAACCATTAACCCAGCACTGCAGTATTCACCACTAAACCATGTTCCCAAGTGTTTCTGCCTCTTGCATTTATTCATGTTGCAGGTGTATTCAAGGGAATGGCAATTTATGGTACACACTACAGATGTGTTGAAAGGGGTCTTTTTGAAGAGTATGTCCATGCAGCATTCTAACAACAGCAAATTAGACATGCTCTACAGGACTAATTCAGCAGAGAGATTAAAACAGATCTGGAGGCAGTCATAACTTCAGAACATGTGGAGAATAATACAGATGAGCAAGCGGTCATCCTATTTGCCTCCTTTCCAGGTCCTCCAGGCTTGCTTTCGGTATACTGGAACTGCTACATTTTTTTGGCAAGACATCAGTTTTGCAAGTGGGCTTGAGAGAGAACACATCACAATAAAATCCGAAAACACTTGAACAACTAGTTGCATGGTTTACCCTTGTGGTCTTTTTCCTGACATCCTAATGCTTGACTGAAATCTCTGAATTAAAAAAAGGGAAGTCTGAGCATCAAAAATGCCAGCAATGTGTCACAGAGTCACATGAGAGGCTTGAAGGCAGAAAACAGTGCCTTTGCTGAATGCTTAACTACTGTTTCCCAAGCGAAAACAAATGGCACTTCTATGCTGATCACAATTATGCTGTTATAAATCTACTGATTTCTTCTGCATTACTTTGGATTTACAGCTTTGTAACCAGTCTTACAGTCTTTTTGGGTCTGCTGCTGCCAAGGAATTGTATTTTCTCACCAAAGCACACTCAAGAGACTTCTCTCTATGTTGTCACACAGCAAGTGGCCTATCTTCTGAAGATGAAGCATAAAGATACAGCATGTCCAATTCCTGCTTCTTTTAGTGAATACTTTGTATTTAGTCAGGAACAAAAATTTAGTTCTAACTGACGTATGATTGAGATCTGATTTGCAACCTTCTATTTTGATTTTGAAGTTTTGATTTGACAGAGAAACCCACTGGTTTCAGTGTGAAGCTTATCTGTATCAAAGCCTGGTCATAAAGTGTCCCACCTCCTGTACCACAGCAGTGTTCCACAACAGCCACATATGTTTAGTTTCTTATTAATGATCTGCATTGTCTTTCCCAATAGGTTGAAGCTCTAGTCCACTGCTCACACTGACCTCACAGACTGATAACTCTTTCCCACTTTTCCTTCATTGCTCTGAAACCTTCTTTAGTGCAAATTATTTTTTCATCCTTTCTTCTGTGTTGTGGCCACAGAGAACTGTTCATCACCTCTGTCACCAACAGCCTTTTTCATACTGGAAGACTGTTATCATGTGCCCCTTTAGTCTTCTCTTTTCTAGACTAAACAAACCTAGTTCCTTCAACTTTTTCCTCATAGGTCATGTTTTCCAGACCTCTTAACATTTTTTTTTTTTCCCCCTGTGTAAAAGAGTAGACAGTTATTCTGGGAAAGTTATTTCCCCAGCATTTGGCCATAGTGGGTTCCTGCTGTGAGAGGATTTCTTTCTTTCTGGAGAGAGTTACCCACCTTTGGATTAATGTTAGACTGGAGGTCTCATGTTATCTATTGTCAACTCTGTGATCACTGTGCGGAACAGAAAATGAAAGTAGAATGGTGAGGAAGTATTAATGAGTAGGGGTAATGTGTGCTTATGTGTGCCAAGTTGTGCAGATTTAGCATACAGATGAGTGATTGATAAGTCACAAATTTTATGGTGTCGAAGATGTCATCTCTAGAAAAACCTCCTTTAAGAGGGAAGTTAGCAGGAACCCTTATTGGAAGACTCTGGAGAGTGAATGCAATGGAGTCATGGAGCATTGGTGGTGATGATTTGAACTAGGAATTGGTGTTTGCATTGCTAGAGGGAAAGCTTTCTCTACAGTGGAGTGGAAACATAGTTTCTCCCTTTGACTTCTTTTCCCTTACACTTCGTAACAGTGATAATTTTGGAGGAAGAACTGGTCAGGCTTCACTCAAGAGTCCGGAGTTAACCTGACTCTTCTAGCTTAGGAGTTCTGTGTTCTGATTTTTGTACCTGAAGCTTGAACTACTCTTTCCTCTGTTACTCATTTTAATGAAGTGCATTGTAAAATGCAAGAATGATGAAAAGCCTCTTGAAGTTCAGGATTTACTTTAATATAAACCAATAGACCCTAGCCCTGGGATCCCTTAGCCCCATGACTAGTCAAAATAAAGTGTGAGGTTATATTAGAATTTTCACATTTCCATTCCATGGGGGTGGAAGACTGAAAACTGTCTTCAAATATCTCCAAATCCATTATCACGTTTAGTCGTCATCATCATCATCAATTATTGCCCTTAGTTTGATACATCAAATTTGCCATAATTTCTGAGTCTAGCACTGCTGAGTGAGTGCAGGCTATTGATTCTGGCCTGCAGTATGTCTGTGACAATCACACAGCAACTACTCTAATGAGTAACATTTGCCACAGTCTTAAATGCTGTTGGGAAACACAAATCCTGATGGATTTGTCCTACAAACTTAGAGTTGGCTCTTAATTAACTCAATTAATTTCAGCTGAGCTTAAGCCCTGCTTACGCTGGCCAGGACAAAGAGCTTCACCTCTGCTAGAGGACAGAAATAAGCCTACTTCCAGCTGAGATGGTTTGGGAAATGTTTTCACAAACCTGTGTGGATAGTGCCCAACTGTTTCAGAATCTCATTTACAAACTGCATTCTCCTTCAGGAACTGGTGACCCTGTTTAAAAATGACTGAAAGGGCCACTTGTGTCATAGTTTACACTGACAGAGCACAAAGCCAACACTATCCAGTGGGGTGCAGCTACAAACCAGTCAAAGCTTGTTGGATGCTGTGTGAGCTGGGAATAAGGAAAGCAGAAGCACTGTCTCTGCGCTTCCTTTGAGGCCCAGTGGGAGGATTTGCCAAGAGAAGAAAGCTGTGGGGCTGACCAGGAGGAAGTGTGAAGAAGCCAGAACAGAGGTGTAGTCATTTTTCCAAAAGGTAATGTAGTAATGGACATCCTTGACCTCGATGGTATGATGCATCTTAATGCCTTCCATATACTACTGCAGGAGGGAATTTATGCAAGGCTTTGGAGATAATTCAGAAAGCCACCAAAGAGATCTTATGAATCCTTCTTCAATCCAGTAGCTCCTGGACACATCTGCAGTCTGACTGCCTGAGTCTCCACATTGATCCTGAATTGTTGATCCCTTTTGCAGCCTGAAAGAAAGCCACAGGATTTCTAAACAGGGTTGTTCCTTCAGAGTAATTTGTATCTTCTGTTTTCTGTGTTTGAATGATAAATGCAGTCATACCCATGTAATATGGTTGACAGGGCTCCCTGAAGACTGCAAAGATCCTTCTAACCTTCTGCCATTACGTGATTATTTTTACAAAATTCCTGTTCATTCAGAGGGTGTTTACTTTGCTGTTTTATGTTTTTGCAGAGTGAAGATACTTATCATAAGACTGCAGTCTAATGCATTCAATTAAATAACCCTGTTCACATTCACATACAAGAGTGGCCAATTCAGGAGCTGCTAGCTGAAAGAGCACGTCATTGATTGCATTGCATTAAAGTGCAGTATGCTAATAAATACTCATTTTTCCGTCACTGGTAGGATTAAAACTTCTGGTGCCTACTTTGGCAACAGGAAGGATGGCTTTATGGAAGGATGTGTAAAATAAAAACCAGTTGCTGACGATAGGAAGGCAGTTCAGCTTTCTGCCATGAAAAATAACTTACAGAATCAAGAAAAATGTCTGTGTTTTTTACCGACCACTGGTGCAGGATGCTATGGTCTATCAGTTGTTAGCATAGAACTTCAACAAATCACATAACTCTTTCAACCTTTCTACTTTAACTGTGCAAATGAAAAAGTAACTGTAAATCTTGTTGACAATTACTTCTATATCTATTGGCAGGCAGTCAACTTTGGCCTGAACAACATGGGAACAATATGTGCTGCACAGCCAATGCCCATTAATTGTCTCTTTATTTTCTCCTGTGACTTGTAGAACACATTTCTCCCAGGTGATCTGCTACTTTAAACATTAGTACAAGTTTGTCTGGCACAGAATGCCAATAATTTATGAGTCAGATTCTGGTTTTCAGAAATATTTATGGTGTGCTCTGATGCAGAGCACGTTAGATACTCTAAGTACAGATGAAAAGGTAGGAAAAGTTATTTTCTTTTTAAATTACCTTAAAGCAATTAAAAATTACTTATATTTTTCTATGTACTGTTTCATCAGCTGACACAGACCCAAAGCCTGCTTTTTTTCCTCACTCTACATATGTGTGCTCATTAGTGGATGGCACAAGGATACAGTAAAAGCAATTTCCAGATACTATCTTCCCTGTGGCACAGGACTGCTCTCTGGGTTGCCTTGCCACCCTGACTCCTTGATGTACTGCTGTCCTGATTAATCACTGTTATTTTAGTTTCTGTAACTTCTCCAAGACCTCTCCCCCATTTCTGGGAAGGGCACTGTGACAGTAGGCAATAATAAGTGCTTGGCTGCAGTGGATGCTTTTCTAGTGGGAACAGCTGACCTTCAACTTGCTACGTCTGAACTAGTCTGTCAGTGCTGAATGCTTTATAACACTTATTTAATGAGCAATCTCTTCTCAGCTGTCCCAAAGACTTAATAGCAGAAGCTGTAGCAAGATCTCCTATCATCATCTTTTTTTTTGTTCCAGATGCACTGCTGAAAATGCACCAGTGTTTTATGTAGTCTTGTTACAGGTAAATCCAAGTAACCCACAAAAGCAAATGAGGAGGAACAAATATTGCCTGAGTTCTACCTCTTTAATATTTTTCATTCAATTTTATTGTACAGTTTATTCACTGGAAACCTCATGACGCTTGGAAAATATTAGGCTATTCTAGTTAAATATTAAATGAAGGTTCAAACTATCATTTAGGCATGAAGTAGAGTTGAATCAAGTGTCCTTTACAATTCTAAGGATCAACTGCAATCTCGGGCTCTTGGATCTGGAATTTGGAATCAGACTTGGCTGTTGTCTTTCAGCAGAGTAAGAAGAAACTTTTTTTACTGTGGGGGAAACAAACTCCATTTGAGGTACCTGCACTGTATAATTTTCCTTGTTGAGGGATCTTCTCTTCATCAGTAATGTCCTTCCTAGCGCTTTACCTGTGTTCTTTACTGATCACTAGTGCAGGATGCTACTATGGTCTGTCAGTTTCTGCTGCTTTGTTAGTATGTCTGTCTTTTCCAGAAGGCTCTGGAATATTTACACTTTTCAGCACAACGTGGCTGCTTGCTGATTTTCAGAAGGAAGGCATAGGAATCTTGCTGTGGATCATAACAAAGACTCAAGCTAGATAAAAAAAGATTTTGAAGAAAACTGATGGCCAACCTACCTAGTTCTACTTTTATTCTAATATGGTAGTAACTGTCACTCTTGTATTCCTCGGTGTTTGTGGTGGAAGGGAATGTTGTCCACAAAGCAAATTGAAAACTCCCATGAACTTCATTAGAGGATCCTGGCCTGTTTCAGTGTGTTTTCTGGCAATTTTTTAGTTTTAATATCTGGATAATGCTGCACTAGGTACTATGTTTGGCCCGTAGCTACATCAATTGATTACAATTTTTTTTCTTACCTTCAAACTTGAATAATCCAGCTCAAGCCTGTTTGAAGACGTGAGAACATTGGAAAAGATGGATTGTTTGCTGTTGTGTTGTGTCCTTTCTTGTTCCTATTCAGCTGTAACCAGAGACACCCGATACCTTTTGTGAGATCATTTAGTGCTTAAGTTGTCAGTGAGAGTAAAGCAGGTTCGCACGATCCTGCTAGTAACCTGGTAACCTAGCAGTAGGTTTATACTCGTGTGTGTGTGTGTGTGCGTGTGCGCGTGTGTGAGTGCGTGCGTGTGTGTATTAGATTTATCTCCCTCAAAAGTGCATGAGTGCTAGTGAAATATTTAGAATATTATATTCTCAGACTTGAATATAAGGCTGGACAGAGAAAGTACACCTGGATTACAAAGACACTTACAGACCTGTCATGATTCTCCCTTCATCTTGGCTCGTTTAGTTAAGCAGATACAACTTTAGTTGCAATGTCCAGTGTTGGAGTTTAGGGTACTGCTCTGGAGGGCAGCACGGACAAAGCCAGGCTCCTGTGCCCCCTCTCTGACAATGGCTATAGTCTTCCAAAGAGGTAGCTGGGCATGCTCACTAATACAGTCTGTCTGAACTAGAGTATCCTAATGAGAAAAGAAAAACGCTTATCCTGCAGTACTGTGTCTATGGATGAATGTCATGATTCCCAAATGCTTTCTTATTTTTTACTTTTATTCAGCAACCCTCAGACGCCTGTGTCTAATCCTGCAGAAAAATCTACCCCACAATATCTCAAAAACTCACTTATAAGTGGTCCCACCTTGTCAGGTTCGTCAGAGCTTTTCCAGCCCTCTTCCTTACCCTGCCTGAGCTGAGGGTGATGTTGGACAACCTGCATTGTTCCTCCTGGAGGATTGTGGAGCACTGCATCCTGGAGTATGATGTCTCTCTGTTCTTCAACCCATTAAGCAGAGGCAGGTAGAAATTTCTCCATGGTCACAATCAAAAACTTCAGGAGGAAACTGTCTTGCTCAAATTGGCATCTAAAAAAATGTGGCTTTTCCAAAAGTGCCTAATTTTTACAGCTCCATAAACTCTCTTGGGAAATTCTTTTTTCTGAGCATCTTAGGGTGTCAAACTGAGGCATGGGAAGTCTGAGTGAATCTCTGAATGCTTTTTTACTCCTGATATTCACCTATCTATAAAAGCGTTTATTTCTGGTGCTGAATATTAACCCCATTCCCATCTCCAAAACAGCCAAATACATTGTAAAATCAAGTTTTCAATGCTGACACTGGCTTTGAAGAAGATTAGAGCCAGTAAAAACAGTTACTGCAGCATTCAGATGAAATATCTGATATGCAGTAGCTTTCCCAGATGTATAGGCACAAGGAGGATGGCTGGGTTCACATATTTTCTCACACATACCCAATGGAGAAATCCCATGTCCCACTGTAAATGTAAATATCCAGTAATGTTATATAAAGTTATGGCTTTCCCTAGAGAATTTTTGCTTCATAAATTTTTGGCACCTCTGGATGGATGCAATGTTGCTCCTATGTGTTAAGTGGAAACAGGGTCTATTGCTGTCAGACTGCTACACTGAAGCCTTGAGTAATAAGGGATATGTTATTAATGGACACAGAAATACACTTGCCATGTATTCCGAGACTTAGAATTTAAAATGTGACTGAGTATCACCTTTGAATAAAGTATTGCCTGCTGCCTGTATTGTATAACACAGGACAGGATTATTGCTTCACCAGAACACAAGAGACTAGTTGCAGCGATGGCCTGTGAGGTTTGTGTATCACAGACTTGTTTTGGCTTTAGATATTTCATTTAGCTGATGTGCATGACACCTTTCCTGTCTGATCTGCAACATAATGAAGGTGTATTCTCTCTTATTGTCTCTGACCCAGCTGGAGTTCTCCACAGAGGACATTTATTTGCCATGGGACATAAAAGCATCAAAGGATCTTGTGTTGGTGATATATTTAGTGTTTTTATGTTGTTGGAAATTTTCTCATTTAAACCTCTGGGCACTGTATTTGCTTATCTTTTGTTAAATTACTTTCCTCAACAAATATTTCATATGAACTTGACAATATTTTACATAGCTCCATCTTAAAGACTGACTGATGAATCCTTTGTATCTATGTTCAGACATCTGCTGGCTGAAAGAGGACATTCTCAAACTGTGTAAGGACCCCTGGATACATGTCTCACTGCCTCGGCTGGAGCTGGCACCTGGTTTTTGGACATCTTGGTGCCCTTTCCAATGGGGACATCGAAGTCTGGGATCATTCCAAATGGAAAAACCCATCACAAGCTAGATCAGCAGTTGAGATCCATGGTGCTGACATGGAGGAACTGGATGTGGTTACTAGGCTGATTCTAGGTATAGGATCTTCAGAAACCTGGGTGAGCTATCTACATGTGAGTCTGTCAGCACTAGGAGTTTGTCCAGAAGTCTGAACTTCCCTCATCCAGGTTCAACATGCTTTGCACTGACCCTGTGATGTTTGTGTATGTCACATGAACACAAAGCAATTTGGTTTGTTTGGCAGAACAGAGCTGGGATTGGAGTATCAAGGGGCAGAGTGATCCTCCTGTGCCTCTATCAAATATATCCTAACAGGGATTGTTGCCACTAGTAAAAGTAACCCGTAGAGATGACAAACAGCACACATACACTTCACAGGTTAAAAGTATGTGTCTGTAATAGTATCACTCTATGGTGCTTATAAACATTCTGGAGAACCTAGCTAAAATTTATGACACGTGAAACACAGTGTTAAGGCATCACTGAGCCACCACTGTTTTAAAAATCTGCCATCCCCTTTACTTGTAAGTCTAAACTGTTTTAAATGTATTTACACCCCATCATTTCCTTAGGGACCTGTTTTCCCTAAACTAATGAGGCACTAGTGCAAGAGCTCTGCTGTTATTCCTGGCAAAGACCATTTTGACTCAAAGGCATACTTCACTGCTTTTTTTCTTCAGTAGCCCAGTGCAAATAATAAACAGGAGGAAATACATAATTGTTTTAAATATGGGAGACAAATTGCAGGACTGTGAAATGTTAAAAAAAAATGCAAATTGAAATGCATTCTACTACACTTGTTCCCATGATTTTTCCACTTGTTCCCATGATTTTTCATATCTTACTCTTCTCACCTATTTCAAAATTGCACATGTACTTCACTGAAGTTCAGATCAATCCAACAACAACCACGGAGCACACAACCTTGCAAGAGGGAAATAACTCGATTGATATTCCTCATTGTGTCCAAAGGGCTCATATCTAATTTCTCTTCCCTTGGTTAACAGTGTACCACACAATGGATTTTTCACATAACATTTGAGATACCAAAGTACACTGTCTGCTGCCAAGACATACAGGACTTTCTAAGCAAGTGGTAAGCTTAAGGTCAACTTTTAAAAGTAAAAAGCCAAAGGCTTCAGTGATTTTGTAAGTGCTGAGTGAAGGTTCTGTAAAGGGACTGAGCACTGTATACATCCATGTACAAAATTGCATCAATTTGCAATCCAAAACATAGTCCATGCAGAAAATGAACTCTACCCCAGCCAAAACCAGCACACACATAATTTCCCCAAAGCTAAAAAGCAAATGCGCCAAAGCTGAAACTAGAACCTGGGTGTCTTGATTTGCTGGTCAGATACTTTAACTAAAAGACCACCCTTAGTCCTGTGGAGAAGAAGTAATTATTAAACATAGGAGAGATAATGTGCAGAAATAGTGATGAAACTAGAGCTATATGACAGGGTTTGCTTGCTTTCTCTTTTACCCCATTCATCCCAGTTTTATTCTAGTTTATTTAAGCACTGAGAGGAGTACAGTCCTTTATCTGTAAGCCCTCATGAATGTAGAGCAACCAAATCAAACAGAGGTGGAGGTTTCAAGCATGAAATGTCCCTGTACATTTCACAAGCAGAGGTGACTAAGAGGAAGAATCCCACACAAGGCTAAATTGTCAATGGATACAGTTTCAATATTAATGGATTTCTCCTCTGACCTTTTTTTTGCTCACCATGTCACTAAACCAGTTGCTGTTACGCGAGGGTATGCTGATGCTTCCATGTTAATAGCTGCTCATTTACAGAATTCTACTTAGAGAAAATCCATCTGAGACATGAGATAAGCATTAGTGCAAATACTAAAAATTCTACATAAGTAACTTCCTGGCAGCCAGGCACCAAGATGCCCAGTGTGGCGCTTTAGGGAGGCCATGAGCTCCTGCAGCCTGGCAGAGGTCAGGCAGCGGCTGCAGGTGATAATGTGGATGGGTAGAAAAAAAGCAAAAGTCACAGCAAGCCCCATTCTCACCACTCTTGTCTCATCTTTGGGTGCACACTGTCTCTGGCGATCACAGCATGTAGGTTTCCCTTTTCTCTTGGTTCAGGCTTGGCCTGCAGGGTGAAAAAGGAGAGAGCTTCTTTCTTGGGTCTTTGCCCTGAGCGGAACCAGAAAAAATCCAAGATTTGGTCAGTTTGGGGCACAGCCTCCACCCCAGTGTTCTAGTGGCTTTGCTTGCACTGGGAGAAGATGCCAGAAAAACATCATGGTAAGCTGTATCTTCTGAAAAGTATGGAGCCATGCACATGTGCACACACACACACCGTGAGTGCCCCTTCTTGTAGGCAAGTGTTTCATTGCAGACACAAGGGTGAGATGTGGATGGGGCTGGAGGGGAGAGCAGGACCACCACTTAAGTCAGCAGCCTCCAGGACAGGAACAGTAAATGCCCACTAAAGCAGGCAATTATACCAACAGGGTGGATGACATGATTTTGGGGTTATTCAGGAAAAACCCCATGTATTTCCCAGACTTACCCAGGTCTTACCCCAGCTTGTCACTCACTGTGATCCTACATAGCCCTTGATATGCTTACTTTTATTTTTTAACTCTCATCCATTCTGACTGACAGAAGTGTGGCCAGAAAACAGGAGTCTGGTTTCCTTTCACACCTTCCTGCAACCTCAGCCTCATCCTGCTCAGTGTGGAGTGGAGTAATCAGTGCTGTGGGGCTGCTACGAGTAGTGGATTAAGGATGTCTGACTGCACTGTGGGACTAAAAGCCACCTTGGAGGGACACTGAGGCAGGGCTGCACGAAGGGGCAGAGAACACCTTTGGGAGATTTACTCCCCTACTTAGACCCTTATAATTTTTTTTCCCTTACCATTGCAGAAAAGCAATTCAATAAATCACCAAAAAGTGCCTGATATGCTCACAAGGAAAAACCATTACCTGCAGGTTTTGTGCATGCATACAGCATCATATCTACATTACAAATGTCACAAACAAATCTTAGAATCAGTCTCCTTCATTTTTTCCAGATGGCAAAAAACCAGCTTTCTACAGCTGCTCCTTAAAACATATTTTTACTTAAATAATGGTGTTCTGCTGAACAATGGTAGTCATAGACAAGTAATAATGCTGGAGACCCACTTTTCACTGGTTTAACTGACTACTCAAGACACAGAGAAGTGATGAATTTTGAATACAGGCTCTGCCTTTTCTTTTTCGTGTAATTGATGCTCACAAAAATTGTGTAGAACAGTTTGTCAGATGTGGCAGCATTTTTCCCACCCTGAGTAAAGGCTTTGAATTTATTTTTTTTATATTTTAAACAAAGTAACACTGAGCTGGAGAACCAGAATTTTGAACATCAGAAGTCCTGAGACATTTTCTTTTGATAATTTCAATGCTTTATAAAATGCTCTTGAAAATGTTGAAATAAAGATCCCTAAATGCAGATTTTCCTGTATAATGCTTTACTTCTGGTAAATCAGAATTTTCTGAGGGAAAAAAATCTGTCATTAGATGTCTCAATTAGCTCCACTTGATATGAGAAGGGTCATTTAAGCCTCTTTAAAATATTGTGTATTTCTTTGCAAAAATTCTGAGATTTAATCAAGGACTTTATGAGGAACAGAAGTCAGATGCAAGTAAAGAGAGTCACAAGCCTGCCTTTGACAGTTTGGGGATTTCCATCTTTGTATTTTTGGGGGAAAATAGGTCCTCAAAGGTTTGACATCCATCTTCCACCTTCTGTCCTTCCATGCTCTAGCTCCCTGAAATCATGCCTATAGAAATCGTTACCATGTGAGCATCAAGATGATTAAAACAAACTCTTGTGAAAAAGAAACAAAACAGTGTTTTAAAAATTTCCTTCTGAGCCTGTCTTCCTGTATTGGGACAGATGATTTTTTCTTTTTTGTGGTCCATTTCCTTGTCTGCAAAACAGAGTGTGTGATTCTGGCACTTATGTGAAATGGTTTAGTGTCTCCTCATGCAACTTCAACATTTCTTGCACAAAAAATCGGCCACATCTTCAACATGGGCAAGCACAGAGCAGATCAGACAACAAGGTTGGGGTTTGCATGGAAATAACAATTTGCTGAAATCCAGATTTCTGACCAGATGCTCAAACTATTTTCAACCAAAATGAAATTGCTGTTTAAAAGCAGCAAGAAAGAAGACACTTTCACACACCTGCTAAGGAGATTTTTAATAGAGACGAAAACACTGCAGAAAATTCAGAGGAAATGAAACATCTTACAGCATTTGCAGCAAATAAGGCACCTGTAGGAAGCCTTCTTCCCAGGAATCTCTGCTGAAAAGTAAATTAGTTTAAGAAGATAAACTCTACTGTGTTGTCGCAAACCATAGTATAACCTCCCTTCAGAGAAGACTAAAAATGCCACTTATGCTCATTCTTGCCTCGGTAATAGCATGCTGTGCCAAAGAAAGGTAAGCCAGTTAAAAGGGGCTCAGAGATGGGAATACTGTGTAGCACTGCCATGAAGAAAGTGAAAGGCACATTTGGCACTAATTTACCCTGTTTTCAACGCCAAAACATCAGCATTTGCCACAAGAACCCTACACCATATGTTCACAGAGCACTACAGGTATCTGCAGCATGTTAAGAAAACAAACACATACCAAGACATGTATGTCATGTGGACTTGTATTAATTTTACAATGTTTTGAAGGAAAAATGTGCAGGACACTGCTATTCCTTTCCTCCCCTTTCCACACTTTATTGGTCATCTGGGAGGTCGTCCCTGTGCTATATTTTTCTGAGGCCTGTTCACCTCCTTCCTTCAGTTACGTGGGGGATGTCAGAAGAGGGCAGTACACCCAAGGGGTGAGTTTTGGATCAGCCCGAGGCATCCATGCTCCTGCTGTCTATTCCTGCAACACTTTCTCCTCTCCAGGTTTCCCCTGCAGCACCTATATTTGCAGTCATTTTTTGTAACAGTGCAAAGTCTAATTGTGGGGTTTGGTGCAGCATGAATTTACTCTACTCACTACACCCACAGGAAGGTGCTCCAGGTTTTTACTGCAGTACTGTTCTTTGTGGCACACACTCAGGCTTGACTTTCTGGAAAGGGTCCTCCAGTTGTTGACAACCTGCCCAAAAATACTGCCATGCTCCCAAGATTAGCGACATTGTATTTTTTTGAAGTAATGATCACTTTGTTTACCTAAGTCTAGGTCAAGTGAGGTCTCACTTGAATGTTTTCAAGACAATAATCTGAGAAGAAATTAACAAATGACATTGCTGAAGTTAAAATTTCCTAATTGATTTGCAGTCTATTGGAGATTGCAAAGCACAGCTTTCCTTCACTCAAGAGAATAACAGAGATTTTGCCAAGACATAGTGCCTACTGAGGATCCAGCCAGTTGGTGATGCAGCTGCAAGTCATGATAGGGAATCCTGTATCCTGAGCACATGTGTTGAAATCATTGGTGCATTCTTTGGTTACACCAAAGGTTTCTTGGTCCTCTGTTGTCTCAGGAGACCAAGGGCCTCCAGTTGTTAGAAGCTGCAGAATGCTTTTACCCAGTCCTGCATCCACCTTACACACACAGACAGACCATCAGTATGGCACAGCAGAGGTTATACAGGTGCCTAACCAGTGGGAAAAGTATCAGTGACATTAATGGAAGAATTGTACTAATGCAAGTTCTTAAATATTTTAAAGATGCACTTCTACGATTTTACTGGGTTCGATTCTGATCTTAGGTAAGGCCCTAAGACCAGAGGGAACTTCTGTGATCAGACATATGCAGAAGACGTAGGATACTTGTTTTTAAGCCCACAATCAGGTTTGCTTGTGCATTTGCAGACCCAAGTAGTTGCCATTAGCTTTAGCAAAGCTGAAGAGTTGAGTGCCACAGTTAGGCCACATTAATCTCACCTTTTCCCAAGTGGGCTTTAAAAAGTGGAAATGAAGGCAGTTGAGAGAAAATACTGGCCTTCTGAGAAAAGGACAGGTTCTGCTTGCCAGTCCCAGAGGGAATATATAACACCAGGATTAGAGTTACTAAGAAGTGGCTTAGTGAAGCTGGCTGTCTCTAAGCTGGTCATGGTTGTACACATGGGAATAGGATCTGTGTGCCAATAGAGCTCAGCAGACAGTGATCTTTAGATTAAGAACCAAACAAATAAAATTTGTTTGGTTCTTGAAAAGTACCAGACTGACAGTGCTGCAGATGGAAATCTGCTGTTCAAAGGGCAGATGAAAAATGACGTGACTGCTAATATAGCTAAGTTTTACTATGGAAAATCCACCTACAGAAGTAAAATAACAGTTGAACCCCTCAATTTCATTGATCTCATTTTTTTCTGAGGTCTTCCTCACCACCCACATCTCTTAACTTGGAAAACTGTGGCATTAACATTTCTTGACTGCCTCATTAATACTGTACTTAGATATGTACCTTATGGAAAACACCCAAGGAAATTACTGCATACTGCCTTCTCACCTGTGGCCAAAAGATGTTTAGTTCTAATTCCTAAGAAGCTTCCCAAGCCCCTTAAGGCAGCAACAGTACCTACATGCCAACACTTGAGCTTATTGAAAAAGATATAGCACCACCTGTGACCAAAGGCTCCCCCTGACAGATGATAGAGCAGTAGATGAAAGCCCCTGCATCTCCACAGAATATATTTTCAAGTGAGGGTGAATTCCCACATAAGAAGAGAAGGAGAGGATGGTTTGGGGAAGATGTGTCTGGTTTTGGAGACTGTTCAATAATTATTACTTAAGTACAACAATATTGCAGATTCTAAGGCCATTTGTTAATTTTTGGGAAGGTCCACATTAAAAAAGAAAAAAAAAACCTTGTGCAACTACTAGAAACAATTTCTTCTAATCCAAACAGTGGCAAATTTACCTCTTAGTGAATCAAAACAAAGTTTGAAATTATCTCAAATACCTGCTTTTTCCATGTACAGGTTACTTGCTTGCAAAAAGCCAGCAAGGCTGCTTTTCTCCAAAATTATGCCTTTCACAGAATCATGGAATTGTTAGGGTTAGAAGGGACCTCTAGAGATCATTTAGTCCAATGCCTCTGCCAAGGCAGGGTCACCAAGAGCAGGTTACACAAAAAGAGTCTGGCACCAACCCCGTGGCACCCACTTATGAGATATTTATATGTGTTGATGGGATCTTCTCTCAGTCTTCTCTAAACAAGTCCAGCTCCTGCAGTCTTTTCTCATAAGAGAGATGCTCCAGACCTTTGTTACCATCTGCTGGACCCCCTCCAGTAGCCCCTTGTCTTTCTTGAACTGAGGAGCCTGTAACTGGACAAAGTACTCCAGATGTGGGCTCACTAGGGCTGAGTAGAGGGGCAGGATCACCTCCCTCGACCTGCCGGTCACACTCTTCCCAATGCACCACAGGATACCATGGGCCATTTGAATGTGGGGCACACTGCCAGCTCATCATCTTGTCATCCACTGAGACTCCTAGGTCCTTCTTTGCAGAGCTGCTCTCTCATAGGTCAACCCCAACCTGTACTGGTACTTCTCTCTATGTTCATGTGTCCACATAGCCTAGTACACCTGAATAGAGGAGACTTAAAGCTCTGGACAGTTCATCCACCCAGAACTGCTGAGTAGCAGCTCAATAGTATATGCTCTGTACTACAGAGTGTTGACAAATTATAGTTACTGTACTGTCCAAAGGTCCCCGAGACTTGCCTTCACTCCAGTGACTGTGCTTACAGCTCAAGCATTTGTGTGCTTGGAAATACTCCACAACTCCCCTCTTTGGTCCTGTGTTCACCTCTCCCCCAAATGTACTTCTCCTGACCTCTTGCCTAACATGGAAGAAAGTATTATGGAAGATCTAAAGGTCTTCTATTCACTGCCCCAAGCTGTCATCATTGTCTGACACTACTTTGGTCACATGTAGCATCACCTCTTCTCTCCCCCATTCATTTCCTCTCAGGATCTTTGATCCTGTCGTGGTTCAGAGGAGCCATCCCAGCAACCAAGGGATCTGTACCCATCCTGGCTTCTGCTCCAGCCATCCCACTTCTTTATACTAAGTGAAATCTGACTAAAGTTAAGCAGAGAGGGAATGTTTTTATTTCTTTAACAAATTAAACTCAAGACCGTTTACATGAAGAAAAGTAAGTCCCTTGAGGTTTTTAAACCTTTCAAAAATAGCCTTCAAAATTCAGCCAAAGTGAATGCAGCCACAATTTCCATGGAAAGCACCATCAGATGGAGGAGGCTATGCCAGCCAGCACATATACAGTGGCTGTTTAGTCCCCTCCACTCTTCTCGCCTTGACAGATTTTGTCAGGAGACACCTGAAGGTAGTGGTTGGCTCTGACATGATATCATACCTTCTGCTCAGGAGACGATCACCAAAGCTTTCAAGAAGTCTATTACAAAATGTCTCACAAGAGGCTATTAAAGAAACTAAGCAGTCACAGAACAAGAAGAAAAGTGGTGTCAATGATTAGAAATGGATCAACAGACTAAAGCTTAAAAGAAAGGAGAAATGACTGGGCTTAGGCTGAAAGAGAAACAGGTACAACCCATGCTGTAGAATATCATCACTGAGAATCCTGCAGAAGGAGGTGAACAGTGAGGGGAGTTCTGGGATGTGCAGGGTTATGTTGCCCACCAAGTGCCATGAATGGCAACTCTTGGAAAGGATACATGAACCAATTACAGGAGATATGGTGCATTTAAAATGAACTCTGATAAATACTAAATGAGATCTCAGCAGAAAGATCTATGAAGTCTTTTAGTAAACTAGCAGAGTCCAAAACCAACCAACAAAAAAATCCTACTGTTTCAACAGCAAATGCTTTGATACTACAGCAGTGATCGCCAAAAGGAGAGGAAAACATATCTTTTTCTGGTATGAAATGATGCATCTCAGCTGTGGGGTATCCACTCCTCTCAGGTAAGTAAGGTATAGTTGAAAGATCAGGTTATGGAGGGGAAACATCTACAATTTTTCCCAAATTTTCTTCTCTATCTGTGTATGTTTCTATATGATGATATGCACACATGAGCATACTCAGTCACTCTTTGCAATGACTAATGGATCTAGTGTGGCAGATTCAGCATCTATGTGTTTCCCAAATTAACACATCTGCAAAAAAAAAAAAAAAAAAGAAAAAAACCAAAATGGTTTGTTTGAGTCCTTCTGCCCACCCCTGGTGTCATGTTTGTACAAAGCTGTGTTTCATACAGCTCAGATCATTCAGATGCTTCACTTAAGCCAGTCATGAGTAGAATGAAGTGTGGGGGACACTGAGAGAGTATGTTTTACAGAATGAAGCGCTTCAGGGAAAGGATTGGAAATGGAAAAACAGCCATGATGGACTGCATTTCTCTAGCTGTCAGATGGAGCTTGGAAGTCAACCAGGGTGTCTAGGAAAAGCAGTTTTTTTCATATCCCTGTGACTAAATTCTTCTTTATTTTTTCTCCCTGATGTTTTTTTAAAGTATTTTACACCTCACTTATAAAAAAAAAAAAGGGGGGGGGGGGGAAGTTACGGGCAAAACTCCTTTTTTAAGTCCACAAAGTTTTGTCTCCTATTAACCATGGCAAATATAGAATTGGTACCAGCACTGAGGGAGCTGTGCACACAGAGAAAGTAAAAAGTTGGCTAGACCATCTCTGGAAATCCATTTGTTTTTCTAATTCTGGTTTCTAAGATTATAATTGTTATTATTTTCTGTTATTACAGGCCCTAGGCAACAGTGGAATAGTTCTGGGCATGGGACTAGCAATGGCAATCTTATGCATAGACTAAATAGGCGAGGTGGGTGAATAGGAAAAAGTTTACAACATGAAAAATACATGAAACATGCAAAGAAATGTTTCCATTTATTGCATGAAATGACAGAGGTAGTGCAGTGACAAATAAATGGTGCTTGATTGTGCAGGACTGTGGACTTAACAGTGGGGGTTTTCCCACTACTCAGGTAGAGGAACAGATTGAAAAGACAGATAAACAGCTACTGTCTTGTCATGGGACAGGCAAATAACATGAGCTTTCAAAGGAGCTTTTAGTTGAGAATCCAGTTCTGGACATCAGCATAGATTGGATAAACATTTTTTTTGCACCCATAACTCATTGAAATCATCATGATCCATGTGAGCATACTTTCCAGTGGACTCACCTGAAAAAGAAGTTGATAAATACAGTTTATATAGGACATTTGCCCTGTAGAGATGATTTACTCTGGTATCTACAGAAATATGACAGTGGATCTGGCTCAAGGCTTGGAACTGTTAAGCCATCTTGGTCTCAGAAAACCACACTGTTTTTATTGAGTCAGACATGCTAAGCAAAGCTCTTTACATTGCTTTGCTGCAGCTGCAGTCAGCCTGTATGCTTGTGCAATAAGTGTGCTGTCATCATCCATCAGCATAGGTGGCAAAGAATAGGAGCAGGCCAGACAAGCAGCCGGCTTTCACATCCCCTCTGCATCTGTCTCATATATAAAAATATACAGTGTTACTGGCCATTGGACAATGAAGGTCTCTGCTCACTGGACCTCTTCATTGTTCACAGTGTGGTCAAAGGGCTGTGGTCTGTGTACAGCAGGAGTCCTCAAGAGACTGCTCACTTTTTTTTCCTTTAGAAATACTTGAGCAAATACAGTGCCTTTCTCCAAGTTGTCCTAATGAAGTTGAGTATATCCAGTTCTGATCCATCATCTAAGACATCAATAGGTTGTAGATATCCAGAATCAAACAGCCTAAGTCCTAGGTTATCCATGATCTTCGTAATTTCAAGCATTTTTGCAGCACCTATCCAGCACAACTTTGGGATTCCTCAAAGTAATATTTTTAATAGTTTTGCAACAATAATAGGGATAAGATTTGCATATCATAATTTATTTCTAAGGAAAAATGTTTGCAATATTTTCAGGAATTTGGTTTTTGTAAAGACTGTGCCAAATTTCATTTGAATGAAAGGAATAACTTGCCCAATAAAAGCCAATTCTGTGCACAGAAGGTGGTATTTGTTAAAGGTTGTTTCTTCCTGTTGTGCTGATGCAGTAGATAAGTCTTTTCCCATACTTCAGAAGTCTTTTAGAGTACGGTAACATCATCCAGACAATATTGGACAGCAGGCTGGTTATTGAAAGTCATGGACACAATTTTCAGAGTATGAATGTCACAGATGATATGAATGCTTTAGAGGTTTCTGCTGCCTGCCAGCACTGTTACTTTGTAGACTCACTCTGTACAGAGGAACTATAAAACATCTTTGTCCATCAGAATAAATATTTGTTCAATGGTGACATAATTACTGGGTATATCTGTCACTATGTCTTCATCTGGTCTCCTTAAGGTCATGCATTATGAAAATAGTATGAAATTGCATGAAAAGATTTGTCCTTTCCTATGACTATTGGTTAAACCCATTTCTAAACTGGATCTAGTTATTTCAGTTCCACTGTTCGAGGCACATTTTCTTAAGTGCTTACACTAGCAGGAGTTTCTCACCACAGTGGCAACATAATTTCTGTCATACTAAGTCAAATAGTTATTCTCTGCACAACGTCTTTTTTGTAGCAAAGTTTTACTGATGTAGCAGTTTCTCATAGGAGTGTTATAATACTCTTCGGTGGCATTGGAGTGTCTGTCAATTATTTGCATGTTTTAATACCTGAAGCTGATTTCTGCATTGGCTGGGGTATCAGCACATAGAGCATAAATTTTGTCAGGTATGAAATATAACAAAAAAATAAAAAATTTTGTAGGTAGACAAGCACAGGAACTTGGCTCTACAGGCAGCTCAGGAATTTGGTTCTACAGCTGACTCCAGACACAGCGAATAAAATGACTGGGATAGTATGGACCCTGTAGATAATGGTCCAGCTTCTTTTCTGTAGCCTATGACTGCTCTCCTGATGTAAGAGGAGCACCAACAATGCTGTGATGACACCTCATCATGTGTTTGCTACTGCATCTATGCTTTTTTGAGACACTTGCCCTTGGTTCAGTAACTTTTGATAACAGTTGTGGAGGCAGAGACTTCTGCTGAAATTCAGCCTTATGCCCTGCTCTTCTGTAGTGGTTTGCACTGAGCTTTCTTCATTGGAGCAGCCAGGTCATTTGCACTGTGCCTCATGGGTTTGAGGGCTGCATCTTTCCCCTTGTTAGCTAGTAATTCACAGAGGTTATGGATGTGTGTTAATGTTACTGTTATTTTCCACCAATCATTATTACAGACAACAGAATTGCTGACTTACTGTACTCTGGGTTATCATTTCCATGCTTATTATGTCCAACTTAGTCTCATCAGTGATGGTTAAAAGCTTCTGCCAGATCTGGTTCAAGTGGGGAATACAATCAAATCCTTTCCGTTTGCCATACTCTGACTGACATGTAATGATCTGCTGTTTTAAAGATGTAACACAATTTTTGTTGGCTCACCTGGCTATTTTTCACACTGCTGAAATTTATACTGTTCATCTACCACATTTATTTTAGGTAAAAAAAAAAATTAAAACTAAGAATGTGCTATTTTGTTTGTCTCTGGCAAGGAGGAATGCCTTAGGACGCACACCTGCCAGCAAATACAGTGAGGTGTTTATACACACCCTCTGCTGTCACCCTTCTCACCCACACCACTCCCTCTCCAGCCACTCTCTCAGGTATTCCTGACTGATTTAATTGTGGATTATTCTTTTGCCTTTCCAGGACATAACCTACCAGACAGTGTCTGACTGCCAGCCTTAGTTCTGTTGCTCAGCACTGGTGCATGAATTTTTCTATACCGATGGAAGTGTTTTTCTATGCTGTACCTGTGTGGATGTAGTCATGCTGGGCAGCAGCCACACGAGACTCCCTGGGAGCAGAAAGTCTAACATAGTAAACTCTGTTTTGCTGATTCCTGTATCAGCAAATATAAGTATATCAAGATGAACACAGCCAGAGCTTGTCCTGGCTATAGGGTAGCCACGGAGATGCAGCTGAACTTGCAAGACAGTCAGCCTTCTTGGTAGATGCCTGGGCTAGCAGCCAGAGGACTCAGGTTTAATTTACAGTTAAGTCATCTATGTTTATTTCTCAGAAAATACATATTTTAAAAATTCTGAAATTAAAACATGGCTGAAACTCTCTACAGTAAACAGAGGTCTTTAGAGGAAAGAATGGCTGCCAGCTTTGCTTTTTGTTCAAGCTGTAACAGATTCGAAGTTTATTTTATAACCAAGGCTTAAAAGATGCTTGGGACAATTCTTCAAAAGGAACTGCACATCTGTGGAAGCACTCACTGAATACTTCAGATAGTGCTAAATCTGGGTTGGATGCCCCAGAGATCAAGTCAAAGAGAGAAGTGATTGTTTTGCTTTTGATATCTACACCCAACCCCCTTTAAATTGGGTGACATTTCAGCTGCAGGCACATTATCAGTAGCCTGAGATCAGAATAGCTGTCAAGTACTTTCAATTCTGAATAAAAAACAAACAAGCAATAGAGGTCATGAGTCAGAAATGTAGGACATGCTGTTAAGCTTCTCAAACCTCATTGTTCTCCCACAGAAAAGAAGCTGTAATATCTCTCTATATAACATACATATCAAGGTGGTGAAGGAAGCCCTAGCAGAGACCAACCCCTATTCCAGAAAAGGTTTCTGCTGTGTAATTATTTGAAAAATGAAACCCTGTAGGAAAGGGAGGTTAACAGAACAGATGAATTTCTTTCAACGTTCTCATGTCTATGTCTTCAGCAGAGACTGTGTGAAACTGGTCTGTCCCCACTCTCCCAAGATGGGAACAAAATGACTTCATGCAGTCTAGTACATCCTGGCACAGAGGGGCAACTTGCATTTAGCAGTGCAGGCGTCTAGTTTTAATTTTCAAAACTCCAGAGTTCTTATGTGATAAAGTGAGTAAAATTTTACTGATTTTTGTCTAATTAATGACAATTTACTCTCAAAGACATTTTTGTTAGGAATGACAGAGTGTTTTGTTAGTGTTAAAAGGAGAGGAAGCTTCTCCATGAGACATTGGCTGAATGAAGAGTCCATGAAGTCTTCTGCTTGTCTTAATCCCCCTGTGTGGTTCTATAGATGAGTGGTGAGGATTTATGCTTCTAGAGCATGGCTGGTGTCTCCAACACTACCTTCTGACCTAACAAATCTCAGTCCTCACTCTCTAAGATCCTCTCTTTTGAGGGCCCTGGAGGACCCTAGATGTTTATATCCCATCCTGCTGTTTTCTGAATACTCAGAACCACTTTATTTTAATACCTTTTTTTTCTTTAACCCACCAGTTCGGAATTCACTGTTAGGAATCAAGGAAAATGGTAATCTATTCCAAGCAGCCCTTGCAGGTGCTATCTTCAGTGTGAGAACCCCCTTCCCTATCTATCAGTAAACATACTTCACCCTGTCAAGAAGGATTTCAGGTCTTTCTTTTGTGTAATTCCCTGTTCTGGCATCCAAGCAAGACTTAGCAAATCTTTGTGGAAATCATTTCCCTCTGTTCACAAGCTATGAATAAAGATACTTCTTAAGCCTCCTGCAGACCTTAGACCTTCATAAGCTTTACACCTTTCTATCACAATATTTGAAGGTGTATCAGACAAGTAACACTAAGTACCACTAGCAGTATGAAAAATTGCCATAGTAAGTGTGATGATGGTCCAAATGTACCAAACAGGTAGACTACATTGAGTGTCCTGATTCTGCAAGGTCCTGAAGGGAGCTGAGGGCTAGTCAGCACACTTTATCCTGCTGTAGAGTCTAGAAGAGCTTTGGTGACCTGAACTGTAATGGAGATCACTGAGCTCAGTTCCCAAGTTCACTGCATATTCTTTCCATGTTCCTTCCATGTCTTTGCCCCAGCTCGCAGGAAAAATGGAGGGATGGTTTGCCTTGTCTTAAAGCTCTTCATTCCACCAGTCCTCTGAGCATATGCAATAGCTTACAGAAGCTGATTTGAGAAGGCCTGCTAGCTAGTGTAGGTGAACAATAGCCATCTCTTGTCTGGGATGGAGTGTGTAGGGAGCTCCCTCTATTGATTTTCCAGCTTTCAGAAGTAAGATTGAGTTCTCTGTGTCCTTCACTGGGGAGAAGCATGAAGCTTTGAGTAAGATCTAGGCTAACAATATTCTCTCAGTGTAATGGCTTCTTAGGCACTGGGATGCACTCATATCACTGAATTATTGACATCTTGAAGCCAGGTATCTAATCTAGTTACTTGGCCTCAATGGAGAGAAATGGCTGTCTCCAGGTTGATTCATTCAAGCTGTCATGGGCATTTGTTTTAGGAAAAGTTGCCCTTGGGAGGCGACCATCACTTTGTATTCACTGTAAATTGAATGTTGAGTTTTTAGGCAGTCTGAGAAGCTGGGATCCCATACCAGATTACTTTTTCTGATTGGCTTCATAAGAAAGAGTATTTCTCAACTTTTTGTTTTCTTTCTTTTTCTCTAACATGAAAGAAAATCTGTTTGCAGTAACACACTATGATACTTAAGGACTATGCAGTCCATATGTTCAAATGTTTATTTAGAAACTGTGGTCTAAAAACTATAAACTGAGCAGCAGTTTAGTTGTTGCCCTTGCTCTCTGTTTAATTTCTCTTAGTTTTCCTGTATTTTTGCTAAAAACTATTTAAGAGTTTTAGGATTTTTCTTACCATGTCTGTTTGCGGGGTCTATCATGCATCTGGGAATGTAGGAACTGTACTTTTACCCTACATCTTCTGATTTCAGTTCTGAGTCATTTGTTTGGTTTTTTTCTGAATACAGGTTAGGGAGAAAGATATTAATATGCAAGAATAAAAAATGAAGGTCAAAAGAGTGTGAGGTGCTCAGAGATTATGGGAATTAGGAACCAGATGACGGATTGTGGAGAGAAAGAAATGAAAACACTTTTGCTATGACAAGGGAGCAACTGCTATTGTACTGTGATAGTAAAACAAGTAATTAATATTCCATTAAAGGATGAGCTGTTATTGCTGAAAGACATACCACAAAAAAAGAGAAACAGCCTTGCTGCAGAAAATTAAGTTATGACTTATGCTGCAAGACACAACATCTCAGAGGCAAAAGGAAATATTCCCTATAGTAGAGAAAATTAGAAAGCTCTGCCTTGCATGGAGTTGTAGGCCACATCTCAGTGGGGATGAGTGGGGAGAAATGGGACATTCCTTGATTTTGAAGTGCGATTTCCTCTTCTGCTCGCCACAGTCCTGGTGAAGGATGCCATCCTGATTTTCTGGTCGGTGCTCTCCAAAGCCTTCCCTCTTTGTCGGGGGTGCTGAGAAGGGCACAGGCTTAGTCTGTTTTACCAGTGGGCAGCCCTGTGTTTAAGGTGGGAATCTTGGCTTAAACAGAACGCAGGCAGCCACTTGGGGAAGTCACTGCGGTTTTCAGAGACGTTCTTCTCTTTAACTAAACACATCATTAAACCAGCAGCTGCTTCTCAGGGGATGCATAGGGAGGTTACATCAGGGCTCTTGTGGTCGGGCTCCGAGGGCACCCACCGCAGCAGCCCCAGGCCCCGCTAGGTGTCCCCCGCCGTGTGCGCAGGCTGAGCGGCTGCGGGAGCGACGGCCGGAGGGGCGCGGGTGCCGCAGCATCTCATCTCGACGTGGATGTCGCAGCACCGCGGCCCGGGCTCAGTCATTCACCAGGAGACTTTTGCTCCCTTGTTTCCAGCCCTAGATCAAACTCGAGAACAGTTTCTCTAAACACCGTGCTGTTAACACAAAATAAAGCTGAATTGTCCCAATTTTACTTCACTCAAACCTGTGGTGTGGCTTGAACCTGCAGGGAACTAGAGAACTCACTAGCCTTTCAATGATCATAATTTTTTTAAACTATGGAAGTGGTTTTCCAAGATGACCCTCAGAAGACAATGCAGAAGACACTGGTCCTCCACCAGGATGACTATAGAGACAGTCTGGTCTGAAGACCTGCTTCTGGATGGATACAGCCACACAGGAGGTGAATCCTTTCTCAAACATACGCATACACAGAGGTGTGACATCTCAAATAGTAGAAACAACAGCCGAAAGTCAAAAGCAAAATTAGGCATTTTAGAACTTTAGTAGTGAGGATAATTTTCCACTGAAAGAAGTTTCTTAAAGGTGTTGATGGAACCCTTGACATTCCTGATAATATTTCTGTTAAGATTGAATGTTCTTCTAAAAGCTAAGCTTCAGTTTCACTCAACGTGAAAAAGAAATTAATTCCTGAAATCTTTATGCTAGGGAAAAAGTTAAATGGTACTCTTCTGCCCCTAAAGTCCAGAAATCTGACAATGTTTCTCCCTGTGATGTCTGGTATAAGCAAGGAAGATGATGTAGCAAGAAAAATAATGAAGACTGGACTGGGATGATAACTAGAACAGAAATGAGTGAAAAGGTATATGTTTTAGGCTGAGGTTGTGAATAAAACAATGAATGTTCTCCAAGCACCAGTACCAAGCTCTTCAACATCCAAACAAGGGCATTGTCCCCTGGGATACAGCTTTGGTAGAGTGTAGACACCAAATATGAATGAAATGATGAAAAAGCCCATCTTTCTACAAGGGCTGAAACATATCAGCCACATTAAAACCCCACAAAAGCAGGGCAGGGGAAGAGATCCCAGCATGCATATCAGCCTAAATATTTAAGTCCTCATCCTGCATTTAATGCAGCACAGTAAATATAAAGATGGGAGAGAAAGTGAAAGTGAGAGGTACAAGGGACAAGTACGATGCTACGCTTGCATAGAGTCAAAAGAAAGCTCTTACAGCACTCAGAGGTGGCAGATGAAAGAGAAGGATGTTTGGATTCATTCTAGTTTTTATTTCTTAACCTATGATAATAATCTGCTTTTCCTTCTTATGAGAATTTTCCCATAAAACCTTATGGCTGAAAACAGACACAGGTGTACCCATCCACAGGTATTTAATACAGAAACACACTCCTGAAGACCCGATGTGCATTTGGGAGCATCATCCCAAAGAATTAGGATATCCATTGGGAATTATTGTGTTTCTACTTTGTGCTGAACTAGTATCTGTGAAGCTTTATCTGAAAAGACATCCTCATTTCTGTGTTTTATACAGCAGGAGTTCATTGGTGTAGCATGGGCACGGGGAATTTGCATATGGTCAGAACCTGAGATATTTTCTGGTTTTACAGCTTGTCAGAGCACAGTACACTGCAGCAAAAGTTGTAAACCTCCTCCTTGGACAACAAATGGGGGCACATATTTTAAATCATCTCTGTTCAGCAAGGCTGAGCATCCTAGGTAAAGCACAAGGCAGCTATTTTTCTCTGGCCTGGTGGTTACTACTTTACTGCATTTGCAGAAGTTGGCAGAATATTTATCAGATTAGTCCTGCGAGAACAAAGTGAGATGTTTCTATTGCTACATTGCATCATGTATTGTGTCACTACCATGTTATCTTATATCATTCTGGTGCCTGGTGGCCCCACTGAGAAGTGAAATGTCACTGTGCCCAGCATGTACTGTCCTTGAAAAGCAGAGAAGGAGAGGTAGTGGTGTCAGGGAAGCAGGGAAAGCATATTCAGATGTCTGCATGGGACTTGTAAACCAGTAGGAATAAGTAACTGGAGTGAAGATTTTTCACAGAAAGAGACTGTCTCATGGAGATACTGAAAGGAAAGTGCTCAGATACAGCAGACCTCAGAGACACTGATAACTTTACCCATCTCTGAGTTTTCCAGGAAGCAGGAGGTTCATTGCTATCTTAAAAGTGAGAAAACCAAAAAGGGCAAGCAGAGAGGTTCAAAACAGAAAGAGCAAACCTCCTGCTATGCAGAACAGCTGGAGTTTGAGCGCGTCTCTTGCTCTGCCTGTGCAGAGAAGAGCAAGGGAATGAAGCTGCTAATGGAGTGCCTGGTTTTAGCTAGGCTGCAAAACCCATTGAAATGGCAGAGCCAAGACAGTGACAATATTTTGGCATGACTTTTGGTCAAAGTGACCTTATATATCATTTTATGTATTTATTTTTCTATATGTATACAGTCACCTCAATGACTTGGCATGCTTTCTAGTCATGCCAGCCAAAACAGACCTTTTCTATTTGGCTTTACCTTCAAACTTTCTGGCATGTCAGCTTCTACAAGGAAAGATGCCTAGCAGAGGAAACTTTCATCTGAGCTGGTATGTAGTGCCTTTTTTTATTGCAGTCATCAGGGCACAGAAGGTAGAATCTGTGTTTATTGTTGCATGAGGCAAAGACAGTAAAGACAATAAGAAAAAGACCTAAGTAGGAAACAGTAGAGTAGGTGTTACTTTTTAAACCAAGTAGTGTGTGAAGTTTTTAAACATAACAGCACAAAACTGTATGTAGTTTAAAGCTGTCTAATGAAACCAGTTAGCAGAACAGTCTCATCTGAAAATACCTGGAAGTACAAGAGTCAGAAGTGTAAGTACCTGCAGAGATCCACTTTCAGCTTCACTAATAACTAACACTACATTATGGGTGTAATATTTAATGCTTGTGGTTTGCCTGTGTGCTCACTGTCTAGCAGCACAGCAGTCACAAGCTGTACAGTGCTTCAGAGAAACACCATCTTAGATCCTGCATAAAAAGCAGAAACAGAGATGGTGCAGAGATATCCAAAGTGAGGCAATGCTTTTTAAGAACTGGAAAGCATAAATGTCAGAGGAGCTTAGAAGTTCCTATCTCATTGACAAAGGTACATTTCATGACCAAAAGCACATGTTTGAAAGAACTACAGCACGAGGAAAGGGAGTGGAAAATGTTATGTCAGGAACTTGTACTTCATTTTTAATGACATTTTACTCTGACATGGGAATTTGATTTCCTGAAGCAGGAAGCAATGAGATGCCATGATGGTCAGCTGGATAAAAAAAAAAATAGAATATGCATCTCCTTCTCAGTAGCAGGCTGGGATCCTGGCACGTTACTTACCGATCTATGTGGTATCCTTCTGAATCTGCTGCTTGCAGACAAGCTCCAAGGCACCGTTCTTACAGGAAAAATTCTTTGAGCAAGCTGCCCATTATTACTCTTGGTATAAATTGCCATATTATTAGCACACTAGAATGAACTGATTGCAGCCAGGACTACTGTCCTGTGGTGTAGGGCTGTTATCACATATGTCATGGGTTGGAAACACAACACTTTAAAACCATGTTTACATAGAGTATATAAAAACAATAACAAAAAAAGAGCTAATAAGAAATTTGCAGGTTTAAGACCTTTTAAAATTAAGGCAAATAGAGGTATGGGCATCTTTATTGAAGCTCAAAATATTTGGTTTCGGAAGAACAGGATATACTGTATTACTCTGTTGAATCTTCTTGTGAATGAATAATTTTTAATATTCATAACAACATATTATAATAATGTAATATTTCTGATATGAAAGATAGCCTTCAGGTAGCTCTGAAAAATTTTTCTAATGCATTTTCAGAAGTAGCCACGTGCATTGACTTTAAGAAAATGTTTAGTCCATTTATAACAACACTAAACAAGTATATAAAGAATTCATCTGGAGAAACACAACCTGAAGCCGAACCAGGGCTATCTGTTGTTCATTTCTGAAGGTTCAATGCAGCACCTGAGTCACAGAAACACAGAAGTGTTTTCTGGAAGGGACTACTGGCAGTCGTCTAGGTCAGCTTTGCCTTGGAGCTGGACTATTGTTTATACCAGGTCAGATTGGAGAGAGCTGCCTTCCATTGAGGACTGAAAGAACAAAATGCTGATATGACATTCTGGTGCTGTCCTGTTATTCAAGAGCAGATTATTAGTTTCACACTAATGTTGTAAGATGAAGGTGTATAATTATTGCATATGATGTAAAATAAAATGTAAGTCTGATTGCACTACAAGAAAGATAAAGGCTTTGCTCCACCTCTGGGCTTTGAACACATCCTGACACATTCTTTAACCCATTTTAAATGTCTTGTTGGGCTTTCCTTAAAAATCTTGCTAGTGATTTTTTACCATCTTCATAATTCCCTGATTGTATCTAAAAATATGCAAATAGAGTACATTGATATAAAATCTCCCAAATACCTGCTTTGCCAGCACAAATTGTACCCTGTTACTGTTCAGTGTGGCATAAGATTTGGATGCCATCCTGGTAAACAGCAGAGATAATGCCACTTGGCTGAGCTCTGCTGTCCCTGTGCATGCTTAGTCTGGACAAACAGAAGGGAAAAATGTCATCTTAAACCTCAGCAGATATTTTAGGTCAGCAGATGCTAGAATTTCTTAACCCTTGAAAGCCATGAGTAGAGAGAAATGACGCAGGCAGGAGATGTCCAAGCACCTGCTGCAAGGTCTTGACTTTCAGCATGACACTACAAGAACTGCTAATTTACAGATATGATAACTTGTACTCAGAGGACACCATCCAGTGTTGTCTTCTGTTTCTGGGCTGTAACAGCATCTTTGAACTCCTCTGGCTGCTGGGCAGGGGTGAGATGATGAGCACTGTACTCAGCCTTAGAGTAACAAACAGGTAAGGGGCTGTAGCATCTTTAGGTGACATCCAGCGGTGCAAACCTGAGGGCTCTTTCACATGGTTAAGCCAGAAATATGACCAACCTGGTGTTTTAATGGAGAAGAAAAAATGAACTAGCTATCAGAGCCACTACATGCAGCATGCTTTTGACATTAGAATAAAATGAACTACATCTGTTTAAACTACCTGTGGATTTTGCCCATAATTTTCAGGATCACAGCGAACTACTCTGAAGATGGTTCAGATAGTGTCAAACAGAATTTGGCCTAGTGATTGTAACCAAAGTCATAGTGCTTATTATCAGTTAATTTGTACATATGCCTGTGGCTCTTATTCTTGGAAACAACCTCACTGAGTGACTGTGAAATGCAGCTATTTCTGCTGCAGAAAGTACATTTTTCCTGTGGTAGACCAACTTATCTTGGAAGCTGCTCAGCTGATGTAGCTGGTTGTCAAACGTCCTTTTGTTCGTGTGTAGGAACTTCTGGCATAACATGATAGATAATGTAGTTGTATGGCACCTGCATCCACTTTATTGTAGCTGTAGGGCAGAGGATAAAATTCAGTCTGGGTGTGAGCACAGACAATTCTGCTGCTGCAGGGAAATGTCCTTGTCATATACAGATCATGTTCTTCTCCCTCAGAATGAAGATGGGGAACTGAATCTGTGATACTATTTTAAACCATCAGGAAGAAGTAAATAACTCATCTGCAATTTCCGGACACATTCTACTGGGAGCTCTTAAGGCTATTTGAGCATTTTGAACTACATTGTTTCCCTCTGAGCCGAAAAATTCTTCCCTGCCATTCTGCACCTTCTATTGAACGTGGTTCAAGGATCAAAGTAAATTGTGTTCTGTGAGAAGCAAAGGTTAAAGTAATTCACAAAGTTACTTGACTAGTGGGAGTTGAAGGGCAAGCATTTGGGCAGCAAATACAGTCTAGAGCCCTTGTGTCATGCTGTCTGTCCATCCTTTGACATCTATCCTGAAAATATGTTCGCTTTTGCAGGAACTGCATCATGCATTAAAAAATCAGCACAAAAATCGCTGCCCTGGTGTGAATTCCATAGACCTTTTCATCAATATGACATTTTTCCTACATTCACAAACAGAGCAGTTACCCTTCTTCCCTGTTTGTTAATGGTAGGAGTATTTTGTCCCTCAACTTTAATTAAGCACTGAAAGTCATGTCTTTATTTATTGATAAGCCTTTCCAGGGTGCCCACTGCTGTAGTATCTGAGGCCACTCAAGCTGTGACCCCACCACATTCCTTGGGAGGCAGGGGAAGGTCTCAGGGGTTTATTGCTGCCCCCTGGGAGCTCACCCATCACTAACTAAAATAGAGCTAAGTGTGCAACCTGCTGATACACAAGTCACCACTGGCGGTGAAGGTGGAGTGACTGTAACAGTATTTGACTTACTGTGATATGAGACACAGCACTTAAAAAATGGTCGAAGGGAGATTGGAAGGAAAAGACAATAAAGCAGAAGCTGTTAATCCCTTTAATGTGTGTATGGTAATTGGTATAGAAAGAAGTTTATGTACCTACCTGACTGTACCTGAGTGAAAGAATCACTCACAGAATGACAGTATGGGTCAGGCTGGAAGGGACCACAGTGGGTCATCTGGTCCAACCTCCCTGCTCAAGCAGGGTCTTCCTAGAGCACATGGCACAGGATTGCATCCACATGATTCCTGAATGTCTCCCATGAGAGAGACTCCACAACCTCTCTGGGCAATCTGTTCCAGTGCATCATCACCCACACAGTAAAGAAATTCTTCCTCATGTTCAAGTGGAACCTCCTGTGCATCAGTTTCTATCCACGGCCCCTTGTCCTATTGCTTGGTACCACTGAGTATAGTCTGACTCCATCCTCTTAACACCCTCCCTTCAGATACTTACAGATATTGGTGAGGTCCCCTCTCAGTCATTTCTACTCAAGGCTGAACAGGCCCAACTCTCTCAGCCTTTCCCTTAATCATCTTTGTTACCCCCTGCTGGATCTGCTCCAGGAGCTCCCTGTCTCTCTCGTACTGGGGAGCCCAGAACTGGACACTGCTCTGGATGTGGCCTCACCAGGGCTGAGTAGACGGGTAGAATAACCTCCTTTGACCTGCTGCCAGTCTTCTTCCTTATATACCCCAGAATACTGTTGATCTTTGCTGTACAACAGGACCCTCAGGTCCCTATTTACAGAGTTGCTTTCCAGCAGGTCAGCCCGCAGCCTGTACTGGTGCCTGAGGTTATTCCTCCCGAGGTGCAAGACCCTGCACTTGCCTTTATAGAATTTCAGACAGTTCTTCACCCATCTTTCCAGCCTGTTGAGGTCCTTGTGAAGGACTGCACAACACTCTGGGGTATCAGCCACTCCTCCCAGCTCTGTGTCATCAGGGAACTTGCTGAGGAGGCATCTGTCCTTCATCCAAGTCATTCAAGAATAAGTTAAACAATACTGGGCCCAGTAATGAACATTGGGAGACACCACCAGTAACAAGCCTCCAGCTAGACCCTGT
>JAOXXN010000395.1:130062523-130085502 GCA_026770055.1 Myrmophylax atrothorax
CCTCCTCCTTGCCCTTTTTTGAAGACTGGGATGGCAAGTGCTTTCCTGCAGTCCTCAGGCATCTCTCCTGATCTCCATGACTTTTCAAAGATGATCACGAGCAGCTTCCCTGTGGTGTCCACAGGCTCTCTGAGCACTCGTGGATGCATCTGCTCAGGGCCCATGGACTTGTGGATGTCACGTTTTCCTAGGTGTTCTCTAACGCAGCCCTCCTTGACCAAGGGAAGGTCTTCCTGCCAATATTCCTTTACCCTGGTCTCCTGGGGCAGTGATTCCTGATGCCTGATCTTGTCAGTGAAGACTTATGCAAAGAAGATTTTTGGTAACTCTGCCTTTTCTCTGTCCTCTGTTACCAGGGCCCCACTCCATCTAGTAACAAGCCCACATTATCCCTTGTTATTGATGTATTTGAAGAAGTCCTTCTTGGTGTCCTTGATATTCTTGACCAGATTTAATTCCAGATGGGCCTTGGTCTTCCAGTGCTATTTTCGTTCAAGACCACTTTTGGTATTTTGAAAGGTTCTAGTAAAAGCAAGATCCTAAAATAAAACTAATCCAAAACTTGCATAATTTCTGGGGTTTCCCATTTCTGAGAACAGTTAAAAATTTGCAGCATAGAAAAACTCCCAGGAGAGGAAATATTATTTATAGCTCACCCTTTTTTTCTTCACAATACCATGTTGCTGGTAAGCACATACTTAACAATTAATTGAAAAATAATAATAACAACAAAAATTATGAGAACTTTACACCTCTGTGAGTACCATTTTCTGTTCTGTTACCGGTCCTGAATATGGAACGGGGAAACAGATGTCATAAATCCACAAAATAATTATTCCCTGTTTGCTCTATTACATTTTATTGGTATTCCCTGGCTGTTACTTTATGTGAAATCTGCAAGTTCTCTTTTTAGATTTTAGTTTTCACCCCAGTGAATGAGGACATAGGAGATAACCACTGTTGCCACAGAGATTTCTTTTCCAAAGCTTAATTGGTCCCTGGTTATGTTCATAGAAGCTTTAAGTATTTCTGAGAGGCCTTGGTAACCTATTTCTTGCCACAAACTTTCTTTTTGATTGGAAATAACTGGTCTATCAGGAATACAATCTTCAGGGGTTTTGCCATTAAAGGTTAAATTGACACTCATATATAACCTAGTAAGATATTTGCTTTTAATGTCCACGTAACCTGTCCTTCTCTGTTATGTCCTTAGGGGAAAAGAACTTCAGATTTCATGATGTTTGCCTTGGACTGGAGAGTTTGAAACAAATGAAATTTTGAACTATGACAAACTGTTGCTTTCAGTAGTGAGACCCTGTTTCCACCATTGTCCTGTGTACCTACTGCACATAAAAGAATATATTAACTGCCATAAGCAGCAGGTAGTCCAGCAGTGATTGGAGAGATCAGAGGGAATAAAAGGAGGTACAGCAGACATACAAATCTGTAACCAGCCTCACAAAATGTGCCAGAAGAGATAGTTCAGCAGAATAGAGCCTTGCAGACAAGCTCAGAGAAGCCCTACCACGGATTTCTCTTTTGTCTCCTACATTTTAGGTGGCAGTATGGCATTCCTTTTGTTACATTTTTACACCATCAGACCTGGTACTGCTTCCTTGAGACAGCTTTCTCAGCCAGCGTAAGAGGCTGTAATGGGACACTGGCTGTCCTGCCATGCTGAACAAAGGAGAGTTGAGCAGAGGCACCTAGACTAGTGCTCATCTGCACAGATAAATACAGCCATCTTAGGTGTGGGCCTGAAAATAATATTGCTTTGTTAGCCTGCTTCCAAATCTTTGCTAAAGAGGATTACCTTTGATCTTACTATACTGCTTCCACCTCTGAACTAACATTTTTCCCATTTATATGAGGTCTCCAAGCCATGCTCCACTGAACGGGGCAGTCAGAGTAAAATTTCCCTCCATTTAAAGAGCATCACTTTTTAGAATGGCAGTGAAGAGGAACCCAAGTGTGCATAGCCTCCAGGACAGTTGACTGTGGAGAATGAATAATCTGAGTTTAAATCAAGTGGAACTCCCTTTTCTTTGTCCTACCATGGTCACAATCAGCATCCATAAGACCTTTTCTTCAGTAAACCCTGGTTTTGAGTCTCAGAATTTTTTCTTCATAGTCATAATTGCTTTGTTTCTAGTTCAGTGCATTTATCTTCATATAGAGATTGAAGCAAGTGGGTAAAATTCGTTTTCTTTTGTTGATTCCAAAGACTTCAGCTGAGCAGTAATAGGAGACAGGCCTGTATTTAGAAAGCTGATACAGTTAAAGTTTGAGGAGCTAAATGATGGTTCAAGATATGGACCATATGCCCCATAGGAGAGGTGGAGGGAGAGCACAGGTTCCACTCCCAATGGAAGCAGGGGATTTAGCACAGTATGGAGGATTATTCCATCAGGTGATTTGCATGCACCTGTCCTGCCTTGGACTGCTGCCTCAGCTTGTGTTGCACCTGAATGGGAAGCAGCCCAGGCTATTTCTCCACCGGAGTGACTGAGCTCTGCCTACCACATATGAAGGGGTGACCAGGTTAGCAAGGCAGGGAGCAGCACCATGCTGGGCTGGAGACGCACTGATTCACTGTTTCCAGCAGGTGATTTTTGCCAGTGCAGCTCCTCAGGCCCTTGTTAGAAGTGAAAACAGTTTTGCCTATGGGCTAATTCTCTAAGGAGAGCAGCTGTTTTCATAGAAATGATTAAAGTCTGTACCAATGAGACATTTTATCAGAGTTCTGGCCAGAAACCCCTCTGCTTAGCTACCCCTGTGAACCGACTTGCAGGTGTGTCAAGAGGGAAAGCTGAGAGAAGGAAAAAAGCAAGGCTTAGCTGAAAGTAATCATGACTAACAAATTACTCATAATTGAGGTTTGTTAATTGCATAGAACCCAATTAAACCTTTTCATGTCTCAAATGGAATAAGTTATGCTCACAGCAGAGCTGTTTAGCTGTTAGACATTTCTGGTGACACTTGTCTGTTGATTTGCTTTTAGATAACTTCTTGGCTTCTGGCCAGCCAGAACTGAGCTGAGAGGCTTTTTGTACATGTGTTTGCAGCACATTTTCACAAAGGGTTGCCAGAGTCTGGCCCACGATGACTAGTGAGTGGATTTATTACATTATTATTTTAGATTGTTATATTATTATTATGCATGACTGACATCGTGAAATTCTTATGTTGCAGAACTATGTAGAGTTAATATAAACCACTAAGCCAGAGAGCCATTTATTGTAAAATTCCAACTTAAAGTGCAAATTTTATGTAATTGAAAAGTCATGACTTTATGCAGCATCTACTAGAACGAGAATACCTCCCCAAACATGTTGCCTCAAAGTGGACCTAGAAAAAACCCTTTCCCATGATTCCAAAAAACACAGATGACCAAAAATACACCATTTCCAAGTGTGTGTGCCTCTTCCCTTCTTAGTTCCAGCTGAGACCACAAGTGGAAATACCAAAATACCACAGAAATGTAGTTCTTGTGGTACTTCCAGCCCAGCAGAAGCAGGAAGTATTAGAAATCTTCCAATAAATCATGTTTTCATGAGATTTCTAGTACAGCATTGCAAGCTCAAAAATTTGAATAACAAACGCAGCTCTGCTTGTCCACCTCACCCTCAAGAGGTTTACCTTTACATTCAAGTAGTGTTCTGTCTGAGATGCTGTTGTTATTCCTTCTAAGTCATAAAAAATCTTCAGTTTCACATTAAATCCAGCAATAAATTGGATTAAATTTTGTTATGAAAGGCAGATTTAACTTTGGCCTTCCATTTCTACCAGCTGGAGGAAAATTGTTTGTTTTTGTTTTTTTCCCAGGACAAAGGCAACTGCAAGACTCAGCAGTTTGAATGCCCATGGCAGAAGAGTTGCAGCCAGTTCTTTGGGTGAATACCTGTATGGGGACAGGTAGGAAACAGTATCGTAACATGGAGAAGCAAAAAGTGAACACAGCCTGACCTGCATGTGAACTCGCCATGGCTGAAGAGAGAGGACTTCCAGGATGAGCTGGTGAGTAAAAGAACTTGAAGACCCATAGGAAGAGTTGTCTCTCTAATGCACCCTGACCTGGCCCTGGTAAACAGCTGCTCCTTGTTGTGCAGAACTCATCCAGCCCAGCACCAGCTTTTTCTCTTACATGGCACAACCTGTAAGACATAGGTTTGTGGTTGGCTGGACAGTTGAGGAGGGCTCACTAGTTCACCTTAAGTCTGTATGCTGGTGGCAATACTGGACATGTTTTTCTTTCCTTTCAGAATAGAGCTTTGCTGAAACCTCAGTAAGAAATCAGGTCACTGAAGAGACTGTCATTGTATGCAGGCTGAAACTTCACCACAGACAGATCACAAGGTTTTCATGACCTTGCGATCTCTTTTGTCAGCGGTGGTTGTGTAACAGATTCCTTGGTAAGATAAGACAACATGAAGGTTTACACAAAGTAGGACAGTTTACTAGAGATATGGCTTGCTGCTCTCCTTTATAGAGATAGCAACTACATTTCAGGGTCAGAAAAAAAATTAGGCAAAAAGAAAGCTCAAGATTTTTATTCTCTTTTGAGGTTGAGTGGGATGCCAGATCTGCAGTTTTCGACTCTTAAGGCCTCTCTCTGTACTAGGAAGAACACTGGTTGAAAGCAATAATTATTGGCAAACATTTCTTTACTCCCCAGCAGCTGATGCTGAATGCACCGTAAATGGGATATAACGATGGTGACCACTTTTGTGGCAAGAGCTTCCTTCCATGTTCCCTTTATGCTGCTATTGAACAAGTGTGAGATAGCTGTGAGAGCTACCTTTGCATAGCTAACCTCCCAGGGTACTGGTAAAGGAGTTAAAAAAGGAAGGCACAGCTCACCTCCCAGTATTTTGATTAGGCATTTTGAGAAAATGTTTCAGTGTCTGTTTTGGAGGATGTGACTGAAAATACCCCCTTCACCTCTTCTTATGTGGTTTTGCTGGGCTAATGTAATTTTTGCTTTCTGCAGGCTGCACTTTTAGAATTTCCCAACCCTCTGATGCCTGCAGACTGTTATTTTGTTCTGTGCAGGCTGTCATGAAGGGAAACACATGCTCATGCAGAAACATTACTTTGGTTCTTGTGCTTTTGTTCCCCTCATTTTAAATGTGAACCTATCTGCTTGCGCTTTTTTTGTATGGAAACAACCCCTAACCATTTCCTGAATTAGAAGTCTGAAGAGACACAGACCTTTGAAACATTTTCTTGGTGTGTGGGCAAAAACTAACAATAACTTTGTTATAAGGTATACGACCATTCTTGCTGGTACTCAGATTGCAAACTGTTTTGGCTGCTTGCACTCACAAATGGTTTGTCCATTTCTGGTTTCTTTTGCATCTAGTGTCAGATCTTGTGAGCATTTATATTCATTTAAAAATAAAGCACAAATCTTTTTTGCTGACCATATGAAATTCTTCTAGAGCACACACACACGCATGCATACATAAACACACATGTATATGTACATGTACCTGTATATGTATATGTATATGTATACGTATATCTATATGTATATCTATATGTGTGTGTATATGTGTGTATGTGTATATATATAGATAGGCTAAGAAAGAAATATTTTTTTAATAGCAATAAAATGCCCACTAAATATAGTTAATATTAGAAGTTCCCATAATACATCTTAGGTTTCAGAAATTTAGAACCTGGCTATAAACAATGACTTTCGAAACCACTGAGAATATGATTTTTCCTTAAAAAGAGTATGTGTTGATCTGGCCACTGATTTTCCCTCCAACAGGAAGCCTTTCCATAAATGTTGGGTACAATGATGTGTTTATTAGTTTTGATTTAGAATTCTGGTTAATAACACCCTCCCTCCCTTTCTTTTAAGCACAGAGAAATGTTCTGGGATGTGTTGCACGTTCTTCCTTTTAAAAATAACATTAGAAAACAACAGATTTGGCAGTAAAATAGGGAAGAGATGTTGTTTGTTTGGAAATAATGATTTGGGGTTAGCCTCCTGTTACAAAATCTTGTGATGAGAAGAATGTTGAGTGATTACCAGTATGCCCTTTATAAACAGACTGAAGGGCTGTTGACATGCTACGACATCCTGGCTTCAGAGATGAACAGGATGGCTGAGGTAAGAAAGGTATGACAGTACATGCTGTGATGGTGAGAGCCGCAGACAGCCTGGAAGCAGACACCGAGTGGCATGCCTGGGGCAGGTGCGTGGGGTCTGATGCACAGCTAAAATCTAAATCACCTGGAATGAAGAGATGAGGCAGCAGTGACAGAAAATGGTTACCATCCAGCAAGGCCTGGGTGGCCTGTGGCACAGCAGTTTAATAGCCGACAGTTGCTCCCCAGCATGTAGTGTGTCTGGAAAATGGTCTGGAAAGCATTCAGGGGCTGCTTGTCATTCCTGGAATCACTTAACAGCCACCTTGGAGCAGCCATTGGTGCGGCAAGGAAACAAATTCTGTTCATAACTGCAGATGGGTTCTTTTCCCAGGTCTGGCCACAGGCATGGGAAGGTTGTACTGCTCTCACAACTTTGTGCCTCTTTTTCAAATAGCCAGAAGACAGTTGACTGTAAATTTGGTTTCTTTCATTTTTAATAAGCTGACTGATTAGTTCAGAGTTTCCTGGAGAACCAAAGGATAATTTGAAAACAAAACAGGGGAGTTCCTGGCCTCTGTATGCTTCTAGGCTTTTTCAAGGTATTTTGCAGAATAAATTGACCTGGACCTATCTTGCAGCCTTTTCTTCTTACTTGTATGGGCAAGCTGGGAAAGTTTTTACTGGAATCACTCATCTGCTTTCAAGAATGTTACTTCTTAAGGGGAATGATGAAGTTCAATGCTCCTCCCAGGCTGACAGACTATTCTTTTGTAAAATCTGTGCTTAAGGTTGCTCAGCTAGGGATGTCTGCTTGTTCCCCTTTTGGGGAAATTGTCGAAAAGATGTGTGAGAAATTTACGTTGAGCTACTTTGAAGACACTTACAGAAGTTTATGGTCTTGGATCTTGAACTCTCATCTCAAGCTATATAATTCAGCATGAAGGAATATGATCACAAACCATGGAGAACATTTTCAAATCTGTCCAAGTTTCTGTGATAAACATGAGAGGTCAATTTAAAAGATGCTGACTATTTATCTGTAAGAAATGAAAGACAGCTTTATCCTGGCCATGGTGGAACTGACTAAGCCACACTCACACACTGGATTTCACCCTTTTTGAGATGATGTCTTAATATGGTATAGAATACATTATCATTGGTTAAAAGGTCAGCTATCAGCTAGCTCAGCCCAGCTCAAGTCAGCTGACAATCCCAGGCCTGGTCTGAATTTTAAAGCTTAAATTTAGGCCTACTCAGCTAAACCTATAACATCATCTATTTCTTAAGATTTGGTGTCTCTAAAGGTGTGAGGTATATTGTGAAAAACATCTTGGTGTCACCAGTGATGGTGGGAGAGTAGGAAAACTTCCAAAGGAAAGTTTAGGAAATGAGTTCTAGTCACATGGATCTCAGCAGAAGGCTAAGCAGGCAGAAATGTGTAAGCCAGGGTGATTCAGGAAGTTGTATAAGGGGAGACAGAATGTCAGGAGAGAGAGATTTATCAGAAAAAGGCACGTGCCTACAAGTGGATGAAGTTACTGCAAGTAAAGGTATAGGACATGACCTTTGT
The DNA here is from genome assembly GCA_026770055.1 of Myrmophylax atrothorax. Taxonomy (NCBI): domain Eukaryota; kingdom Metazoa; phylum Chordata; class Aves; order Passeriformes; family Thamnophilidae; genus Myrmophylax; species Myrmophylax atrothorax. The sequence continues at coordinate 130,070,196 of JAOXXN010000395.1, forward strand.
TAGCAGTCACTGCTGGGTGATGGGGAGCTGGAGAGATGGATGGATTGGCTAGTTGGGTAGGGGAAGAACTAGAAGAAGGCATAGTCGTGAAACCTGTGGGAGGAGGACAGTACATGGTGAACTGGGTCACAGAAGATGGGAGCAGAACAGTCTTGAGAAGAGGAAATAAAGAACAATTACAGAATTCCCAGGTAAAGCCAGCTGAAACAGGTCTGTCTGAAAGTCCACCCACAGTGGTGATAGAGAGCTCCTGCTGCTTTGAGGAACATGTGTACCATCAAAAGAAAATTGAAGTACACAAACACATTTTTATGTTCTCTCAACAAAAGCAACGCAGTGCAGAGAATTTGGCCCATGTCTTCAGTCATCCCTCTAGAAATTGTCTTCTGCCAATTAAGTCCACTCTTAATGCCATCTACATACCACTGTAATTGGCACGATAGAAGTGCCGAGATGTGTAGATATGGGCTGTGTACAATGAGAGGTAAGATTTGGTATGTCAGCCTGTACCACAAGTAAATGTCTCAGTTGTGTGCTGTACTTCCTGTGGTCTGCCTGCTGTTCTTGGGAGTGTTACAATAGCTTTTAGTGCAAAAAGGAACAAATATATCCAGACTTGTTGCTACATAATAACCCCTCACAGAGTCTCCCAGACAGTATTTTGGTGGTGTATTTAGAGTCTTTCAAATATGACCTTTTAACTACTGATGCCATCCTGTAACTTTCACTAAAGTGACCGTGTCAACTGCATCACATGGCTGAAGCTAGACTGATTTTCAGCCATGTGATGCTATTTTATCACCCTCAGGACAAAGGTTAAGTCCTCCCTTTCTTTTCTCTGATAGGCACCACTTTCTTTGGTCCTCTTACTTTGACAGTGCTAAAATTCCTGATGACCACAGAGTTCTGAGTTTTTATAATCCACCGTGTGCTTCTCTGATGAAGAACCCTGCTGTTGTTCTGCATGTAACAGAAATACCTTCTCACAATGAAGCAATCATTCTTCCCCGGCAGGGTCTGAATGTTCTGATTCTCATCCTGCAGCAGGTTTGGCAGGCAACAATTCCCCCAGTTTGCACAGGGCAGTGGCCAGCATAATCTTTCTGCATTTTTAAACATTCTTTCATACTAGTCTCTCTGCATTCAAATGGTAACTTTAGCTGGCATAGAGTTTTGTAGAATATTTGAATTACAGCCTATTGAAACTCTACCACACTGCATTTCTGAATATTTTTGTTACAGTATAAATGTGTTACTTTTCCTTTTACTTATTATCATATGGGCATGGTTTTAATACCTGTTCTGTGACTTATTTGGAGGCTACAGTTTCACTTTTCCATAGATGGAGCACGTGTATTATTAGAAGCTTTAATACAAAGCGGGCAACATTGAGATAAAGACTCATAGTTTTCAAATCAAATTAATCCAGCTTGTGGATTGAATAGACAGAAGAAAATTAATGCAGTACTGTATTGGATATTATATGATTGTGTAACTTAGTAAATGAACATGGTGCTAATAACACCAAGCTTGTGGGTTCAATCCCTGTGTCAGTCATTCACTTAAGAGTTGGACTTGATGATCCTTTTAGGTCCCTTTGAACTCAGAATATTCTATGAGTATTCTGTGAATATTCTGTGATATGTAAATGGAAAAGTGTTGGATGCACAGTTGGACTAAACTGAATTTACTGAAGTTGAGGGCATTTAATGTGTGTTTTCTCATTGTAGATTTCATGATTGCACAGGCATAAATTCAGTCTCTCTTCCTAACTGAAATCCAATATAAAATTAATTACACTTTATAATAGAAAATTTTTGAAGTAGGTCAGGTTTAAAATGTGAGTTTTAAATATTCCCTTTCCTTCCAGTTCTGTAAAGAAAACAAGAAAAACCAGAAGCGAAACCCAACACTAACAGCAACTATCTGAAACCGGGGCAGATGCTGTGTAAAAATATAATACTAAAAAAGGAATTATGGCAGCCCAACTTGCTGTTTGCAGCATGCATTAGCCGTGTTGGATGCTCACTGGCATGAGGGTCATGATGCTCAGCTGAGCAGCGGCATGTCCCCACCACCTGTGGGGATGCCTCTCTGCTCCACTGACACTGGTGGAGACTGGCTTGAGGGGAACCTGTTGAGACTGCCAGAGCACAGGATGGTCTCTGGGCACCAGGCTGGGAATTGCCACGAGGAAGGGTATCTGTGCTTCTCCCTGTGCCATCTGTCCCCTTGTTCCCCTATCACTTAAGACCCCCAGTGCTGCCCAGCTCATACCCACTTGCAATGAGAATACTCCTTACTGGCTTTGTGCCCAAGTACTGGATGGTTGTGTTTCACTGATAGCAAGGCAGGGGTTGGGGCAGAGAGGGGAATGTGGGTGAGGGGATCCCCTTGATGGCTTACGAGTATTGGCACCATAAGAGACTTGGGGGACAGATCTGTCTCAGGATCTGGCTTAATGGCTTCTCCCAATTCACAGCTGTGTAACTCGTGCTGGAGTCAGGTTCATAATATCTCAGGCATGTGATTCACATGAGTGTAAAGGCCACTGGATACAATTACACATTTATTTTTACCTACCACTGAGGGACTTTCCATTCAGTAGGACATGAGCTGGTTGCCCTTGCTCTGTACTGTTTCACTTGTATTTTTCCTGACAATTCCTGTCGAAGAAACACAAGACAGAGAGAGACTTAATGTTATGTGAAAGGATTTTCCTAGGGCAACTGTATTCAGTCTTTGCTCAAACTGAACGAATAACTTTGATCTGTCAACTGTGAAAAGTAAACTGGGTGCGACCTTCCGTCATCGGCTAATCGTCTCACTTAATGACATCTGTTAACTTTGTTCTGATATTAGATCATGGTCTTTCTTTGTACTGTCAAGATTTTTCATCCAAGGTCTAATTATTTCACTTTATGTGTATACAGATATCTTGGGAGTCAGTTGCACCTAGTACGAAGATCATTTTTTCTATTTTGAATTTCCAAAACTGGTTACAGTGGTCAGATCAATGTGGCCTTTTAATGGATAAAATATGTCAGCTTTAAGCCCAGCCTTGTGTCTCAGTCCCCCTCTTCCCCTCAGTTTTTTTAGGCTCTGAACTTACTTTTAAAGTGAGAGGGGGAAAAGGAGAAGGGAGAATTGCTTCTGTCCCAATAAAGTTTGATATTTCAAAACAGTTGATTGATGTGACTTGTTACACACATCTGAACTGTCCCACAGGAAGGAAGGAAAAAATACTGGTTTTCAGTCTGTCCCTTTCCCTTTCAATTTTTTTTCAAAGTAGTGACAAAGTTTGGGTAGATGGCATTTTGGGGGATTAATGGGCATTTGAGGTTAATGCCCTAAGGCCCTCTGTCCCTCAGCTCTTTCCAAACAGTGATTAATCTCCAGGGGAATGTATGTGCCCTGATCGCTACTCCTGATAATGCTCATCCTTATAGTATAGATCAAAACACGTAGACTTATTGTAGTAATGGCCATGTCCTCACCTCCCGGGCTTTGTTTAGTTCAGTCAGCCACAGCTTAAGCTTCTGGTATCTGGTCACATTCAGTTCAATAGGCATTTTGTCCCTTCGGACCCAATCCTGCAACATGCCCAGTGCTGCTCACCAGTGCTTTGAGAACACTGTCTTCTCCTCTAGTAACTCTGGGGAAATTTCCCCTTAGAATGTTGTGGCACTCAATTGCCTCTCCCTGTCCTGTGCAATAGCACTGAGGGGTGTGAGACCACCAAAGTGCACAAAGTCAAGGAGTGGGAACTGGCTTCTGGGGCAAGGTGACAGTGGCAGGTGGCCAGATGTGTGGAAGGTGAAGCATTGTATGACTGTGAGCTCTTGTGCCTGTTTTCTTTTTCCATAATGTTGACCGTCACCAGCTAACTCCTCATTTGTTACTATGGTGTACCCACTCTGCTGGGTTTGGATGAAAGAAAAATGGTCAGTTAAGTGAATTCATTGTCCATAGAAGACCAGGGCCTGTCTGTATGTCAGCCCATATTGACCATATGAGTAGGTCTAATATTATTAAGGTTCTTTCCTGGAGATAGCAAAGGATTACAAGTTGCGGAGTACCACATCAGCTGTTAAAGACAGGCCAGGTGCTGTCTCTGTATTAGAGGATTGTTTTCTTAGTTATATTTCTTAGGACCTTGTCTGGTCTACTTTTTAGTTTCTGAAGCAATTTATTCTGCATCACCTCCATTGGGAGATTATTCCATAGTCTAGTAGTACTCACTGGGATCCAGCATCATTTCAGTTAGCATTTCATGCATTTGGAGTAGGAGTCTCTAGTCCAAAATATGGTTATAAGTAACACTTGCAGGTAAGGAAAAATGTATGGAAGGTATCAAGACTGCTATATGTAAAAAGTTTAAATTTTATTAGAGTCTGAAATAAAGGTTTCAGTACATTCCTGACTCTTTAAAAACATATTACATGCTGAGAAGTAATAGAAGAAAAAATAAAACCTCAATGGCCACATTTGCTACTTCTGTACCTGTGTTTGAGTCAATGTAATGTTTTTATGTGGTATCTGATCTGTCTTCGAGCAGCTCCCTGAGCTGTCCTCTGGGTTTTCATCATGCATTCTTTCCATGTTAGGAAAAAGATTGTGTCTGGTGGTTCTTGTATTCCTCTAGAAGCTCTTATAAGTGAATTTGCTACTATTAGATCTTTACAGTCAGTTAAAAGTATATGAATGGGTGCAAGAATGTGAATATAATTTCAGAGAACAGGGGTTTTTTTTGTTTCTTTTTAGTTTATAGCTATTGCAAATTTTATCTTTTCTAGTTTATTTTTGGTCTTGATAGAACTTTTAAATACAACAATAATAACTCTTGCAACTGATATTCTGTCACATCTACATGACACTTTATTATACATATATACAGCTTTTCACAGCTTACTGGTTTTTTTTTTTATTTATTCAATCTTTTGAGAATTATGAGAGGTACCATAGAATTAGCAAAGTGATTAATACTGATCACTTCTGAGCATATGCCCAAATCTAGTTTGAAAGCATGGAGGCTATTCATTTAATTCTTAATGAATTCTAGCCACTCTTGATGACAATAAAAGAAAATGCAAAGCCATTAGCATCTTGCCAGAACAGTGAAGTAATAGCCAATCAGGGCTACTGGGAGCAATGGGGATATTTGGAAACAAATGGTTATTTCACCAGCAGCAAGGTAAAACAAGCTGCACAGGCCTACTCTACCTTTTATTTTCCCCCTTAAGCTCTCCCTCCTCTTTTTTCTCTCCCTCTTTCCTGCTTTCCTGCTGACCATATTTGTCAAAGAAAGCCTAGATTTTGAGCATATGGAGATTCATCTACATATGTCAGAGTGTGAGACTCTCATTGTGGCATTAGTAGCTAAGTCTTCTGGTCTTTTATCCTGTTTCCCAGTGCACCTTTCTTGCTCAGTTTACAAAAACATTCACTATTCCTGGAGAAAAAACCCCCAGTATTAAACAGGCATTCTAAATTACCATGAGTCCTGACTTCCCTAGAGGTATACATTTTAAAAGATGGAACTTCCAACCTTATTTTGCTTTTAAGCATTTTACCTGATTATTACATGTTTATTTTAGCCATCTCATGTATTGTGTGAGAATCTATGAATTGGTTCATTATTCTGTGTTTGCCAACCGTCTGATCATTCAGGTTGTGTGTTGTTTTGCTCTATTTTTTATGAAAAAAAAAACCACAAAAACAAACACCACAAACTTGATCTTGTCCAATCTGAGAAGCCTTTAAGCACTGACATTAATGGGCCTGCCAAGAACCTCTCCCCAAAAGGTCCAGTATTAAAAAGCCAGACAGTTTGTGTGTTTGATGCAGGTTACAGGAGTTAATAATGGAAATAAACTCGACTGGAGAGTTTTAATCAGTTTGATGGGATCCCTCTCAGTGACTGAAAGCCACTTCAGGGCTGTCCTTTTTCTTTCAATGTCCTGTTTAAAATCATGGAGATACTACTGAAAGGGATGCTGGTGGGAACTGCCTGGTGAAAAAGTACTGTTGCCACTACTAGATCAGATCAGATCAGATCAGGTCATACAGTTTGGATTAATATAAAAAATCTCCAATTCCAGCACATTACTGGATAACTGGTATCTTACTGCATCTCCCTCTTTCAGTGAATAAAATGCAACTGCATTTTTAAGGTCTTGTCCTAGCTAATCCTGTTGGCTTGTACAAATCCAGGCCAATGAGAGTCATGCTGACCCTTTCTAGCAGGCAGAAACAGCACACAGGCACAGGCTGGGAACATCTGGAAAACTGCCACATCCACTCCCAGAAGAATATTTGGTATGAGGAGGCAGGAATATAAGAGCAGTTATGCTGGACTGGACCACAGGGCCAATATCCAGCAATGACTGAAGTGGATGCTTTGGAGAGAGTATAAAAAGAGTGTGTACATGTGGTGGCTCAGGTTAAAAAGGAGTTTGAATGTTTCCCTTTCTACAACACAGGAAGAAATTCAGCACCAGTATCACAAACAGAAACACTTAAGACTGCCCTCTCTGTTGTATGCAGATGTATGTGTTGTAAATGAAATTCCATGAAGAGAAGTTTTGGAAGAGAAGAAAAAGGAAAGGAGTGAAAGGCTATCACAGCTCCCAGTATTATCATCAGAAATCTCCTCCCCCACCAATCCAGCCCTCTACAACACTCATTTAGCAAAGCCTATTCAATGAGTTACCCACCGAGATATCCTCTCAGTGAGGTGATTTATCCTGGACCTTTCAGCTGTGGAGACAGAGGTGAGTAGGTTCCCATAGGATAGCTTGCAAACTTCCAGGGAGCTTTCCTGGTGTGTTCTGGGAGTTAGTTAGTATGAAAAGACTGCCTTGGATAGCTACAATTTAAGGGGAAAAGTATGTAAACTCTCTTTTGGATACATCCCTGATAGCAGACTGGGTAAAACTTGATGCAGGGCAAGGGGAGTGGGTCAGAGCCCAGTCTTGTCTTGACAGAAAGTGCTGGGACAGGGTACAGCTATGAGGGTCCAAAACTGCTTGGATGTCCTGTGAGAGGTGATGACCATATGAAACTCAAAGATGGAGAAGAGGTTAGGAACTTCATGGATGAGAGGGAGGAACCAGATCCTTGAAGAAGCTCTGTTTGCAGTTAGATGAGGTAATATGAATAAACCTGTGAGAAGACACTGTGCAGAAATAGCAATCATGTGTACCTTAATGAAACTGAGAATCAGAATACAAGGAAAGTTGGGCATGAGAGCCACAATACTGGTCATGTGCCAAAAGGCAAACCTAGTCTGATAACTGTGTTGAGTGGATTTCATGTTGCTAAACAGTATGCTCATGGCCAAGAGGTGCCAAACATGCAAATCATGAGATTCAGGATGATGATGCTCACATGGAGTAATTGGCTTAAACTGACTGAGTTTTCTCTTCCACATTCCCAGTGAGTATGGGTTACTCTCTACATCATCCTTCCTGTTTACAGACCTTTGTTTTTTGGTGTGTCCTTTAAATCTTTTTCATTTATTCTCCCCATGCTGCTGTCTCTACTTCCTTTTATTTCTTTCACTTTGTTTTTGCATTTTTCTACAGACACACTGGAAATTTTCTCTGAGCTCCCTTATTGCTTTCTGGGGAGTTGGGCTGATTTTCTGAGTTTATTCATTGACTTACTCTTGTCCCCCAACTCATCTCCTCTGTCTTGGTATAATACTGTCTTTTTCTGCTGTTTAACGTTATTGATTCCTAGTGTAACCTGTGTGGATTGTTTTTGGGCACATCTTTTTTTCTGTCTTTTGTCTGTTCTTTTTGTTGAATTCAGTGGGATTTAGTGCTTCAGAGAAACAAATAAGTCAAATTCTGCCCATATTTTCTACTTCTAGTGCCTGGTCTGAAGACTCTCTCACCACCATGAGTACTTTCTGTTACTGGTATTTGAACAGGTGGTTTTATCTTCTTCATTTGTAAAATGAATGGTTAGGACATTTTAAATTATTCTTCAGTGTTAAGCAATATTGGAGCTGGGCACCCTCAGCCTACAAACTCATTTTTTTCTTTTAATGAGTTAACTTCATTGAAATACAACTCCTAAAATGTCATCATTTCAAAAAGGCTGGTTTTCAGACTTTAGTTTTACGTCATTAAATATCATATTACTTCAAAAATGTCTAAGATGTGTTGTAATTATTTTAGGAACTCAACCACCCCTCACATTGCTGCATTTCAGAAGAGTGGAGGATTTTTAATTTTTGACTCCTTAAGTGTAGAGTCTTTACAAAGATTATCTAAAGTGCAGATATGAGCTCATATGAGAGACTCTTTGTCACTCACATTTATTTCCCTTTGATTTCAGAGTAATCCAAACCTGCCCATAGTCTTAAAGGAGTGAGTTCTTGTGCTGTATTTCTGTTACATTCTGGCTGAAAATTAATTGCAAGGTAGACTTGGGGAAAGCCACTGGTCGCTATCTCAGTATCACAGCAGTAACCTTGGCCTAATGCTTGACTTGGAAGAAGTGCCCCCATGTAATGAAGCAGAATATGGCCAAACACCTCATGACTGGTCGTAAGTGAGTTGCCAGGGAACTGGTCTCTTGTTGCTACAGTTTCTTCTATGCTAAGCCAGTGTTGAAAAAGATACGTTCTCTCTTCTGAAGAGATTAGGGAGTTTTGCTGTGCTCTGAGAAGGTGCACCAACCCTTGAACTGATCCTGACTCCTTCATGCCACCTCAGTGCTTCAGAAACTAGGTACTTTGGCTGCAGATGTCCTTCAGGTAGAGACTTCCCAAGTGAGTGGGAATTACCAACTAGCAGAGAAGTCATGGAGCCACCTCCAGCCTCACACAGGCAGGACACAGAGTGGAGCCTGCCTGGACATCCCAGCCCTCCCATGCTGCCAGAGTCACTGCTCCACAGGGAAATGCACAGTTCATGCACAGTCAGATTCCCTGTCACAGAATGCCTCTCATGGGCTTTTCCATATGGAGAACATCTCAAAACACAGAAGTTCTACTTACCCACTCACACTTTCATTAATATCACTGTTAAAGAGGAAACATTTTGGGGCAAGAACTGCTTTTCTGAATCATAGAGCCCTAAAGACTGATGTTATTTCTGTAAAATTAACCCTGTTCTATATTTTCTTTATATATTGTCTCTGTAGACCATACTTCCCAAATAGTTTCAAGAAGGTCAGTTAACTCCATAAATAGTTCAGGCTACAGGGGTCCATGTGCAAACCTAAAAGCTGAACTCCCACTTCTCTCTTTGGAAATAATCTGGAAGACCTGTATAAGTGATCATTTGGAGAAGAGTCCATTTCTATTGTAATAGTGATTACTTTTGGAAGGTAACACACTGCTTCTTACCTGGTCATCTCACAAAATCCTTTGGCTTCTCAATGTATTTGAGAAAGTACCTCATCATGGAAGAAAGCATAAACTGAGCTCCTGTGGTCAGGCATATGCAGAAGGGCTGCCACATTTGCTGTATCCTGAGCTACCAGCTCTGCTTCACCAGTCCATGATGCCCCATGTTGGCGAGGATCTGTAGGGGATGGGAGGGAGCCTTGGTGATGGTGAACTTGCTCCTTGTGGGGAAGTTGCTGAGGGATGGAGGTGGAAAATCTCCTTCTTACTTAGATGATCTGCAAAATGCATTCTTCCTTAGGACCTTTACTCCCTGAGAAGAGTAGGTTGTTGAAACATGTAATATGCAAACTATCTCCATTATAGGTGAAAAATTCCTGCCAAGATCACCCTTTTCTGCCAGTGACCTATTCCTCTTCCCCTCATGGAGTAGGGGAAGCCAGTTTCTTGTGTTTTATGCAGGGTTGGAATACTTGATTGTCCTGCAGCTTCTCTGCTTTCTTCTCCTTCACCCGCGTTCAGAGGAGGGTGAGAAGCCAGATAGGTTTAAAGCCGCCACCTGGTACCATCCTCAAATCTTGCTGCATATCCTTGCTCTGATTCTGAATATCAGTGCTGGTTTGGCTAAGGCTGAAGTGCTGATCCTAGTATTTCTTCAGACTCTGGTTAGGGATTTCTTATAGCATGCTGCTGATTTTCACTTTTTTTTTAATCTAAGTGTGTAGCAAGTGAAAAGAGGAAAGCTATTCTCCCATTAGTAGCCTGGTAGCATCCTCATGGTGCCATGCATAAGCTTGCAGTGTGCAGAGGGATTTCACATTAGATCTTGTAATGCTGTGGGATCAGAATGGGTGGGAGTGAATTTCACTTCAAGTCCTCGAAAGAGATCTCTTTATGGCACCAGTAAGCTGTCCAAGCACATGGTTCAGCTTCAAAGATAGAAAAATTAATAGAACTGACTTGGCAAAATTCAGTGCTGTTGGTATATAAAGTGATTTCTGAGCTCTAAGTTGATGTGTTTGTGACCCAGGAGGTGCTGCAGGCAGGGTTATGTTATGTAAACTTGCTGCTGCTTTCCATGGTCTGCAGCATCCCGCTTGGCCTCTGACCATGAGTCTCATCTGCCAGCTGTGGGTTGAAATTTTCTGCACTTGAGGGCACCTCAGAGAGTGCCAGGCCTGTACATTCAGGTGAGACAAGGTGTGATGACTAACACCCTGGAACAAAAGGATGCAAGTGTGAGGAGGTCTAGTGCTCCTCTGGGTACCATCACAGCCCCTTGAAGTAGATGAATTATCTTGGTGTAACCTGCAGCTTTGGGAGAGATTATACTGCTTGGAACCTCATGATGCTACCACTAGGGGCTTTCATTCAATGCAAAGCCTCACCCCAAGAAATCCCTCTCTCTCCTTGGGGAGAAATCTGTCCTTCTCCTTTCTCCACTCCCAATCCCACCCAGTTGTGCAGCACACATAGCTCCCTGCAAGCACTGGCTGTGCACTAAGTCCAGGCAATAAGTGACTTGGTCAAAGGTACAGTATTTACAGGCTCTCAGAAGGTTCATTGGAAAAATCTGTGTATTAATTAATGTATAATAAGACAACACAATATCTTCAAGGATTTCTTGTAGCCTCTCCTAGTGCTCTGGTTTAATATCTCTCCTTTCAGCAGTCTCCATATATTTTCTGTAGCATGGTGGAATCAGTCAGTGCCTTGGAGAATTTTTTTTTAATTCTAGCTGCCAGACAGCTATCAACCAATTAATCTACAAGTATGCACATTTGGGGATGATATTCTCCAGTGACTCAGCAATGTAACAGATGGAAAAATATTTCATATTTATTTCCATTCCTTTTCTATATTGGAAATAAATCCAGACATTTTATTTTTTTTTTGACAGTCAGACAACATCTGCTGAGAACACTGTCAGCTGAATTACAACCTCTCTGGCAGGTAGTTGGGTAGACAACATGAATTATTTTCAGCTGTTCTGTATGTGGTTAAATGTCTTTCTCCACTACTTTATTTTCATTATAATTGCTGGATTTATGGATGCTGACTAGCTTTACATTGTATCTTTGAGAATTTAAGTTTAGTCATATAAAGATTTGATGCATTGAGATGCTGTACATTAAGTTGTGATATCAGTGGATTTGTTCAGACTCACTCCTTAGCCAAGACCAATTAAAGGAAGGGATATTTTGGAGGGAACAGGCCAGAGGCTTGGAGGAGATGCACTTCACTGCCATGGAAGGAACGCAAGTGTGGGAGTGACTTGGAGGATTTAGTCCCAGGAGCTGGTGTAATCCAGACATATCACAGTCTGAGATATCTGAGCTGAGCAAGCTGCCAAGTGCTCTCTCTCCTGGTGCAAGCAGCATATTAGACTTCTGGCAGTTCCCAAACAACATTTTTCCTGGGGAAGCAGGTGTGGAAACTGTGGTCTTCCATGGTGAGAGGATGAGGAGCCTGAGCACTGGAGGAAGCCTGGTCTGGAAGAGGGATTTGGTATTTATCTGCAAACATAGAAGCTCCCTGAGGAGCAGCATTAGCAGTTTCATCTGTGCTTGTTGTCTTGTGTTTTCCTTAGCTCAGTGCAGTGACTATTCCTGCCTGCCTGAGCACTAACAACGCTGCCAGTCTACCCTGCAGTGTCACAGTACATTCTGCCTCTGGTCCTATTCCCTCTTCACAGTACTCTAAGATCTCTTATGTTTTGTTTTTGGTTTTTTTTTGTTTGTTTGTTTTTTTGTTTTTTGTTTCTTTTTTTTGCTGTTAAGCAAGACACTGTATGTGATGATCAGAGACACATACATGTTAATTTTCTAGAGAACATATGGCTGTGGACTGATCAACTGCTGCCAAACAGATTGAACAACAGCTGAGTTCTTGCATTTCCATCACACATTTCAGATTTTCAGCAAATATGTGTGAGTGTCCTCTAAGCAGTCTACTGTCTGCCAAATGCAATTAGGGGAAACTGATGGACAGATAGGACACACAGGGTAAGTACAGTTGTGGAAAACTAGGTTAAGAATCATAGTAAACAACTGAGTAATGAGGGAAATATTTGCAAAATGTTAGTTTAATTGCTTGGGTTCTGTGCTATCCTTTAACTGACTTTATTCTATTTCATCTTTGGGACAGGAATTAGATGTTCGCTGTTTATTTGGTACTTAACATGCTTTGATCACAGCAAATGTATGAAGTCAAAGCAGTTACACCTCCTCAACCATATGTATATATGTGTGTATTTATACATATGTGCACAAGGGTACCCAAACCCAAGGGTGATAACTGCTGCTAGTCATTAAAACTTGAAGTTGTTTAAAAATTCAAAGTTTTTTAAGCAGGATTGCTCTATCAAACTGGATAAAAGTAGAGTGTACAAGCAGATAATGTGGAAATCACAGGCTTAAGTAATGGGTTTAAACAAAGAAATATGCTGATGCCCTTGTGCCTGTCTGTAGGCACTAGTCTACATGCCTGGCAAGTGACAGACTGTATGTGGCAATGGCATCACAGGTGGTTGAGCCTCAGATGAGGCTTGATGAGTGCCCCCATCAGTTCATGTACCATGGAAGAAGAAGAAAATGGCATGGCATACTGGTGGTTTATTTTGTGGTGTGAAAGTAAGGCACTTGCATTTGCCAGGAGCTCAGCCTGCTAATGAGATGACTCATAGGTCAGCAGCTCTGGATGTCCTGCCTCGTGCTCTACCTGTGAGCTCTTGCCAAAGCTTTGAGGAACTTTATGTTCTACATTGCACACTTGCATTAAAATAAAAACCTAGGCCCAATAGTACTGAAGTTGGCAACACAGTCATAGCATGAAGGACCAGACACGTAAAGACCTCTGTATACATTCAAGGCCTCCATCATGAAATGATGCACAGAATCACAGAATATTCTGACTTGGAAGGGACCCACAAGGATCATTGAGTCCAGCTCTTTGGTGAATGGGCCACATGGGGATCAAACTTGTAACCTTGGCATTATTAGCACTGTACTTGATTCATGCTATTTTCCAGTGGTTTAAATTAGCCCCCACATTTCAAAAAACCCACAGAAATTGGCAGTTTTATTTATTGAAGTGGGATGTCTGTTTAGTTCCTCTCCTTGTCCAAAACTGAATTTCTGTTTCCTAAATAGAAATTTCTTCAATTCCAGGAGGAAACTGCAAATAAATACTTAAATGTGTGGTAAGGCACTGCCATCAGGTACCCAACTAAACTCCTACACATTTAAGTCTTCTTAAAAGTGGGCTAAAATATTCTCCTGGAAGCCCTCATTGTATTCTCTCTCTCTTTTTTTCTTTTTCTTGAGTTTTATTACTGTCTTATGAATCACATTGCAGTCTGATGCCCAAAACCCTGAAAATTTCTTCCTTTAATGAATCTGTTTTGAGCTTTAATAATTAGCAAGGTGCTACTTATGTGGAAGGCATTTCAGAAAGAAGGAAGAATTTTTGGTCTTAGATTTTATTCTAATTGAGCCATACTTACAGTTCTTCACAGATACTTCTTTTTGCTGTTGTTTTATTAGGTTATGGAGGTTGTAAGACAAACAGTGGTGTTCCTTTTAACCAGGAAACACAGCACTGTTTAAATTTTGTAAAACAAGGAAGATTGTTCAAGTTCAGAAATTTTGACGGTCACCTAACACCTGCTGTAATTATCTGTGGGCAAAGCACTTGATCCAAAATCACCTGGGGCAAAATTTTCCTTCAGAGCTAACCCACATATCTTAGGGTGAACGACTATATTATGTCTTTAATAAATTCACAATTTTTTGTCTGAAACATTTGGGTAACAGTGAACTACCCCCAACATAACGAAAGTGGAAAAAATAATCTTCATGACACCTTTGTCAATCCTATCATGGTGGGCAGGCATGAAGTCCCAGAGCTGTTACAGGGACAATAAAATGGCTGCTTAATGTACTCAGTTCCATATACACTATGTCTACAAGTGCACAATTGCAGTAGGAATTTTACATTTTTCATCTCTAGTGAAAAGATGGAATATAAAATAATTTCATATAAAAGGCCAGTTAAAAGGCTGTTCCACTTCCTCTGAAAACAAGGAGGGGAAAACTATTAGGAGCCAGGAGTATTTAGTAGCTGGAAAGAATGGTGGTGCAGTTAATGAAAGAACCCTACAAGGCTGAAAGAGAAAAACATGCATGGAAAAGCTTCAGAGCATGAAATACAAACTCCATGAGTCATGTAGTCTGTTTAAACCAGTGTCTTGTCTTCCACAGGAAATCAGTAGAGTTGGAGGACGTAGCGCTACCTTCGTAGTGTCAATAAAGGAGCAGTGAAAAATAGTGTGGATCAAGGGGTGACATGTATAGATCCTAGACATGTCTAGGGAGTTGTTGCAGCAAAGTATGTTCTTTTAATTACCCTTCTCACATCCCCTAGATAAAAACAATGCAGAGGAGTAATCTCAAGAGGAATATAGTTCTCTCTAACTGTGAAAGATATTAAACAAAAAATTATTCTGCCCACTGAGACTGTAAAAGCTCTTTTCACTGTAAAGTTTGCATACTATCTCCTGTTTCTGTACTTCTGTGAAGAAAGCAAAGGCAAACAAGTTTGGGATTCCTTTGGGAAAGGACTTCTTTTTGTCTGTGTATCTTTCTGACCAAGGGAAGCTTTCTGGGCCAGAAAAAATGTGAAATATTCCCTTCATGGGACTTGACCTTCATTGTGCCTTTCCCAAACCGCTGGCAAGAAGATAACAATTCTGTCATTTCAGAATGTGGCTGAAATACAGTGATTTTGCTAGAATGTAACCAAAATAAAAACACTCTGAGGGTGATGTGTCTGCACTCTGTAGACAGTTATCTTTTTCTTTCTTACCTTTCCGGTATTGCTATGAAGTGTGAGAAATTCAGTCTGTGAGTGAGGGTACCACACGCAAGTTAGGTGTGAGGCAATGCA
>JAOXXN010000395.1:130092466-130105705 GCA_026770055.1 Myrmophylax atrothorax
GAACTGGCTGAATAATATTATTTAAAAAAAAAAGGACTGCATTGTAGGTTTTGGCTCAGTCCTGCAGAAAGGCTGCTGTGTAAACTACACTGGATCCCAGGAGTAACCCTGGGAACATGGCACTCAAAGTATCTCAGAAAAATAAGACTCAGTGTACTTCTACACTGCACAGCTGGTTGATCATCACCTACTGTGACCTTTCTCAAATGTGCCAGAGCACACGTGCAGTCTGTGTTTACAGGGACGTGTCATATGGTCCTTGGTGCTAACACACTTCAAATCACTTCCCAGCCAGCAAATGATGTGTTTTTGCTCTGCCATAGTCTCCCCTTCCCATCTGCATCTTGGGCTCAATCTGCACCTTTAAATCCACTTTTACTGCTGTGTGCCTTTGGGAAACAGGGAATGCCCTACATTTCACTGCCCTGAGAAAGTCGGGGAGATGCCACAATGGCCTTCAAGATGCCCTGCACAGTGATCAATAGGCAGGCAGAGCCAGGTGGTGAGCAGAGGTGTGGGAGTGGGATGGCTGGAGAAAGGCCTTGCATCCCAGCAGTGAGAGGAGGAGTGGAACTGCCCTTGAGAGCCGCCTTTGGGTGGTTTCTTCACTTAGGACTCATTTAGCCTTGGTTCTGTAACCTGATATACCTAGAAGGTGTTTCATTCCCTCCTAAAACATGTGTCTAATGCCAATGAGATAAATTTCCATCTGGACATGGTCTCCTCCTTCCACTCCAATCCCAGAAAAATAGCTGGGACCAAGCAAACAACTCACTGACTTAAAATCAGAGGAGGTGGAGTCCCACTTGCTGAAGTTAGTGTAGAGCCTCAGACAGGGCAGTGTGCCCAGTGACAGATGTATCCTTGCAGTTAAAAACCTGTGGTTTATTTAGTCTCCAGTTTTCTTCTTTTGGCTTGTGTGCATTAGGTTTTTTATGTTGCTGTCAAAGTGAAGTCTTCAAGAATTTTTTTTCTTAGACAGGCTCTGCAGTGCTGTCAAGGCTGCACTTATTGAGTGTTCTTATCCTCCAAGTGCTGTCAAGGGCTTCACCTGCAACTCCCATGGGATGGCTCAGGGCAGCCCAACCCACTCCTAATCCCCTTCTGATCACTGAGGGTCTCCCAAAAGAGAGGATCCCTTTGCAAAAGGAGCTTGTGCCTTGAGATGTACCTGCCCGGAGCTGGCTCAAGCCCAGCAGCACAGATGTTTCCTGGCAGCTTGGAATAACCTTGTGCTTGTCTTGTGTCACTTTTCCATTACTTTAAAGTAGGACTGTCTTCAGATGCTTCAGCTGATGTGCAAATTGCCAGTTTGTTCTGTCCTAGAGATTAGTAAATGCTGCCAACAACTAGCTTTTCCTATCAGTCTACAGGCCATCTACATATTACCACTGTAAAATACAATTTTCCAGAATTGTTTTTCTCTAATTTGTAAGTGTTTATCAAACATTTCAACATTTTCTGTGTCACTTTTCCCCTTTTTTTAATTAACCAAAGAACCCACAGGACAAGATGTAGAATTTCCTGTTAAGGAAATTGGAAGAAAATACTTATTTTTAGACCTCGTTAATCACTGCAGTTTCAGTGCCTCTGGGGATCTGTGGTTTCATCCTCCCCAGCGGCTCACACTCCCAAACTCACTGTATCTCCTGTAAAGAGCAGAGGTAAGTCTATGTCTTGGCTGTCTTATTCTGCACTCTACTATTACCAGAGATGCTGCTTGCTGATTTTCTGTTAAAGCCCTGAGTTTGTCCTGTCAATTTTCTTAACTTTGTAATGAGCATTTTAACATTTTAGCAAATTAAATTTTCATTTCCAGCAACTTCTTTATTTTCTGTTTGTTGATTTCCTTGCCCTTTCTAATCAGCCTGTTGTTTTTCATGTTTGACTAGGTGTAAATAATTGGCACATTGAAAAAAACTGGATATCTCCTACTGAATATTATTGAGACTGAAAAGGAGGCTGGATCAATCTAATTAGTTTTTGCAATTGCTTTCTCAGTTCTATTCTGTGAAACTTTCTGGCAGACTTGGGAAACATGGAAAAGGCCAGTCACAGCTTTTTGGGGGGAAAAGAAATATCTCCCCATCTCCCTCAGATTTTTCCCTGAGGGTCTATTTATTTAGTGCTAAACTTTGCCAGACAACTTGATGCTTCTATTCTAACACACAAAAGCAGTTTCAGTATATTAAATGATTCAGAGATACATTTTGAAGTAATTAAATGCAGAGCAGTGATGCAGAAAATTAGTCAAAATTAGTGTAAAATTGTGATAACCACTGTGCTGAGTCTTGAGTACAGTGGAAGACGCAATGGTAGTGGAAAAAAAGGAAGGATTATGATTTAAGTCACAGTCTTGGAAGTCAAAAGACCAATGTTCAGTCCTAGTGCGACCTCAAGCAACTCTCTTGACTTCTGTTCCTCATCTTGGAAATGGGGATAATCACTATCTGTTACAAAAAAGGAAATGTACCAATTATTATAAATTACTTCTAGATGCTGTGATATAAAATGCAGTGACACCAGGGTCAGCAGGATTTTCTTTCTTAGAAAAGCCTAGGAAAAATGAGTATTTACATAGTTTATTTACTTTGGAAATCATCCTTGAGGATATTTTCAATGGTAAAGTCAGATACTCCTTAGCTTTTGGCAGAACTTCACCATCCTTGACTCTATCCACATCCTGAGAAATTCCTTTTATTCTGTGTTTTATATGAAGAACTGTTGCTCCTTCCTCCTCTCCATACCCCTTCCTGTGCTTAGAGTGTAATGATGGGCAGGATGGAGGACAAAGCTTTTGCTGTGAACCAGGCCATAAGGTACAGCCTTGGCAGAGGGTGCTTGTGGAGCAGGACTTGTGAGAAATGCCTTCTGTGAATTGTCCTCTAATTGGGACACAACCTGCCTGCTCCCCCTCCACACCCCTGGCATGGAACATGCCTCGATGAAGAGGGTGGGGTTGCCATAGCTCCTTGCAAGGGTGCAACAGCCAGGAGGGATTAAAACTGTTTTGTGTCAAAACTGTTTTCAGTGTGCATGATGGTGTGCATCCAGTGCAGGCACAAGCTGAGGGCCAGAGGTTTGAATACAGTCAGGAGTCAGCTCTGGGCTGGTCTTCAGAGGAGCCCCAGGAAAGCAGTGTAGATACCCATAAGAGCAGTATCGATATCCATGTATACAGGGCCATACTATCTCTGGACCTTTTGTTTCTGTGAAACACAACCACACTCTACTATGACCAGGTTACTCTGATTGTGCAGTCACTGTCTGCAAAGCTGGGTATTCCTGGGCTTGTCTTGCTGTCTCTTACCTGGTGAACTGGCCATGAGCTCCTTGGAGGAAGGACTGCTATTAGTTCTGTATTTGTGCAGTGCCTCCTGCGTTGAGGTTCTGACCCTTGCTGGTTTTTAGGTCACTATTGTAATGCAGGTGAAAATTACATGTGCCATTTCAATCATGTTTCTGCCAAAGCTGTTGAGCCCTCAGATTACTCCCAGAGAGTTTATATATGTGCAATTCCTAGAGCAGGAGGCTTTGAATGATACAGGTTTAGAGACAATCTGTTGATACCTGATGGAAAAGACAGGCTAAATCATACTTCATTTGCATGCTGTTACCAAGTATAAGTATTTCAGTAATTTTCATTAACATTATTTTAAGTTCAGTAATTAAAAACAATTATATTGAATGTGTCCTGGATGAAAGGCAAATTCCAGTCTTGTATGCTCAGGTTAGGCTCTGGACACATCAGGAAGAGACAAGTCTGCCAAAAAGTTATTGCTACAGATGACTTGATACTGGGACAAAATTTTGGGGAGACCTTGTTTCTTCCAGACCTAAGAAGCAAAATCTTCTGAGATGTGGTAGGAGCCAACAACAACAGAAACAACTCTGACAGCTTGGCTTGGCTATAGGAGTTGCAAAAGAGCGAGGTTAAGTGTTTGCTGCAGCACCTTCAGTCTGTGTCAGTCACTGGAACAGGAGGAACATTGGAAAAGCAGGGAAAAGAGGGAAAAGCTGTGGTGAGGAGAACAAGGTGTTGGTGATGTGTCACATGCAGATGACCAATTTTATACAGTCCAGGACAAACCAAGCTGATTCCTACTTTGAGCAAGGTATTTCTAAGAAAGTGGTGGTGAATGGTTGGAGAGAAAGCCTTATTGAGAGAGGGACCACTGTGATTTGTCCTTTCACTATCAGTAACACTTTCTGTTCCAGTCTAATGAAGAGTTCTTGGGAAGTGCATGAGGTAACCAGGAACCAGATGATTTTGTTTTGATTCCCAGAGCAGAAGTATCACTAGGTTGTGTAGTCACTGTTGTTATAGGGGACCTCAACCTTGCTAAGGCCACTTGACCATGAGATTGGGTGCAGTTTTGGACCTCTGTGTCCAACGAATCCTTTGTCTTCCATCCAAACAACCGTCCATGTTCAGGGCACATGCTGTAGCCTTATGGATGGCTCCATACTGGCACCCATGGCCCTACTTGGGCACTAAAGGCAAAATAGAGCAGGATGGAAGGGCAGGCAAGAAAGGCAAAGAACCAGTGAAGGAGAAATGCAATGCACTGGAAGGACAACGACATTTGGAATAGGAGAAGAGACTGTAAAAGCTCAACAAGATACATGATTACAGTAAACGGTTTAAGTAGCATGAAGCTATTCTGATAAAGGTGGGAAGAACTTGGAAGTAAATAAAGAAAGGTTAGAAAGAAAGATGACAAGATGGAAGAAAGCAGAAGAAAGGCTAGTTAGGTTAAAGCCAGAGAGACGGTGAGCAAAGAAGGCAGATGGGTGTGAGAAGGAAGAAACTCTTGAATGGCTGGCAGTGGGACAGGGAAGAGGAGAACACACAGAAAGCCCCTGAGTGACCAGAGCAGGGTGGTGATGGGGGCTGCTGATGGGGAGGGCAAGAAGGTACAGCGTGGGAGCTGTGCACCAGAGTTATCTTCTTCAGTCCCCTTCTACTGGCAATATTTAATGGAAGTCTGATATCACTGGTCAGTGAGGGGTCTTGGGATTTAGCTCTTTAAGTCATAACACGCTGATGTAACACAGCTGTCAAATTGTGTAATTTACATTCATATAACCCTTGTTATTCCAATCTGGGCTAAGAAAAGATTGCACTGTGCCAAAACCTTTCTTGCTTGAAACATGATGAAATATTACCTCACTAACACTGCATGTAGTAATTAAAGTACACTAATTAATTATCTGAGAGCCCAAAGGTTAAGAACACATGGATTACCCACTGTAATTTGGGGGAAGGGCAGTAGACATGCATACAAAATATTCAATCTAGGGTTCCCAATGGGAACATTTCCTTCTTTCTCTCTCAAGTTTCTCTTCACCACTTCTTTGAAGCTGCATTAAGATGTGTCTACCCAATTACAAATGCAGCACAAATGCCACATATGCTCTGTAAAGCCCTGTCTAGAAATCACCATGTCATTTTTGCTTGGACCTTTTTTACTTGTGACTGTTTCCTGACCTGTTCCCTAAGTGAAGGCACATAGGAAGATAATGCATCATGGTATTATAAACTGCAGTGGTGCAGGGACAGCTGGGTCTTTGGGCAGCCTTTGAGCTTTGGGTCTGCAGCATCCTCGGAGCAGGAAGGCACAAGAGCTCAATGATGCACAGTGTCAAGTGATGTGATCATGGCTGCACAGCCCTTTGCAGGACTGTGTCTACGTTATTATTAGCTGCATGCAATTTTCTGTTTGTACTGTTCCTGTGTATGGAGACCCCATTAAAGAATTTGGGGTTTCTTGTTGCTGCATGCTGTACCAAGTTGTACAGAAAATAGCCTCTAAAGCATCTGCCCCAGTAGGCTTACAATTTGCATGATTTATTTGGCAGAGAGGAGTAATTTATTTACTCCTTTCTGGTTCTTTGCTCCCTGCTACCCACTTGTGAAATGTTTATGTGAGCTCCTCTCTGCTAGCTAGTACTTCTTTAGTTGAATTATTTGAACTTTGAAAATAAATCCTTTCTTTCACTGATGGATTTCTAGTAGTGTTTCTCACATGTTTCTCCTCAACTATATCTCTTTGTAAGAGGGTCTGAAGCATTCCCACTGGGAAATCTTTATGAATTTGTTGGAAGACAAGGTTCTGGTCCATTTTCACCTAAAATTGCTGTGATTTGATTATGGCTTTAAGCCACAATTCTCACTTCTCAGCTGATCCTCCCAGCAACAACCCAGCATGAGAGTTTCTAAGGGGAAGGAAAGCTGGGCCATAGGATAGCTGAGGTAATTGAACCTCACTGCCACATACTAGGTGGGACTTGCTGTGCCAAGTTCCATATAGAAGGGAAGAGTCTGCTTCTCATACCTCTCCACCAGCCTTTTGTGAGTGATTCACCATGTGTTGCCTATACCCTTAATTATGTAAATTATTTCTAGTAGCTGAGTGCTTCTGTCTTTCCCTTATGTACAATATGCAAACAGGCAGCTGTAATGTCATGAATTAACGGGGTCACCAGCATAAGCAGAATCAAGCCCCTTCATTTCATTGTGGTTTTTTTCATAGCTGAAATGCTCCTTCACTCCTACATAATATATGTAAAGGCCTTGAGCATGTTATGAGTCCAGACTGTTTCTCTTAGCTCTAGTTTGCATTATTTCCACCTCTGTAAGCATAGTCAGATAGGTCCCAAGTATCAAAGCCAATATCTCAAGTGCCACCTGGAGAGTGCTGAAGTTACCTGTTCGTGAGAAGAGGATCACTCCATCATAGTATACCTTCATGTTTCGCTTCAAACCCCAGCTCAATGCCATGATGCTTCCCTGAAGGCTGATGTCTCACCTCAAGGCAAGTCATGCACAGATAGAAGTAAGGACTTGTGAAGAATAGCTTGCCAAATGGGATGGGGAAACTCATGTGGATGGAAATGGACTTTCACATTCACTAACAGGAAGTTCAGCACAGTGGAGGTCACTTTATATGTGAATGATTTTGTTTTCTTTTATTACGATGGAGTATGTTTTCTTTGCTCCACTTCTTTTGGTCTGTTTGATTTGCCATTAATTTTGAAGTCCCTGTTGTAAACTTGAAGTAAATTGTGCTCTTCAGTGTTTGCTGAATTGGGGATTTGCAGCACCTTTCAGGTTTGAGGCTTACCATGGAGCTGAAACATACTAAACAGTAAAATGCAGACATTGTGTCAGTTCCTCTGAGTTTTGCATTATCATGATGTCTGTGTATTTCTCTAAAACAGCCATATGCTTCTCAACATAGGAAATTGTTTCTCAGAGGTAAGCTTCACACAGAAGGTTGCATTTGATGGATTTACTCCAGAAATTTGGCCAAGATAAATTTTGAAAGTGAAGTCATAATTTACCAATGAAATTTCAGGTACAAGATCTTTTTTTCAAGCTTCGTTGCTGTTTAAAAGTTAAGTAAAGGTTTGTGCTTATTTAATGTAGCTTTGATGATTGACTTTTGGGCTTAATACTGAGAAAAATGAGAGAGAATATCTTACTGTGATGTATATGTTTATTGAAAAAAACCCAAACCCTCACACACAAGATTTAGGGCTAAACCCAAACCCAACAAGACATGTAAGATAAGTTTGGAGAAAGATTTTTGTTCCATCACCCTCTCGGAAAGCATCATTCCATGTGTGGGATAAACTGCTTGAAGAGCCTACAGGTCCTACAGGTTTCCTGAGAACAAGGTAAAATATATACAGAGCAATTTGCTGCTTGAAGGATTGGCACTAGGGAGCCCTTAGTATCAGGTCTTTTCTCGTGAGAGGAGGTCCAGATGAAGGGGGATGAAGTTCTGGTGCGGCAGCATGTGAGGTTTGCTTGGATGACCTTGGTACAGCTCCCTGCCGTCTTCCAGACCCCTTCAACAAGACAGGGTGTGGGGACATGACAAGGTCATTGGAAGGCAAGTGTGGTACATCCCTTGATGTCTGCAGTTCTCACACTACCAGCCTACTCCAGAAGCAAGGTATTAAGAGCAGTGTTGCCTCTGCATTACCACTTTTCCACTGTGCAGTATAGTGGTCTCCCTGCTCAGCACACTGGCTGTTGTCAATCCCTTTCCAAGAGACTCAACTCCCTTACAATATTTTTGAGATCTGTAGACCTTCATGTCAAACTCAAAATGGATGGAAGAGTTGTACCTAGAAGGACTCCAGGATACAAACCTTAGCTGAGTTAGGTGTCTTAACTATGCTTTTTCCTTACTGCTGTTGTGCTTTGGCCTCTTTCTAGGGTAAGGTGCATGTTGCAACAATAAACATCGCCATAAGTGGACTGATACATAACACTCATGGATTATCATGGGAAATACAGGTGTTCACTAGAAAAACTTCTCTAGTGAGTCTCTGTTAAGATGGGGAGGTGACCTGTATGCCTGACTCCTAATTTCCTTACGCTGCTTCAGGTAAGCCCCTGTGTGTGGGACTGCTGTGGTACAAATGCCTGAACTCACTTTGCCCTGAGGATGGGCTGCAGTCCCCATCAGGTCGTCCTCTTGCTCTATAGGGCTAGGAACAAGTGAAGTGCATGTTGTCTGAGTTCAACTACACCTCTTTCACCTATTTGAGCTAATCTTTCAAAGTGTTTCATTTTCCTAATGTCACACCTTTTGAGTACTGACTGGCTAAACAGAAAATGACAGGGGAATATCCTCCACATAATTTATGGGAAAGTAACACAGAAGTAACAAAAGCCACTTTTTTCCTGTGGTTTTTGTAACCATAAGATGGAACTGGATGGGAATCCTGAGTACACTTCAGTAATTCCCCGTACTAATAAGAAACAATCCAGCAACTTGTGATACTTAAGATTTCAAGAAAAGCAACAATTACTTTGACTTCTTCTGATCCACGTCAACAAGACCACAAACCACTGATATCCTAAAAAATGGTGCATCCAGAAAACCTAATAGATGGTTTCATGAAGGAGTCATTGCTTTTCAAAAGAAAATGAATGTGGAAAGGACAAATTTTGGCAAATAATTACATCTGTAATGGAAAACATACTGGCTCATTAAACTCCACTCTTAATCTTCCTTACTTATTTATCAGCTTTTGATG
This sequence comes from Myrmophylax atrothorax, assembly GCA_026770055.1. Classification (NCBI taxonomy): domain Eukaryota; kingdom Metazoa; phylum Chordata; class Aves; order Passeriformes; family Thamnophilidae; genus Myrmophylax; species Myrmophylax atrothorax. The sequence continues at coordinate 130,101,524 of JAOXXN010000395.1, forward strand.
GAGCTGAGTCTGGGATTTATATTTGTCCAATGTCTCACAGAACTTTTGTCCAGTAAAAAAAAGTCATCCGTAAATCTCGCATAGGCAAGTGTAACATTTTCCTACCATAACATCATCTTTAAAAAAAAAAAAAAGGGAAAAAAAAAGACACAGCAGTAAAAGTTAAAAGCTGCTGTAAACCTAAGAAAATACATTTGTTCAGCTGAGCCCACATTAAGCTTGATTTGCTTCATTTGGAAACAGCTGAAACTGGGTAATCATGAGCTTGTAGTGAAAAATATCAATTTAACATGTCGTTGGTGTGCTAAGGGCTGCCCTGTTCTAATTAAAAATCCACTGTGTTTTTATGGTAGTATTCTGGAGGGTGTCTTGATTTGCTGATGAATACTGACAGGACTATTAAAGCTGTGAAACAACATCACTTCAATGTGGCACAAAATGAAAGAAAAAGCACTGCCATGCTGCTCTTGGGTGTTTTTATCCTGATTAAAATTGGAGCCAAAGTGAAAATCATCCCTGGGCAATGCAGTTATTTATTTATTTATTCATTTAAAATGACTTCATGGTATTGGTAGCTATGTTTCCTGACAGGAACCCTTAAGGCACTGTGATTAAGTGAAGGACCATTTCTTATTAACCCTTCTTGCTTGTGCCTAGAAGCACAGATGAAGATTAACTGAGTGTGCTGTGTGACAGTACAAACATACAATACCCAGAGTTGAATGGCACCCTGACTGTTAATGTTTCGTGACATTCTTGGCTATTAAAAATCCTTTTCTCAGCACAGTTTTGAGAGATATGTCAGCAGGCCTTTGAAATTCAATGGGAAAAGAGTCACCTGGATAGAACATAGCATTTCATTTTTTCCCTAAAATTGCCCACGACAAGCTGAAAATACCTATTTTCTTATTTTTTTGCCATGTATGCAAAAATCTAGGAGTAATTCAAATGATGATTTGATCCATAACCTAAGCAGCCAAGCCAGAGCCTCACCAGCCTGAGGTTTTGGGGCCAAATCAGGCATTTCTCAGGCCCTTCTATGTAAGATGTGGAAACTGGCATGTTAGAAATAGAGACTTCTTTGCATAAAGTCCAAACAACCCTTTTATTTTTTATGCACGATTATAGGGTGATGTTAATTTAATTTTTTCCTGTTCTCAGCCAGCACATGAACAGAGTGCATGGCACAGTGGAGCATAGGCAGAGAATTGGGCATGGCTGGGAAGCTGGGGCAAAGAAGGATGCTGGTTGGAGATGGGGCTGGCACCAGGAGTGGATGGTGCCTTCAGCCCTGAGTAGAGAGGGCCTCCTCCAAGCCTTGTAAGGAATGGCACAAGAAGATTCACCTGATAGCCAAAGTAAAAGTGGGAACAAATAAGCACTCATTTTCCATCCAATCAAGATATTGATAAAACTAACTAAGGCACAAAGGTTTGTGAGGAAAAAGACTATTTATTACATGGTAATAAGTCTGTGTGCACTGCCATCACTGGATGCTACTGATAGAACTTACATGCCTGGAATGCAAAGGTCCCCGCACGTAACATATTTAGGAAGAGCCAAAAGGGAAAGGAGAATGGCAGGCCACATATGGGTTGTTATCAATCTCTGAGTCACTGGGCATCCTCTCCCTTCCTCTCTTCTCCTCCCCTGCTCCCCTACACAGTTTGCACTCTGGTTTCAGAGGAGTTGTGGTGGGAGAATGTGGTGGCGGGAGAAAACAGCTGCTTTGGTCCCACCATCTAACAGGTTTCCCTGGAGAGTGCACACCTGTGACAGTACAGCATGAAATGCCCTTCACCCAGGTACAGTCACCAGACAGAATGTTGTCCCAGTAGACAGGAGCTCCTGTCTGGCACAGCTGCCTGGGACTGGGTGCAGTGTTTCAGCACAGTGAAGAAGGGATGGACAGACAGCAGCTTTATCTTCAGTGTCTCCTGATACTTTGAGAAAAGAGTTTTGTGTGTTGCTTGTTATCGTTGATTCCTGTGTAGAAGATGGAGATATAGCATCCATTGCTTGACCCTTTGAAGGCCCTACTGAAGCCTGGAGATGACAGAAAAAATCCACTCAAACCATTTGAGCAACAAAAATTAGAACATGGCCTTCTGAGGTATTATGTGAAGTAGCTGCACATGGGAAAGCATCTGGTTACATATCTTGCAGTTCTTTCTTCCTGACATGGTTCACATGAGGTCATGAATATTACACCAAATGCTTTTCTGTGAAAAAAACCCAGGAGATGCCTGTAATTATCTTTCAACAGAATTCACTAAAACACTGTAGTAGGGTTTTTTTAATGCCTCCGTATACTGTGTGCTGGAATGAAAAAACCCTGTAAGATACTGGAAGTTTCAATTTGAATGACATGTTGGATCTCCCATTCTGTCAACACTAAAATACTGCATATCTTTCAAGACATACTGAATTTTAAACAATTAAGCAGAACTGAACAGTGTAACAGATTTAATCTTAGTGGATATAAAAGAAATAATCACAGAAATATATGCCAAAATTAGACCGTAAGAAGGTTATAACCAGATTACCATGTGAAGATAGAATAAACTCTAAAACATATATTCTGTAGCATACTAACAAACTTGATTTTAAAACAGTAATATGAAGTCCAAAAGTGTGATAACAGAAATAAAAAAAAATAAATCACAGGAATAAACTGAGCCAAAACCAGTAGGATCACCACCTAGGTGAATCCATAACAGTAAGCTTAAGAAGAAAAGTAGTATTGGCACCTCAGAGAAGAAGTGGAGGAATTGCCAATTACAGTGGAGGAATAACAGAAATGTTAAGCAAATACAGTAACCACCCTACTAGCAAAAAGATGTTTAAGAGAGAATACCTTTGGCAAGCACAGACAGACAACGATGTAAGTACAAGACAGGACTATGGGGTGCACCCCATAGTCCTGTCTATAGGGACATTGACACTATCAAATACTTCCATAAAGTGTCTGTACACCAATGCACACAGTAAGGGGAACAAACTGGAGGAACTAGAGATCTGCAGTCACAGGTCTTTGACCTCATAGCAATTACAGGCACATGGTGGGACAACTCACATGACCGGACTGTTGTCATGATGGATGGACCAGGAAGATGCAGTGAGGAATTTGCCCTCTGTGTGAGACAACACTTGGAATGTATTGAGCCCTGTCTTGGGATGGCTGACAAGCAGGTAGAGAGCATATGGGTTAGGATTAAAGGACAGACTAGTAAGGGTGACACTGTTGTGGGTCTTTGCTACAGGCCACCTGATCAGGAGGAGGAAGTGGATGAGGGCTTCTACAGGGAGCTTGAAACAACCTCAAAGTCACAAGAACTGGTTCTTGTGGGGGCCTTTAACTGCCCTGACATCTGCTGAAGAAGCAACATAGCAAAGCACAAATAGTGCAAAAGGTTCCTCAAACCCATTGATGACAACTTCCTGTCACAGGGGGTGGGGGGTCCCAAAAGGAATGGTGTGCTCCTCAACCTCATACTAACAAACAGGGGAGATCTTGTTGGAGATGTGAAAATTGGGTGCAGCCTTGGCTGTAGTGACCATGGGATTATGGAGGTCAGTATTGGACAAGGAGGAAGCAGGACAGAAAGTAAGATTACAGTCATGGACTTCAGAAGACCTAACTTTAGCTTCATCTGGAATCTTCTTGAAAATACCCTATGGGAACATACCCTACAGGGAAGGGAGGTCCCAGACAGTTGATTGCTATTTAAGGATCACCCCATCCAGGCTCAACAACAAAGTATCCTGATGAGCAAGAAACTGGGCAAAGGGGGCAAAAGACCTGTGTGGATGAATAAATAACACCTGTCATTATTGAAGTGTAAGCAGGAAATGCAGAGGAGATTAATGCAGGGTCGGGTCACCTGGAATTGATACAGAGATGTTGTCAGAGTTAGCAGAGAAATGAGAAAAGGAAGACCAAGGCTCATCTGGAATTAAATATTTTCAAGGATGTCAAGAACACCAAGATACAGCACTAATAGAGGGAAAACAAAGGATAATGTAGGCCTGTTACTAAATGGAGGGGGGACCCTGGTAAAAGAAGATACAGAGAAGGCAGTTACTGAAAGCCTTCTTTGCATTGGTCTTCACTGACAAGATCAGGCATCAGGAATCACTGCCCCAGGAGACCAGGGTAAAGGAATATTGGCAGGAAGACCT
>JAOXXN010000395.1:130106114-130119238 GCA_026770055.1 Myrmophylax atrothorax
ACAGGGTCTAGCTGGAGGCTTGTTACTGGTGGTGTCTCCCAATGTTCATTACTGGGCCCAGTATTGTTTAACTTATTGGTGAATGACTTGGATAAAGGACAGATGCCTCCTCAGCAAGTTCCCTGATGACACAGAGCTGGGAGGAGTGGCTGATACCCCAGAGTGCTGTGTAGCCCTTCAGAAGGACCTCAACAGGGTGGAGAGATGAGAAGAGATGACCTCTCTGAAATTCAGTGTAGGTGAGTGCAGGGTCCTGCCCCTGAGGAGGAAATAACCCACTTCACCAGCACAGGCTGCGGGCTGACCTGCTGGAAAGCAGCTCTGTGGAAAAGGACCTGCGAGTCCTGGTGAACAACAAGTTGTCCATGAGCCAGCAGTGTCAGCAGTCCTTGAAAGCATTAGGAAGAACACTGGCAGCAGGTCAAGGGAGATCATCCAACCCCTCTGCTCAGCCTTAGTGAGGCTGCATCTGGAGCAGTATCCAGTTCTGTGCTCCCCAGTACAAGAGAGACAGGGAGCTCCTGGAGCGGGTCCAGCAGAAGCCAACAAAAATGATTAAGGGACTGGAGCATCTTTCTTACAAGGCAGGGCTGAGAGAGTTGGGCCTGTTCAGCCTTGAAAAGAGGTAACTGAAAGGGAACCTCATCAATATATATAATTATCTGAAGGGAGGGTGTCAAGATGCTTGAAGCCAGCCTCTTGGTGCCAAGCAGGACAAGAGGCCATGGGCAGAAACTGATGCACAGGAAGTTCCACCTGAACAGGAGGAAGAACTTCCTTATCGTGTGGGTGCACTGGAGCAAATTGCCCAGAGAGATTGTGGAGTCTTCCTCTCTGGAGATATTCAAGAACTGTCTGGATGCAATCCTGTTCCATATGCTCTAGTAAGACCCTTCTTGAGCAGGAAGGTTGGACCAGGTGCCCCACAGTGGTCCCTTCCAGCCTTAAACATTCTGTGATTCTGTGAAATGCTTCTGCTATGCATTTGGGGAAAAGCTATGGGAATTTAGTCATATTACATGTTGATCCTGATACTGAAACACTTTTCAGTCCAACATTTCTCAAACGATGTTCAACAGCAGCTGCTAAAGCCAAACATTTTAAAATGGGCATGTCTAGATAATTTGCATCCGAGAGTTTTGTAAGGGCTTTCTGGAGAGGTCTTTGGATAATTAATGGTAATTTTTAGTAAATCTTGGAACATCGCCAAAGCTTTAGAGGACACAGCAAAAATTAAAGATATACCATAACAAAGGGGTAAAATTGCAGCCTTTCACCTTTAAGCCTTTTACCTTTATACTGATCACATAAAAAACCCACTGAATTGTTGATGAAATTCTTAGTAAATAAAGAATAGAGGAAGTTAATCTAATTAATTTCAAACCCATAATTTTCAGGGAAAATCTCTGAAACTAACCTGTCATTTGATGGTTTGGTTTTTTTTATATACTTAAAATTTTGTTGAAAAGCAAGTCTTGTAAGATATTTGATAACATACTGTGTAGCATTTTAATCAAGAACAATGTGGTTTACTCCCTGGAATGTACTAAATTGATTAGATGCTGTGATATTATAATAAATGGATCACCACTGCTGAATATTTTTAGTTGCATCTTGTCATTGTAGGTCCTGTCTTCTTCAATTTTTTCAACTGAAGATCTGAAAGGATATCATTGCAGGGGAAGTTTGCAACCAATGTGGAGAGTGGGGAGAGGTAAGTAACAGAGACAGGCAGCTAATAAAAAAAGAGATAGGTCTTCTGAATCAAGCACACCAGTAAAGCTGATGCCACACCTGGGAAAACAGAAAATGAGCCTTGCTTGTGAGATAGGTACCTCTGACTTTTCAAAAGTAACTCTCCAAAGGATTCTGTCAGGCAAAGTAATCTAAATAAGCTGATCAGATACTTCAGTATACACGGAGGGAATCACAGGTAGGTACAGGGAGATTGGAAGTGGTGAAAGATTAGATCTTCTGGTGAAAGACTCACAGGGTTCAATCTGACTATTTTAATAAAAAGGGGAAGTTAGAATTTAAGGTAAAGGTTTGAGGTACTCTCACTACATAGAATTGATTATGTTGCATGAAGACTCCAGTTAACCACTGCTAAGAGTTAGAGCTCTGGTACCGTATGAGACAAAACAACCTAAGTTGTAGGCTGACAGTTCTGGAGTAGAAATAAGATTCAAAAATTTTAAGAGAGTGGTTTTAACCTTTTTAACTATATTACATGAATGTGGCACATTTTCTTCAGTGAACACATTAGAATCATAATTTATAAAAAATATTGTCTCATTCAAACATTCATTGTATGGAAATTTTAAGTGTTATTTTATATGAGAAAATTAAAGCAGAAGAACATATCAAATTGCACTGGTGTAACAAATAAATTAATCTACTGGATGGATAGCTGAGTTTATAATGGTGTCAGAAAGGCTGGAAGTGGCAGGGAAGAATGCAGAGAAAGGAATTAAAAGTTAAGGAATCTGGAGAGGCAAAGAGAATATATCTGTTCTGAACTGGAGACTGGATGAAAGGTTTTGGATCAACTGAGGTTATGCTGCATGTCAGCGACCACCAGAGTATGCTGTGAAGCTTTGAATGGACATGTGCTTCCCACATGCTGTTGGTCTTCCTTGTTCAGAGAAAATCTGTGAAGTGTTCTAGGCCTTTGCATGTCTGATCCCATCTTGATCCAATTCTGTTGTAACAGGTACATCTCATTCTGGGGCCTTTTTCCTTCATGTTACAAGGTAGAGCACTGACTTTGAAGCCTACAAATGCTAGCTAATGGGACTGCTAATACCATATTACTTATCTTTTTCTCTCTCTTAAAAACCTAAGGTAGCAAACAGTCAATCAGCCTTTCCCAAACCTTAATCATTTTTATTGAAAGAACTGCACCTAAAGCTGAAAAAACAATTGATCAAAAACTTGGAAGTACTGGGAATAATTTGTCTACCTTGAATTTGTGTGAAATAAGACAACATATAGTCATCCCTTCCAATGGAGCAGTACAGCATTCAGGGCACAATATACTCATGCTGAAGAGGTGGATTGTTTTTTTTTCAAGGAAAGAGGCTCTTGCCTGTAGGGCACTTGCTTCTTTGGCTGCAGAAGTCAGTAAACTGGACTAAATGCTACAGATGACTGCAGGAAGAGAAAGGATAGTGTCCTGTGATTAGGGCAGCTGCATGCTGTTTTGAAGAGCTGCTTTCTGCCTTTGTCTTGTCCTCAGGAGACATCCTAATATTTGCAATCCTCATGTGACTTCAGCAGAGTTCTAGTTCGTGTCGGTTTGTAATCTACATTGGCACACAGAAAGTGGAAATAGAGTGATATTCAGCTAAGCATCAGGCAAATGCCCATGAAATAAGTGAAGCTACAGGGTTGCATATGTAGGGACACAGTTGAAGACTGCCACTTGGTTGCTTGAGACTGCTGTGGCAGCCAAATTGCTAGTGCTGAAGAACCAGTGTTGTAGGACCATCCTGTGCTGTCAACAAGACAGAACAAGTGAATTACTAGCTCTTTGTATCTGCTGTGCTGGCTTTTTTTTTCTTTTTGGTGAGATGAAGGAGTTCTCCTCATGCACAGATGGGCATATGCTCATAAATGAAGAAGATTGGTTAATAAAATATAATAGAATATTTCCAGCTGGAAGGGACCTACAATGATCATCTAGTCACACTGCCTGACCACTTCAGGCCTGAACAAAAGTTAGATCATGTTATTAAGGGTTAGAGCATGTTATTAAGTCCAACTGCCTTTTGCACACTGACAGGCTTGGGGCATCCACCACCTCTAAGAAGCCTTTTCTAGTGTTTGACCATCCTCTCAGTAACAAGAAAATGCTCCTTAATGTCCTGTATAAGCCTCCCCTGGTGCAGCTTTGAACGATTCCCGTATGTCCTATGTTTCCTCTGGTAGCTTTGAAGGACCTTCACATCCTTGTTTAACTGTGGGGCCCAGAACAGCACACAGTGCTCAAGATGAGGCCACACCAACACTGTACAGCGGGACGGTCACCTTGGTTGACCGGCTGGTGATACTGAGTTTGGTGCACCCCAGGAGAGGGTTTGCCCTCTGGGCTGCCCAGGAACACTGCTGACTCCTACTGAGCCTGCTGCTGACCAGCATCTCCAGATCCCTTCCTGCAGGACTTCTCTCCAGCCACACCATCCCAGGCTCAGAACCCACATTCAGACTTGCTACATTTCATGCCATTAACCGCTACCCAATGCTACAAGTACCTAGATCCCTCTGCAAGGCATCTTGTCCTTCAAGAGCGTCAATTGACACCTCCTAGTTTGATATCATCAGCAAACCTGCTAATGATTTATTCAACTCCTACATCCATGTATCACCTTATCATAGAAGGACTATCAAATTAGTTAAAAAGGTCTTTGCATTTGTGAGCCCATGATGGCTGTGCCTGATAATTGAATTATACTTTAAGTACCCTTTAAAGACCGATCTACCCTGATGAAACTCTTGCTGTCCATGGGCAACCATCTATGATACCTGCAACATTTTGAGCATGCAGTTGTGCTGGTTTTGGCTGGGATGGAGTTAGATTTCTTCACAGTAGCTAGTATGGGGCTGTGTTTTGAATTTGTGCTGAAAACAGTGTTGGTAATTCCAGGATGTTTTCATTATTGCTGACCAGTGATTACACAGCGTCAAGGCCTTTTGTGCTTCTCATAACACCTCCCAGATGAATAGGCTGGGGATGCACAAGGAGTTGGGAGGGGACACAGCTGGGACAGCTGACTCCAGCTGACAAAAGGAATATGCCAGACCATATGTTGTCATGCTCAGTGTATAAAGCGGGGAGAAGAAGAAGGAAGGGGAGGATGACTGGAGTGATGGGGTTTGTCTTCCTAAGTCACTGTTACATGTAGTGGGGTCCTGCCCTCCTGGAGATGGCTCAACACCTGCCTACCTATTGGAAACAGTGAATTAACTCCTTGTTTTGTGTTGCTTGCATGCACGGCTTTTGCTTTACCCATTAAATTGTCTTTATTCCTGCCCATGAGTTTTCTTACTTTTACTCTTCTGATTCTCTCCCCTATCCCACTGTCGAAGAATGAGTGAGTGGCTGAGTGGGGTTGAGCTGCTGGCTGGGATTAAATCATGGCAACATCTAATGAGAAAACTGGAAATATATTGCTAGGGATATATATTTAGATATTAATGAGAAAAATAGAAACCTCAGGCTCTTTTTATGAATCAAGATACTTTTATACTCCCAGCTGGCCTACAGTATGGCTTTTCTCTAAGAAGCCTGTGGCTTCAATAAGATGAAAATTGAATCCTGTAAATAACAGATTGTTAATTGTGTCTCTTTTCTTCTTCTGCAATATGGTATCCAAATTATTAATCAAACTATTCTAAATAGATTAAATATTTCTATGCCTTAGCTGGTTTATGAGCAGTAATTTTAGAATCTTTAGGTTTCTTCCTATTCAGGGTTGGGTTTTCCTTCCCTACATCTTTGACAGTGGATCCTATTCCCAGTGAGGATATGCCAGTGTATCCTAGGAGTCTTTCTGGAACCCAGGAGATAAGGTCTTGCCAAGAAATGCAGTCATGGATGCAAGTGGAGACAGGGAGCGATTTGCCCACAGCTCCCATGAGACTTAACAGTCCACAGTGGGTATTTAAAAATTTTTGTATTTTATATTCTTGTGATTTTTTTTGTTTTGTTTTGATGGCACGTTCACTTGCCCAACCTCTTTTTCCAATGCTTTCTTTTATGATTCAAGTGCCATTTTAATTTCCACTGAAGTTGGTTTCCTATTGGTGAAAGGGAAGGTAGCACTGGATATGCTCAGCTGCAGAACTAGCTCTGTGTTACAAAACTAAAGCATAGTATAGTAACCTTGAATTTGGAATTTTCAGGCAAACCAACCACTTCTTAGGAACTGGGAAATGCTCCCAAGTGCCACAAGACTGAGGTGCTGGGACAATACACAGCAGGAGGTTCCATATACATTCACCTATATCAGCATCAATCAGCAAAGTGAAACTGCCTTTGGAGATTATTCAGACATATCTGTGCCGTGCCTAGCAATGCTGAGTTTATAGAAAGGCCCAGCCGGAAAAGCACTCTACACCAAGATATCATAACAAAACTGACATCCAAAGTAGTAAAATAAATGTTTCATTTCTTCATCTTCCCATATCCATCTCAGACATCCAGCTAACTCTAATAATACTTTACACTATAATAGTTTACCAGTACAACTATTCCAAATTAATATAATTGTTTTGATATATATTTGGAAGTTCATTTTACATTCTTTGCCCACTGATGGCTTTCCAGTTATGGGACAGTGTTAGGCTTTTTTTGCATGCTGTAAATGTATCCAACCTAAAAGTCATAGTAGCTTTTGAAACACTAACAATATCACTCAGTGCTTATATTACCCTTTACATCTTTAGAGCCTTTTATGAACAGCCATGAATGAAATAGGGTAATAGCTTTATCGTATTGCAAACCTGCTTTGCTATTCCTCCAGCTGCTTCAGTAGGTCTCATCCTGGTGCCTGTGAGAACAACACACTGATGCTTCAGACGACTAACCACTGAAACTGAGCTGTGGAGCATTGTGATTTTCCCTGTATCTTGCACAAAGGCAAATTGGACACTGCATATTAAAATTTTGGTAAGACTCTGCCAGCAGATATGTACTTAACATCGTCAGGTGCCATGAACCCAAGGGCCCCTCCTCTCTCTGCTGTCACCTGATTTGGACTGTAAGGTCTTTGGGTGCCAGCCAGCATCCTTTAGCTTGGCAGGGTGTCCAGAGCAGTCTTGGTGCATGGCTTGGAGCTAGTAGGAGTGTAACACGAGTTACTGTAAATTGTCATCAAGGAAGACTTTTCCAGTTGCTAATAGTGGGAAAAATCACAGTGCCTTACACAGAGGGCAATACCCACATGGTTTGGAGCCCACTCTGGGGCTCAGCTGTTAACGACGATGCTCCTGCCCTTGGTCTACAGAGGTGTCCCCTGTTCCCATTGCCCAAACCATGGAGAGGGAGACAAAGGTCAGCTAGAGCAGGGGAGAAGCAAACAGTGTGGAAAATACCTAGCAATGCTTCAATTCTCCAAAGGCTCTCTTGCAAAAGGAGAGGCTGGGATTACTGAGGTACCTGGACTGTATCCACCTTCCCTCTGTAGACTTATCTGCTTGCAAGGAATGGGAGATGATTTTGGCTGCTTCGTTCTCCCAAGGTGCCCCCACCTTCTCCACAGGTGTCCCCAGGATGCGTCCGAGCTGGCACTGCTCCTTTGTGACCAACTATGTCGCACCAGGTCCTGGGGCCACCAGCCTGGCAGGGGCTATGCTGCATCTCTAGGGTCTGCTCTGCACCACACAAGCACAATGGCAAGGCTGCTACATTTGCTTTGCTGAAAGTAAACTGGATGTCAAGTACTTTTCCCATCTGGCATCTATTAAAATAATGTGTGTGTGAGTGTGTGTGTGTGTGTTTGTCCGTGTGTATGTGTGTGTAAAAAATGTGGACACACTCTCTGATTTCAAATATAGAACAATATGCATGTATTAAATTATGTTTTAATTTTGGCTCTTTTGTTAACTGGAAAGATCCTTTATATAAGAGTTTGTGCAAACTATTTTACTTAACAGTTTATCTGTAACAGATTGCATAAGCATGACTGTTATCTGCATTAGTCATCACTTTAGACCATGGAATATAACTCATGGCAGTCTGGATTTAATGAATGTTTGAATTAACCTATACCTAATTTCTTGTGTTTTAAAACCTAAATCTCATTGAAAGCTGAGCTTTGTTTACTTCCCAAAATTGATCTGAGGGCCATTTGGAACACTTAGTGTATTCTAAAATGTGATCGTATCAACAATACACGCTCAAGTTTGTTTTAACTTGAGTTTTTCTTTCCTAGTTTACATAAATCATTTAAAAAAATCGTTCACTTTTTTGGATCATAATGTACTCACTTGGCTTTTAGACCTACATAGCTTGCAAGCCAATTTTTCAAACAGGATTCTAAAGCTATTTGTGGATTACTTTCTGTTTGCTACTTGTAATCTGCATTCCTGAGGCAAGCATACTAAAATGACTGAGGATTTTCATCGAGCTAAGTGATTATACTAAATAGGGCAATTTTGGGTGCTCTTAGCTTCTGTGTTTAAAAATACAATACAGAAGAAATCAACACCACATTTTCTGTTAAACCACAGAGGGCACTGTTTGTTCTTAATATAAAATGGCCCTGTTACATAGACTCTTGTCAGTCTTCATTAAGCAATTAATGTTAAGAGCTTAAATTTGGCCTTCCCTAGCCCCTTTTTTCCTTCTTCGATTTAAAAATTGACCAGGTGTATTATATTAATGCACACTCTCATGTTCTTTCAGTGTTTGGTATCAAATACTACCTTGGAGCATCCCTCCTCTCCTTACTGCTTCACCACACAACTGGAGTCAGAAAGTTTCCTTTCCAGCAACAGCTCTGGAGATGTAGTGAAAGAAACTGCCTTGTGATGGTTAATCAGCATTGTGCATTTGAACTGGCTCTTTTGTCTGAAGGTATTGAAGAAAGGAAGGCAAGGCAGCACTGACAGCAGCTGAAGGGGTATCTCCTAATATTTTTCCTCTGGTGCTTTCAGCCAGGATACAGTAGAAACAGGGCAACAGTGAGGCTGAAAATCAATTGGCTATACCAGTTTTGCAGTTGTTGTTTATTTATCTATTCCTTGAAGTATTCTGTACAAAATACGATGGCATTTTCAGTTTTCTCAAAAGAAAAAAAAATCCAAAATACAGGCTTTGATAAAAATAAAGATTTTTTTTTCCAATTCCATGTTTTCGTTTATTTGTTTGTTTCTGTAAAAGATGCTGAAAGCAATATCAGAATTCCATGTGAAATTTGGGACTTGTTTTGTCTTAGAGTTTTGTTGATACAAAGTGGGCTTAGATCACTGTGCAGAATGTCTCATACAGACAATATAAACTGTATATAATATAAAAATCCTCTTAGATTAAAGGAAAGAAATAAAAAGTAGAAATTGAGAAAACTGTCAACATCAAATTAATGGAAAGATTCTTGTTCATTTGTGCTCATGTTAACTGTTGTGCAAGTTTGGGGCATTCCAGAAGCCTAGGAAGTATTACTTCAATTGCTATTTGTTCAATTCAAGATGTATTTTAGCAGTTCCTCTCTCCCTCTAAGACTGACCTTTATGAACTCTGCTGGCTAATTTAATTTCATGTTTGATTGAGAGCTGGATATTTCTGGGATAAATCTTTTCCATTTCACTTCTCCAACCTGTGTATAAAGCTGGTGCCAACATCTGTGAGATACTTTGCAACTCTTGATGACACACTGCATGGTCTAAGCCAGACACAGCAGGTTTTGCTTTCTCTGTGCCTGGCCAAAGACACAGTTAGGACACAAATGATTGTTCATGTTGCAAACACTTGAAAAGGATTGACATAATTGTGTGTTTCTGGAAAACAGGGTTGCCCAGGATCCCCTGATGGGGTTTAGGTAACTTGTGATTTCATCACTGGGCAACCTACTCCAATGTTAAATTCTTTCTTGGTGGATTTTTTTCTTTATACTCATGTTGAATCCCTCTCATTCCAGTTTATACCTGGTGTCTCTAATCTTCCTGACATGTCCCCAAATAGACCTTTGAAGAACTCCTCACCAGGCACTACATAGGGTACTACCCAGTAACAACTACCCTTTGAAATGGACAATCAAAACAGTTTTGCCTTCATCTTTTAGTCCAGCCATCAGGACTGTAAAGACTTACCTTGGATATAAGAATGCCACGGGAGGCTTTGTGGTCAGTGTTGCTAAAGAAAGCCTTTCCTCCATCAGGAAATTACTCATGAAAAGGGCACTGTTCTTAGGGCTACATTTGAAAGGGTCAATTTTTAAGGGAGCTAATGGAGATTGTCCAGAGAAATGGAAATTTCTCTACTGTTTTCTAAGGGGTTTTAGATTAGAATATGAGATGGTACATTGAATTTCCCTTCTGATAGTAGTTCGGTCAACTCATCCCTTGATAGAAGGTGAAGTACGATAAATTTTTGTAAGTTTCTTCTAAAGCTTGAGTAGTAAAGGTCCAGTCTTTTAAAACCTGAATAGGAGATTGTTTATACTGTCAAACAGGCAAACTCTGCTGCACAGCTGGAGTGTTACCTTCTTTGAAGGCAAGGACATTATCCTGCAGTTGAGGTTACGTGCTTGTGTATGTGTTTTAGGATTGGGTCTGCATTACCATGGGATAGTTATAAAAACACGCAGACAGTTCTAAAGAAGAATCTGATTTTTCAACATGTTCTTCTTTGCCTGTCTGATTTTCAAAAACTGGAAACCTAATCTGGGAAGTAGGGCCACAAAGTCATTACAAAAGCCCTGCACAGCACAACTCTTGCTGTTTTTGGCTTTTCTGTCTCCTTCATATGCCAATTCATTCCTAGCTATGCTTATCAAGGGATCATAAGCTTTTTTCCATCTCATTTGATTTTTGAACCTAGAATTCAGCATTCTGCAATATAGACTATTGGAACTGCTTTAATTTGCTAAGTTAAGGCACATCCTGAGTATCTAAATATTACTAGACATAAGGTCCCTTTGATTTTTCCTTTTTAAGTGACATAGAATGAATTTGTAGAAGAGAAATCAGTACTTCAGTTATCCATAATGCATCTGTTTATGTTTACAACTGGTGCACTTTATCACCAAGTCATTGGTTTATATTACAAAATGATGGCTGTGTAATAAGTAGTTAGCAGAAACCACAGGCACGTCTTTGAAATAACACTAATGGCCATTTTTTATGGAATATATGAGGCTTTGTAAAAATTATTTGATGAAGAAATGTATTTTCTTTGCTTCCTGTTAACAGTCAGCATGTTGAAGCCCTTTAATCTCTGCTGCACAACTAAACATTTTTTTCTTATTTGGTATTAGTTTGAACTATCAAGAACCATTTAATAATTAAGAGAATTTAAAGCAAGTGAATTTGATCAAGGAACCACTAATTAACAATAGTTGGTAACACTGGGAATTAGTAGTTTTCCTTTCTCTATACTCATCTAGTTTACGGTAGCAAGGATGCTTTTCTGATAGCTGAGTTTGTATATGTAAGAATCAATAAATAACAGTAAATTATAAAGCATGTTGGAAGGCCCAAGTATGATGACATTTTTAAGACTAAGATTTGCTCTGAAGGGATTAAATGTCTAGGTTCTTATGAAAAGTGCAGCCAGTCCTTAGCAATTTACCACACTTCACATTGGATAAGTT
Organism: Myrmophylax atrothorax; assembly: GCA_026770055.1. Lineage (NCBI taxonomy): Eukaryota > Metazoa > Chordata > Aves > Passeriformes > Thamnophilidae > Myrmophylax > Myrmophylax atrothorax. The sequence goes on from JAOXXN010000395.1 coordinate 130,117,427, forward strand.
TTCTGGCATTTCCCAAGTAAATCTTCCAACCAGTTTCTAAGCTAAAATTAAATGTAAATTGGATCTGTAGTTAAAGATGTGATCCTTGGACAAGTTTAATGTTTACGTCTGTTAAATGCTTTTGCTTAAAAAAGGCACTTCCTCTATAGCTCAGCTGCAATGCATTGTGCAAAATGATATTTTGCACAGGGTACATTTGAAAAATAAATCATGATTAATTTTTTATGCAGTATTGTTTTTACCTCCTGTTGCAAGCAGTTTTGCTGATGCTACGTATTTTCAATCTTGTTCTCACAAATTTTTGCTAAACTTTGGCTACTTCTTCCTGGAGTTTTTTTCACCCAAGTGAAGATTACTTGCACACTGCAGGGGAAAGGTTGTTTTGGGAAAGTTCTTATTGAACAGTTTCAGCTTTAAGAAATCAGTTCATTAAATTTTTGCTTCTTCATATTTTTGAAACTATGGGAAAAGAACCCCAACCTTAATTCAGAGTCCCACCATGCTCTGCTATCAGGACTGTAAATATGGCCTTTGTTACAAGACTGTACTCTTTGTTATCTTCAAACATAAAATTTAATGTCTTCAAGGAAGAAAGAAGTCCTACATAATCTGGATCCAGTTCTAAAATGTTTGTCCTGTGAATTGAGAGGGATGAGGATCCTGCAGTAAAATACTACATCTAATAAAATCAGTAAAGTGCTGGTTAAATATTAGTTATGCAGGCAAAATGAATGTCAGTGTTTCCCAAATGTTGAATACTTCACTACTGTAGTTTATTTCTAGCCAATTAACCAGATTTAGGAGAAATATCAACTTCCTACAATTTACATGAAGGCATTTCATTTGAGATGAATGGCTCAAATCAATGCTCCTGCTGCAGGAAAGGCTAGAAGTCCTGGGTTGCTGAAATGGCATATGCAACCTGTCCAGATCACCAGTCCCTTCTATTTCTTGGTTTCTGGGATGTCCCTCACAGCACAAAGGTAAGCTGAGATTATTTTGGTGGGGAGGAACAAAGGACACCAGCCTGTAGAAACTCAGATTCATTTATTCTGTTGCCAGTAGAGCAGTGTGCATGTAATGATGACTTAAGCTACAAAATCCCTGTGGTCTTAAAGAAGACTGACCTTCACAGCCTACCATCTACAGTTATGTGTATGTAGTACTTATGGGAGAAACAGTGCTAGAGTTTTCTCCTCCTTGGCCCATACGATTCCACTGTGTTCAGAGAAATGGTGCAGAAGCACAGTCGAGAGTTTAGACACTGAGATTCAGGGCTCTCCATCCCATCACACGCTCCACAGACAACAATAAAAGTCAGAAATAGTAGCAAGTTCCGGTCACTTTGGGCTCTTAAGTGTGACAAATCTTATTCAAAGCCACATCAACCACTGGGCCAGCTCTGGTAGGTTCACATGCCTTTGAAGCAGTAATAAACCTGTTTGTAAGAGTGAAATTAGAGAAAAAAAAATTATTTAATGGGAAGTTTCACAGTTAAAAGGAACATGTAGTAGCATCAGCAGGTAAAAAATGCATACAGGTTCTTTAAAAATACCTTTAATCTAATCTAGAACCAGTGTAATAAAATAACTCCATGATAACTACATAAATATTTTGTCATATTGTCACACCTTATTATGTAGAGTGCTTAAGGGTCTTGTCCATGCATTTCTTACCTGAATTAATTTGACTTTCTTTTTAAAGTATAATCTTAACTCTCTTTTCTGTTTTAATTTTCTACCTGTGAAAGTCATGATTGATATTTTTAACTTTTTTCCATCCTAGTGAGTGTCTTATCTGAGAATCCAATGT
>JAOXXN010000395.1:130122601-130134760 GCA_026770055.1 Myrmophylax atrothorax
ACTCCAGGCACTTTTTATACCTTTTTTTTCCTTCATGTGGTTTTTGTGACTGAAAGTCAATCTATTGGGGTGATGGTGATGCAGATGCCCGAGGGGAGGTGGGCCTTTGAGCAGCTATAGAAGATATCACAAAGGGATGCTGTGTCATTTCTTAAACAACATTCCACCCTATGTTAATCTCATCAGTTTGAAAGCTTTTGTCCTCTGCTGGAGCACCTTTCCAGGCTTATCAGGGGCCATCACCCCACAGACCTCATTGCAGTTACAAGTTCCTCCTGACAGGAGGAGGAGAGGCAGGCACTGATCTCTTCTCTGTGGTGACTGATGACACAACCCAAGGTCAGCCTGAAGCTGAGTCAGGGGAGATTTAGGTTGGATACTCGAAAAGGTTCTTCACCAGACAATGGTTGGACACCGGAAACAGTCTCCCCAGGGAAGTGATCACAGCACCAAGTCTGATAGACTTCAAGAAACCTTTGGATGATACTCTTGGGCATGTGGTGTGACTCTTGGGGATGGTCCTGTGCAGGGTTCAGAGTTGGACTAAATGGTCCTTGTGAGTCCCTTACAACTCAACATATTCTGTGATTCTGTGATCCTTGTTCTCAAAATCTCAGAATAGGAAATTCCTCCATTAATTTAATTTAGATTGATTTCAGTGGTACCCACTGCACTTCACATTTTAGAGTTTGCAGTTAGGATGCAATATCTGGACTTGTCCCAGTGAAAATGGGATTTCCTGCTGTTAATATATTTATAGTATTTTCTTATATAAATATTGTTTTATTATAGAAAGGAATCATGTTATTAATCTTCCTGTATTTCTGGACTGTTGATTCCCTGGGATACCCAAGCCCAGAAGCTGCTGTTAAGTGGCATCGATGCACTGTGTTTGAGCAGCTTATGGCCATTTATATGCTCAAGAGTCCGCAGGAGAAATGGGGCTTAGAGCAGTGTATCCACCTCATATTTGACGACACTGGGAATCTAAATCCTCCTGCTTGAAACATGGCTATTTAGTGAGATAAACATACCAAAAATCATATTGTTACTTGCAGGATTACTTGCCAGTCATGTTTTCCTAAGCAGGTGGTCTCTGGTCTGTGCTCTCCATGAGCAAACAGCCATTTAAGCAGCTATCCTGCCTTGTTTTAGCAGTCTGCACTTGATGCATTTGTAAGGTTTGCTGTGTTACATAACTCAGTCCTTCAAAGTTTTCCTTTTTTATAGTTCACAGCTGATTAAAGCTGACCTGGCAAGGGACCAGAAAGCCTTTGAGAGGATTAGTGGTTATTAGTGTCATTGCCTCTTCTACTGTAAAACTGGCTCTGTTATGAGCGGCTGAGCAGGCATCGCCCGGGCACAGCTCACCGCTCGGAGCACAGTGGGGAGAGGGAAGCCACGACCTGCCGCGGGCAGAGCCTGCTGCCACCGCTGGCCTTCGTTCCCCAGTGCGTGAGAGAGTGCTGCTGGTTGTTTGTAAACACCGAGGAGCCCCTTTGCAGGCGAGGGGCTTCGCGGCTGGTCCTGGCCGCCGGCCGAGTGCCGCGGTGCTGGGGCTGGGTGGGCGCCCCGCTGCCATCCCCCTCCGTGCGTCCCGACTCACCTGGGTGGCGGCGGGAGGCAGGGAAATCACTCAACACCCGGCTCTATAGCGCTTTGTCTCCCTTTCTTCTCTTTCTGCTTTGTACGCTGCAGCGAAGAGGTGGCTGGCGCTGAACTTTTTACCTTGGAGGCTAAGTATTTTGTGTGCTGGAGAAAATGGCCATTAAAATGATTTGTGAAATAAATACTATCACTGGGGCAGGTGTTGGACCTGTAAACAGTTAATTACCAGAGCTCTGCAGATGTCGACTATTTCTTTTGAGACATCTACCAGCTAATATTATCTGATAGCAGCTCATTCAGTTGATGAATCTGTCATTTTGCAATTTAGCTACCAGAATGTGTGCTGGGTCGATCAGCTTGCAAGCCTGTGTTTAGAAGAGCTTTGCAATTTGCAGTCATCTGGAGACATTCAAGGTATAACGTAATTAATAATTTACCATCATCCTGGCATGAAAGAAGCTTATAGTAGAAAAATCAAAACATGTCTGTTTTCTGTGCCTTTGAGACTCATGTGAACGTTGTTTTTAAACAATGGTAAGAGTAATAAAAGCCCAGTCCAGACTAAGGGTCAGCAAACAGCAGAAGATGGAACACATCATTAGAAAATTTAGCCAAAGCTAATTTGTAGAAACTTGGTGAAATTATATTTGTGTTCAACATCTGTGTTCAGCCCTTTTCACCTTGTTCATGCTTTGATAATTATTGCAGAACTTTGCTTTAGGTAAACCAATTGTGCTCTAAAAACATAGATGATGCTCAAAAGTTGTTTCACAAGTAACAATGGGAAGAAATAGGGGACCGTGTTTGAAATAGACAGGATTTATATTTAGTTTTGAAGCGTTCAAATTAAAACTTTTGTAATTGAAAAACATACCAACACTTGTGAGCTGATCCATGGAATACTGTTTTTTTTGTTGATCACATTCAAGTAGATCTTAACACCCTCCGTAACAATTTCAGCTATGTTTAGTATTTTTGCTATTTGATATAACAAAAGAGGATTTGTACCTAAGGAAAGTGCATTCCCTCAACAAGCCTAGAAAGAAACCATGGAATTTGAATGGGATTTTATATAAGGCAAAAAGAAAAAGAGAAATATGTTGTTTTAAAAAAGCATTAGCATCAAGGAGTCTGTGGTGGAATTGCAATTGAGTCATAATCTCTTAAAAAAATCCCCCACTAAAGCAGGTAACTAATTTGCTCTGTAGTCAGGCTGCTCAGGTTACCCCCTTGATGTTTTGGGCTGCGGGGACCCTCCTTCAGGACTTTGTTGCTCTTGGTGGCCGCAGCCGTGGGGCCAGGGATGAATAGGATGGAGTGGCAGTAGGGTAAATGTGAGAGCTTTGTGTTTTCAGACAGTTCTTTTGCTTCTAGGAAAGTTAATTAGGAAGTGAAACCTTAAGCAGTTGACAGTGTGCATTGTTGGCTGCTAGTGCTCTGTGACAAATACCATTGAAAGGTACTTCACTTTCTTTTGTAAACAAAAAGGTAAGGAATTTGCACAAAAATGTATTGGTGAAGATCTGCTTTTCATCATGGCCTAACCACATAGTAAACAACAGAAATAACTTGTTTTAATAAAGTATGGTGTTGAAACATTTATCAGCAAGCTCTTTCTCTCTATTTCAAGGGTATGTTTAGGTAAGAGGAACTGTTGCCTTAAAGAAACCCAATCTGAAATTTTGTTATAACATTTTCTTCAGGTCAAGGTCAGGAAACTTAAGGAAAAGTTTGACTTTTGGGCTATCATACAATTATGCCTGAGTTGATTAATACAGTATGCTGAAACAGCTATCTAAGAATTTTGTAGTATTTTAAATGTATCCCAAATAGTAGTTACTCTCATAAAATTACTCTGGTAGTCACATTATAAAAAGGATGACTTCATTTTTATTGTCATTTTTTGCGTGTAACCATGCACAGTTATGAGGCAAGTGTAATAATCCATGTATTTTAATTTCTCTCTGTAACAATAAAAAGATTAGCATACCTTTCTCCTATAGGCTAAGTTCCCTTGAGTGGCATCATTATAAGTCTCTGGAGAATTAATAAAATAGGCCTGGGGACTTCAGAGTTTAAGCTTGTTAAAACAGTTCTGTGTAGTACTTCATTTGAATTAGACTTTACTGATGTACTCGTGAAACCAAGTGGGGAACAGTGTGGAGGTGGTTCAAATGTATGATAGATGTCCATTTCAGAATAAAGGTAGCTGTGTTTTGTCCTGCATTTCCAGCCTTTGCAGGTGGAGCAGCCCCGCACACAGGCTTTCATGGCATAAACAATACTGACTAACACAGCAAAATATTAATTATGTGAGGGCTGTATAAAGGGTATGGCATTTTTGGAAGTAGTATTTGGAACTCAATAAGCAGTCACTGGCAGATGGCTGCTCCAAGGGGCCGGAAAACAGGGAGAAGGAATTGGCATTGAGACCTGTATGTTCACAACACATTCATGCAGACCAGTGCTTAGTCCTATAGACAGAATCGTGCAAAGGATGTTTTCCAAGCGAGACCCAGGTTCTTTGCAGCCTTTGTCCCCCTGGACTGCCCGGACTGGAGCAGCTTTGGCTATGTAGAGATGTCCTGACTTTGCAGCTCACTGCTTATCCATGTTGTCCTCTTGCTCATGCCCATTAATCTCAGTCCCTGTGGTAACACCACAGTTTCCTCAGCCACACAGATATTTTACAACAGCTTTCCCGTTTGCCAGTTTTCCCTACAGAAATAGAGAAATTAGTTCTGTGTTTATACATTCCCTTGAAGTGATGCTTTATCTGTTTTTACAAGGCTGTGTAATGCCGTTTAGATTTAGTCCACAGAGTGAGCTATTTTTAAAGGTTTTCAAAGGGTCATTGTAAATATTAAATTATTCAGATACTTCCACATTTTTCCATAAGAAACTCCTCTAATATTATTAGACTTAGCTTTCTTTTGGGTTGCTTTGAAAAACAGACTAGGAGGATTTTCCGTTCTTAGTATTGGTCTAAATTTCTTCCTACTCCTTCCCAACGTTCTTAAGGATGTAAATGCAACACACTGTCAAATTATAGTGATTTAATAATAATTATAATAAATATTGTATAGGATATCTATGGGGTAATGATGCTTGAGTAAGGTGAGCTGAGTAAGTGCTTGAATAAGGTTCGGTTACTATTGTACATCAGAACTGTTCTTCAGGCACTTTAAATATTACCAGGGCCAGGTGATACAGGGCTGAGTATATGAAATTAGCTTGCTGGTGGTTCTTCTTGCTGTATGGCTATAGATGAGCATGAAGAGGGATAGAAAAAGGCTGAAGGTTTTCTAGGGTGTGGGTCTGCCCCCGCCTGCAGGTACTTTTGGGTTGGGGAGGAGGATTCCACCCTTATCAACCCCGTTGTGAGCTCATTCCTCATTTCTTGAGCAGAGAGGAATGTTTATTCAGCTGACAGAGTTTCTGGGAAAGAGGCTGGAAGGAGAAACTGCTGCATGACAGTCTTCCTCCTTATCGTCTATAGTGGTGACATACCCATGCAACGTGTGCAGCGTGGGAAGGGATGGGGAAGGATGGCCAGCTAGACAAGGGCTGGACCTAGGAAAATGAAGTATTTGAAATGCTCAGGGGATTATTACCCCATTTCTCTGCATCTACAGAAATATTCATCTGACCTCAGCCTACCAAACCTTAATCAAAATAACCTTTTTCACTTGAGCGGTTGATTAACCCCCAAAGGTTTGATCTTATAGTGAGTATACACGAATTCAGATGGTATGTGTGGAGTATGCAGTGCTGATTTGCACCAGAGTATATACTAATAGCAATGTCAGTGGATGGAGGAACAGAGGAGGGCTGGGAGCAAACGGTGTAGGCAGCTGCCCTGCACTGACAAGGAACAGCTGAAAGCACGGGGCTGCCTCCCTACTCCCATATAACTTTGTGTGGGAGCAAGCAGGTTTGCAGGGGTGTGATTAAACCCACAGGAGAGACGTGCAAGGCAAGCTGGGGAACAGCTCTCATCTGATTTCTTCTGGGAACTGCTTTTCCCTTCACAACATCATCCTTCTGATACTGCATGGCGGGTGATTCTGAATGGGCTGGTGGCCTTTGGCTGCATCTCCCTATGGAAATTGCTTTGACCTTTATTTTCACTTTTCGGCCTGACTGCTATCCTGTCCCTGAAGCAGCGTGTGGTTACACCTTTCTGCTTAAGCTGGCATGTTTAATTTAAAACTAGAAGAAATTAGAACTGCTCAGCTTTCTAGAAATAACTTTTCTTCTCCCTTTATCACCTACCTAATGCCTGGAAAGTTTCAAACTAATAACAAGATTATGTAAGAGAACAGGAAATAAAAACATACATGTATTTTATTTTTACAGAAACAGCCTCATTGCATTTAGCCTTCCAACACAGTAAATGAGCCTTCTATATACTTTGGCACTACAAAGCATTTCAAAGATACTTCTGGTAAACACCAATACCATATCTATCGCTCTGAACCTCATTTTTCAGGAATGTATACATTGTGTAAGTGGAACAAAAGTCAGCTTCAACATTTTAAGCAATCAGTTTGATTCTGGTCACAGCAATTACTCTTTCTGTCAGCAGGAATAAAATTTACAATCATGAAATCAAAGAGTCAAACTTATTTCTGTATAATACTGCATAAGATGCATGTAAATTGGATCACCCCACTGGAAAACCTGCTTCCTTTCATTTGCCTGAGTAGAGCTGGGTGGCTGCCGCACACGGCATGGAAGTGCAGGACATGCTGGGCCCAGCTCGTGGGCAGGTGAAAGGAGCAGGGTCATGGTTAGGGCTGTGCTGCCATGCCAGGGCAGGGTCCTGCTGCACCCCCATCCCTCTCCTTGTCCATCCTGTGCACTGCTGCAGGAGCTGGCCACCCCACTCCAGCCTAACCCGCTTCTGCCATCCTGGAGCAGCACATCTGTTCCATCAGCATTCCACCCATTTTCTGTCATCTCCTCTTCAAGGGGCTTCCAGCTATCTTCATGCACCCACGTCTTTTGAGCTTTTCAGGAGTGAGGCATTGACAGGTTTCCCTCTTCTTCCCCATGGCTTTTTTGGAAAAGGCTGAGGAAAACAGTGATCAGCCAGTTTATGTGACCCTCCCTCAGATAAACGAATGGGAAAATGGGTCTTTTGAGGCCTGTCTGGACAGTGTAATTAAAATGATCCTTGTGTGGCAGTTGTAAATTGACCCTTGGCAAACAACCTGGCTGGTCAGATCAGGTTTTGGAAAAGGCTTCATCATTTCTTAACATGGGTGATTCGGCAGTTTAGTAATTCTATAATGTTATTTTTTTTCTCTCTCTGGAGAATTCTAGTGGGTTTATTTGTAAAACAGCATAGATTTTGAGACACCTACTTCATCTCCTTTCGCTGAATTACCTTCTTCTACAAATAGTTCAGGATCAGAAGTCCTTTCCTGGGGATATAAAAAAGAAAAAAAAAAGAAGGAAAGAATAAAAAAGGAAAATAGATCTCATTTCAGTTGACAAGAATCAGTAAACTGGTTCCCAGATCTGTGGACCTTCCTTTTGGTAATACATAATCCTCTCTGACTACATTCATTTAATTCTTCAAACTCACTCCGCACTTCAGAGTGTTCTCAGGTTTCTGCCTCTTTACAGTATATTTTTAACACATAGAAATAATGTCTGAAAGCTAATTACATTAAAGAACTTCAAGGTAATTTGAAACATACTAGGTCTTGTAGAAAAATTTATGGCTAACTTTAAAAATAATTCCTGTTAACAATTATAAAAGGAGTGTTATAAATACCACTGCTCTACTGAGCAGGATTTTGCCTTTCGAAAAATACTGTTATCATTAACTTTTCTCATATCAGCAAAAAAAGAACCAGGTGAGGTTGAGTCCTGGTATGCACAGTCTCCCAACTCACAGTCACCCATTAGAGCTTGACCTTCTTCTCTAAATATTTATAATCCAAGTGGATGATATGAATAAAGATGACAGGGATTCAGCATAGCTTTATAGTAATTGCTGGGGAAGGGGCCACCTTGTATCCCTTCCTTCCTGCCTGCCTTCCTTCCTTCCTGCCTGCTTGCCTGCCTGCCTGTCTGCCTGCCTTCCTTCCTTTCTGCCTGCCTTCCTTCCTGCCTTCCTTCCTGTCTTCCTGCCTGCTTGCCTGCCTGCCTGCTGCCTTCCTGCCTTTCTTTCCCTAAATCTGAGGCATGGATGGGAAGGGACATGTTTCCTGTCCATTCTTACCCCACCTCAGGTATTGCTTTCTGGGAGAGGAAAAGAATGTCCCACCTGTAATAGTACAGGGCATCTCCCAAAGGCACTGGCAAAAACACGGCCAGAGCCAGGAAAGGCCAACACCACATGACCCTGTGCAAACACTCCAGGTGTCACAAAGGGTGCGGTCTTCAAAAGGTAACAGAAATGGTCTGCATACCAGATATCTGAGTTGTTCTCCTGAATTCAAAACACAAGGCACAAAATATGTGAAAAGTCATTCCTGCATATAGTTTGGAGTAGCAAGGGAATGAAGGAGCACAGCAGTAATCACATAGCACAATCAGTCTGGTAGTTCAATGCCTCCCTGATGCCCGATCCCGTCAGATCTCGGAAGCTATAGCAGGGACAGCCCTGGTTAGTACTTGGATGGGAGACCTCCTGGGGATACTGGGGGCTGTAGGTTCTAGTCCTGAGGACTTCACTGTCCCCGTCCAAGCTCACTTGGCCATGGCAGATGAACCTTAGGACTTAAACGTGGGGCCAGTTCTGCGCACGCTGTGCCTCACCTAAAACATCCACTGCGCAGGCTCGAAGGACACACCCACGTGGGGAGAGCCCTGCCCAAATCTTCATTCGCAAAGCCTAGCTGTGATGAATGGCAATCAGTCCTGTGTGCTGCTCTCAAGGTGGTACAAAGCCTGACTCCTTCTGAGCCCTCTCTCAGCCCCCAGTCCCTCCTGAAGCTGGAGGAGAAATCAGAAGAGCAGCTGGCCTGAGTGGAGCTACATGGAGGTTGCTGTCCTCCATCCCACTCTCCTCAAAATCATAGAATTATCAAAGTTGGAAAAGACCTCCAAGATCACCGAGTACAACCTTTGACTGAACACCACCTTCTCAACTAAAACATGGCACTTAAGTTCTTTCTTGAGCACTTCCAGGGATAGTGACTTCCATCTGGCAGTGCAGATTCCCTGGGCAGTCTGTTCCAATGCTCAACAAGCCTTTCAGTGAAGAATTACTTCCTGATGTCCAATCTGAACCTCCTCTGACTCAGCTTGTGGCCATTTCCTCTTGTCCTGTCACTAGTTGCCTGGGAGAAGACGCTGACCCTTGCCTTGCTACAACCTTTGAGGTAGTTTTAGAAAGTGAAAAGGTCTCCCCTGAACCTCCGTTTCTCCAGGCTAATCAAACCCAGCTCTGATATGATTTACTCTCCAGACCCTTCACCAGCTCTGGAGTTACCCTTCTCTGGACGTACTCCCAGCACCTCAATGTCTTTCTTGTAGTGAGGGGCCCAGAACTGGACACAGCACTTGAGGTGCAGCCTCACCAGTGCCAAGTACAGAGGGATAATCACAGCCCTGGTCCTGTTCGACACACTCTTGCAGCTTGGGAGAGGAAAGAAAAAGTTCACCTGTAGTAGTCTAGGGCACCTCCAAAAAGCAGAGGGAAATAGCACTTTTGTATTCACAGTGTATGTGTCAGTATATTTTAAACTAATTTTAGGTGGGTTTTTTTCTCAAATTCTGTAGCAGCATGACTTTCTATCTTCTGCTCATTTAATCTGCCATTCTGTTTTGTGGCATTCAATATTTGCTGGTGAGAATGAAGTTTATTTTCAGACATAGAGGTCTGTACACCTTGTCTCAGCAAAGGGACTTTGATATGATAAATGCACCTGAAAAGGACTAATTTGTTCATATATATTTTGAAATGAATCATTGATGTAGTAGTTAAAAAGCACAACTTGAGATCATGAGGCAATGTGTGGGAAGCATATCTGGACTTACTTAAAACTTTGGAAGAATGTGAGAATTCACATTTATGAAGCCAAAATGTAATGCATTCACAATGTAAAATACAACTCCAAGTAGGCCAGATGATAAACATGTTTCAATGCAATGCATGCAGCTGCTCAATTCTGTTGTTTCCAGTCCTTTTCTGTCTGGTCTATTTACCTCCCCTTAATAACTGCAGGACATTTATTGGGACCAGAATTTTCCCTAGTTGTTTGCAGCACAACTTTCTGGTCCAAGGAAAGGTTTATTTCTTTGAACTTGTTTTCTAATGAGAGCAGAAAACACAGCAAAATACTAAATTAAAAACTACATAAACATATGGCAAAGCAAATTCACTGGGTTTCTGCTTTCTGGAGAGCCAAACAAGGGAGAATGTAAAGAACTGTGTGTGATGTGTGCATACCACTTTCCTGAAATGGCTGTGCTTCTCTGCAAGGCTTGGGGTGAACCCACGGGAAGTTGAGCAGTGAGAGCCCCAACCAACTGACAAATTCGTATCAGAGGCAAAACAAAACCAGGAGGGGTGATACAGGGATGTGAAAGATACATTGAGGTGGTGGATGAACAGGGTTTGGCTTCAGCAGCATTCCTGTACTGTATAGGGTGATTGGGCCCCAGGTTGCAGATGTTTCAGAAAACAAAGCCAGTTATTGAGGGAGTGTATGTTCCATATTAAAAGTTGTTCTGGAGCCTCTCTCACCCAGGCATATGAAGACAATTTTTATGTATGAGGCAGCAGGTGAACAACCCTGCTTATTCAGCAACACAGAAATAAGAGTAATGTGTCAGAAGTAGTGAGATCTTCATAGATACTTTTCCCAAGTAAAATAAGAAGATCCTGTCCTGGAAAAAATGCATAGATTTGGTTGTCCTGTATGCCAGTTGCAAAACATGAGACAAGTGGGCATTCTGACAACTTCTTTTGCAAAACAAAGATGTGTGTTGTGGGAGTCTCTTTGCCTGCCTGGGATGGTTAGACACCATACCACGCCTGGGAAAATGTGCTATATGTTAATTTGTGCAGTAAGAACAACACCAACACACTGCATTTTGCACAGTATGCTGTGCTTTGTTTTAATAACACGAGGCAACTTTCATACTAGCAAAAACATCCTCTTTATAAAACCAGGCGACCTAAATATTGACCTTTAAAAAAAAATGTGCTCCATAAAATGGAGAGTGTAAGGGAATTAGTTTAAAAATGATGGTCTCAGTGGAGGATGGAGAGGGAATATGATAAGACACTGGACTTAGGCAGGGGTCAGGGCACAGGTATGCAGAGCTTTGAACATGAAAATCGAAAGCACCGAAGTAATGTGATATCCCTCAGGTGAGAATATCTGCAGCTCAGCAGAAATTTCAGCCGTCTGTGGCCATTGTGCCCCTGTCACAGACTCAGAGGCCCTGTGTGAAACGATGAATTTGAGGGAGCAGTCCCAGCTACTGCCTGTATAAAGCTGTGTTTCTGATATGCTGATGCCACCAAGGCACAAATGATTTGGGCATGTTCGTATGGCAATCCAAGCTGTAATGCATGTGGCTGTGGCTATTTCACTTCCAGCTCACTTGGTATGAGTCTCTGCATTGCACCCCTCCCTTGTGTTTCCTCTGCAAGTCACAGGGGCCATGATGCATATTCCACACTGGCTTCCTGAGGTGTGAAATTCTTAAAGAGCCGGTCTTACTCAGCATGACATCTTCAAATCCTCAACTTTTTGTTAGGGGTACTTTTTTCATAGATGTGTATATTGCATAGAACAAAGGCATGGATCATATTCACATGGTTCCAGGAAGGTTTTCACAAGTCTTGGCAAGGACTCTTGATCTAGTGACTGTGTGGCATAACACATCATTGACCTTGTTGGCTGTGGGAACACATGGTGAGACAATCTTGTGACTAAAATGCTTTAACCTGCATATATGTGTTGTGGGATGGACTGCTAGGTGTACTTTTTGAAGGAGAGGGAATTGGATTAACCACTCCCCAGCAGTACCAGAAAGATTTTTGTCATGTACTTTCCTAGGGGCAAGTTGAGCCTTTGCCTCATGAATCCTTTTATTGGACAGACCTGAACAAGCAGGTCAAATATTGGAGATTCTTTTGAACTGCCACAATCTTCTATAATCACTGGATTCATAAAGTTGTTTCAGATCATTGATGTGTCCCATACATTTCTGAGTTGAGTGTAAACCAGACAGTATGTTTGGCTTTTGAAAAAGTATTTCATGGCTTTTGGAGGCCTGGGTGCGACTTATTACATATAGCATTATTTCCTGTTTATTTTTATGAAATGGGACAAGAAGGAAAGCCTAAGGATGGAACATATGGGTTTTTTGCAAATTAAATATCCGTAACAGAAAGGATGAAGTTAGAACATTTCAGGTTACTATGGTGTCAATTCAGTTTGCCATCTCTGTGTGCATACATTCCCTCATACCATTTCAGATTTATAGTTTTCTAATCCACATGCTCATTTGCAGGGTTATGATGACCCATAAAACACATCTATATCATCTCATGTCTTTTTCAAACTCTCTGTCTTC
>JAOXXN010000395.1:130134801-130173472 GCA_026770055.1 Myrmophylax atrothorax
AAACTCTCTGTCTTCCGCTCTGTCTCTAGTTCCTTTCATTGATGCAGAAATATGGAAAGGAAGACATAGTTATCACCTGGTCTTTTTATCCATTCAAATAACAATTGAATTGTTTGAATACAATAGCCCAAAATTGTAACTCAAATGAAATAACCTCAAAAAAAAAAAAAAAAGGCAGTAAAAAGCCCCAAACCCAAAGAAAGTCTGTTGAGGAGCAGCTGAGCATGGGTTGGACCAAGGAGAGGACACAGGCTGTTATCATTCCGGCAACACTCAATGCTGTCCAGCACACCTGCTGTGGGATGGGGAGAAGCAGACCTGTCTTTTGAGCTGGTACTTAGGCATTTGTATGGGTTTTGCTTAGATTGGCAGCAACACTTAAATGAACAGTTTTTTAAGAAATAGACACTAAAGATAATGTTATTTCTGTTGTTTCTATGGCAATGGGCATGCTTGATGGACTATAACCATCATGTATGCTCTGTAACCATCTGGTTTCACAGTCCTTATTTAAGACACTCTAGGAATGAAATGTAGGTAAACTGTAATCAGCTTTATAATTACTGTTGTCCTTACAGAAATTATTTAGCATGATTTTTCAGCTGCCTCAGCATAAGGCCCAGAGGTCTTTTTAGGGTTTTATTGCCACTTTCAAGAACTAGTTGAAGAATTGTTATTGTGCTTTAGTTACAGATGCCACTGTTTCTTCTTGGTTTCTGAAACTGTGCTATAATGACATCACATTAAGCCGGTTTTTTCCCAAGCTCCAAAAAGGTCACAGTTATTTTTTCCAAATGGCTCTGTCAAGCATAAAAATTAACCATACTTTGAGCTGGATTTTCTGTATTTGTAATGTATGTTTATGTTAGAGTTTCTGTCAAAACAGGCATTAAAGATAAATGTAGCTAATTAAAAGAACATTTGCTTAGAGCTCCTGGTAATAGATACCTCATTGTGAGGTCTTGAGGTAAAAGTTACTTTCACAACTGATTCAGTATATGAGATTGTGTTTGAACATTATAGAAGGCTATTTCAGTTTTCCAAATTGTGCATATTAGCCTGAGAACAATCAAGGTAAGTCTACAAGTAATTTGCAGAAGAGAAGTTAGGGTGTACTTGCTAACTGTGTAAAATGTTCTTATTGGCTCTACTTCCTACACTTCATCATTTCGAATAATGCTTCCCAGCAGTACATATAAGTGAAAACTGGTTTTACAGAAGGGAGAAAACCTATCTGGCACTGGATGAGTCAATAAGTTGCAAACTGTAGCATAAGATAAAGAAAAAATTAAAACTTCCCATATCATATTAGGTAATTGTTTCTTTTTATCTTACTTTATTTTACTAAACAGCTGTGCTCACAACATTTATTTCATTGCACATGACATCTGTGTTATCCTAGGAACTCCTATGCTGGGGTAAAGGTCAGTGCCAAATGCAATTTGCTTCAATTTGCAATTGCTGTAAACTTTCAATGGCATTGTATTTTGTACTTTATAAAAAGAAAGTAAAACAATAATGTATTTGTGTAGCACCTTTCAAATTAAGGGATTTCAAAGGGAACTACAAATTGTAGGCCCAATCCTTTAGTTAACATAAACAAACTCTCAATGATTTCAGCAAACTTATGCCAGAGTAAAGAGGGCAGAGGAAAGGTTTCAGGATTTGGCTTTGTGTACTGCAGGCAGCAGTCACTTCATCCACTAATAAAGTTCAATCGCTTTTCAGATGGGACTTGGCAGTTGTTCAGCATGAGTGGTCTTGAGCTGACTCAGTTTAAATGGAAGGATGGAAAAAAAACTTGTTCTCTTAAGTAAGATTTCAGATTTCAATGGAGCAAACTTTGTTAAATTGAAAGGACTAGTTAGGAGAGACAGTTGGGGTTGAGTTGCTCATTGTCTTCAAAGTGGAAAAGGTTTGGAATTGCTTCAGGTTAAAGATGTTGAGGAATATATCAAAGTACCACAAGCAATGAGGAAGATTATGTAAGGATGTGTTTCATACCTGGCAGAGGGAACTACTACCTCAGGAAGAACATTAAGAATAAATAGGGAGCTTACAGATGCTGAAAAAATGACTACTCCACAGGAAAAACTTGATGTAAAAGTAAAAATCAGCAGGAGTAATGTGAGAACTGACTGATGTGTGTTTTTTGTCCCAGTGTTCAGGAAGGATGACAATACTTGCCATGAGGACAAATGCGAAGGGATCAATGGGAATGTGACATCTAAGTGCAAATTCAGCTTGAAAGTTCATCTTGAGTGTGACATATCACTTGTCTCCATCCTAAGAGACTGAAAGATGTGCTGCTGAGAACTGAGAGCTTCATACCATGTTTGGGTGGAGTGAGCACTGTCATCACAGGCCAGGAGAGTGGCAGGGAAAACAGCTGTACTTAAGTGTGGGAAAAGGTATATAGACATAGACATAAAAGTCTGACCAAAACTGTGTATAAGGTCCTGCAGCAGGTTTTGAAAGAGTTCCTGCAGGAGTACTAGGAGAAAAAGTAAACGCAGCAAAGAACAAATAATAGTTTAACAAAGGTAGATCATAGTGAACTACTCATTTTTTTTCTCAAAAATAATGTGGAAACAAAAGGGCAATCTTTACTCGTCATAATGAGAGGAATCAGGAGCAGCACTGTAAAGTAGGTAACATAAGATATGAGGATGGACAGCAGCAGTCTGTGGAAATGATAGGGATGAAACCAGACTGGTAACTAATATTGATTTTGTTTAATACTTTCTCAGTGACTTGATGCAAATATGAATAGGGTCCTCACAAAATGTACTGATACGTGGGATTTTGAGGCATTGCCAATACACATCTTTTTGAGAGAGCAAAGTCTAAGAGCCCAAATGGGACTGTGATAAAATATAATAATAAAATTAATGAAAATATATTTGCTAGAAGCTCAGTGTTCATTCATTCATGAAAGAGTTGAGAAACAGCCTCTTCAACTTTTTGATCCAGGATTCACTGAGAGCCATCCATGAGATGTAACCATGAAAAGACAAATGCTGTCTCAGAATTTATCAAATTACTTCCAATGGGGACAAAAAATACTAGCATCACCCTGTAGGGCTTCGGCTAGATCTCTTCTCAACTTCTGGCTTTAGAAAGGCCATTTGAAAGACTGGCAGATGCAGATAAGGACCCAAGCATGTTTGAAAGAAGTATCTTTGTCCTTGTAAGAGGATGAAAGAAGAGATTGTCTTGCTCATTCTCGCAAAATGAAGATAAGGGGAAGGGCACAAGGGAAAGCAGCAGCGAGAAAAGTAGTTTAAGTTAATTAAAATATTTTCACATTTCACAGTGGGTGTAAACTGAGAAGAAACAAGTCTAAACTGGAAATTAGAAGGCAGCTCCTCATTCTTAGAGCAAGTGAATTTTGGATTATTCTCCAGTTGAGCAACAGAGGCCAAAACCCAACAACTTTTATGCTGGAGCTTGAAGAGTGTATGAAAGAAATTATACGATGTGTTTGTTTGCAGTAACAGGGCAATCAACTTAATGGCCCAGAAAGTTCCTCGAAGCACTGTGTTGTGATATCCTCTGCAGCAAACACTGTTGCTGTATATGAGATTTGAACAGAAATTAAGTGCAGTCCTGTTGAAATTGAAGTGGGAATTTAAGTTCCCCAAGAGTAATTAGCCTTGCTGTGTGTGGTCAGGACATGGAAGAGGCATTTAATGGCTGTGAATATCAGTAGATCTTTAAATGGTGGAGACGATTATAAACTATTGGGATATTCATATACTAATACTCACATAAGTTCAAGGGATATGTCCTTTCGATCAGCAACTATTCATACAGTGTTGAGATACTGGTTTAGCATTTACTGAGGTGACAACTGCCTATTCTGTCCCTGGATCTCTTCCAGATATGGAGGAACTATAAAATAACACAACTTGTCTTTCAATTAGCAATAGAAAATGTCCTGGGTTTAGCACAGCTTTGAAAGTACATACTACTACAAAAATAATCCACTTGTTATGATTAAAGAGACACGCAACAACACAGCTTTCAGGCAAGAGGATACTAAATATAGCAAAGAGGGGAAATCAACCTCCATTTTCCTAAATACAGACACATTTTCCAGCAAAATGAGTCAATTAAATTGGAGAACTTAATCTGTTCTTAATCTGTTGTCTTAACATCTCAGTTTTAACATGCAACTTAAAATGAGGTCAGGGGGAGGTATCTTGAACATAGACAGAAGTTTTTTTCCAGCACCAACATTGCCTGGCTTATTAAAATTTTTGAGAATTATTGTCTAAGAATATTATAACATGAAACACTCAGTGATAGGTGTTTTTTTTCTAAACTACTTAAAAACATTAAGAATTAATTATGTTAGAGGCACACCATTAACTGTGGTGTAATTTTCACCATGTGTATAATGTGTTCAACTGCACATTTTGTCACAGTGCAATTATAGGAAATGTTTTTCCAAGACATCTCCCTGGCTATAAATACATTGTGGTTGCTGTAATTATTTTCCCCAGTGATAATGTACAACATTCACAACATCCTGTCTTATAAACCATTTACTGATAGACAGGATACATAAAGAGTAGTATACTGTAGTTTTCTCCTAATTTTATACTTAGTAGAGAAATAAATTTGAAAAAATTGTGCAGTCTGTGCACATACATTTGTCTCTGCCTGTTCATTTGTATTAGACACGTCCCATACTTTGTTCCCAGTGCTATGATGCTCTAAGTCCCTTAGGATACTAAAATAACTGAGTGAAATTAACACTGGAAAAATATATAATAATTTGCCTCAAAATGACTATTGCTGTTTGAAGTATGCTGTGCAATGTGGTTCTCCTCTGAATTTATACTCACATTGTATATGTGGATGCAATAGTGATGGGCATGCAATTAGTCAGCAGTTGGCAGACGCTGCACAAGTCACTGCTCTACATTTAATCTCTTCCTGGAATCGTGGGAGAATAATAGTTGCATTAGCTTATAACCAAAGATCATCTTAAATACAACTTGATTTTGTGTATTTTACCCAATTGTATAACTGTGTGGACAAAATTTGTATATATTGAATGGCATATGCTACATGAAATTTTCTCAAATATAGTATTAGCTATTTTAAAAACCATTTCTCCATACATACGGTAACATAATGTGGGCAGCACACACCTGACTGGATAGAAAACCTGCAAAAAATAAAAAAACAACTCTCTGATTCTCCTTTTTCTTCCACCTGGCAAATCAATGGAGATTTCACTGATGTTGTTATTGTTACATCATTATACATTTAACATAAATTGGAGAAGTATCCTGTCTGTTGTCTTGTCAAGGTAAGAGTACCCTTTTTCTGATGCACCTAACCTCAGCCCCTAGCCCCCCAATAAAACTCCAAACCCTACACATAAAACATTTAATGCAGTGGGTCACATATTTTAAAATACTATTTTAGAAAAGTTATAAGAGTAAGAATTGCTAGCTATATTGTTGCATCACTGAAAAATGAGACCTTGAATTTTAGTATAGCTGCAGTTTGAACAAAATCTTCGCTTTGAAATAACAGGCTGGTACCATATGCATTAGGTAAAACCCACTGACTGAACTCACTGGGAGTTTAAATTAGCCCCAACAAGGTAAGCATCAAAGAAGTCAGAATTAGATTTTTGCCTGGACTTTATGATACGCTGTAGGACATCTGAATTAGGTTCTTTTCTCAGTCATATTCAGTCTTCAGGTTTATCTTCATCTAAATATGCAGACAAAGAAATTGTAATGCAACTGACTCTGGGTGAACAATAAAAATATAAAATTTAGAAGATTTGAGACCTGCACTCAGACCTGAGCTCAGTGAAAACTTTTTGATTAGTTTTGTCTGGTTCAAGGTCATGCCAGTGCACAGGCTGTGTGGTTGACTCTCTTCCAGGCACAGATTTGCCAAACGTGTGGGAAGACTCCATAAACATCCATCCCTGTGTCTCATGGCTGTCACCTTCACACAGGAAAACAGTATGAGACACTTAGTCGTTCTGAGAGTATACAATGCAGCCATGACTATCTCATCTGAGGGAAGTACTTGTAGTTTTTCCATCTTCCTGTCTGTAGAATGGTTTGATGGATGGAATTGCAGGTAAAAAACTCTTTATACATTTTTAGAATTATTTTTTATCTTGAAATAAAATTGTAAGGGTTATAAAATTAGAGTGATAACTTATAACACAACATAACACAATATAAGCAATTTCTGAATGTAGGAAAAAAATTATTAGAATCAAGCATAATGGACTTTGTTTTTCTACAAAAATAGTGTATATTAATTTGTTAACTTCTAAATTCCGATTTTTTTCATATAAATGCATTCATGTCAATGTAATAATTGCTTTAAAGGCAAGAGTAAGCCAGAATCAACCCAACACCATGGTTTCCTTAGAGTCAGCATCCAGAGACCACCAATGGCAGTAGTTCATAGTCGTTCATAAAATCCTATAATTTTTTCCCTTTATAAGTCTCAGTTTCTGATGTTAAGAGGGTGAACTGATACATTATCAGATCCTAAGAGCATTGGTTCAAGCCACTGTATAGGAAGAAATCTAAATGTAAACAGAGCAAGGAAGGAGGACATTTAAGCTAGGCTTTAGAAATATTTTCTGACTTTGAGCTGTTTGGAGGTGTTTTTTCCCAGGAATATAAGAGAATTGTTGAATCCTTGTGTCTTTTAAAGTTAACGTAGATGAGACATTAGAAAATACAGGAAACAAACTTTCATTGGCAAGGAAAGGGCAAGATGACTTTTTCTTCACTAATTTTATTATTTTAAGCAGTTTTGCCATCCAAAGGGCATGAGTAGTTTCAAAAAAATGATAAAGGCCTCATTTTATTTAATGGTGCATTTTCTCTAATTAATTGCAAAAAAAAAAAAAGAAAAAGTTGCTTTAATGCTTTATTAATGAAGAACTTCCTGATAATGAGCTTTGTGAAGGACATCCCCTGTGCTACAGAGACAGATGTTTTCTGTGGCCCTGATTCAATAAAGCAATCCTGCTGAGGAAAACAGTTAAGCCAGAGAATACCCCAATAACCTGATGATGAGAACATGACAACTTTTCAGTACTTGAAAGATCTAAAAACATATGCTTTTATGTGACATCTTTGACTGACAGTCAGCTTTCCTCAAATTATCCAGGGAGGAATTGAAACCAGGTTAAATGGGGGTCTGAATGGAGTACAAGCTTTTATAGATCTCATTTTTCCATTACCTATAAACTTCTCTGAATATCAGACTAAATTCAGGTCAGACTATTCCAAATTTGGCAATTATTTTTTCGTCATCCAGTCCTAACCCTTCAGCTTGTGGCCTTCTTGAGACAGAAAATCAAAGTCCAAGTGACAGGTGATGTCAGAGATTCTTACTTTGTGTTGGCCCTTATGCATCCAAAATCAAGAGCTGGATGTCAGCACACACTTCTGATTGTGACTCCAGAACCTGTGTATGGATCTATAAATACATCTATACAATTTTTACAAAACGTCTTATCAATTTTTTGTTTGCAGTTCTGATACTTTTGGCAGAGTTGACACAGGTATGGAAGAATTTCCCCTTCCCATTCCATTGTGGCAGTCAGTTGAAGTCTCAGGTGACTGGAAAAAGGGAAACATTGTACCCATCTTTAAAAAGAGTGAAAAAGAGAACCCTGGGAACTACTGACCTGGGAGCTTCACCTCTGTGCCTGGGAAGGTAACAGGGCAGATCCTACTAGAAGCTATGCTAAGGCACATGGGAAACAGGGAAGTGATTTGAGACATCCAGTATGGCTTCACCAAGAGCAAGTCCTGCCTGACCAAACTAGTTGCATTTTATGATGGGGTAGCTCCATCAGTAGATAACGGTGGGCTACAGATGTTGTCTATCTGGACTTGTGTAAGGTCTTTGACAAGGTCCCCCCCACCAAGGTCCTTCTCACTGGTCACATCCAGAGGATAGTGGTCAATGGCTCATAGTCCCAATGGACATCAGTGACAAGTGGGATCCCTCAGGGGTCCATACTGGGACCAGTGTTCTTTAATATCTTTATTAGTGACATAGACAAAGGGATGAAGTGCACCCTCAGTAAATTTGCAGATGGCACAAAGCTGAGTGGTGTGGTTGACACACCTGAAGGATGCAATGGTATCTGCAGGGACTTGGACAAGGCCGAGAAGTTGGCCCATGGGAATTTCATGAGATTTAACAAAACCAAGAGCAAGGTGCTGCATGTGGGTTGTGCTAACTCTCAGTATCAGTACAGGGTGGGGATGAACAGAGTGAGAGCAGCCCTGCCAAGGAGGACTTGGGGGTGCTCATTGGTGAAAGGCTGGACATGAACCAGCAATATGCACTTGCTGTCCAGAAAACCAAACGTATCCTGGGCTGCATCAAAAGCAGCGTGGCCAGCAGGTTGAGGGAGGTGAATTTGCCCCTCTACTCCACTCTGGTGAGACCCCACCTGGAGTGCTGCATTCAGCTCTGGGGTCCCCAGCACAGAAAGGACATCAAGCTGTTGGAGAGCAGAGCCACCAAGATGATTAGGGGATGAAGCACCTGTCCTATGAAGAAGAGCTAAAAGAATTGAGATTGTTCAACCTGGAGAAGAGAAGGCTTCAGTGTGACCTAATTGCAGCCTTCCAGTACCTGAAGGAAGCCTACAAGAAAGATGGAGAGAAACCTTTCACAAGGGCATATAGTGAAGGAACAAAAGGGAATGGCATTACACAAAACAAGGTAGGTTTAGATTAGATATTAGGAATAACTTCTTTACTATGAAAATGGTGAGACACTGCAAAAGGTTACTCAAAGAAGCTGTGGATGGCCCATCCCTTAAAGTGTTTAAGACCAGGCTGAATGGAGCTTTGAGCAATGTGGTCTAGTGAAAGGTGTCCTTGCCCATGGCAGGGCAGTTGGAACTAGGCAATCTTTCTGGTCTCTGCCAATCCACACTATTCTATGATCCATGATTCTCTGATTCTAACCAGATCCAAGTAGTTCTTTACAGTTACCTTTCCAGCAGATTGTGCCACAGGTTGGAAGATCTCATGACACAAGTCTGTAGCATAAGACTATGGCTAAGGGAGGAGGAGGTGGCACAGATGAGATCCAGACCCCTATTGCCACCATGACTACTTTGGAGGGAGAAAATATTTAGCTCTAGACAGGATCACAGCCCCTCCATAGCTTGCTTCTTGCATTTCCATTCTTATAACTGTGGACCATCTGAAGTACTCAATAATCGCTTTCCCCACCTTAACCTCATGCTCCTTCTGTTGACCAGAGCTGATGCATTTACAAGCTGGAAACCTGCTGGCACTGGCCAGTCTCGATGACTGACCTCTGTTCTGGTATAAGCTCAGTTAGTTCATACAGGGTCCATATGGCAGTTTTCTCCCCCCCTTTCCCCCTTCCCTTCTGCTGATTCTCTAAAGGTCTGCAGTTTTGTATGTCTTTTGCAGTGTCTCCCTATGAGTATTTCACTGCTGTTGGCACTTTACATAGCAGTATTAATAATGACATTTTGCTGGCATGGGGCCAGCTGTAAAAGTTTATGGAGTAATTTTGTAATAGAGCTGCAAGAGCTTAGCAAAAACCCAGCAGGTGAACAAGCTTTTCCCCTCACTCTTTTAAAATAAAAGCTCTCCTGTTCCACAAGCTTTGCAAGCCTTTGCACCAGGGTTTCTTGGAGGAAAGATGTGCATATTTTAACGTGACAGGTCTAGGAACCAGCGTTCTCCTGTGGCACTCCCACCTCCAGCTGCAAGGCTGTACCCCATTCCAAGCCATGTTCCTAGCAAACATTGAATATAAAATTGCTGCTTTCCCCTTGCCCTCCACCTTCCAGCTGCATATTCCCACCCTGGTTCCCTGCTTGGAGAAATGACTTAATAAATATATCTACAATAATCATCAGCGCCTCTGCCTGCCCTCCCCCTCCCAGCTGCAGTTTCCCACCCTTATTTCTCTTCTGTGCCATGATTAGTACATATGTTTAAAATAAAACTCATCATCTCCTTCTCCCTTCCTCTTTCCAGCTGTGGATTCCTCCTCGCCTCCACCTTACCCAGATTTTCAGATCTGGTTTGTAGGTATGTTTCATAGAAAATTTGAACCTCTTACAGTGCCTTCCCTTCCTGCTGTCTGCTATTTCTCCATTGCAAATCTAACAGTGAGCTGTAATGTGAAATCAGATTATAGCCCTCCGTTGTGTTGACATGAAGCCTGTGAGCAATATGAAGAGAGAAGAAAGATTTGTCTGCATTTGAATCCCTTTCCTGACAGTGTCTCAGCCATAAGGGGCAAGATTTTGAAAGAATGCAGCCAGGGCTACAGTCCTCTGTGTAGGAAGCAAAGGGTTTTCTGATACCTTTTGGTTCAGCTGTATGACAAATCACAGTACAATGAAATAGCTGAGGCTGGCAGGCACCAACCGCTGGTCTGATTTGCCTCAGGCAAATCAGCTGCAGCAGGCTGATTAAGGTAGTGTCCAGCAATCTTTGAATATTGATAGGACTGAAGATTCAATGACTTCTCCAGGCTACCTGAGCCAGTGTTCAACTATGCTCATGGTAGAGCAGGTTTTCTTAAGTTTAAGCAGACTTTCCTGTACCTCATTTTATGTTGTCTTTTGTCTATCAGTGGGAACTACTGAGAAAAGTCAGATTCCACCTTGTTTACATACTCCATCAGGTGTTTTTACATATAGATAAAATCCCTCTGAGTGTTTTCTTCTGCAGACTGAGCAGTCCAAGCTCTCTCAGCCTCTCCTTGTATATTAAATTCTCCAGTCCCTCAGTCATCTTTCTGACCCTTTGCTGAGTTGCTCACAAATGTTTGTGTCTCCCGCATACTGGGGAGCCCAGACTGGGGCACAGAACTCAGGCATGTGTCATGAGTGCTGAGAAGAGGGGAAGGATCACCTCTCTTGACTTGTGGGTGATGTGCTTCCTAATGCAGCGCACCAGGCTCTTGGCCTTCTTAGTAACAGGGGCACACTGCTGGCTCATGTTCAGCTTGTCCACCATCAGCCACAAAATCCTTTCCTTCAAAGCCTCTTTCAGAGGATTAACCTCTAGTGTGTGTTGGCACACAGGGTTTCCTCCTCCCCAAGAGCAGGACTTCACACTTCCCTTTCTTGAACTTGATGAGATGCCTGTTGGCCTATTTCTACTGTTTTTCAAGGTCCCCTTGGACAGCAACCCAACCATCCGATATAGCAGCCATTTCTCCCAGTTTTGTATATTCTGTAAATTTGCTAAGAGTTCACTCTGCCACTAATGAAGATGCTAAATGGGCCCCAATCAAATATCGTCTCCTGGGGCACATCACTAGTGACTTGCCTCCACCTGGTCTTCATGACACTGATAATTGCCTCTTTGGGATGGCAGTTCGGCCAGTTTCCAGTCACCTCACTCACCATTTAGCTAGCTTCTACTTGATAGGTTTTTCTATGAGTATGTTACAAGAGACTGAGTTGAAAGCCTCAAGGCAAACAACAACTATTGCTCTCCTCTTGTCTGCTGGGTCAGTCATGTCATAACAAGAGGCTCTAAAGTTGGTCAGACATGATTTCTTCTTTGTAAATCCAAGTTGATCATTCTCAATCAAATTCTTGGCTTTTGTGTTTAGAAATGGTTTCTTAGACTATTGGCTCCAGGACTATTCCTCCCAAGGGACTGAAGTGAGGTTGACTGGTCTGTAGTTCCATGGTGAGAGTGAAAATTATTCCCTCCTGAAAAAGGAGTGATATTTGCTCTTTTCTAGTCCTCAGAAAACTCCTCTGATCCCCGTGATCTTGCAGAGATAATTGAGAGTAGCCTTGTCGTAAGACCAACCAACTACTTCAGCATCCATGGATGAACCATATCCTGTGAGTATGTAAATATACAAATTGCTTAAATATTTCCTAACATGATCCTTCTTTATGAAGGGTAAGTCTTCTCAGTCTGGCCTTTCTTATGGGCCTCAGGGGCCTTGGATTCCTGAGGGCTGGACTTACCAGTTAAGACTGAAGCAGAGAAGACATGAAATAACCCCAGTCTTTTCCATGTCCTTTGTCACTAGCTCCCCTGCTCCACTTAGAAGTGAAGCCAAATTTTCCCTAGTCTTTCTTTTGCTGCTGATGTACTTGTAGAAACCCTTCTTGTTTTATTTTACACCCTGGACAGGCTGAGAGGACCCCTCTGGGGCTTCCCTAACTCCTTCTCTGCACACATGAATAATGTGTCTATCTTCTCTTTGGGTGACCAGTCTTTGCTTCTACCTTTGCTTCCCTGTACTACTTTTGTTTTGTCAGGAGATCCTCGCTCATCCATGAGGGTCTCCTGCTGCCTTTGCTTAATTGCCTGAGCCTCAGGATGGACCATTCTGGGGTTTAGAGGACATAATCCTTGAACAAGCTTTCCCAATCCCCTCTTCTGTCCCAGACTGTGTTCCTTGGTATTCTTCCAAACAAATCCATGAAGAGTTTAAATTGGCTTTCCCGAACTCCAGGGCTTTGACCTTTCTGTTTGCTTTGCTCTTTCCTCTTGGGATCCTGAACTCCACTATTTCATGGAGCTTAAAGGCTGTGCTGGACTTTCACATTCCTGATCAGTTCTGTCTTGCTTGTAAGTATGACATCCAAAACATCTCTCTCATGTGTGATCATGTTGATCAACCATGTCAGAAAGTTGTCATCAGTGTACTCCAGAAGCCTGGATTTCCTATGCCTTGATGTATTGTCCCTGAAGCAAATACTGGTTAAAGATTACCTTATTTACTTCTTCCTGATAGGAAATCAGTAGCAGACAACCCCCACAATGCAACCAGTGTTGATCTGCCTTGTAATCCTGACCCACAAATTCCCAGCTGGCCCAATGTTCAGCCCCAAGCAGAGCTCCATGTAATCCCACTGCTCTCACACAATGGGCAACTTCTCTTCCTTCCTCTTCCAGCCTGTCCTTCCTAGATTGCCTGCAACCATCCACAGCAGTGCAGCAGTGGTGGGAGCTGTTCCACCATGGCTCTGTGACTCCAGTGAGCTTGCAGCCCTCCAACTGCACACAGACCTCTAATTCCTCCTGTTTATTCCCCATGCTGCTTGCATTAATCCAGTGAATTAGTACCCTCCAGAGAAGCACCCAGTCAGATTCCCCCAGAAGAGAAATGAGAGCTTTCCCAATCATGCTGTCCAGAAGGCACCTCTTTATTTATGAGCACATGCTTGAGATGGTCTCTCTTCAGCCCTGTTTTGTTTAAGCTTTGTCAGGTGGATCCCATATGTGTTTGTAGTGTTCCTCAATAGTTGCATGGTTGTAAAAAGCAAATCCCTGCTGTCAACACCAGCTGCGCAACTAGCTGTTGACCCACAGGATCTGTCCTCTCCCCTCAAGCCCATGTCATGTGGAGACACATAAGGACTTTTGTAATGGACAACAGTTTAGAATTAAGCATGTGGTATCTTATGAAAAACTTGTGAACTTGCTGCCCCAGGGAATACTTTTCCTCCCAAATTCAAAGTACACACACACAACGCAAGAAAGGGATCTTCTCTTCCCTACACATTGGACTTTGCAAGGACTCCAGAGGCTTGGTGAGCTTTTGGAATTGACTTGGCCCAATAAAAAAGGTGGAAAGCAAAAAAATCCCTGTTCAGGCTCTGCATCAGGACCTCTGACTAATCCCCACCTGCCATACTCTGACAGATGCTGATGGCATGACTCAAGTCAACCTCCTTGTGTTAGGCACTAGGATGGTGCTCTACAGGATGCAGATGAGTGGGGCAGGCTGAATGTACAGAGACCTCTTAGGGGTAAAGCAATCACTCAAGAATAATGCTGAGTCCACAGTAGATAACTCAGTTTTGGTACAGATGTTACTGGAACACTTTGGGGGTGGCCTAGGAGTCCACAGTGTCTACAAATTGGATGATGTATCTTATGCTGGTGCCTTTTGGGAGAAATCCCACAAAGTAGAGAGGAAAGGGCCACCATGTTCCAAAGATTATGGTATTGGTCATATGTTCAGAATCATACATAGTTCAAGTAAGTTCTTCTTCCATACAGCTTATGTACAGTCATCTGGGATATGCATCAGCTTTTTGCAGAATGACAGAGCTGCTGGAGCATGATGCCTGGACAGAAACTGAGTGATAGCCTTTGCAATGTCACAAGAAGTAGAACAGCTCTACTGCCTTTTCTTGGACTGGGGCCATTATTTTCTTGCCCACTTAGAAGTGGCCAGCACTGCTAATAATGCTAATGAGGAAAATCCAAGGTTGTTGTCTAATTGTATGTGTCCAATTGCATTTAATCAGTGCCTTACAAAGCAAAGGTGGGTTGAAATTCCACGCTGCCAGACAGTGTTGGGTAAGTTATTACAATTGTTATTCGAACTAGATAGTTGATAGGAACTAAAAAATATGCCAAAACTTCTGTTCTACAGTGTTTCTAGTTGGCTGGAATAGATCAACATCTCATCTTTCAGCTAAATCAGAATCCCTGAACTCCCTCAACTACTCTCTTTTCTGAGTCAGTCTCTAGCTGAAACAGCATTCCAGAAAGAAGATAAGATTATCCTTGATCAAAACAGTGTTCTTATTCTCCACTCTGGCTGGAGAAGCTCTGTGGAGGAAATGGCTCTGAGAGATGGAAAGAGGAAAAGCCAGTGTTAGCCTATCTAGGGACCACTCCACCTTCTGGAACAGAGAGAGCTGGAAGAGCCCTGCATCTCACAGAAACATGCACTCTGCTTCACTGGTCTCTGCTGGCCCTACCTCACCTCTCCCTGGCAGGTTTTCAGCATACTGTTCTCCAGGCCCTTAATCTGTGCAAGGAAGAGTTGTTCGGTATAAAAGCTCATGGAGAAAGCCCAGACAGAAACCCCCTCTAACATTACAGTTTTCACCACGAAAGAGACCTTTGGCCCCTATGGTCCAAGTATAGCAGTAGAACAAACATTCAGTGGTTTCAGAAAGCTGCAGGTCAGGGTAATCACAATGCATTGAAAACTCACCAAATAGTCATCCATCAGAAGCATGGAGTCTTTGTTCGATGATCAGATCAGCACCATCTGGTAGAAATACTTAAGATCCCTCAGTATTTGTTATTTGACAGCC
The DNA here is from genome assembly GCA_026770055.1 of Myrmophylax atrothorax. Classification (NCBI taxonomy): domain Eukaryota; kingdom Metazoa; phylum Chordata; class Aves; order Passeriformes; family Thamnophilidae; genus Myrmophylax; species Myrmophylax atrothorax. The sequence continues at coordinate 130,149,911 of JAOXXN010000395.1, forward strand.
TTTTGTAGCTGGAACAGTAACACCTGCAACAGCTAAGCATGGAGTGCAGCTCATATTGTGACCTCCTGTATGGTTTCGTCCAAAGCCCATCAAAGCTGGGAGGGAGTCTTTGGCTTCAACTGTCTTTCAGTCAGGCATTAATCTACTGTACCATAACTATCTCAGACAAAATCCTTTTTATATCAAACTGCCCTCTGAAACATATTTTTTTTTTTTATTGCTTCATCAAAATACATCCAGCTGTTCCTGGGCTTGTAGCAGTACAATTTGCCCCAGACATTCCAATGGAAAATTGTGTGCATATATAAGTCAGCAACAGCTGAATCCATTTTCTTCAAACTCCCCTTCTTTTAAATCTAATGGAAATCTAGAGAATGTGATTTGCTTGCCCTAACTTAATTAGTTCAGTAATTTTAAGATTATTAGCACTGGCCTTTTTTACTTCTGCTCAATGTGTTCTGAATTCCATTTCTTTGCTCATAGAAAAATGCTGTTACACAATGGGTTATTTTAAACTGTAATTGTCCAGCAAACTTTAAACACATATTAGGCTAGTACAATGCAAAGAGAAAGCAGCAGTAATCTCTTCAGTACTCCCAGCTGCTATTGGCTGCATGACATGATAATAATAATAACTTGCGTTTCTGTAGAATATTTAGCTTCAGGAAAAAACTTGAAGGATATTGGACTGCTCTAGAGTAATTTATGAATTCCATATGTTTATAAGTGCCTTTAAATACCGTAAGGGATTTACAGTATGGAAATATGTTTGCTCCTAGGAGGTGTTGACTGGCCACAGGCAAGGAAGAATATAATTGCATTTAGGACATGCTGCAAATGCCATCTGCTTGGATGTCCTACATCTGTGCAGCTATGGGCTTAAGCAAACTCTGCCCACCTGGGAACAATGTGTCCCAAGCAGGATGCAGAGGAGAGCCAAAGCTCCAGGACATTGAGTCCAACAACTTCTGAAGGAGGCAAGGAATGGGTTTAAAAGAAACAGATTTTCAGGGAAAACTAAGAAATAAATGTCATTAAAGTTCTCTCTTTAAGGGTGACAAACTCATAGGTAAGATAGATGTATTAAACCTGTTGCTTTCAAAATCTTTTAATCTTTTTTTCTAAAGTGCTAAATTGTCAGATGGTGCTAAGAAGGTTGCCCTATAAAGGCTTCCAGAGAAGTGACTATCCAGCCTAAAAGGAGTTTCTGGAATGAGGCTGGAAATACGGGCAATTCAGGATCTAGTCTAAGGCCAGGAAAATTTGAGCCTTGCTCTCAAAGAGGCATAAAGTATCGTCTGAGGAACCAGAATATCAGAAGAGCAATTCATCTCATAGATAAATATCATCCAAGATGGGGACAAGGATCCGGGGCTGTAAACTGCATCTTCCATTGATGTACAGAGTCTTTCATGAAATTGGAAGTTCATGCCGTATACAGATATATGATTTGAGACAAGAAAATGTTTCATTTTGATGTTTGCGGTCATCATAGTTCGCTTTTCCCAATGAAAACATTTTGCTTTGTTAAACTGCCCAAACCATCTCAGTTAATATCCATGTACATCTCCAGATGATTAGGAGAGCTCTATGGCTTGGATGTTGCAGGCCAATGTTGATCGCTATGGCTACAGGTGCCTGACCAAGTTTCCTTGTGGTCCCTTGTTCTTGGCTCTGGGGTTCCTTTTTTCCCATGGGTCACTACAAGACCTGGTCGGAGGGGGAACTTTCCCATTGCAGGGGTTGTAGTCAGGCTAAGGTAGACCTGTAATTTGGAGGGAAAAGAACTCAGGCCATATGAATTAAAACTTTCATAATGGCAAGTGCTGCTGCTCAGAAAGCAGAGTAAATCTGGGATGTCTCAAAAAAAAGTTCATTTGGTAACTTTCATAGACCAGAACACATCGAAAATACTAGAGCAGTGTAAAATAACTACTTTTGCTTTTTTAGCCTCAGTGATGGAGAACTGAAGTGTTTCATGATATAAAAATAATTTTAAACCTCATTTAGACAGAATCAGAATAACTAGCCCTACTTAAAAACAAGTTGCCTTGGTTTATACAGCAGACAATATAGTAGACTTATCTGAAATCCAACAGACCACAGCTCAACCCAGGAAAGTCATTAAGTCTGAATCCTGTTTCCATGGAAGTCAATAGCAAAACTCCCACTGATTTTGATAGCAGAAGTTCACCTCTTAGGTGCAGTGTAAGAGTGTAAGTTAATCCTGTAAGAGTGAACAAAACCCTCTGTTTTAACCATGAAAAATCAGGACCAAACCAGCACAAGCAACGATTTTCTGTGAAACTTCCATTGCCAATGAAAAAGTAGTAATACAATTTAGCTGATGACAAGTGTTCAAAGTGAATTCACTGGCTAACATGCAAAACCAGATGAAACTAGCAGGTTCATCTTCTCTGAAGCATTCTTCACAGTTTTTTACAATATTCCAGGCAAAAGAATTTTTTATCTGCTTTGTATTTGATTTCTAAGGCTCCTATGAAGCCTAAGGATAAGTTTTTTGTAGAAGATAGTGTTCTGTGGAAGATAGTGAATTAGTGTTTTCCTTTTTCTGAGTAAATGGTCAGCCTAAAGTTATCATTAATCAACTTGATGGAAAAGATAAGGTATGATTTAAATGATATCCTAGATAATAGACTTCTCTGAAACTGTCTGCATGCTTAAATAAAGCTATACATAAATGGTTGCATTTATCTGAGTTTTGCCTTTCCAAACAGTGAAATTACAGGGAAAGTATTGATACTTCTTAAGCCTTTTAAAATAATGAGAATAATAAATTACAATATTAATCATATTTGTTATTGTTAACAATGGAAACAATTAAAATGTAGTAATAAATAAACATAAAATTAAAAAATAGAAAGCAGTAGAAGTAATGGATTTTTAATGAAAATCAGATTTTTATTTTCTTGTGATGTAATCTGAAAAAAATGTCTAGTAAGATTTTATCGCTGCTTTGGAGCAATAATAATCCTGCCTCTTGGCATTTTAACTAAATTGCAGCACACACTGTCCCACTGAATTTTCTTATTTCTATTGTGTTCACAGAGTACACTAAACTTTATACAAGCTATCATTTTTCTGAAGAAAACATGAACATTATTGCCCTGCCTTGACCTGAGAAGTTCGAACAATTTGAGTTTCACCTGGGGGTTTTTCCAGCTTCATTGGGTAGTAGTCTGGAGGTGTGAAGGGCTGACTAGAGCTGACTGAAATTGGAATGGTGTACAGACCTCTTTCTGCTTCTTGCACACAGTGAATTCTGTTCAAAATTAATTTCCTTAAGACACAGGTATTAGAATAGAAATCAGATACTTTGATTTTAAAATATGCTCATATTTTTTGAAAAGAAAAAAATCCTTTACTAATTAAAGCTTAAAGAAAGCAAGATATTGCTGTTCACATTTTTTAGCCTACAATCTACAACATGCAGTGCAACACTTGAGGAAGCATATGGTGAAATTGCCTTCATTAGCTAGGATTCAGGTGTACAAAACAATGAGAGTATCTTTCTATAGTGATGCTGCCAATACAATACTCTGCCCAACAATGCCAAGATCTTTTATTTTTGTGGACATCAGGACAGCAAATTTCTGAAGAATGCAATGAGGAGCATCTTAGATAGTATTTGCCAACATTTCTGAAATTACTAGAGGCAGACACTACCAACAGATTCAGAGGCTGTACACATAGTGCCCAGGAAAAGAACTGTGCTTCCTTTCTTCTGTATGCACAAGGTTAAAGAATGGTGTGTTGTGGTTTAAGGTACCTCAGAAAATTATTAAAGAAATGGTAATGAAGGTCTAAGTGCAAGTAAACATGTAAAAGAGTAAATTCTTACACTTTCCTATTAGAATTAAAATGTAGGAGACTTCAGAGTTGAAAGTGAAGCAGGATGCCCTTTCTATCCTAGCAGCTGCCCTCTCACTGCTCTTGAGGTTATAGGAGCTATTAACTAACTTCTCTTTACCTTTCCCTTAAACCTCATGATTTATTTCCCTGTCATCCTCTCATCAGCTCCTTCTATCCCATATCTGCCCCTGCTCAGAAACACTCACCAGTTCCCAACACCCCCATAACACCTGTGCTGAGAGAGGGCAAACCTGAGACTGAAACAAGTATTTTACAGCTCACAGTGACACTTCAAAGTCTTGAATCAACATCCCTCCATCACAATCTAAGCTCTACAGGGTGCCTAAGATGAAGAACTGTAATAATTTACTTTTCATAGGTATAAAAATTGTTCAAATGAAAAAAATCAAACCTCACCATTTTCAAGACTGAAATTCACATTTCTTGAGTATAGCTTTCTATATAAGTAAAAAAAGGTCACACAAACTCTTTAGACAGAGGGGGGTCTCCTTTCATGTCCATTTCAGGCTATTTTGGTTTGAGCACTGAACTTCATAGGGCACAACTCAAAATTGCACCTATGAGGTTTGATTTAATTGACTATAGTTTCTTAGTTTCCGTGTTCAAAGGCCTACAGGTTACCCTATTTCATTTAAGTCCTGAATGAAACTAAACATTCAGAAATAACTGATTTGCCTTCAGTTTACTTACCATAATTCCTGAGATCCCAGCATACAGAATTTTGATGACATATTCTTTACAGATATCTGGGTGTGAAATACTGTACTAGAGAGCAATGAAACGTAGAGACACTGTTGTCTTATCTTATTAACCAGCCATTTACTTGTGAAAGTTACTATGGGTGGAACTATGCAATGGGAGGGAAAAGCAAAGACAGTTTAACCTCTGTGTAAGGACCAACAGCACTTACTGATGCCTCCTCTTCAAAACCTGAAGTGAAGATTGTTGCTGTGTATTACATAGAGCAGAGACACTGGGAGCATACATCAAATGTGATATCAATGCTCTATGCAATGTGAACAGGAGATGCCTCATTCCATGCTGCACTATGGGACTGCTGGAATAAAATAGTGTGAGAGAAAAGGAAAAAAAAACCCAGAGAAATTAGAGAAATTTGGAAAACAATGCAATTCCAGGAACTAAAGTCTTCTGATACTGATGAAAGATTCATGTCAAATTAAATATAGAGATCCATTCCCTGATACTCATTAGTTACAAACAAAAAGCACCACCTACCATTCTTTACAGTACAGTGTGTGTGTGGATAGACTCCAGTTTCAGGAGTGCGGAGGTCTGGCTGCCTTGACACATGCTGCTCTTGACCCTGTTTGGCCTTGTAGAATTCATCCTGAACTCTCCTTGAGGCAATTACAGAGCTGAAAACACACGATCTCTGAAATTATATCAAATGCCAAAGACATCAGCTTCTTAGGCCAATGTGGAAGCAGCTGACAGTCATCTCAGGTTTGAGATCTGAGGTTAGATGCTTAGTGCTCATGGTCCATGGATACTTCTCAGACATCTTTAAATTTCCTGTTCTTACCACCAGTTTGCATGTGTGTTCTGCATGTAGAATGTTTGAAATGATAAAATAAGAAAAAAATCCCAAAGCCTTGCAGGTAAACTCAAGGTTGCATACCTGGGCAATTAGGAATGCCTCCTGCTCATGTTGTGTCATCTTTTTCTGGAATCTGGTACATCTTCTCTCCTGGGTTGAGTATGTTCAGGATGCAGAGAGGGCACTGAGGCACCAGTTAAGATTCTTTCCTTGAAACTAATCTACTGCTTGCTAAGTCAATCCATCTCCAGAGGGACACAGCTACCAGTCAGTCTTCTAAAACTCCATTGATTAGCAACAGATGTTTTCTCAGTTGTACAATGGAAAACACTTTTTTTCTTCTTCTGAAGGAAGCAACATATTTCTCTGGACTTGGTACAGTCTGCAATGGTTTGGGTATGGTCTTCATCCACCATAGCTTTGGTAGCAACACATATAATATCAGACAACAATCTTGCATTCAGTTATTTAAGAGAAACCTGATTCCACTCCTGAGACAATAAAATTCTGGCCAAAGGAAGTTCAGTTGGCTTCTTCTTTCTCTGAAAAACAGACCACACAATTGTGGTGGATGAAAGAGTAGCCAAAAAATTAAGAGATCATTTTCAGACAAATACCTTTTTTTCCAAATACAGTATTTTTCCTGAGTCCGTTCACTCTTTTGATATGAACTACTGCATATGCTTCATGAAATTACCATCTACTGCTCAGTTGTTCATTTTTGTAATCACGGGATTTCATTTCATTTGTTTGCCTTTTGACCCTGTTTTGATTATGGAGAATTTTAACGATCAAGGGATCTCTAGATTAAAGTCTATTTAATGCAATATGCTTTCCATATAAAGTTGGAGGAATTTCACTAACAGTATAGACATGTTGATTTATCCCCACAATTGGGCAAGTACTGAAGTTACTACCAAGGGATTTTTATTCCTCTGCTTCCATTCCTTCTGATACTGGTTTTGGTGGTTTGCTTTTTTTTTTTTAAATCAGATAATTTTGTTAAATTCATTTAAATCTTGAAACCCAATCATGTGGTTTATTTTAGGTTTTTAAAAATCTACCAATTTGGATTTTTCCAGTAACTTCATAACTGAGTCAGGTTTGTTGACCCCTTTAGCTGCTTTTCCTTAAACAATCTGCTGAATTGTACAATGCTCATCTGAGCAAAATGTTAGACTTGAAATGCCACTAATTATGTTTTATTTCTGAAACACCCTGATATTCTAAATCACTCAGTGATTTGAAAGTCAATGGAATGAAGCTCAGGAGAAAAGGGAGAACTAGATTTACTGTTAATTTGATATTTGGAAGCGACATTTCATTTCGCATATGGATGCTGAAAAAGCTGCCAAACCCAGGCTTTGCTAACATATTATAATGACTGGTTATAATGAAAACAATATATTCTTCAGTGCCTTCGCTCCACCATCTATTATTTTATTCTAGTCATTTATAAAAGGAAATGTCTGACTTTTTAAAATGGAATAGTTGTGTCAGTATTTGATTAACTTTTTCCCTCTCTGCATTATCAGTCTCGATTTAAGCAGCGGGTTGTTGTGTTCTGATTATCTCATGTTTTAACCAGTCAACTCCTTTTACTTTTGCCTCTTCTTTACCCAAATAGACCTCACTTTTTTCCCCCGTAAGAACCTCTATATTTGTTATGCCAGTGTGCTCTAAAATTGACCCTTGTCCCATTTGGCACATTGAGAGAATCCATGGGCTAGTTGGTGTCTGAGGCATGTCTGGGTGCAGATTTACATGGCCAGAGAGGGTGTCTTGGTTGGGAGTCCAATGGGTCACTCCCATCATGAAGAGCCTTGGTGCTCACTGATAGCACTGTGTGAGCTGAGGTCCTGCCCAAGATGAAAACTGGTTCCAATGGACTTCTGCAAGGGTTTAGTAAAGATAGATAAAAGTAGACATTCTCTTTCTCCAGCTAACATAAAAATAATAGTGAGCAAAACGTAGATAATACAGAGTGTCAGGCAATCTACCAAGTGGCACAATCAAGCTAACCCTTAGTGACTGTGCTGTTGGATGAAAAGCACTGTGTTGTGTCACAGGACATGGCTGTCTGAATTCAATTTTACTATTACACATATGAGACTTTCTCAGGCAAGACTGCTGCCTCTCCGCCCTCAATTGCAGTTCTTTGTCAGAAGATCTCACTTGCTCCTGAATAGCAGGTATCCATGGATGTGATTGCTGTCTGTGATTGGTGATGTCTGCCAGAGGAGCAAGATCATGCTGATACCAACAGCAGGGCTCAGGACGTGCCCATCCAGCCCGATGTACCAGAGCTGCCTTCTGCTGCACTTCTCCCATCCAGCAGTTCTGGACATCATGGTCTCTCTGAAACTAGACTCAGCATTGACTCAGCAAGCTGGATTATACAACTGTTTTAGATTGGGAACCTTCAGGGTTTTGCCCCATGCTCCAGACTATTTCTGTGTTTAGCTGCAAAGCAGTGCTTGGAAGCTGATGGAACACAAGCTTTTTGTGTTCTTGCTAAAGGCCTTGACAGGCCATGGTTTCTAACAGCAATATATTGTTCTCGCTTAGCTTTAAATCTTAGTGCTGCAGTTCCTCAAGCAACTATCTGACATCCTGAAAGGGAGGAAGGACAACAGCCTTCAGACATCTGATTGCAGTTTTCAGTGGTGGTCAACGCACATAGTGGATCACTCTCTGGTTTGGCCCCATGTGTTGTGAGAGTACTATGCTGGTAGTATGTGTAGTGGCACTAGTAAGTCTGCTGGACGTTTGGTCTGGGGCTGGCTGAGAACTGCACCTCTTTTAACAATATCTGTTTTCCTGGCTGCTTGACAAGTTTTTTCAGCCATACATTTCTTCCCAGAATTACCTATTGTGAGAGACCTGTCCATTCTCTACTAGTCAGGACAAGCATGTTAGTGACAGCCTGCATATGCTGAAATTTGTCTGTATGCTGAGCTGTTGAAACTCCTCTAAGTGTGTTACTTTCATTATATAGCATTTCAGATTAGCATTACTTTCAACTTCTTTGTAGCAGACCTAGTTATTTCCAAAGCTGCTTAGAGCATTTTGTCATGCTATTTTACTATTTTTCCTCATCTGTTTAGGCTTAAGAACTCTGTATATGATAAAAAATTGTTTTATTTTCCTGTAAAACACCTTGGATACTGAATACAGCCCATATGGCAGTTTGAGGAAACAGCATCTCCCAAAGAGGGTGTTGAATGTACACAAATATGTTCTTGTTTTTTACTAGGGGCACCTGCCAGAATCCTGCTGACACATCAAGGGTAAAAAAATATTTGGCATCAGTCATCTCCTCCAAAATTTCCTTGTAGATATTGGAAAATATTCTCTTTTATGTATTTATTTAATTCTGCATCATATTTCCTGGTTCTCATGGCCACATCTATATGGAAAAGTAAACATGCCATGGCATGCTCTCTAGTACTTAGGCCAACTAGTCCACCCAAGGAAACTTGCTGTCCCTCAAAAGTGACAAGTTAGTAGGGATGGGTCTTGGAATGATTTAGTCTACTTATAGAAACATAATTTGAAAGGACTATGTCAGAAGTCAGATTGGAAACTATCTGTCTGCCTTACAATGAGAGGGAGGTGGCAAGAGGAAGAAGTGATGGGGTAATGGCAGGAGGAGAAAGAGGATAATAAGAAAGATGTTCAGGTCATCCTCTCCTCCCTGAAAGTGGAGGCAATCCAGGGCAGCCCAGATCATGCCAAACATGCTTCTGCTGCAGGCTCACAGAGGGCTAGGCAGCTCTGCTGAGCGAACACTCCTCTCTGCTCCTCACCATGTCACTCTGCAGTGCCCCAGAGCAGAGCACAGAGACTTGTGGAGGGTAACAGGCATCCTGAAGTTGAAGCTGGTGTCACAGAAGAAACATTTTCTGTGCAAAAAAAGTTACTTCTGTTCATTCCTGCCTGGTCCATGGGGCTAAGTGCTGGCTGGGTCTGCACTATTGCCTGTTCAATAACGTGGCACAGGCTGGCCTGGGTGCTGGCAGTTTTGGGAAGGAGGAGGAAGAAAATATGACCAATCAGGCTGTTACAAGGACCTTGCATGGTAGCTGCCAAAGGAGGCAGCATTTGCAGAGCAGCTGCAGTCTCTCAGACATAGCCCAGTGGATGGATGCTGGCCAGAGTTTGGTTTCTTGGCTGGGAGTGGTACTGGAGTGTCAGTGCTGAGGCTAGCACAGGGTGAAGGTCAGGGAAATGTTTCTGTGGGTACCTGTCATGGCAGTGCCTTGTGTGACCCTCAGGAATACCATGTGGGATGACCACTGCTGACTACAGCACTGCCTGGGACTTTGGGGTATGTGGTGACCTTGGAGAGAGTGTGGTGCTCCTGGGTCTGCCAGCTGTTCCTGGTGGACTTCCCTGATGAAAGCCAAGGGGTCATCAAAGGGTTAGATAGCAGGTACTGTCAGGCAATACAGGGACTACATAGGACATGGACAATGTGGACAATGAGCCTATCCAACTTCACATTAGTCCTTGTATTTATTTATAGCTATGGGAGCTTTCTTAGGATCTGTCTTATGATGCTTTTTCATCCTTATTCTGTGACATTGTGTCCTAGAAGTTTTCCCTGATTTCCTAAGTATTTTGTCTCCTGGTCTCTTGGTGACACCAATAATTTGACATATTTTTATGCCAACGAAAGTTTCAGCAAAATATAGCACATTGCATTTAGATTTGATAAATTGTTTTAGCTGAAAAAATCACGGGTTCTGTTAATCACTCGGAGCGCAACATTTTGCTGTTCTGTTTTGGTTTATTTTATTTCAAAATGTATTTAAAACTGAGTGCAATGAAAGCAATCCATATTAAAACGGCATTTGTTTTCAAGCAGTAGGTTTGATATAAAACATTTGTTATGCTTTTTTAAAAAAGTAACCTTGAATACTTTATGCAAGACTGACTAGAATGTGAATAGGCATGGATTTAAATGTTAACACGTTTTATTTTGTTTCTCTTTTGTACTTCTTGTTTAAATGTCTCTATACAGATATTTATATGTGCTATTGCAGTCACCAAATAATGTAAAACTACACGTGACTGAATTATCGTTGTTATTTTGAACTGGCTATTTCTAGCAGTAATCATTTAAGAGTTAATAGTAGCTCTTGTATTTAGCTATGTATTTAGTTGATATAGCACCAAATGGTGCTATTCTGCACTTAAATCCAAGTGGCTGAAAGATAATGAGGAAGAGAGCACAGTACCTAGTCCCAAATTGGAGGTGGGAGATACCTTGTGCCAAGCACAGGAGTGTCCCTGGATCATGGCCCCACTCAAGGCTGCCTATGTGCTTTGAAGAACAGGTTCCTGGAGATCTAGACATGGTTCCCCAGGACAGACCCCTCACTGCAGAGGTGCTTAAGGTGGCATTTGCTGTTCTAGCCCTGGGAGTGGGAGCAGCACCTTTGAATGATCTGATGATAACAGTATGCTGGGTTGGATCAACACCAGGGCTTCTATGCCTGAACCACTCTCCAAAACAGGATGAAGATGTGCCCTGTCCTTGCTCCTTTCCTTATTGCCTCACTTGTTTCCTGAGCATGTTACTCATGAGGAGACATCATCTTTCTCTGAACAATTTCAGAATTTGGTGCAAGTTCAGCCTGGATGGGTAAATGCATGGAGATCAAAGATTTTGCATTGAAATCCGTATTGGGTTTTACCTAGTAAATCACAAATAATAGCTCTAATACTGAGGAACTATCAGTACCTTCAGCTGTCCCTGACCTGGGGTAATGTAAGAAAGGAATGTTGCCAACCTGCTTGGAGCCTACAGGGTATTTTACAATTTATAGCATTCCCATTGTTCCCTCAAAGACCACTCGGTATGTTCAGCCTGAACTTATCTTTGCCATTGTTTCATTTCCTCTTTGTTTCCCCCAACAGCCTGCCTTGATTTAACTCTATGTGGTCAGTCATGACACAGATTAAACTGAATTGTGTATAACATTTGAAAAGAGAATGAATAATTGTCTTTATGTGGTTGCAGTTTGCACACTGATACTTGCTTTGCATATTACTCTTGCTGAATTGCCATCAGACCTGCACCAGTGGCCTGGTTCTAGCTGAGAAACCTGAGTGTTTGCACCTCAAAGTACCTGGCAGCAATCAAAACACTGAGTTAATCAGTGCTTGGGCTGGTGGCTTTCTTCTAGTGCTTTCTCTAAAAGGAAAATTGGCCTTGGTCTAAACATTTTCTGAGAATGTCTCCTTTTCACAGAGACTTTCATTGAAGTTTATTTTTTCCCGGTTTTCACCACCATTACTGCTTACTTTCCAGCCAGGATTAATCACCCCAACAAAAAATATCGACCTCAGCTCTTGAAAGCATACCCCCCAGGTGTCTTTATGAGCTACAAAAGTCTGCATGAGGTTGCCCAAACATATGTTTGTGTATTTAACATAAATAAAACCTGGCAGATGTTACCAGCTCTATCATGTTACAGTGCAGAGTTTTCAGGTGTAATTCCTGTGTCTGGAAAACTTTCCCCTGCACGAAGTGTGGGCTTGCAGCAGTCTGATCCTTTGCTTGCACGATCTAGTGCTAATCTCTTGGCCCACGTCCATGAAGCTGACCAAATCTCAGGGCCTTTTCTCAGAAAGGTATTTGTTCTGTTTGGTTAGTGAGGGATAATTAATAGGTTTTGGATTTCCCCTGGCCATTTCAGTGAATGGATGGGACTGCAGGAAACAAGGGTGTGTAACACTGGAGTCAGAAGTTCCTAGAAAGAGAACACCTCTTTTGCTTTGACATTGTTTTAGTTGCTTATCACCTCTTGATGTACAAAAATTGGCTTCCCTGATATGATGCTAATAAAGGCCCACATTTTTTCATGCCTCTAGCTCTCCTGGTTTTCCTGAGCTTCCACTAGGGATTAATTTGGCCCAAAGCATCCACTCACAACTTCTATGGTTGCGGGGGTAGGCAGGCTTTCTGGCATGTGCTATGCCGAGTCATTACAAATTCGGTCTCTGGGACACAGCTGTGCTGGGGCTGCTGCTCTCTCTCACAGACACTTCATGTAGCCTCAGGCTGCTGACACTGCTCACCTCTTTGTTGTGTTTCCACCTTGCTTTCCCTTGCTGGGCCAAAAAAACACAGTTATTTCTCTGCTTTTCTCCCTGCAACTTCTTTGGCATCAGCAGCATGGACTTGAGGGCTCCTGCACCCACCTGCCCTAGTGCCCCATGTGCAGGTGGCTACTGGTGGTCATGCATCCTGCTGTGTCAACATGCACTTGGATTTGGGGAGATCCTGGAGGTTGCTCCTTACAAAGCAGATGATGGAGTTCAAAGTAGTACTGGGTGACTGTAACACTTCTAGGATCTCAGATCTTACTTTAACAGTGCTAATATATGAGGGAGAACAGCATTTTAGTTTCATGTGTCCAACTCCTGAGGTACTCTTTTCTTAATATAAGTATTTTTAACCTGGCAATCCAGATAAAAGAAAGATCTGATGCTTGTGACTAGAAATAAGCCAGATTTTGAGGAATCTCTTCCCAATGGTGTCAGTTCTGCTTTTTCTTTCTTTTTTTAAAAAAAACAAGACCCAAAGACACCAACACAAAAATATTTACTGCTATAGTAAAACCTAATAGCTCCTGTGAAGCTTTCTAGATTCTATCAAACCTATTTGCCATTGGGGAAGAAAAAGGAAGAGGATGACGAGGCAAAGGTGAGACACTACAATGATCAGAACTGAGGATAGAAGGCAACAAGTCCCAGATTTACTCAGTCTAGATGTTCACATTATCTAAACCAAAAGTTCTTGCCAATTTTTAAAATTTTGTAAGTCCCCAATTTGATCTTCCTTTATAACTTTTCTATCATTAAGCCAAATTTTTGATGGTAGAAGAGAAATTACAGTGGTTTTTTCCAGACTTTCTCAGATGTGTGGACACCTGGAATTTAACAATTTTGACTAAACTATGGCTTGCGATCCTTCCCGAGCAGTGGGTTTTAGTTACCTCTGTATATTTCCAAGCAAATTAAAGAAAATACAGTTTACTCTATTGCTTTCTGCAGAGGTTACAGAAGAGAAGGAGGTGGCAGTCTGTGAAGGTCTCCACTCCTTTCCAGTGCAGCTCTAGAGAAAGGTGGGAGGTTTCCTTCAGCTACGCCTTGTGTGTGCCACTCTGCTTATCCCCAGTCTCAATCACTGAGCAGTGCTGTCCCTCATGGAGGCTGGACACTGTTAAACCTTCTGTGGGGTCAGAAGACTTTGCTACGAAGACCTTCTCCTAGATCTGAATCTGCGTTTAAAATTCTACACCAGCTGCCAGTGATAGTACTCTCACTTTGTCTTTTCACTTGACAGGTCCTGACCCACAGATATTTTTTCTCCTTGCAGCTTACATAACTGTAACACATCTAAAACCCAAGCAGCCCCTACTTTGTCATGTACTTTTCACGGTACATCTTGCTGTAAGGGTCCTGGAGGCTTTTCTGCAATGTATTTGCCCTACAATAGACTATTTCATTCTCTTTCACTTTCTTTCATCTAAAGGAGCAGGAGGTTCATGCAGCCCCAGCATTAACACCCATGGTATCACACCCAGGTGCTGTCCATACACCATCCCTGGCATGCAGCAGCAGGTTACAGAGCAGCAAGCGGTGTTGTTCTCATTTCTGCTGTACTGTGGTTCTTTGAACACAGCCCATGCCTCCTGGGTAAAACAGAAGATATATCAGGCTAAGTTAATTTGTGGGCTAGACAAGCTTAACAGTATCTCAGTAAGGCTTTTGCACAGAATGAACCGTTGTCTCCAGACTTGGAAAGAGTTTGCTTTTCTGAGTCAGGCAATGGGAGCCAAATTCAGGTGGGAATCTGAGTTTTCTAGTTCTGGAGGGAGTCTGAGCTGGTGTATTTTACACCTTCTTCTGCCTCCTCTCATTCCAGGAGTCCATTACGCTGACCCAGCTTCCCTCAGATTTAGTTCTCATTTAAGTTCACTGAGACACACTCAGGCTCACACCCATCAGCTGCAGTATAAATCCCACAGCTTTTTGCATGAATCCTGAAGCTGGCCACCCAAAGTTACATTTAAGAAATCTAAGCTAGTTAACCCCCCACCACAGTGCTGAAAGAGAAAGAAGGGGTGCAGGAAGAGCAACTAATAGAGGACCACAAATTCAAATTAAGCTTCTTTTTTTGTCTCCTTACTCATTTGCTTCTGACCATTGGTGAGTGAATATTATTACTGGCCTTTCTGATGTATTTTTGGGAGCCAGAGATTAAGCATTTGTGCATTCCATACTAATGTATGTATATTAACATGCCTCTCATTATCAACAATGTAACTTTTTTCATTATCGATGATATTGATAAATTTATCATAAATTTAATTATCAACATATATGCTATTGATATCCTGAAGAGAGCTATTTACCACTTCAGAAGAAAAGAAAGATCAATCAAGAGCCCACTTACAGTTAAAAACTTGGTGTATCTCATCAAGAATATATCTCAGTTCACGTCCATCAGTGACTAAACTTGGAGGTACCTTTGGTATTTTGATTTAAATCACCTAATGACTATTATCATATACTCTGAGTCGTATCTCCTCAGTCTTGCCAGTGGTACAATAACATTGTTGTTAATGGAGGGAAGAGTTTGTGTCTCTATGACTCTAGGCAAATAGAAATTTTACAGCACGGATGACAGAAACTGCTCTAAATAACTTTGAAATATTAAGGGTTCCTGTATTAAAGCTTTACACAAATGCTAGAGCTGTTTGCTGATGTGAACAGAAGCATCCTGCAAAAGCTGTGTTTGTAATTTGAGATATGGTGTATCATAGAATCACAGAATGAACTTGGTTGGAAGACCTCTGAGCCTTTGACCTAACATCACCTTGTCTACTAGACCATGATACTCTAAGTGCCACATCCAATCTCTTCTTAAATACTTCCAGGAACGGTGACTCCACCACCTTCCTGGATAGCCCATTCCAATGTCCAATCACTCCCTCTACAAAGAACTTCTTCCTAATGTCTAACCTAAACCTCCCCTCGTGCATCTTAAGACAGTGTCCTCTTGTTCTACTGATAGTTGCCTGGGAGAAGAAGTTGATACCCACCTGGCTACAAATTCCTTTCAGGTCTCCCCCAAGCCTCCTCTTCTCCAGGCTGAACAACCCCAGCTCCCTCAGCCTTTCCTTGTAGGACTTGTGCTCAAGACCCTTCACCAGCCTCATTGCCCTTCTTCAGACATGCTCCAGCACCTCAATATCCTTTCTAAATTGAAGGGCCCAGAACTAGACACTCTACTCGAGATGTGTCCTCACCAGTGCCAAGTACAGGGGAAGAATCACTTCTCTAGTTCTGCTGGCCACTATTCCTGATGCAGACCAGGATCCCATTGGCCTTCTTGGCCACCTGGACACACTGCTGGCTCATGTTCAGCCTCCTGCAATCGGAATCCCCAGGTCTCTTTCTGCTGGGCTGCTCACCAGCCACTCTGTCCCCAGCCTGTAGTGCTGTATGGAGTTGTTGTAGTCAAAGTGCAGGACCCGGCGCTTGGCCTTGTTGGACCTCATACTGTTGGATTTGGCCCATCTCTCCAGCTTATCCAGGTGCTTCTGCAGAGCCCTCCTGCCTTCCAGCAGGTCAACACTCCTCCCCAGCTCGATGTCATCTGCACATTTGCTAATGGTGGACTTGATACCCTCATCCAGATCATTAAAGATATTAAACAGGATTGGGCTCAACACTGATCCCTGGGGGACACCACTAGTGATCAGCTGCTAAGTGGATGCAGCTCTGTTTGCCAGCACTCTCTGGGCCAGGCGATCCAGCCAGTTACTAACCCAGCAGAGAGCGTACCTGCCCAAGCCATGGGCTGCCACCTTTTCCAGGATTATGTTATGGGAGAGGATGTCAAAGGCTTTGCTAAGTCCAGGTAGACCACATCCACAGCCTTCCCCTCATCCACCAGGTAGGTCGCCTGGTCATAAAAAGAGATCAGATTACTCAGGCAGGACCTGCCCCTCCTAAATCTGTCTTGGCTTTGATGCCCTGTCTGTCATGTAGGTGCCATGTGATTGCACTCAAGATGATCTAATCCATAACTTTGCTGGTCACCGAGGTCAGGTTGACCCACCTGTAGTTTCCTGGGTCTTCCTTCTGGCCTTTCTTGTGGATGGGCATCACAGCAGGGCACTAACTGCTTCCTCCTGGATTATAGGGGGTCTATTCAGCTCCCTGTCCCTGTCTACCAGATCAGAAGGTCAGTTGTCCTGAGGGCAACCTGTCTTATTTTTGAAAACTGAGGCAAAGAGGGTGTTAAGTACCTCAGCCTTTTCCTCCTCTTTGGTAACTATATTCCTCCCCCACCTTATGTCAAACAAAGAATAGAGGTTTTCCTGGCCCTTGCTTTTGATACTGATGTATTTATAAAAATACTTTTTGTTATCTTTAATAGAAGTGGCCAGATTAAGTTCAAGCTGTGCTTTCACCTCTCTAAATTTCTTTCTACATGACATAATGGCATTCCTAAAGACTTCATGAGTTGACTTAGAGACTTTGCATTGAGGCTAGCATGTATATAGGTTAGTCCTTTCTGGCATATGATATCACTGTAGGACGTGTTTGATTTACTTACAAAACATATGGGTTAGCATAGTGAGAGATTCTGCATCTTTTGAGCTGTTCAGATTTAAGGAGCTGGTGAGGCTGAAAACAGATCCTTTATGGTGACTTTGAAAAAAGTTGATGTTGGCTTCAAACTGAAAGAGAGTAGGTTTATGTTAGATATTGGGAAGAAATTCTTTGCTGTGAGGGTGATGAGACACTGGAACAAGTTTCCCAGAGAAGCTGTGGATGTCCCATCCCAGGAAGTGTTCAAGAAAAAGGTTGGATGGCTTTGAGCAACCTAGTCTAGGACGGTGGCCCTTCCCAGGGCAGGGTGTTTGAAACTAGATCATCTTTAAGGTCCCTTCCAACCCAAATCATTCTATGATCTAGACTAAAGTCAGACTTTGCTATCTGACTCTCTAGCATGGATGCACATACTGAAATCAGAAGCATGAAGCATACTAAATGCTCATATGCTGCACCTGATCCAGCTTTGAATGGCCATTTTACAGAGTATAATTATATCAGCAGGAGATTAAAAGAAGGCTGGACTATGTCCTAAAAATAACCTATTTTGTAGATATTTGACGTTTAAGAAAAATCTCCTTGGAAAGCCTCACCATTGAAATTGTCAGTAAAATAGTTATAGTCACATTTGCTTTTTCACACTTTGATTTCACTGTCTTGATGGAAAAGATCTTACATTTTTTTAGGCAACCATTTTTCAGGAACACGACTGGGGACAATGCTAATGAAGTCCTCTCGGAGACTAAGTATTGTATGTATCTTCTGGGGGGAACAAGTTGTTTGCCTGAAATATTTTTTTCATCAACACCAAATTTGATTGGCGTTGGTGGTACCCTACACTACA
Organism: Myrmophylax atrothorax; assembly: GCA_026770055.1. NCBI lineage: Eukaryota > Metazoa > Chordata > Aves > Passeriformes > Thamnophilidae > Myrmophylax > Myrmophylax atrothorax. The sequence goes on from JAOXXN010000395.1 coordinate 130,167,850, forward strand.
ATTACCTGTGGTGGTCTCACTCTCTGGATGAGTAACATGCTTCAGTTTCCTAAGATGCTAAGCTGGTACTTTTTGTCAGCACTAAATTTGCATCGAAAAGAAAAGGAAATTAAGCCATTGAATTGCAGTTAAGGAAATGGGATGAGAATGAAAATAACATAGCCTTAATCCTTTTTCATGACAAAGAGACAGTTTTCACACGTTATACATGACAGAAGTATCATTTTTCCATGGGTATTACTGTCAGCCATAAAAAAAGACTTTTTAAAGGGTGTGATTTATTTATATAGTAGAAGGAACTTCTCCTTCCAAACATGAATTAAAGTCAAGATTGTATGTGCCTGAATTTGGACCAGTTTCTCTTACATCATCTTCTTCCTTTGCTTGCCAAAGCGGAAGAGACAGAAAGCCCCATGAAGAAAACATCTCTCAACATAAGCCAAATTAAGGATCACATGCTTTGAAATGAAGGAAAGGTGATCTCTCAGTGTAGTTTATTCCATCAACAATTTCCAGCATTCTCAGGACATCTGTAAGGAGTGTAATCTCAATTTCCTTTTCTTCAGCACTTTATAAAATTGAACATATGTTAAGAGAGAAGGAGTAAAGATAACTGAATATGTTAATGGGTGATTACACTACTGCTCTGGCTTAAGGATTGAGTTAGAACAGGGCTCTGAAAATGGCAAAGACAATGAATTCTCTCTTTCTTCCTTGCTTTAATGACTTTTTCCCACAAAGATCAAGGAAAAATACACTTTCCCTTAGCAAATGACAGGCCTGCTTTTCTGACCTGAATAAAATGTAATGGTGAAATTCATAAATCATGTATTCCTTTTTAACCTCAGATTCTTTTTTATTCCTTCTATCCATATTCTTCTCTCTTTTAGTTACATAAGAAGTGAGCTGTTAGTATTGTGTTCATGTAAGAGCCTCTACCTAGCAGCATTTGTCCCTTTGGGTGCAGAGCTGCTTCCCTTCCTGCTCACAGCGCTAAAACTTTTCTGGTCTAAGATGTTTTACTGCTCCTGAGGATTGATCCCACAAGTGAAACTCAGCTGGGTGGGCAGAAGGGACTGCCACCTGCTGCTCACTTCCTTTTCAAATTCTACCTACTCATCACTCTTTTCTTATAGATATTCAGCCCCACTGGGTTTGCTGGTGGGACTACTTTGGTGTGTTTTCTAACCTGAGCCAGTCCAAATCAGACATTATCAAAAATACTTTTAAGAATAGTGTTTGCTAACCTGGATGAATCACATGAGATAGTGCTCTTGTGAGTAGATCAGCTAGCAGAGAGGGACAAGAGAGAGTAGATGGAAAACCTTTCATGCTCCATAGCAGATTCTACCATAGCTTTTATAGATTTTTTTTTGCACAAATGGGCACTAGGTAAAGAAAAGCACACTGAAACAGGTGGTGGTTGGGTACCTTCTGCAGAAGCAGGCAGAAAAATGGGCAGTTTTAGTGCATAGGCAAAAGACCATTTGCAGCCAAAATTTCTAAAAGCAAGACCAGAGCACATTAATTTATTTCATATTTTGTTCTGGTTCTGTCTGGTTAGCAGCACAGCATTTTTGGTCATTTCAATTCCTGTTCTCTGTTACCTTGGTACCTAAAGAGTTTTGCTATAGAAGTGGACTGCATTTCCCCGCACACTGAGCCCTGACAAGACCCACTAACCAGAAATCAACAGCTAAACAAACACAGCTGAGATAAGTTGCTTATTGACATGAGTCTATATATAGTCACTGCTAGCCTGAGCCAAGTTCACATCAACGGCTAGGTGCCTGATGTGTGATTTTGCTATATACATACACAAAGTTTTCTCCTTTCCTATTTTCTTCTCACTGAAAAAGTGAACAAACCTATGGAAACAGAAAAACAAGGCTTGGATGCTGTATGAGAGAGTGTTTTTCACTCTCCCACAGCACTTTTTCCCTTCAGAACAGTGTGGTGCCTCAGCTCCATACAGAAAATTGTATGCAGATGATAGTAAATGGAGTTTAGTAGCTGCAGCTCTGGATGCCAGGTTCTTCCCTTGCAAGAGAGTTTAATAAGCTACTAGAGGGTAAGAGAAGCCACAGAACCCCAAAATGACTGAGCCTGGGATTTCTGCCAGCAGTAAAAGCTGTAGTTAGTTGAAGGCTGCCCAATCTGTCCAGGCTTCGTGCACAACAACAGGTTGGAGTCAGACTCCAGAGATTTTGATGCCCAAGGTGAACTGCTGGGCCCTGAGGGTTTGTGTTATGGATGATTATTCAATGAGCCACCAAGAGCAGGCTCAAATAACCAGCAAGAAAAGGGTCAGAGCCTCTCACGTATACCTGAGCATCTTCGTGGATCCTCTAATCTTTTGCATCTCTGCCAGTTTCCTACAATGGAAAGAATGATGCATTTGACATTTGAGCATCACTCATTCTCTGAGTAAGAGCTCTGTCCCTGACTAGTATCAAGCAAGCTTTTGCCTGGTGGCTGTTTGTACATGTTCAAGTGAACACTTTTCCAACGTACCCTAGTGTCATCACTTTAAGTAATGTGCAACATATTTAAGGGATATTCCGGAGTTCAAGGAATTTGCATCTCAATCCTTTGCCAAGTGGGAAATTCATTGCTTGAAGTTGGTTTCTTGGTCACTAGATGATGCCTTCTGCTGTGAGCAGTCCTCCTGTGAGCAGTTAAGGCAGCTTTAACTTTATTCTGCACTTGTCAGCTCCAGGCAACAGTTGTCTGCTGAAGAGAAGCACTTGTCTAAGATGATTGGTCAATTCAGGAGTACTTGATAGTTTTATCTGATCAATAATTGCAACCACTAAAAGGCAGAAGATGGATGACTTGTGCAAAAATAGTTCAATCAAAAATAGTTCATGAAAAGCCATGTAAACAAACTGGTTTTCATCAAACACGTTATGTAAGATGAGCAAATAGATCAAATTGGTAGACTTTACTAACAGCATTTTCCAGCTTTCAACTGATGCATCTTTGCTCTAACTCACAGGAGAAATATGTGGAATGTGCACATATCCTTATCCTCTGTGGTAAAGCTCATTCTTCTCTGGAGGTTTTCTTGCACTAACTGAGAATAGGTGGAAAAGCTTCCAAGTGTGGTACACTTCAGGTTTTGCTTGTGGTGTGTCACTCTCTTTTTCCTTCTTGATTGTACTGTCCACTTTTTCTAATGCTTGAACTGAAAGGAAGAAATTACAGGAGGAATTCTGTAATTTTGATCATGTCAGAACAAAATGTTTCACATTTTCAGAATTCCACTTTCCTCCCCCACATTGTTTATCTGACACAATTTGCTGAAATAAATCCAGACTCCCAAATAGCTTCAGTTGTCCTTCATTTTTTGGCAAGTACACTATTTGTCTAAAAATTTTTGTCCAGCTCTCAAGTTTTTCTCAAAGTTCTCATGAATGAGAACAGTTGCCACTGCCATATTGTAGGGGGGAAAATGACTACTCACCTGTGGTTGTAAGCGTTGTGGAACACAGACCCCAAAAGACTTGATGCAAAAGATAATACCTCAGTCAAATATAACATAAATAATTACAGGCTCCCTACATTTATGCTCTTGAATTTTCACTGACTTTTCACATCCTCCTGAGTTAGAGCATTGCATTTCTTCTGAGTATGTGCTGTTTTCCATCTCAGAGGAGACTTACTGAATTTTTGTTATACATCCTGTCTCTAGGTTGTGCAATATGTAATTAAATAATGCTTTTCAGGTGGTTTGGGGTCCATGGGTAAAAGGCAACAGAGAAATTCAAATTGTTGTTCTCAGGAAGTTCATTACTTTGTGTTCATGATACACTAACTCTGTGGACTTGACTTGCATAAGTAATTTCACTTTTTGTAACATCTCTAACTAATCACATTTGCAGTATGACAGATCCAAATTGGACAGATGTTTCTTAAAAAAATTGTCCAAAGGCAATAGTGTTGAAGTTGCCAGTGAAAAAAACAAAGACATCTGTACTTTTAAACCAAATTTCAAAGTTTTTGATTCCTTCTCCTATGTTTCTACAATTTTAGGTCATGTTAGAATCAGTGAGTGTTAGTGATTTGTGAAGTCCATTGTCTAGTGATGTCAAAAACTGAAAACAAAATCTATTTAATTTGGTATCACTCTGTGAGCTTCACTGTGCTTTTGAAACATTTCTTCTTGGGGTAACATTCTCTCATGGGCTGTTAGACCATCAAATGCATATTTCACGCACTTTCATGTGTCTATCCACTTTAAGCTCAATTCCTGACAATCTCTTTTTCTCTTTCTTTTCTTACACTGGTGTTCATATTAAAAAAGATTGATTTGCAGAAGCCATGCTAACCCAGTCTCTGTATCTTAGGCAGATTTTATAACACAATATTTCTGCATCACATTACTTGTTTGTTAGTTTATGGGTAGTGATGGTATTTCTCTGAGCAACAGATTTGATGAAATCTTAACAGTGGTGTTGTGATCATTTTTAATATGATAAAAAGGTGCAGGCAAGAGCCATATTGCCTAAAATCATGTTGTCTTCTGCTTTCCTTTGTCCCAGACTGCAACCAGGTCGATGTACTGAAAAATTCAATTGATAAGTATGTTATAAAAGCCTAAATAGAATGAGACTAGAGTGTGAGAGAAAGAAAAACAGATGGAATGTTTGTCCCACTCTGTATATACTTTATTTTGGGAAGTGTTTCACCAAAATCAAAGTTGCAAGCTGTCACCCACCCCTACAGAAAAGATCGTTATCTTGCAGGACAAGAAAGACAGCCAAGGGGACAATTCTACAGCAACATAAAATATAAATCCCATATGATAGATGTATATTTTCCTCTGTCTCAGCTTTTCAGTCCAGAAAGCACATCTGGTTTTTTGTAACCATTCTAAAAAGACTAAGCTGAAGCCTATGTCCAGATTTCCCAATAAGCAGGAAAATGAATGGACCGTTTTTCAGTCAAAGTGTAGCTGACAGTTTTTGACTGTCATTTTTTAAAACAACAAGTATTTCATTTTCATGTGAACGTGATGCAATTTGCTTTTTCAAAGTTTGCCTTCCAGTTGTGCCAAGTCTGTTATTCTGGACACGTGGGCAGAGGAGCAGGTGCTCTTGCCAACTGGAGCTATTGTTTTCTTGCATTATCAAAGCATTCACAGTTGGCTGTCTGAACTATTGGAAGGGAACTACAGCTTACCTTAACCATTCTTATAAAACTAATTTCATTAATATGCCTCACAATATAAATAGACAATATAAATACATATGTATTAACACAGTTTGCTAAAAGCAGAACTGAATATGCTTTCCATCTTAAAACTTCAGATAAATTATCCATGTTTTCAAATATACCATGGCATGAAATATGTCATACTTCAAAATACGGCACTGAGTTAAATAGTGTTAGTTCTACACTAAGATTTCAGTCATAATTAATTTTTTAAATGATGAATTGCTATTATCATCCTTGTTTAACAAATTTTTAGGGATTGCCTGTCAAATTATTAGGAGTTCTCTGAAGTCTTTGACTGGAAGCAACTCTAGAATGCTGCCTTCAAAAAACATTAAGGAGGTTGGATACCTAAAGTAGTATTATTTTATTTAATACAGATTTAAGTATTCCTTTTTAATCTGAA
>JAOXXN010000395.1:130174492-130187456 GCA_026770055.1 Myrmophylax atrothorax
GTTCAGCTCCCCAAATATTCAGGATCCTGATCTGAAATTGTGGCTCAGGCTACGTTTGAGCTGCTTCATGACAGAACCACTAACATAGAATCCAGCAAAAACCTATTTTCAGGTAATATCAATACTATATACCAAATATATTTTTTCTTCAGCTGCACTGCAGTTCTTTACTTTTCTTCCCATAACACATTGTATTGTTATTGCTCAAGGCTTTCTGAATAGTTAGATGGTAGTATGTTTACTTGAGACTGATAGAAAAGTTCATTCAGGACTAAAAGCATTTCTGTATTTCTAAAGAAGCTTTCAAAATATGATGGCCAAAATATTTGAAATATGTGTCCCTGTGGTGATGTCATCCTCAAGGGAAACATATTTTTGATATGAAGTATTCCCATTAGGAATCTTGGAAATCTTACATCTGTATTCCTAACCTCAAGAGGTTATCAAATGATAATAGTTAGTTGTGAAATGGGATGTCATGTAATGGACTGCTGGCAGGCATGCTGGCCGGTAGTTATAGGTCATTGCACAAATATTTGAAGAGGAAGTGAAGGCTTCATTTGGCCTTAACAACCAGACATCTTAGACAAATATTCATGAAGTGAATAATGTTCAGATTCAGGCAAGACCACAGCCTTTCTGGTCACTTTGGAGAGCACAGACATGGATATACTCCAAAGGGGCAGAAAAGTCCAGTGGCTGTAGCAGACCTCTGAGACTGAAACCTAACATATTATTCCTAAAATAGGAATGACCCTTCAGCTGCTAATGCCAGGATAAACTACGATGTCCTCTTGACCATCAGACTCACTATCTTTAGGAAATACTGACTATGCAAGAATTTGTGAAGTAGCAGTCTGCAGAAGGAGCCCTGTGAGTGGGAAAGCCCAGCCAAGAGAGCACCTTGAAGCCATTCACCTTGAAAAGGCTAAAGAGGAGGGTGCACCTCCTTCCCTTTGTTCTCTCAAGCATGGAAGGTCCCTTGAAAAAGTTAATCCAAATTAATCAGAGATGCACACAGGATTGACCAGCTGTAATAAAGAATTCATCTTCAGATTTAGCTTAACTGCATTACAAGTGGAATTAAGCTATGCTGAAATCAGGTCACTTTAATTTCAAATAATAAAGTGCTCACAAGAGTTTGATGGGGTGTCACTAATCCATTTAAAGCTCGTTCAGAGATTCCAGGTTTGTCCCCCTGCAAACAAGGCAATGCTGTATCTCACAGTGTTTCTTTAGTTCTAGAACTGACTACAGGGACTGGATTCCTGAACCAGTACACCTCCTGCTTCCCCCTTGAGACTCAGTGCAGATGGAGGAACTGTAAGTTTGGAACTGAAGGTATTCCTAAACACTGTTTTGTGACAGAGCAGACAGGAGGGCTCAGGTCTGCCTGTGGCACTGTCCTCACACCATGCAAAGCATCATGCAAGCAACACGATACAGCTGTGCTAGAGGAATGCAAGCTCACACTGTGCTGTGTGCAGGCTGCAGGCTGAAGCCTTTGGCTGCCAAGCCTACCCCTTCCCCGCTTGCTGGAGGTGATGATGGCACCAGTGCAAACAGGATTCCTGGGATAGCACCAAAATTCAGATTACTGTGATGAGATTCTTAGCAGACATATCAAACTGGCTCCAACTTCTATGCAGCGCTGACAGTTGACTGAGGCACCAGGCAGAGGGGCTTATGCAGAGGAATTCAGTGCCACCAGAGCCATGTGGGGGAAACTATGACCATTCCAGGTCCTGCTTGTATGTGCACTGAAGACCTATGCTCATAGAGTAACAGAAAATTTAGTCTAGTCCCTGGTCAGAAGTGTGCAGTGAGCTCCTTTGACATTTGTTTAGCCTTTCTTTAGCCCTAATCTGAATTTCAAGGTGCAAGAGTTGCAAGGTGGATGAGGCCTCTGTTCACAGGAGTATTTCTCATGTCACCTGCATCAGTGTATTGTATGTAAAAAATAAAAAGGCAGAAAATACGCTGGTTGTGGGATTTTTTGAAAGCTTCTTGTGGATCTAAGCCAATATCATTTCAAAACCCTAGCTGTAAGGAAATTTCTCCATTTTTCCTCACTTCTGAATACACACATGTTTTTTTCCCTATTCAAAAGACACTCTGATAGTCATCAACAACATGCAGAGACATACCCATGTGAATTGAGGCAAGAGCCTGAAATAAATCATTGCACAGTTCTTTTTTTTTTACACTGTAGACTCTGGAAACCAGTGAAACTTTGCGTTTTCAAGACAGCTAAGACATATCCGAGGCTGATGCATCCAAAAGAACATGTAATGACTCAGACTCGGGCTGTTTATATCCATTAGGAATAGCTAAACTGTGTCTCAGCATCAGTTGCTGTAAATCTCTGCTGGAAGAAGGACATAGAAATCACAGGTGAATAATTCCTTTAGTTCTGCACCACCATGGATGCTGAAACATCCATGTGGGTAGCCAAACTTCCATGTGTGATGAGAAATGAACTCTCACATTCTCCTAGGCAGGATCATCTACAAAATCAGAACTCAGTCTGTCTTACAGAATCAGAGTAGACAAGGTGACTTTTCCTTTCTCCCCTACGACCTGTGAAAAATGCAGGAAGCCTCTTTTTATTTGGCCTTTAATTTACCTGCACAATATGTACAGCTAAAAATAATCCATAAGTAATACTGCTAATTGTTGTCAACACAGATTCAATCAGTTAATTCTCATGATATTCACATCAATTATACTATCAGAAAATCTACTTATGTTGTTCTCTCAAGACTGGAAAAAGTAAAAAATAGTGACAGATACTCAGGCAAATGTGAGATTTTGTTTCATCGAATTATGATGTGAAAGATGCCTCGTGCGGTAACTACTCCTCTAGGGGATACCTTCAGAATCTAATGTGTCAAGCTTGTCCAGCCTTTCAAAGACTGGGAGATTAGGGTCCAGATTTCAGTCATGGCAGTCTGTGCTTTAAATACCAGGTGGTATAGAACATGTGAGGAGCTATTGGATCTGGATCTGTTTGCTTTTGGATCTGTATGTTGCACCAGTTTTGTTCTCTATTACTCCCAGCCCCAGACAGGGTCAGTCAGACAGACAGTGAGGTGGGCAGAGCGGCCTGGGATGCCAGACTCTGTCCGAAAAAGCCATTGGTAGAGTCTGGATTTGTATCTCGCCAGGTTGTTTGATTGATAGGTCAAATCCAGCATCTCGTCTGTGTGTGTGGGCCAGGCCTGGCCACAGGAGGCACATGGTAAGGCCTGCAGTCAACATGGCTGAGCACACGGAGGGCAGTGGCCCAGGAACCAGTCAAGGAACGCCTGCCTGGGAGCCTGCCCACACCACGCCCTGGAGCCTCTGATTGGCTGTGGCACCCATCACTGTGGCTGGGAGTGGTCACTGAACCAGATGTTGCACCTGGGGGGTGTGGCCATGAAGTACAGAAGTACAGGAGAGACACACACAGACTCCATCTTGCCTGGCCTGCCCTCCTGGAATTGGAAAAGTGTGACCACTTGGTGGTTACTGTTTCTCTCTCTTTTTCTCTCTTTACTGTTTCTTGTCTTAATCTCTATTTTCTTCCTCTTGTGGGTAACTGTCTTGGGTTGAGCTGGAAAAATGCCAACTGCCCAATACAGAGTATCGGTCTCCCTCCCCCTCCCTCTGAGAAAAGGGAAAAAGGGGAAAAAACTGGAAACTCAAAACAGGTTTATATATTTATACAGAAAGGAGAAAATTAAAAGAAAGCTCCAATATAACACACACACAAGTTTGAAAAAACAAAAAATAACTCCCACTCCCCATCAAACACAAAGTCAACTATTCTAGCTGTGAATCACTCAAGAGAACTCAATTCCCCAGAGACAGACACAAGCAGAGAGAAATACTAAGAACAAACATTTTACTTGCCCAAGATAACATGGTGGTAAATTGGTGCTGGGCCTGATCCTCCTGGGACAGCACAGTATGTCCTTCACAGATGAGAAGCCATTAAGGAACTGAGAAACATCTCCTACTCTACTGTATTTATATCTCAGTTTTGCATCATCTGGTATGAAATATTTCTTTGCTTGCTTAAGTCAGGTGATACCTGTCTCTTCTAATCTACGTAGATTCTCTGGGCCTGCTAAAACTGAGACCTAGATAAAACTAAAACCAAAACTACCACCTACGTAAAACCAATTGAGTGATATTTCACTGAAGTTGTAGGTTGGTGTTTTCCAGGTGCCACAAAGATTCCCTGCTCCACAGTGATGCCTGATGGCTTGTTACACCCTTGGAAGAGTATAGAAGCAGAGTGCAGAATGTTGTTGGGAGGGAGGCAGGGAAGATTTTCTGTTCCTAGTAGCCTGCTATTAAGTGTAATGCTTTTGTGAAATCTGTTCCTTGGATGTATGTTATTCCTGTAAACCCTTTTTGTCAAAACATCTATTTTCTCACTAAATTAAAAGAATTTCTCTCAGAGAAAAGTGTGTAGCTTCTTCTCTGAATGCAAAATCGAAGTATCAAAACACTAAGACTCTGCGAACGTTTTGTGTGGGAACTACTGATAGTCTAAATTTAGGTGAAACACCCAGTAAAGCTTGAGGCTTCTGTACCAGGGCGTAACAGCCACCAACAGGAGTTGTCGACCTAAACAGTAGGATCAGAAGTCCTTGAAGAACAGAATGTATTTTTTTTTAATATAGAAATTTACTCAAACCAAACCCAAACCACTTTTGAAAAGTATAAAATGGGCGGCTCAAATTTCTGTATCTAGTAAGTGTGTCTGGTGTTTGTATCTTTCAAAAAATTGAAAAGAAAATGCATTTTGTAGTTGTATTCAATAAACCACTGAAATTATCTGAGTATCTACCCTAGAGGTTAGAATTATTCACATAGAACTTAGTTGGTGTCACTGCTATTACTTCCCAGAGGAGTTCACTCTATAGACTTAGGTTCTTTAGTCATGTACATTTTTAAAATTATATTTACTCTTTTTTGGTTTTATGCAGCAGAACAACATGAAAGTTGTATGCTAATGGGCCTTCTTCTTCTACACTTACATATATTATTACAATAATGGGTAAAAAAAGCCTGGCATTGTCTGGCTCTTTGGAGAATCACTTCAAAGTGCAACGAGTATTTACTATGACTTGTAATAACTAAAATGGTTTAGCTTTTATGCTTTGAATAAATTTTCTCTCTCTTCAAGATGTTTCAAGTGAAACTAAATGGGAGTTACAACACTATAAAAACCATTTTAATTAGCTTAAAATCCTGTCTTGCAAAATAATGTGCAACCACTAGTTTACTAAAACTGAGGCACTGCATCTTCTAGCCTGGCTGGAAAACAAATATCTAATGTCAAAATTATGAAAAGTATTTATTTAAAAATCTGAACAAAATAACTCAAAATCTTAAGATCCTACCAATAAAGTTGAAAGAAACAAAAAAGGGAACAAAACTTCCTTTTTCCATCTTCAATTCACTAGTATGAACATGCCAACATTTTGGAAAAGGGGTGGTGTTCTGTCTGGATTTTTTTTCATTCCTTTCTAGTTGCAGTTTTTGTGACAGGTAAGAAGTGATAGAATTTGGTTCACCTCCCGCTTCAGTTCAGATGTTACTGCCCCCATTTCACTCTCACCTATTCAGAGAAGGAATGTCGTGTACAGCATGCTATTATTTTTTGTTCAAGTGAAAGGATATGTTATTTATAAAATATACTCACTTTTCCACACCTAAAGGGCAAAACTAAACCTTTTGACTTTCCACCTTTCCAGATGTGAAATTCCGGATCAGACACAACCTAGAACAAGCTTTTTTATGGGCCATCTCTTCACCTCTCTTCCATTCCTTTTTGCTGCCAATAAATTGCATGAAAAGCAGTTCTGTCTGTCTGAGGACTCTGTCTCAAAAGAGTGTAGCAATTCTTGAGTGGTCTTTGACTTCTTGGTGTTTCTCAATCAGAAAGAGTTAGCATCAATAAGGAAAAATAAAGAAGAATTCACAGGTACTCTTTGTTTCTAAAATATAGGGCAGGATACTACAGGAACAAGTCACATCTGAATGACTCTCATATTAGAAGAAATCAGGTTAAAATGACTCAAATTTCCTAGTTTGAAATTGGGAATAATTCTACTTATGGAAGGTGGTTGGGTGCTGGAACAGGGACCCCAGGGAAGTGGTCCCAGTACCAAGCCTGACAGAGTTCAAGAAGCATTTGGATGATACTCTCAGGCACATGGTGTGACTTTAGGGGATGGTCCTGTGCAGGGCCAAGGGTTGGACTCGGTGATCCTTGTGAGTCCCATCTGACTCAATATATTCTGTGCTTTTGTGATTTCTACAATGATGAAAGTCTTATTCCATCAGCCTGCCCACACTGTGTTGTGTGACAGTATAAATTAGTCACTCTTCTACTAAAATTCTCTTGGTCATCTGCAGACATCCTCCAGTGTCTACTTCATATGTGGTTAGCTTCAGTGATGTTAGAAATATGCACAGGTTCTACATGCTAAAGCAGAAATAACATATTGGTAGGTACAGAATAGACAACAGACTCACATAATCTTTGAAGAACATATATAATCTTCTTCTCCTTAGTTCATTCAAGTTCCCCTTCATGGATTAATGCCTTCCTTGAGATAAGAAAAAATGAAATGGGTTAATATTTTGCAAAATCATGCGTGTGGATCATGTTTAGCTTAGCCCACATTCCTTCCCCTTTTGCTTCCTCTCTGGTGGCATGTGCCTGTAATCTGCATGGCTGAAACTTTAGGACAGTCATGCAAGGTGTCTGTGCACTCCCTATAAAGGGGGGTCTTTGGATAACAGCAAAAAAATTATGCTTAAGGGCACCAGAATCTCTTCTATCACTAACCTTGGTATCTTCACTCCCTCCTCTATGGTGATTCCTGCTAATTTTAGCTAAAAGCACACAGGAATTTTTATCATTGAAGGGAGTAGAAACTCTGTATTGTTTACATTTTGAAGAAATAGTTCATGGTGTTTTAAGGAAACATTTCACGGGGAGACAATATGGAAAGGCTTTTGTTAGTAGATTTACCTTGTCTCATAGCTATAAAACAGCCAGAGTGGGAAGAATGAAAAGCAAAGTTTTGAATGTTAAGTATTGAGCATTGAAAAGTGTTGAATATTGAAAGACATTACAACAATCACAGAATGGGTTAGGTTGGAAGGGACAACAGTGGGTCATCTGGTCCAAACTCCCTGCTCAAAGCAGAGTTGTCTTAAAGCATAAGATTGCTTCCAGACAGTTCTTCATTACCTCCAGCGAAGGAGATTCCACAACCTCTCTGGGCTATTTGTTCCAGTGTGTAGTCACATACACAGTAACGAAGTATTTCCTCATATTCAGGTGGAACTTACCATGCATCAATTTCTGCCCATTGCCTTATGTTCTCTTGCTTGGCACCACCACCAAAGTCCCTGGCTCCATCCTTTTGATGCTCTGCCTTCAGGTACTTATAGACATTGATAAGATTCCCTCTCAGTCATCTCTTCTCGAGGCTAAAATGTTATTTAAATTTGAATCATTGGTGGAAGGAGATTACAGCTCACAACTAAATGAGGAAACACTGGATTGGGATAGAAAGAAAATGTTGTAGAGTAAGGGAACAAGAAAGGCCTCGGGAACCACACAAGAGAGTGAAGGGAAGCCTGTCTCAAGCATATAATCATAGAATTGTTAAGAACCTTTAAGATCATCAGGTCCAACCATCAACACACCGTGTTCACCAAACCCCCATATCCTTAAGTACCAGATCCACATATTTTTTGAACATTTCCAGGGATGGTGACTCCACAGCTACCCTGGGCAATCTGTTCCAATGCTTTACAACTCTTCCAGTGAAGAACTTTTTTTCCTAATAACTAGTCTAAACCTCCTCTGGTGCAATTTGAGGCTATTTTCTCTTATCCTGTCACTTGTTACTGGGGAGAAGAGACTGACACCCAGCTCATTACAGCCTCCTTTCAGATAGTTGTAGAGAGTGATAAGATTCCCCCTGTGTACCCTTTTCTCCATTTTACACACCCCCAGCTCCTTCAGCTGCTCCTCATATGACTCATGCTCCATACTCCTCACCAGCTTTGTTGACCTTTTCTGGACACACTCTAGCACCTCAACGTCCTTCCTATAGTGAGGAGCCCAGAACTGGACTCAGCACTTGAGGTGAGGCCTCACCAGTGCCAAGTACAAGTGGCCAGTCCTGCTGGACACACTATTCCTGATAAAAGCTAGGATGCCACTGGCCTTCTCAGCCACCTGGACACACTGCTGACTCATGTTCAGCTGCTGTTGACCAGCACCCCCAGGTTTTTTTCCACCTTTCCAGCCACTCTTCTCTGAGCCTGTAACATTGCATGGGATTGTTGTGACCCAAGTGCAGTATTCATTGTATCATGATATTGAACCTCTTGCCCTCAGTCCACCAATCTACCTTCTCCATGTCCTTCTACAGAGCCTTCCTGTCTTCCAGCAGATCAACACTCCTACCCAACTTGGTGTCATCTGTGAACTTGGTGGGGGTGGCCTTGATTCCCTTGTCCAGGCTGTTGATAAAGACATTAAACAAGTCTGGCCCTGGTACTGAGCCCTGGGAAACCCCAGTACTGACTGGCTGCCAGCCTGATGTAACTCAATCCATGCCTACTCTGGACCCAGCCATCCATACAGTTTTTTTATCCAGCAAAGAGCACACTCATCCACATCACAGAAAGCAAATTTCTCCAGGAGAATGCTGTGGGAGATGGTGTGAAAGGCTTTACTTAAGTCCAGGTAGACAACATCCACAGCCTTTCCCTCTTCCACCAAATGGGTCACCTTGTCATAGAAGGAGTGCAAGTTGGTGAAGCAGGACATGTCTTTCCTAAACACATGCTGGCTGGGCCTGATCCTCTGGTTTTCCTGCATGTGCTGTGTGATGGCACTCATGATGATCTGCTCCATGGCATTCCCCAATACCAGCATCAGGCAGACAGGCCTGTAGTTCTCTGGATCCTCCTTGCAACCCTTCTAGATGGGCTTCACTTTTTCCAGCTTCCAGTCACCTGGGACCTTTCCAGTTGGCCAGGGCTGCTGGTAAATGATTGAAAGTGGCTTGGTGAGATCTTCTGCCACCTCATTAGTACTTTTGGGTGAATCTTGTACAGATCTAAGTGGCATAGCAGGTCACTGACCATTCTGTCTTGGATTATGGGGGCTTCATTCTGCCCCCTGTCTCTGTCTTCCAGCTCACAGAGCTGGGTACCTTGACAACAGCTGGTCACGTTATTAAAGACTGAGGTGAAGAAGGCATTAACAACCTCAACCTTTTCCTCATCCTTTGCCACTGTGTTTCCCCCCACATCCAACAAAAGATAGAGATTCTGCTTAGCCCTCCTTTTGTTGCTCATGTATTTGTAGAAGTGCTTTTTGTTGTCTTTTACAGCAGTGGCTGTATTAAGTTCTATCTGGGCTTTGGCCCTTCCAATTTTCTCCTTGCATGACCTCACAACATCCTTGCAGTCCTCCTGAGCTGCCTGTTCCTTTTTCCAGAAGCCGTATACTCTTCTTTTTTCTTTCTGGTTTCTAGCCAAAGCCCTCTTCAGCCAGGCTGGTGTTTTTCCCTGCTGGTTCATCTTTCAGCACATGGGGAGGTCCTGCTCCTGTAACTTTAGGATTTCTTTCTTAAAGCATGTCCAGTCTGCCTGGACCCCTTTACCCTTTTGGATTGCCTTCCAAGATACTGTCTCAACCTGTCTCCTAAACAGGCCAAAGTTTATACTCCAAAAGTCCAAGGTGGCAGTTTTGCTGACCTCTCTCCTGACTTCTCTGAGAATTGAAAATTCTATAATTTTGTAGTCACTACTCTCCAGATTGGCAAAGCCATTTTTGGTGTATAGATACACCAAAGCAGAGAGCCTGGGAAAGAAGCAGAAAGAAGTAGAGCTCTGCATGTATTTACAAAGCTACGGCATCATTGAAATGACTCAGATGTGTTGGGGCAGGCTCACATTGTTGCACTGCTACAACAGATACATGCTCTTCAGGAGAGGTGGGGAAAGTGAGCATGGTTTGTTCTCTGTGCTAGGGAACAGTCTTAATGTATGGAGCTTTTGTATGGGATGAATGATGGGTGAGAAGCTTGTGTGCCAAGGTCAGAGAGTTGGGTGAAGATACCCTTGTGGCAGGATTGTGTTACAGACCACCCTAATAGAGTAACGAAGTGGCCAAAGCCTTCTTTAAACCACTCAAGAAAGATCTTGGATCAGATACTCTGCTTTTTATGGGTTGTTTCAATCTCCTGACGTTCTCTGGAAGAGCAATACTGTGTGGTACATTCTGGACAGGATAAGGGATAGCTTCTTGGCAGAGGCCCTCAGTGGACCTACCAGGGATGATACAAAGCTAGGTGTGGTGTTATAAACAAGGAAGAAATGGTTTGGAATGTGAAAAGCAGTAGCTTTAGTGCCTATGAACTAGCGGAGTTGTAGATCCTGAGTGGAGTGTGGAGGGAGAATAGCTGGGTACAGACCCTAATTTGCAGGCAGCCTGGTTTTGGTTTATTCAGGAAACGGATATATGAGATCCAGTGGGAGGGGCTCTGAAGGTAAAGAGCTCAAGAAACCTGAGATAAAGCAACAATCCTATTTCTAATGGAATTGAATTAAATGATGTTTCAGGAGGGTATAAGGAGAAGCTTTTTCCCTCAAGGCCCTCAAGCACGGAAACAAATTTCTCATAGAGATTGTACAATCTCCTTCCTTGGAGGTTTTCAAGACCCGGTTGCGTAAAGTCCAGAGCAATCTGGGCTGACCTGAGAGCTGACTAGTCTTGTAGCAGCAGGTTGGGTTAAAAACCCTGTGAGGTTCCTTCATACTTGAATTATTGAGTAATGCTATGAACATGACAGCAGTCTGGTGGAATCAGATGTCCATGAGAAGATTCAACACCAAAAATGTCAGCTCTGTTCACTGTGATTCCAAATATTCATCTTGATTCAGCTTTCTGGAAGAATAAGGGTGCACAATTCAATTTTAAAGATGTCTTGCAAGTCTCTAAATTAAAAAATAATTTTAAAAAGTAGCAGGAAATCATTGGTTGGATCTGTCTTCTATTATAAGATCACAATTCAGCACTTGATTGATAGATAGATACTGCGACCACTAGACTCTTCCCCCAAGGGTTGAGGGAGACAGTTTATATACACTTCTCCAGGTCAAGGTGAACCAGCTACAAGGGAGAAAACTGTATCTCTGCCTTTGATAGTATTAGGCATTCATACTCCAGATTATTACTGTCAGTTTAGCAAGTGACTGTGTTATAAACCCACAGGCAATGGGTCAGGCAGATTGAGTGTTTCAGTTCCAGACCATCTCACCATCACATTTTCATGTGTGGAGATTTTCAGATCTTACAGAGACTCACCACTTGTAAAAGCAGAGAACCTAATGGAAAAAAAGAGCAACACTTAAGATGTTTTTCTCCACAGCTCTGTGGTGTAAAGTATTTATAAAAACACTTGAAGCAGGACTTGGTTTTTTGTTCTGTTAACTCTTTCTTGTGTCATCAAAGTAATTGTTAAAGCACAACTGCAGACAGACTAAAGAAATTCAGCATGTTATGTTTCCAAACGTCCTACCAGCAAGCTAACAGCCATTCTTCCCTGCTTGTTGGCTGAAAAGTTATATTGACAGTGAATTAAGCATAGTCGGGGAGGAGGGACAAATGCTCCCTGAGCTCTAAGTTCAGATGGAAACTCAGGTTAGGAGATTCCTGATTTAAATCAAGTCATTGAACACTAGGGGATCTGGTGTCCAGCAGCAAGGGTCCTACTTCAAGGTGGAGATGAAGAAATTTGAAAAGGAAGGAAAGGAGATTCTGGAAAACCCAGATGTTTCAGGTGTGTTTCAACAGGGTTCATGGCTTTAGAGAAAAGCTTGAAAAGAAGAATGAAAAATGATATGGGGAAACGAAATGCAGAATAAAGTACAAAAGGGATATAACAGAGCCAATCAAACTAGACTTAAAGTGATACCTTCTTCTGTGACACAATGCATATTTAGAATAAGGAAAAATCTTGCAATATGCTTTTTATCTACTCCAAAACCACTAGGATGGAGATTTTTTTTTTTTGTACAAACATGTTGTGCACAAATTTTGTACTGAAATTGTTAAAAATCTTCAAACAGAGATAGTAATTGCCAGTGGTACTGAAATTGACTGCGAAGAGGTTATTGATGGAGTACATGAAGGATATTTTTGAACTGATCTTACAAATTACTTTCATGAATTGCTTTAATGCAGATAGAAATAAGTGTATGAATGGCGCTTGCTGATGATTTCAAACTGGGAAGCATCATCAGCTCAGAGGAGGTCCTCAATAACAGCATGACATTAAAACAACACAGTTCTTGTGGTAGACACGCTTTCACATAAAAAACACAAGATTTTTCTGGTATGTTAGTTCATGATTATGAAATGATAGAAGGAAAATGAGGAGCTACTGGTCTGCAACAGGGTGTCTGGGAGTCCTCAGGCCTGGGATGGTTGGGGAAGAGAGTGCTTCTTGTGTGAGAAGACATTTGGGTAATTCAACCTTCTAAGGTCAGCAGAACAAAAAAAATAAAAAAGGACATAATTAATTCATAAAAATACACCATAGGAACATAAGAGAGGGAAACTGTGTTGGAGGACATTGTTCATGCAAGAGCAAGTAAGTGTACACTGCAGGCATAAAATGAGAGGAAATGCATAAAATGCAGGTAGAAATGAGAGAAAATATCTCTGTTATGGGTATTTTTTAACAAATATCCACATAGAATAAGGAAGAGAGATGGTCTAGTTTTGTATTTCAGTAATCCTGTGTTTCAGTCAGTGCTGTGTGCTCAGGTGTCCTAGTTCAGCAGATGGGACCAGTTATCTCTGTGTATGGGTGATCAAAGACATGTATTCTACCCCCTCTATTCATTCCTGAGAACAATGGAC
>JAOXXN010000395.1:130191587-130210397 GCA_026770055.1 Myrmophylax atrothorax
TCACATGACACAAATCAACAGACATGCCTGAAGCCTTTCATCAGATTCTGAGGGAACTGCAAGTTTGGCAGTTTTGACACAAACAAGCCACATTTTTCTTGACCAGTGGTCTCACAGTTTTTGGTGGGGAGTGCTTACAGCTCTCAGTATCATGAGATCAGTAGGAACTCAGCACCTCTGCAATAGGGCCACAAGAAGACTCAAATCCTGGTGTTTGCCCAGAGATTTGTTGATGATGAATAACAGACAAACAGCTCATACATCTTAACACACAGAATATATTTATATAAATAAAACAGACCTATATATGGTGCAAATGTTGATGAATATTTTTTGATGGTGGCAGCTCTCTCATTCTTGTTTTAGGTTTCAGCAGAGCTGCCAAAAATTCAGTTTTCATGGGAGTTCCTGGGAACATTTTCTTTCGTTTTGATCTGTGTGAGTGTCAGCCCAGTAAACTTATAACTGTTGCAAAAATCACAGACTAAAACCTCTTCAGAGCTCTTGAACTCCACTCATTTTCCAAACTGAAGCTGATTCAAGTTGCAAACATCATAAATATTTTGGTGCACAGCTAGAGAATAACCTAGGCTCTTCTCAAAGCCTCTGGAGTCCAGAATCATTGTGATGTATTTTTTGTGTGTGTTAACAAAAGTTATGGCCTAAAGGACAGTAAATAGTTTTAAGGTTTCCTGAAACAGTTTTTGACACTCCATAAGGCAACTGAGTTTCTCAGCAATGGTCTTCTGAAGTGTTTTGGCAAGCTAGAAAGGGAATAATTATTCATTTCCTAGGTAAAACTCCTACCCTAAACACTTCGTGTGTGATGAGGAACAATTGTGTAGTTCTTTTTCACTATCTCAGATACTTGCCTGTAATTGATAAATTACAGGACTCTGTACTTATTATAAAGATTTCTATTGGAGAGTAGAAGATGCAATGATCCTGACTACCATGAAAACTATTCTTTAATTTATTACTATTGGATATAGCAGCAGGGTATCTTTTTTTAATTCTTGGCAGCAAATCACCATTTTGCCTATAATACAAAGTAAGTTACCTATGAATTGTAAAAAAAACCCCAACAAATACAAAACCTATGTGTGTGCAAGTGATAGAAATCCTAAAGCAGATCACTGCAGCATCTGAATGGTTTCAATGCAATATTCCACTAATGAGAGAGCTCCATGAATTCTTTGTTATTAGACTTTGAAGTGTTTACTTGGAGGTGAACTTTATTATGTGGAGTGAAAACCAAATAAAAGATTTGAAACAAGTGATAATGATAAACAACAAAATGCTGACTTGGAGGGAAATCTACAGGAGTTATAAATGATCCTGATTTTATTTAATGACTTTATGCATACAAAAATAGGAATTTCTTTTTTATATATGTGTACACTGGCTCTCCTGTCTCTCTGTCTCAGGGGTCAGCTGTGTTTTGCCTGCCTGCATGGTGGTGATTTCCAACTGCAAGCTGTGCGTTGCAGATGAAATAAAAGGGACCTGGGAACTGTGAAACTTTATTTCTTTTCTCATTCCTGTTTTTCTGCCTTCAGCAATTGCTTAGTCTTCCTCAGATGTACACTGGTGAGAACGCAGAAATCCTTTCTCCAAAGGGACTTTCAGGGTTAGAAATATGTGCAGGAAACAGCACAATTAGATTCAACTGAGAAAACAACACAAACTAATATTTCTCAGGAAAAAACATCTTAACTGCACAATCATCAGGAGGGAAATACTTGGAAGCATTTGAGTTTATAAAGATCTAGAGAAGATAATAGGTAACAAATCTGATGTGACCTAGCAATATCTTGTTACAGGAAAGCTGCTGTAGTGTTTGTGAGTCGTAACAGAGGCATCTTGTCAGTTCTCAGGGAGGTCATTGTCTCTCTCAAGGTGCTGCAAGAGGCTTTCCTTTGGGATTAAATACTCAGCACAGTTCTGGGCTCCTTAGTTTGAGAATGAAGTCTCAGCATCAGCGATAAGCCACACATATCATTGAGGACATAGAGAGAAACCGTGAAGATTCAGAGAACTAAATTCATATGCTTTAGCAAAGCAAAGACTACATACCATAGAGGGGGCAGAGTCAGAGAAAGATATGTGAAGACACTTGAGGCAGCTGTATGGCTTACTATAAAGTCACACACTTTTTAAACTTGGCTGCCAATCTTAAAATATTTCTCTTTCTCTCCTCTTATACCTATCTTGACCTCCTTTGTTTATTTCTGCGTGGTGAAAGTGATTTTAGAAGTATTCAGGATAAAGGAGTGGAATAGAGATGGAGAATTCTTATGATATTACACCAGTTTAGGACTGACTTACACTGGGATAGGATTTCTCCTCATTGATCATTCTGATTAGTTTTGGCAAAGAACTATGTATAAAGGGTGGGAAATTCCTCACCGTAACAGGAGAAGAGTAACAAATACAGACATACCAACACCACTGCAGAAAATATCTGTCTTTGTCTTCCTGCCAAAATCATTAGAAAACTTGTGCTCTACCTCCTGCAGCTGGGTTGAAAATAGTAGCCAATGTTACACAAGTGTTGTCTAGGATCAGCTAAGATCACAAGATTAACAGCAGCTGTGGCTGACCCTGAACCCATACTAAACACATAGATATACAGAGCCCTCTATCTTCAGAAAATCAGTGGCAGGTGGAGTAAGGAGAAATGTCCTAGCAGTGAGATCTCCTGAAATGATACCTGAGCCTTCGCCATAAACTTTGTCATTTGGTAAACTGAAAATGCTTACGCCCTTGGAGGCATCACAGAGGAAGATAGTTTTAATTTCTAAATAGCTTTTAATTTCTAAAAGGAAAGGAGACACCACAAATATCTACATTGTAGTCCCACAGATGTCAGTGTGAGTGAGGATGGATGTATGTATTGAGGTTGTGCTGAAATAAAACCTGCCCTGCCAGCCCTGGCTGTAGCCCCCTATCTTTGCTAAACCCATTTTTGCCTTTTTTTTTAATGTCTGCCTTAGCAGGGGCAGGAGAAGGTCACCTTTCCTTTTTTTGTACTCTGCCTTTCATATGGACTTTTTACTGTTTACTGTTGTCCTAGTTCAGCAAGCTGGGACCAGTTTATTGCTGTGTGAGTGTGACCAAAGCTGTGTATTCTAAACCCTCTATATAATTTCTCATGAACTGTAACCAGTGGACCATTTGCAGCAGCTGCCCAGGGCACACCTGACCCCTCAGGACATAAGCTGCATGTGAAAGAAGCCTGTGAGATAAGAGCTGTGATAACTCCCCTCCAGGGAGTCGTTAGCACCTCCACACCCAGCCTGAGGGGGCGTGTCTGCTAATGGGCCATCAATGATTCCAAAAATACCCCCTGACTCACAGAGTGAGATCACCCATTGTGGAACTGCCTGCCCTGAGGGAGGTACTGGGTGGTCCCACCTGACCCTGAGGGTATATAATCTTGGGGTTTGGGGACTTCTGGGACCACTCGTGGGATCCAGAGGAGGACCAGAACCTCGACGGGAGGAGACCACCACTCTCGACCAGACTGCAACTGCCATCCACATCAACAGGTTTTTCACTTCCTATTACTTTGGACTCAGGGAAACAATGTGGGGTTCAGCACAGGGGCCAACAAACCCCTTTGTGTTTGTGCCCCAGGGTGCTAGGTCATACTTCTGGGTTTTGTGGGTTAAAACCAATTTTTCTTTGTCTCATTGCATTTATTGTAATATTTTTATTAAATTATAACTCTGACTTACAATCTCTTTTGTGTTGGGTTCATTTCTCCTGCCGGTTTACCTTTGAACCAGCACAGCTGTGCTCCCTGTGTCAATACTGCATTTATAGCATATCCTGTTAATATGGTATATTCAGTATACATAACTCTATATACATTAATAGTTTTGTGTTCTTTCAACACAGATAGTGAGTTAAGAGTTATCCATATATTCCAGCCTAGTGCTACAGGTTTTAGATCAAATGCACATTGTACTGCTAAGACTTATCTTTAATATTAATATCACAGTGCATTTCCAAAACAAACTAGAAATGACAAGAACTGCAAGAAAAGTAGATGCTGTCAAGGACACATTGAAGTTCACATGTGAAGACCTGATCATTGAGAAATCTCAGTGATGAAGATAAAAATCCAAGAAAATTGATAAGGACCTAGCACACAGCCATTTTAAGGAGTTACAATTTTCATTATTTTATTAATTTTCATTGTGCTAATATGAAAAGTGTTGTAATACAGAAAATTGATAATTCAATAACTGTGTGCACATATGTGTTTTATGTTCTGGTCAACCCCAGAGCTAGACGGCATTCAAAATTTCCTAACACCTAATTCTCTTTCTGCACTTCATGATTTAACTGTCATGATCTAACGGAAAAGGAGTCCCCACATGAATATTTGGGCTGGACTGAGTCTCACTAACATCCTTGGACAGGCCAGAAGTCTTTTTCCAGCTCACAGTGGCATGCGGGGGCTCCGATCTGACACTGAGAGATGTTCCAGGAGTTGCTCTGCAGAGTTAGTGACTGTTCTTCTGTAACCCTGAGGTCCATGAGACAACAGCTGGGAGCTTGGTATTGTGGTGTCTGAATTGGTACGTATTATGTTTTTCAAACCAGAGTAACACCTGGGGTGTTCAGTCAAGGTGGGTTAAGTGTCATATGAGCATGTAAAACAGACAGGTAAATGTTAGGAAAAAAGAACTATCATTTCTTCCATTTGCAGGGGAAAACTAGGAACCAAAAGTTCATTTTCAAGGAAGATGGGAGTTTTGCATATGCATGGCATAGTTTCTTTAGACTCCTTTAAAATTCCAGCTAAAGAGATGGATTAGCTTTCAGGGTTAATTCCATCTGAAGGCAGCTGAAGATACAAATGCTCAAAGAATTAGGCCTGTGGCAATTTGCCAGAGTCACACAGGACCTCTGAATCATACCATGCATATGTATCAATGTACATTTTTGAGCTGGGATGTATGTTGTGTTGCTTGTATACAGCATGGCATTCTTCAACAGAGAAATTTTATAATATGCACTAAAACATTTGCAGTATGTCTTCAAATGCTCCTCTCTACAAAATGGTACTGCTTTAACTACAGCATTTCAGTTACAAGAAATTATGCTGCCAGTTAAACTGCACTTCTATTGACTCTGAGAATACACATTACTCCAAGAGCCAGAGCAAATATGAGTTTAAAGGTGTTTAAACAAATGTACACTGCAGTTGAAAGAAGTTTGTAATAACTAGATTCAATAAAAATTCTAATTGTTGGCCTCAAGTTAAGTCCTGAAACACATTTTTTGGTCCTCATGTGCCTTGTTTCCCAGATGGTAGCACCTGGAAAAACATGCAGTTTGATTTTGTGAGAGATGTGAGCTCTGATAGTCAAGACTGTGCTGCACTGCCTGTTTTAAAAATGGTGGCAATGTTGCTGCAGTTTGAGTGGGTGTCTTTTATACAAGGGAATAAGAATGTGTTGGCCTATGAAAAAACACTGGTCATATGTGGTTTCTATGTAACAAGCAAAGAAACCAACAGGCTCTTTTAATAACCAAGCCAAAACATTCTGAATATTGTGCCAGCAAAATGCTGGTGCTTTTCCTAGAATTATTTTTGTCTAAATGTCCCTTCAGTTGCATCTATTGATTCCTTCAGGTGAAAAATGGGGAAAATGGGAGAGTGCTTTTTAGTACCTTCACTAGTTTGCTGACATCCTTGCATAAAAAAACCTGCAGTCCTTAAGGTAAATCGAAGTTTTATCAAGATTTTACCACTTTCCTCATGAAGGTTGCCTTTTGTTTCACATCATTTCCAGTGGTGAAAATAATCTTGGTGGCCCATGACCTCTGCTTCCTCATCAATTAAAGCTTGAAGCAGAGTCAAGTGCAAAATGTGCAAAGTTAATCTTTACATGTTGGGTTTAGTTTGTTGGTTTGTTTTGAGGTTTTTTGAGAATGATTTTGCAGCACTCTGCTGCTTCAAATGGCATTAAAGACAAATGGGATGAAGTGAGAGCTCCTTCATGAAGGGCAGGCAGGGGCACAACAGGCTCTATAGGAGACATTCCTGCAGTAGTGAATCTGCAGCTGCCCTGCACAGTAAATTAGCGCACTTTTTGTATTCTGTTTGTTTTCACACCCCCTCCACCACTGAACTAAATGTGATAATTAAACTGGAGGATTAATAAATTATGAGCACAGGATGACTGGGGGCAGTGCATCATCATAAAAATCAAGAAGCATCAAAAGTTCTGAGGAAAACAACCAGTAACAGACAGACCCCAGGCAAGCTTTCCCACAAAGCTCTGCCAATATGTCTTGGTCCTGATTTACAGCACTCCTGTGGCTCCCCTCTGAGCCATGTCTGCTCCAGAAACTGTCAGTGGTGTGAAACCTCTTTAGGAGTTTTTGCAGGTGGACTCCTCTCTGCTCAGGGCTGCACTGAAGTCTTACGTGTCTCTGGACTGTAACATAAAAGGCAGAGTGCGGGAAAGCGAACACATTTTGCAGGAACTGATCCTACTTTGGGAAGCTTTGCCATAGGCTTCCCAAGTGGGTCTGGATAAGCTTTGTCATCTCACTGTCTAAATTCCTTCTGTGTAGCTAAGGGATAGTAAGAGCAATATTACCTACCTGTTGCATAGCAGGGACTGTGCTGGTTAATTACTGAGTGTTTATACAGTGGGGTCAGTAAAGAGAGTGCTATATGATAGCTAAATATTAGTATGAAATCACAGCAGATAACTGCACATATCCTCCCTCGCACAGCATGGTGATATTTTATCTATTTTTTATTTCAAGCCACATTCTCTAAAACCTGAAAATACTTAGTGTCTGTTTAAAAGAAATATTTCAAAGAACACATGCTGGTTTGGGTTGTTTCCCACTGTGCATAGCACCTGCACACAACCAACACTGGTGAGCTCTTTGCTTTAATAGAAAAGGTAAAATGAAGTGTTACTTCTCTTTAGGCTCTGTTAAAGGGAACACTATTAAAAATACTTGTTCCATAGCCAACTTTTTCCCCCTTTTCTTTCTGCAGTTCTATCTCCTTTGGTGTACATCTGTGCCTGAATGTGTTCCTCTTGCCTTTATTGACAGACATCTGCCACCAGAGCCAAGAGAGGCAGGTTTATGAGCCATGTGCTGCTTCATTTTTAGAGGGGGAGGAAAGTTTTCATAAAAGATCAGGACAGTTTCACTTGTCATCACAGACAACATAGTGACTTCCTGCAGGAAAAGATGAAGCCAGGGTAGGTGAGTCAGGGTTGATGGGTCCTAAGCTGACTGTACAGGTCTAGAGGTTATAAACACCTTTTATCACACAGCTCACCACACTCTTCAGGGTGGAAAGCAGAGCAGTAGCACCTGCTACAGCAGCATTTTCAGTAGTGTCCCCATAACAGTGTGTTATCTCTCCCAGGATGGCAGTGGTAGGACAGTTGTCAGAGCAGTGAGTGTCACTCAACATGCAGGAGAGCATGAAAGCAAGACCAGCACATCTCTCTGGGGTTGGCACCTGGGGCTCAGAGCTGCCAGCTGTAGCATGGACCATCCTGCTTCAGGGGTAGGATCAGCTGAGGAATTTTTCTTGAGGAGTGAAGGTCAAGAGGCACTGCTCTTTATTACTGTCCTGGGAAGTAGCTCACAGATCCAAGCCAAATGCACATAGAAACTCTTGCAGGTATAGAGCCTTGGAGGACAACATTACCAGCAAAAGAAAGGGGACAGAACCAGGCTATTGGCTGTCTTAGTTGTTAAGGGCACCAGATAGACCAGCAGCTTAGAGAAGTACAGTGAGAGGGAAGTAAGTACCACATGCAGTTGTTAGGGAGGATTAGGTATCACTGCCCATAGACAAGTGGACAGGCCATTGTACCTTACAGCTGATGAATTCAAGCAATGATTATATCAACAGATGGATACATGCTGGAGACACCATGTGAAAGTGGTGTCCATGGGAGCTAGTTTCCAACTGATTTTCTTCCCCTGCCGGGCACAAATTCTGTTGAGAAAACATGAAACACAGTTTGAGAGTGAGTCTTCTTGAGATGATAGCTTTTCTTAGCCAGTGAGGGGAAGACTTGATGGGAGCCAGTGATGTAGAAGCTAGTGCCCATGATACTGAAAAAAGCCCTAGCTTCCTCTTGTTGCTGTGGATCTAGCACCTGCAACAAGTTCCAGAAAGGGTCAATTGGGTACTTCTGCCAGTGCAGGTACCATATGGGGTCCTGGTTCCTGTCAAGGTGGGACTGATGTGCACCTCTTGGGGGCAGACATCTTACTGACATGTCCAGAAGAAGTGCCACCAAACAGGGCTCCATGTCTCAAAAAATGTCATTTCTCACAGGCACAGTCAGCCTGCTGACCTCCCCACAAAGGACTTTAGGAATAGCGCATCTCCTGGGAAGTGTGCCTTCCCCCACTCATAAAAAGCTGTTTTATTCTTTAAGACTGGTTGCATGCCAGACTTCATTCAGACTTGGACTTTACGTCTCCAGCACCTCAGTCACCTGGGCAGCAGTCACTAAGTATGTAAGGCCTTTTGAAAATTAGCAGTGTCCTGCATGTACTATCTCTTTATGCAAAGAAGGGCACAGGATCTCTTCTGGACCCATGTTGTCCTGTCAGGAGGTGGGCCTCAGGCCACTGGCCTCTGCTATGAACAAGATGTCTGTAACTACTCCCTGAGTCTCAGGTTTTGGACTAAAACATGATAGCCATGAGCAGATTGCTGAGTTCACTCAGAAAGGTGTGCAGAGGAGGACTTGGGGCAGGTACCAGAAAAAGTGTAGTACTGCCTTTCCACCAAACCCCATCTGAGGTGGAAGATGAACCCTGATTTCATCTTCCTCAGACTCATTCACTGATTTGAACAGTCTCCAGAAGCAATGTCAAAGTACAACAGATAAATAAGTTCCAGGCAGTGCAGAAGCTGAGTTGGCCTCCCCAAACAGTCCAACACATTCCTCAGTTTCTCCCCTTGATGCATTTCCTTTCTCTTCCTCCTTCCCCACCCCCCCCATTGCCTGATGGGACCCCTTGGCACATAGGCACATCTCATTGCTGCATACACCCCTTGGAAGCAGCAGCTTTCAGCCTGATTCAAAACAGCAAGTAAATTCTGGGAAGTTTCAACATTCCCACTTGCTTTCAGCACACTCTGAGCTGTGCACATCAGTCTGGGCAAGGTACAACAAAGTGTTTGAAAACACCAATGGCAATGCAGCATCCCGCTCCAGACCTAGCTTTCCTTATTTGTCTGCTAATGGGAAGGTATAAAGGGGAGGAGTGAAACTGCCTGACCACATCAGAGTTGGGCTGCAGCCATCTGGCGAGGATTGACATCTGTGATGTACATGGGATTTGGAAATCTTTCCAATCTCTTTATACAGGCAGAAAGTGACAGGACAAGGGGCAATGGTTTAAAACTGAAAGAGGGTAGGTTTAAGTTAGGAAGAAATTCCTTACGCAGGGGGTGGTGAAGCACTGGAACAGGTTGCCAAGAGAAGTTGTGGATATCCCATCTCTGGAAGTGTTCAAGGCCAGGCTGGATGGAGCCCTAAGCAACCTGATCTAGTAAATGGCATCCCTGCCCATAGCAGGGAGATTGGAACTAGATGATCTTTAAGGCCCCTTCCAGCTCTAACCATTCTATGACAGAGGACAGGAGATGGCACTGGGAATGCTCTGGATATGGCCAAGTGCTTTAGTTCATGGAAAAAAAGGAAGCTCTTAACATGCCAGGGGTGTGGATCAGCCCCTTCTGTCATTAGCATGCTTCTATATTAAGCCTCAAGTATCATCAGCCATAAGGATAAGTACCTTCACATGGAGGAGGGAGGTTCTTTGGTGAGACCTGTGCTAGAATATTCCCCTCAACTCTGCTGAGCACATTTTAAAGACTTAATTAAAACTTTGCAAAAGTAGAAAATCAGGATTGCTGAAGGCCTAGGAAAAGATTCCTTACAGTGAGAGACATCCAGAGATGGGTTTTCTGGTCTACTGGTTTAAGAGAGGCACTTCACTACCTACCATGATCAGTGCCTGCCCCTCCACTTCCCATCATGAAGCTGTTGAAGACTGTAGTAAGGTTTTACCTCAGTCTCCTCTTCTCCAGGCTGAGCAGACCAAGGCCCCTCAGCTGCTCCTCATAAGGCTTCTTCTCAAGGCCCTCTCCTCCTTTGGACACTCTCTAGTAGTTTTATATCTTTCCTATTTGTGGTGCCTAAAACTGCACACAATAGTCAAGGTGAGCCTGCTCCAGTGCAGAGCAGAGCAGGACAATCCTCTCTCTCAACAGGCTGGTGATGCTGTGCCTGATGCTCCCCAGGACATGGTTGGCCCTCCTGGCTGCCAGGGCACTGCTGACTCATATTCAACTTGCTGCCAATGAGGACCCCCAGGTCCCTTTCCACAGCACTGCTTTCCAGCATCTCACTTCCCAGTCTGTACAAACATCCAGGGTTGCCCCATTCCAGGTTCACAACCCAGCACTTTCCCTTGTTGAACTTCATATTGTTGGTGATTGTCCAGCCCTCTAATTTGTCTGGCTTCCTCCAGGACCTCTCTGCCTTCCAGGGTGTCAATAGCTCCTCCCAATTTTGTGTTGTATGCACAGTTATTTAGTATCCCTTGAAGTCCTGAATCCAAGTCATTTATAAAGATGTTGCAGAAAATGAGCCCAACAAAACCCTGCAAAATGCCACCTGTGACAGGTCACCAGTCTGATTTTCCCCATTCGCTTTCATCCTCTGTGCCCAACACCTGAGCCAGTAGCTCACACATCACATGGCATGTTTATCCAGATGTGTGCTGAATATTTTGTCCACAAGGATCCTGTGAGACAGTATCAAAAGCTTTACTGAAATCCAAAAAAAGATTAAACCAACTGGCTTATCTGGATCAATCAGGTGGGTTACCCTGTCATGAAAGAAAATTAAGCTTGACAAGCAGGACTTTCCCTTCATGAAGCTGTGCTGACTCTGGCCAATGACTGTATTGTCCTTCAGGTGTCTTTCATTATGTCCCAGAATAATCTTCTCCATAATTTTATGAGTCACTGAAGGAAGGCTGACAGGCCTGTAATTTCCAGGATCATCCTTCTTGAAAACTGGGACAACATTTGCCAGCTTGACATCAACTGGGATCTCTCCAGATTCTCAAGACCATTAAAAAATCATTGAGAGAGGCCTCACAGTGACATTATCCAGCTCTTTAAGTATTTTCAGATGAACCCCATCAGGCCCCATGGATTTATAGGGATCCAACTGGAGCAGCAGATCCTGCACAACTTCAGACTCAGCTGGGAATTTATCATTCTCACAGCTGTTGGCCTCCAGCTCAGGGCACAGGGACCCTCTTAGCCCATCATCAGAATTGAAGAGAGAGGCAAAGAAAGCATTAAATACCATGTCTCTGTCCCTGTTCGTGAGGTGACCATCCTCATCTTGTAATGGAACAATGCTATTTCTGCACTGCCTTTTGAATTAGCGTGTCTAAAAAACCTCTTTCTTCTTGTCCCCCACACTTCTGGTCAGCTTCAACTCCAAGTGAGCTTTGGCTGCACACATATTCTCCCTACAGTGGCACGCAGCATCTCTCTATATATTCTCCCCATGACACTTGACCTTGCTTCTACTGGGCATACACCTTCTTTTTTTGCCTTAGCTTCAAAAGAAAATCCCTGCTCAGCCAAGCTGGCCTTCTGCCTTATCTGCTTGACTTCCAACATTTGGGAATTCCCTGCTCCTGTACCTTTAGGTGTACTTAAGAAGTGACCAGCACTGAAGAACCTCAGCACCTTCAAAAGCATTTTCCCAGGGGACATTGCTCACTAGTTCTCTGAGCAATTTGAAGTCTGCTCTCCTCATGTCCAGGGTTGAATTTTCACTGGCACTTTTTCTGCTGTTAACAGATATTTTAAACTCAATCAAGCATTTGGATGATACTCTCAGGCAGATGGTGTGACTCTTACGGATGGTCCTGTGCTGGGCTAAGGGACTGACTCGATGATCCTTGTGGGTCCCTTCCAACTCAACATATTCTGTGATTTTGTGATTATTTTGTGGTTGTTGTGGACAAGACAGCCACCAATCACCTCATTTATAAACCCTCTCTGTTAACAAGCAACAAGTCTTCTCCCTTAGTACCTGTACCATGAAGTTATTATCCAGGTGTTTTGGGAAGCTTCTGAACCTGTTTGTGCCAATTGTGTGATGCTCTCAGTTAATTTCTGTCAAGCTCAATTCCCACATAAGGACAAGGCAGTTGATTTGGAGATGTCTGATTTGGATGACTGGCGGCTCTGGCAAACAGACAATGTAAATGGGCATTTTTCCTCCTGGAGCCCTTCAAGCAAATCAGGTGTACTTCTGAAGCAAGTTTGTAACCATACAAAAGTTGCTGGAACAGGTGTGATAGCAAAATTTAAAGGTTTGTGGTATATAGAAACCAAACCAAATAGTCTTCTTGTCTGATCTGATATTGTCTCTTTTTCCCCTGGAAGTGTGTACCTCTTTTACTGAAGGTATTTTAGTGAGTTATAAGCTCAGTCATATTATTGAAGAGGTGCAGCAAGGCAGAAGTATGTACACAAACTGTTACTGCTAGTCATCTAGCACAAAATAACTTCTTGTTTCATCATGCCCTTGATAGCAATGACTTGGTTGTGTTTCCCACATGTCCATGGAAGGGTTCAACCCAGTTGCTTGGGCTGACAGAGTGAGGAAGCTGGCAGAAGAAAGCTGATGGCACTGCAGATGGTATCATCACCCCTTCTGCAAGCACAAGCATGGAATTGACCAGACTGCAGCTTTGTGCCAGGACAGATGCATCAGTTTAGGGCTTGTCTCTGCCAAGCACATCAGCTGTGATGCCCTTAGATCCTAGGTAGTTCTGAGAACTGCTACCGTGGATGAAAACTTGGACCACCACACCCACTTTACTGAGCTCCAAATAAGCCAAAAGAAAGTGTCTCATTCCAATCAGGGACACATTTCCACAGAATCCAGTGCATAAGAGTAAATAAAACACAAAGCACACAGAGAAAACACCTATCAAAATGACTTGTTAGAAAATTTATCTTTTATAGTTCCAGTAATTTTACTCAGCTGCAAGCAGATGAGTATTAATGGATGGATTTAAAATGACTAAGCTCAGACAGATCACAAATGTATTTTGGCAGTGTAATCCACAAAGTAATACTTATGACAGAACATGCACAATAACACTAATATTTCAAGAGGGCTTTAGAAAAAGATAAGATTTACTAGTTGAGAATAAGAAATAAGATTTGATATTTAAATGTACAGGGACTTAAACATTTGGATGAGGAGATAGGAGTAACACTGTGAAAGGTTGCAAAGTTCAAACAAGAATTCTGAAGTCAGCTCTTAGCAGGATATGCTGCAGTGAGTTATGTACGCTCATGCAATTATGGTGATTTCTGTATGTGTGCAAGAGTCAAGCTGCTGCATATTTTTGTGCAGTTATGGTCAGTTGTGGCTTTTGCTGACAGTAAAGTTTTTGATTGTTCTCAGTACCTCACGGACAATAGTATGAACGATTCTATGGCTACTGTGGAGTTACTTCCACTGAATGTAAGTAAAAGTGAGGCTATCAGTCCCAAGTAGATTTAACTCCATATGGATTACTTGGCATCAGTAGAGTATCTGATCACTAGCTGAACAGGAAAAATCATTAAGCCCCAGTACTGGATTGAAGTAGTGTCAATTTTTTGGAGAGATGAAGCTGGAAATAACTGGAGGACCAAGTAAGGATAAAGTCCAGCCACAGAGTTGTAGGGCTAAGTTAAGGTTGAAAGAATTTATACTAACAGAACTACACATTTGGTAATGGGGTTTTTAGATGCATTCATGGTTATTAGCATGTAAAAGCAATTAACTTGTGCTTTAAGATAATTGCCATTAAGAAACAAATATACAGATCTTACAAAAAAGAGGAGCTTTTTTTTTGTATTCTGTTTTGAGTTTAACAAGCCTGAACAAGTATTGCAAAACACATTATTCAAAACTTTGTCTGAAATTTCTGTTGCCTTGTTATTATAAGCACACACTTCTGTTTGTGCTGCTGGCAGATATTGTATGGTAAAGACTCACTAGCAAGTGCTTTAATGGAAATAATGTTGTAGCTACCAAGGAGAACTAGTGTATGTGTTAGGGCCTGGACACAATCCACCAAAATTTAGGCAGCTATCCTGAAGTGTTTCAGTTAAGTGTTCAGTTTCACCAGTGGACCTCAGTTCCCAATGAAGAGACTGGTTATTCTAGAAAGCAGTTTATCTTAAATCTGAATAGCACTGGACACCTGGTTCTTGCTCACCTATGTGAATGCAGGAGGTCTCTGAGTAATTGCAGAGCAGTCAGGTTTCCTGACTCATGATGGCTCTGGTCCTTCTGTTGCCCAGAAGAGGGACAGGCTGGAACATACTTGTCTCCCTTCTGCCTTCTGGGGAGTGTCCCATGGCCACAGATTAGGCACCACCAGAGTTTCTAACTTTGGGAGCTTATCTCAATACTCAACATGAGATAGAATGGTGCTTCCATGGTCCTTACTTCAAAAGTTACCTCCATCCAGATGAGATCATCTTTTCACTCATTAACCCCATTAGAGTTCTGAATTTTGCTTCTTGCTGCCCCAGCAAAAGTACCCATTGGCACATGGGATACAGGTCTTCATTTGAAAATAATTTTGATTTTAACATAGCATGTAGGAAATGTTGAGTACAGAAAATCTGCAAAAGAACATTAGAAGCAAACTCCACTTAAGTCAGTCAGTGCGAACTACTCTCTTCCTTCTAGACTTTACAGTGCCAAAGTGAGGAGAGCCTCACACCGCAGGCAAGAGGTCCCCAAGTGGAGCACAAGAGGAATTCCACCCTAAACAAATACCCTCCCAATGGTTTGTGAAAAATTAGAAGCCCTTGAGGTGGGCAAAGTTTGAAGGAGTGGAGTTTGGTTAGTTCTCACTCTTGAATTTTGAAAGAAGCAGGAATCAAAATGAATGATGCATCTACTGACAAATGTAGGTAAATATTGACATCTGAAGGCACTAAAAAACAACGGTACAGTGTGTGTGATTAGAAAGCGGAAGTAATGAACCGTCATATTCTGCATGGGTGGTCAGGATACCATGTAAACATTTCAAAATTATTCAGTGAGGGAACAAAATAAAAAGCGTAACTTTACTACAGGTGGCAAATATGGTTTTATGAGGTATGGGTCATGCTTAATTGAGAGACTGATTATTTTCCCAAGTTATAGTTGCCATAGTAACTATGGAAAGGCAGAGATTTGGTTTTAATAGCTGAATTTGAAAGGTATTTAGCAGAGTAATTTCTTAGATTATTAATAAATGTTTTGAAAATAGCCTGTCCAGCAGCAAACTGGGTCAAAAGGGTAAGATTTTTTAAAAATAATCCACCTACTTGCTGGTTTTGGGTACCTATGATTCTCTGGGTTCAAAAACATAGTTCTCTTCACATTTTCAGCTTGTTCATATTTCCTTTGTTTAGAGTGCAGGCACAGATATTCACAAAACTAACATTAACAGAAAAAGGAGAGAGTGCTTTGGAGCGTGATAATTAGGAGACACCCCAACTCTGGGTTTCACTGCTGTGCGGAAATGAATCTTCCCACATTTCACACACCCTGGTGCCCCCCTTGCCTATGATGTGTGAACACTAATTAGTCATTGACCTACCCCTGTAGTGAAATAATTCCCCCAGTAGGAAGCTGAGGTCCAAGCAGGAAGTTCTGTTGAGCAGTGCCCAAGAGAGACTGGCATTGGACTGTGGTGCAGGCTTTGGCACAGCTGGGAGAGATGGTACAGATGTGTCTTACAAGTCTCTGGTTCACTCTGTGCAGCAAGACTTTGAGTTAAAAGAACAGTACTAATGCAGAAACAGTATGAAATTTTAGTACATGAATATTATTTTTCCAAGTCTCAAGTAGTTAATTTAACTTAATACTAAGTGGAAATTCAGGGAAAATTGTCACTATGAGAATGAAAAAATGAATCAAGACTATGGAATTTAATAACAGTCACTTTTTTGCTTTTACTTTGAACTTTGTCTTGAACGGTAGCCACTTTCCAAAGTACTGGACAGTAAGTTTCCTTTCTGTCATTTATTTAATATCTGGTTTTCTAAGACTACAGACTTTTAATATCCAATTCTTTCATGATCATCCAGCTGACTGACAACTTACAGTGCTGGCTAGCAAGAACTAGCAGATCAGCTTTTTTGTTTTTATTAGAGAATTTCTCTGTCAAATCAAGAAGTACACCTTATGAAAGATTGTTGAGTGGTAAAAGACAAGAAAGAGGAAAAGGGAGAATATAATGCTCTTTCTCTAAAATTCTAACAACATTTGGAAAATATTAGGAAATATAAAATTTGGAAATATAATGCTCCAGACAATGGAAAATAGGTGGATTTGGAACTATAAAAACTAATGCACGTCTGTTTGAATTAATCCAAATTTGTGGCACATAATTATCGCTCTCAGAGAGTTCTTTATTATCTTCTAAATAGTATGCTTTCTTAAACTATACTCATGAATTCCACTTTGCTACACGCCGAACTATCAGTTTGTTTTGAAATGAATCCTTCACTTCAGAGAAGGATACATTCCTTGTTACATTAGCCCTCCAGATCCTGTAAAGTGCTGCACTTTCCATTTCAAATTAAAGGGTGGATTTGGATAGTAGCTTTCTGCTGGCCATTTTATTTTACAAGCTGAGCCAGTTTGTTAGGCTGCTCTGACAGAGTATCAAAATTATGAACAACAATTTTATATGCAGGATGGACTTTAAAGTTCACTGAAAGAACAGCTTTCAGGGAGATACCCATGGCTGTGAATCAACCCGTTGTCAGTGCTGGGCTTTTTCCCAGCCTCTAGGAGACAGATCTGTCTGAGATGGAAGGAGGAGGCACAAACCATCTGGCAAGGCAGCTTTTTGAGCAGGAGAGGATTTTTGAATTTAGTTACCTTAGGGATTAGAATGGCTACAGTTGCTGGACAATCCTGGCCCTCCCACATCTACTACCCACTCAAGAAATGAACGGTGGGCTAATAATTTGCAATGTTTTGTATACCATACTGGTGTGTTGTGAGGAAAACAAGCATCATTTCACATTTTCATCTAGATTTTTGGTTTAGGTAGTTTTTCCCATTTTCACCTAAGTTGCACAACTGTAGTAGCAATGCAGTTCTTCCTCACCTGATCTCCCTGGCTCATGTCCTTCACCCCACTGCTTGCTGCTCTTTCACTTACCTTGGCAGTTCCACCTGTTCTGACTGTATTTATGAAAAGTCTGACTGTCCTTTCTCTTCCAGCCTGTGAGAAATTATTGAGTTTATATCACTACAAAAATCCATGAGCATTGGATTTTGGGGAATGTAGTCATGTCATAAATTGCAGCAGGGATGCATTTCAGTCTGTAATAAAGATTACAAGGTGAGAGCACTCAAGCAGTTCACCAGGTTGCCAGAAGGGCTGTCCAGTCTCCATCCTGGAAGGTGCTAGCAAACAAAGGTGTTTCCCCACTTGAATTATTTTGTAATTACATGAGAATATCTTGAAACCTTGTGAGAAATAATCAGTAAAAGTCACATTCTGCCCTTCCAAAGTACACAACCAGCCCTGAGGGCACTATGCCTGGGTAGTGTGTAAACAAATTTAGATAAAGTTATGATGATTTCAAGAGTCTATACATAAATCTTTTCACAGGTTATTTCTCACAAGCATATATGCTAAGCCTTCTCCTGGGACAGTCCCTTGTCGCAGAGGAGAAGTTTGCATGCTCTCATAAGGTTGTGTGCTATCCTGGCAGTGGTATATGCCTCCAGTAGGGTCTCCTATGCCAGACAGGTCTCAGCTGAGGGGTCAGACAAAGTGTGTCTGTGGGCAGGATGGGCTCGCTAGCCCTCTGGCAACCATCCTAGGAGGACAACTCTAACTCCAAACCTGGGCAGATGGAGCTCACTTAGCCCTGTAAGGCCATCCATCTAAGGGAAGGATACTCTAATTAAACCTACATCCTGAGATATTCGCTGTCACCATCGAAGCTCAAGCTCACTTGGCCCTGGCAGATGAACCTCAGGAGTAAAATGTGGGGCCAGTTCCACGCACGCTGTGCCTCACCTAAAAAATCCATTGCACAGGCTCTAAGGACACACCTACATTGAAAAGCCCTGTGGGGACAGGCAAGGGTCATAATGGCAGGTGATAAGATGCACTGGAAGCCATAGACCCAACCCTGCATGCAGGCAGTTCAGGACATTGGTCATTCGAGACTGACCCTGGAGATGACAGTCTGGTTTGGCAGCATCCTGAATGACTGGGCAGCCTTTTTTAAGAAGACTACTGCTTGTTCCACATGAAGAGGGGCCTAGAAAAGGTGGCCTAACCAAAGCTCATCTCCACACCCGGCTGGATAACCATGTTTAGGATGTCCCCCCAAGTTCCTCAAAATGATCATTCTGCTACATGAGGATCAGCGTGGTCAAGTCAGATATGGCGATGCACTCTCTGAGCCCTTGGTGTGAAACAAGGTTGTGTTCTTGCACCAACTCTATTCACAACCTTCTTCAGCATGATGCTGCAAAAAGCCACGGCAGACCTCGATGAAGAAAACAGCATCTACATCCGATATCGTACCAGTGGAAGCCTATTCAACCTGAGGTGAGTGAAGGCCCACACTAAGATACTAAACCACCTTGTCTGTGAGCTGCTTTTTGCTGATGATGCCACCCTCGTTGCTCACACAGAAGCAGCTCTGCAGCGCTTAAC
>JAOXXN010000395.1:130217409-130236801 GCA_026770055.1 Myrmophylax atrothorax
ACCTATAAACTGGAGCACATTAAGGGGAGAAAATACATGTATTGACCTATAAGGGCTTTGTTTAGCTCGTTTTTTTTTTTTTATTTTAAAGGTCATTCAGCATGAAACAATTTTAAAAAATAGCCCAACTCTGAGAAGTGTATTTGTATTCTTGGAGGGACATCAACCTAGCTGGATAAACATAATTTCTTTGGATTTCAGGAATGTATTTAGTGCTGTGCCACACATCAGCATAACCTCAGTAAGTCAGAAAGCATTAACAGGATGGCAAGACAGGAACTGTCAAAGGGAACAGTTCAGCAGCAGGTCAGGGCACCCAGAACCTGCAGAATACAAGAAAAAGTGTGAGATATTAACATTTTTCATGTTTTTGTTTAACTATCCAAATGTTCAATACCCACCTATTGCTCAATATTTGGAAAATGAGTTTTATAAACTTAGAAAAAGTGAAGATTTCTCATATGTTGGAATTGTGCAGGATAAAGATGTTAGGTGTTGCTTGGCTCCTCAGTTGAGTGACTTTTATTTCTGGAGCTTATCAGAGTGTCAGGGGCATGGCAGACCCTGCTTGCTTCATCTCATGCTTCTCTGGCTGGCACTGGGGCAGGCAATATACCAGCTGAGTGGTTCTCTCTCCCACGCTTCACAGGGGAAGTATCAGATTGTCAGGCACAGTCCAGCCAGTGCTGTGCTCCTGGGATAGTGCAAGCATATACTATCCTTATTTGGGCTGGATTGCAGGGTTATGAGCCAGTCCTTGGACTTTTTTTGCCTTTTAACAAGTTCATTTTGGTGAGACACTATTTTTTCCCTTTAAGGAAAAGCCCCACAAATATTTTTAGAAGTGGTTAAATTATTTGTTATGAACAGATTGTCCAATGAATTTTGGCCTTTTTCTGAACATGAGTCATTCACAACCTTATTTCAGTGGATGTATTTGTTATTCGTAAATACTTAAGGAATAGTTTATGCAACAGAACTTCAGTCTCTGGGTTTTTCCAGAACTTCTTGGGGTTTTTTATTAGGGTCTGCTTTTCCTGGTCCAAGATGGTTTATCTAGACTATGAAGCACTGTATCTTCACTGTAAATAATAATAAAGGACTTTAAACAGGTGGATGGCAGCTAAAAATATTTGAAGGAATAGAAAATCAAAATGAACCACTACTTGTGGTAAAAGCATGTTAACATTTGGCTTCAGATATTTTTGTAGATATGTCTGTGGTCACTGAAACCATTGCAAACATGGGACAGTATCATTCAACAAATCATATCAGGAAAAATAAATTGGTATATCTTAGGACAAAAAGATTGGTTTGAATAGCCATCAACTTAGGTATCCGAACACCCAAAATTTCTCCAGGAAAAGCAAGATGAACTCCTGCACAGTACATGGACTCACTCCAAGTATCCTTGTTTGGCTCAAATATTTCTAATTTCTAGATTGTTTGAGTTTTCTTCTTCCTTCTACCCAGAAGACTTAGTCTGAGCAAGTCGGTGCTTGCTTCTGGCATAGGTTAATAAACTGGTTCAGCTGTTAGGATTAGGGTGTAATTTAGGATCTGAACATCTGAGTCTAGTAGACCAAGGTAACTGCTGGACCATAGCAAGACCTCAAGGCTAGGATGAAGATGGGTAACCTCCCCCATCAATGCAGGCTTGGAATGGAGGGACTGAGAGAGAAGGACTTGGAGGTACTGATGGAAGAAAAG
The DNA here is from genome assembly GCA_026770055.1 of Myrmophylax atrothorax. Taxonomy (NCBI): domain Eukaryota; kingdom Metazoa; phylum Chordata; class Aves; order Passeriformes; family Thamnophilidae; genus Myrmophylax; species Myrmophylax atrothorax. The sequence continues at coordinate 130,219,120 of JAOXXN010000395.1, forward strand.
TTGGATGTGAGCCTGCAGTGTGCACTCACAGTCCAGAAAGACAATTATATCCTGGGCTGCATTAGATGCATGACCAGTAGGTTGAGAGAGATGATTCTGCCCCACTACTCTGGTGAGAACGCGCCTGCCTCCCACACTGAGTTCCTCAGCATAGGAAAGACATGGAGAAGGTCCAGAAGAGGGTCACAAAAATGATCACAGGGATGGAACACCTCTCCTATGAGGAAAGCCTGAAAGAATTTGGGTTGCTCAGCATGGAGAAGAGAAGGCACTGGGGAGCCCTCATTGCAGCCTTTCACATTGGGGACAAAGTTGGGGACAAACTTTTTGGCTGGGCCAACTGTAATAGGATAAGGGGTAATGGTTTTAAACTAAAAAAAAATAGGTTCAGACTAGAACACTCTACAATTAGCATTTACTTCAGCTTTTCAGATCCTACTTTCATAAACTCTACCCAGAAACTCTTACATTGCCCATTTCAGTTAAGAAAAAGAGTAATTTACTTTGAAACTCACTTCAGTGTAGCCCTGTGAAGCAGACAAGATCCATCTCCATAAGTGGCCGTGTTGGGAATATCCTCAACAACTTTCAGTTCAATTACTGTGAAAATTATTTTCAGTTAATACCTTTGAAAGCTACCCTTTAGCATGAACAAGACATATCCTCTAAGTGCTCAACTAAATTACTTCCTGTATTTACTCTTTCAAGCTGTTTTATTTTTACTTATTTTTAGCCATATGTTCTAAACTAAAATGTTTTTTAAGGACACATGAAACCATACAGGTTTATGAAAGGCAAGTCCTTTCAGACCTGCCTGATCTCCTTCTATAACAAAGTGACATACTTAGTGGATGAAGGAAAGGCTGTGGATGTGGTCTATCAGGACTTCAGTAAAGCCTTAGACACCATCTCCCATAGCTTTCTCCAGGAGAAACTGGCTGCTCATGGCTTAGACAGGTGTCCTTTTCACTGGGTGAAAAACTGGTTGCATTCTGGGCCCAGATGGTGGTGAATGGAACCCAATCCAGTTGACAGCCAATAATGAGTGGTATTCCCCAAGGCTCAGTATTGGGGTTGGTCCTGTTTAACATCTTTATTTATGATCTGGACAAGAGTATCAAGGGCAGTTTCAGTTAGTTTGCAGGTGGCACCAAGTTGGGTGGGAGTGTTGATGTGTGTGAGGCTAAGAAGGCTCTACAGAGAGATCATGACAGATGACTGGATTGGTGGGCTGCGGACAACTGCAAGAAGTTCAAAAAGGTGAAGTACCAAATCTTACTCTAGGGTTACAACAACTCCAGGCTTGGGGAAGAGTGGCTGGAAAGGTGTCAGTAGGAAAAGCACCTGAGGGTACTGGTTGACAGGCAGATGAACATGAGCCAGCAGTGTGCCCAGGTGGCCAAGAAGGCCGATGGCATCTTGGCCTGTGTCAAGAATAGCACGGCCAGCAGGACCAGGGAAGGGATTTTTTTCTCCTGTTCTTGGCATTGGTGAGGTTGCACCTCAAGTGCTGTGTCCAGTTTTGAGCTCCTCACTACAAGAAAGGTGCTGGAGAGAGTCCAGAGAAGGGCAACAAAGCTGGTGAAGGTTCTAGAGGGTAAGTTCTATGAGAAATAGCTCAGGGAGCTGGGGTTGTTTCACCTGGACAAAAGGGGGGCCAGGGGGGACTGAAAGGAGGTTGTAGGGAGGTGGAGGTTCAGTCTCTTCTACCACATCTCAAGTGAAAGAATAAGAAGCCTTGAATTGTGCCAAGGGAGATTCAGATTAGATGTTAGAAAGAAATAGTGTCACTGTAAGGATGGCTAAGCATTGGAATCAGGTGCTCAGGGAGCTTGTGGAGTCACTGTTCCTTAAAGTGTTTAAGAGATGTCTGCATTTGGGACTTGGAGAAACTGTTTTGGGGATGATTGTGGTGATGTTATGTTGATGGTTGGTTGATGGTTGATGGTCTCTTCCAACCTTGATGATTCTATGATTCTATGATATATTCCATATAGTTAAAAAAATTTAAAAAAAGACTAGATTTATATAGGATTTTCATCCTAATGGACTTTATAATAACTTACAGACTGAATTTCTTTGATTAAACTTAGCTTACTAGCTTGGCCTGTTCTTCGTTTTCAAGGAGTTATGTGCAGAGGATTTCAGCTAGGAAGTAATTGGTTGAGGTGTTTCCATCTGCTGGTCCTGTATTTAACCAGGTTTCATATTTTCCTCTCTTGATTAATTTTATTTTTTCCTTTTTGGTAGCTCAAGGAAGGTAAACACAAAAGAAAGGTGGAAGGAGTGTGACTTCATGATTTTGGGAAATAGCCAGACCAGGTGTGATGAAGCAAAATACACTGGAGATTAGTTTCATCTTTAGCCCACCTAGTAGGCATCAGAAACTTAAAGCATTAATCAATGTGCACATAATTTTCCAATTAGGAAATTGTCATCTCTGAGCTATTGTTAAACTCTAATAGCATTATAATATTATTTATGCCCTCCTAGTAGTGCCCTTATGGCACAGTGTCTTGCCCTAATCAGTTCATGGAAACATAGTAAGAAACTGAACCAACAGACTTCAGAAATGGGGCTGGCTAGTAAAAGAGCTGACCAAAATTCTTTGTTATGTCAATTCTTTCAATATTTGGAGTCTGCAAAGCCACTTGTCACCTTCTCTGGGACCTGGGAGTTTAGCACTGCAATTAGTGAAAAAGAAATGCAGTTTATTGCAACATTTGGGCTTGCATGAAGGTTTGCATTCCATAAAACCACAAATCTCATCCTTTTGCAAGCCCCTCTTGTCATATTGTTCAGCCCAGATGAGTGATCACCTTCAATATTACACTTAATTGCAGGTGTTTTATGTTTTGTTTCCTTATTTTCCTCCTCCACACTGAAGCCTACAGCAAGCTACCTGCAACAACTCTTCAAGGTGAACCCTTGCTCACAAAATGTGGTGTGTTCTTTCTCAGATGGATTATTCCTAATAAGTATTTTCTCCCACCACTGTTAAACATCGTTTTGCTAGAATCCATGCAGCAAAGCAGACCCATAGTGTTTCATCTTAAATGTTGGCATTTAATCACGTATCACGTACAAATGTCATGTACCACATTGGCTGGTGTTTCATCCTGCCAGAAATACATTGCCTGACTTCTCTAAACCAAGCAGATAGATTCTTAATATTTACCATTTTATGTCTCACTTTAACAAGTACCAGTAACAGTCAGATCTTCAGTACTCCCTTGGCGATATCATTTGTGTATATCATGAGTGGGCAGATGCCAGAACAAAGATAGGTGCACAAGTCAAATTACCTGACATACCCATAGCCTCTGACATGCTTATCTTATGACATAATTGCAGGTCTGAAATTCCACTGAATCCACCACCACACCAAATAAATCTTCAGTGCTGCGAGTAGTATCATTACTACAGATCATGCTTAGTATGTCTAGAAATTTGTGTCTGACTGTTTTAAGAAAGAGTTTGGATGTTTTCCAGGTGACCTGTGTACTTATATATAAATGTATATGTCTCTTTAAAGAGTACCTTATACTGTGAAGCTGACCAGAGGATCTGTGAAAATGTTAAATTTATTAAGAGTGGGTGGACTGCTTTCTTTAGCTATGTGAAAATTTTATGGATGATCCTTCAAATCTGGCTGCTGGTTGAAGTCCAGACATTATATGTAGCTATGTATGGTTACAAAAATACAGTTACAGGATTTGTTATAGGAGATATAAAGGGGGTTGTGTATGACTGTTCACACATGTCCCAAGTCCACAGCAGTATGGAGGGCCAAAATCAGGTCCAAATTCTGAACCAAATCTCAGCCATGTTAGCTTAAACCTGCAGGTGAACGGACTCAATGCAAAATGTAGATAGTTTTTAGGGCTTTTGTCCTTTCAATAATCCTAATGTACTTTAAAGTATGGAAATAAAAAATAACTCTTCAGACTGAAGGGTTTTATGAGCAGACTAACATCAGGAGTCCCAGAATATATACCTTGGAAAACAACATACAAAAATCTTCCTGAAAACCACTGTTGTGCAACTGTCTGGAAGGAGGCAACGCACCAGGTAAGGTCAAGACCTAACTCTAGCGAGTTAAGTAGAAAGACAGTACCGGAAAAACCCTAATATTTTCTAATTTTCATGTGTCTGTGTAGTCTGCAGTAGGGCTGGAGTCAGAACTGTATATTTATAGTATTTCTTTATGAATGCATACTACAATGTTTTTCTTGTACATGAAGTACTTTATTTTATTTGTGGATAAAAATGATTCTTTTAGTCTGTGTTCTAGCTAATGCTTAGACATTTATCAATTCTCCCTATCTACTTCTCTTAATAAAATTGTGAAATAATTTCAGTAATTTCTTGAAGAAGTACTCGAAAATTGCTACATCACAAAGCAGAAATTAAAAATAATTGGTATCGTGAGATACCAAATGATGTGGTGAAATTTTACTAAAAGTTAGTTTTAAATTCTGGAATAATAGGCAATAATTAACTGGAACACTTGTGTTAGTTCTGATCTTCAACATAGTCAAGACAAGAGACAAACAAAAAAATTCCAGATTTGAGATTCAGAAGATTTTGTCGCCTAACAACTTAATTCCCATAACAGAAGATGTTGATTGGGTGTTCCTAGTGAACACTTAGAAATTCCTTTTAGTCCTGCTTTCAAGTATGTCTAACTTGAAAGTTTAGAATACTGGACATAAATTTCTGAAGAGCTGAATATGTAAAGATACCCTACCGCTTAGACAAAGAACTTTAATTAATTGCAATTACACAGTCTAAGTCTCAGGTAACAGCTATGCCATGCTTTTCAAATGATCAAGACAATTGTAAGACAAAAAGAAAATATCATAAATATTTTAGCTAATACTTTTCTCATGAAGTTACTAAATATTGTTATGTTACTGTGTATTCTGGAGCTTTCTCACTTCAGAGATAATGTGTATTCCTGCAGGGGTTTTGTGTTTTCTCTCTAGAATTTCCTGCTGCCTCATACCACTGCCCCTCCCCCAAAACAGAGCTCTTCTTGCTCTGCTTCAGACACATTTTTTTCCTACAGTTTTTGGTCATATTGAATACACTGGCCAAAAACAGGGCCCAAGTAAGCAAATTTTGAATTCCTCTTTTCCTGACTTGATTTCCCTCACCCTAATGTTTGTAGTGGAAACACAAAAAGCCAAAAGCATATTCTTCTTAAACAGGATTTTACATTTGCAAGGAGTGAACCAGGTATAGTTAACCTTTGCACTGGGATTTTGTTTCTAGGGGAAGGCAGACATATCAGCACCATGGCTCCAAAAAGGAGGTACTGGAGAGGGGGAGAGCCTCCATCTCTTGGACCTGAGAAAGCAAATCAGAACAATTGCAGCGGGTGGTCTGTGTTCTCCTCCCTACCAACATGCACAAGTAGGATTCAGCTGTGCTCGAATGCTCTTTAAATAAGCTGTTTAACTTAGAGCAACTTCACGTATGCTACAGGACAGGATGGCCATTCCAGGATTGGAGATTGAGTCTGAAAAAAAGTAGGATGTTACCAAACATGTAATATTTTAAGATGCTTTAAACAGGCAGCATTTTAAGATGCTTTTGTGAGATAAGACCAACCTGCTGCTGAAACCCCTCTGGGGAACAACTGGCTTGGCAACTCTTCTGCAGTGGTGGATCTTTGGCTATAGGGGATCACAGATGTCCTTCTGGTCAATCACACAGTGATCATGTGCAGCAAATTGTTGTGACGATGACCAGACACACGAATAGTGACCAACACTACTGGACCATCTTTACCAGAATTACTACCAGACTAAGTCCTCCATCTGCATCTCTCAGCTTTGGCAAAGCCTCTGCTGGACTGCTGCCTCCCATTGTGCTGCTGTGCTTTGAGGTAGGTGTGAAACAACCACAAACTCTTTATACAGAGAATGATCAGGTCTGGAGAGCAGGTCAGGGAAGGAAGACTCAGCAAGTTGGAGTTACTTAACTGGAAGGAGAAAAACTTGAGACTAAAAATATTACAATGAGTATCCAAGATAAAGAAAGGTTTCTGTTGACCACAAGGGAATAATTTCTTTTTTCTGTCTGCTGTGATTGGGACAGGAAGTAATGGACTTAAATTGCAGCAAGAAAAGTTTTGGTTAGAGAGAAGAACAAAATGTTTCTGTCAGCAAGGCAGTGAAGGCCTGTAACAGATTACTTGGGACAGCTACAGAATGCCCCTTGGTGGGGGAGATTTTAGAATATACCAAACAAAAACCATCAGGATGACAAAGGTATGTATTTCTTTCTGTGTTGAAGGTTTGGCCTGGAGAGCATCCCCTCTGGAAAGAATTTCCAGGCTTCTAATTTTACATAGGAAGGCGGAGACCTCTGAGTGCACATAGATTTTTGTGGGCTTTCCAGCTGGCTCCAGTGACACTGGGCAGAGAGTGCTTCACTGGGCACTGCACAGGGCACTTGTGCTGGTCAGACTTGCCTTGGTCCTTCTAGCCCTTCTCCCAAATCTGTTTGTCAGTATAGTTCTGCATAAACGCCTCCAGTATGGCATTTCCACTGGAAGCAGAAAGCCCTAGGGCCAAACACCCAGAATGCAAGGCCAAGGAGTTGCTCTGCCTTGTTCCCTCTCTGCAACAGATTGACAAGTGCCTTCCTGACCAGATGGATGGCCCTGGCATGTGAGATGGTGCATTCTTGCTACCTTGTGACCCAGCCTCCCCTGCAAGAAGGATGTGGTCTGAACTCTGGCTTTCTCCAGCTGCAGAGGGAATTAAACCTTGGGCCCCTATTGTTGGAGGAACTCTCTAAATGCAGTTCTAGGCCACCAGACCGATTTTTACCCTCAGTGGTTTTGATGAATTCAGATGTAGACTATGACCATGGTTATCAAACATACAGCATCACATACAAGCTTTGAAAATGCCTCACTTCTTTGGAATACTTTTCCATTAAGTAAACCCATATCGTTTCCCACTTTTATGTAAATATACCTTCAAAAGGCTTCCAAAGTTCCCTTTCTACCTGTAAACTGAGCACACAGTGGCACAAGCTGGGGGTCTTGCTTTGGTGCTTGTGGTTTCTTTTCTCCCCAGGTAGTTTGAGTTCTGTACTGTCTAGCCTTGAAGATTTTGGGGTAAGCAGGTTGGATGTCTAAATAATGTATGAGTCAGTGTATGGAGCCTCTCATGTAGAATCTGTGTTGCAGGCAACAGTGGCAGTCTAATGTAGGCATTCAGGAATTCTGGGTTTGCTCATGTCTGCTGCTTTGCTTGCTGCCTTTATGTGATTGTGTGGGTTTTTCCTTGGCAGAGAGCACCATGTTAGAGATGATGTATTAGCAATGATGCAACTGAAAAATCACTGAAATTCTTGCCCTTATCTAGTATAGCACACAGCACATTTCAGCAAGGAGCTCCTTGAAGAGGAGCTGGGAGCGTTTGTGGCTGGGTGATGTCATGTTTCCAAGGGCAAGCATCCAAGGTGTTCTTCCTCCCTTTGTTCTGGTCTCAGGTCAAGATGCCTCTTAAATACATACCTCAGTGTAACAAAATTCCTAGATTTTGTCCCAAATCTGTATGGAATAGTCATTTAATGATAAAAGCATAGTCATGAGTATCAGGAAAGTTTATCTGGGAAGAAGGCCCACTCCTTCCATACATCCACATATTTCACTGTGGGCATATTTCCTGGACCCATTTTCCATGCTCAAGCTTCACTTCACTTCAGAAGTTAGTAACTATTAAAACCATTCTCCTTTCCCTCATACTTTTTCACAAGACAGTGAATTCCTGCAGCTATTTTTACCCCTTGCTTTCCATTCTGACAGTATGATTTATTCCAATGTTTTTACATTAGGTAAGTTGTGGGTCCAAATCCCATCCACTACTGCAAACATCAAGTGAAGTGAGCATAGGGGGAAATTTACCAATGAGATGAGTGATGGTGGTGGTGATCATGATGCTTTTGCAAAGACAAAACATGACTCACGACAATAACTATGTATCTGAGGTTAAAGATTGCTTATTAAAAAGACTCTTTTGAAACCAGGCAATGCTTACTGTAAATATGGGATATGATACAAAAGTGATATAGGACCGTCTTTTCCAAGTCCAAGAAGAGCAAGAGTGACAAAAAAGGCATGTTTTTAGAATAATCAATGGATTTATTATTCTCCAATTATTAGTGTAAATCAGGTCAATTAAAAATACTTTATTTGTATTTTTTACTGTTTGAAAGTGAGATGCAGAAGAGAATGCAAGGATAGAATGATAAAAAAGACCTTTTGAAATCTAAATGAGAACACATGCAAGGTTTCTGCTGTCTTGGGGTCAGTTAGTCAAAATCAGTCTTTCTATAAAGAAGCACTGAGGGAGAAGGGGATGTGTTTGTGAGTGTATAATCTGATCTCCAACATTTTTTCATCTGCGAAATATGAAGCTGAAACAAATGACAACCTTCTGACAACCGATTCATCATACCACACTTGCAGTGTTATCAATGAAGAAGGGGAGGTAAGAATGTTAATAAATAACAGAAAGGACAAGGTAGGTAGTGAAACCTGTTTAGGCTACCCATCAGCAGCAAGCGTAATAGTTGGCTTAGTTTTAAACCCACAAATTTAGAAAAATGAGTCATGACAGTTTTAACAATGAACATAATGTGCCCTTTCATGGTAAGTGAAAATATTTAAAATACTTGAAATACTTACATGCAGTAGCACAGTCTATCATCTTGATTCGTAAGTTTGGCCACATAACTTGAACTCACCTCTGGATGTACAAGAGCAGTGTCAATGGCTGGTCTGGATGGGAGCAAAAAGAGGCAGAGAAATGCACTTCCAATGAGCTGCACATTATTCCAGTAAGGGAAACTGAGAGTCAGCCCCTGCATTTCACATTACATTTAAAACACAAATCTCCCACCAGTATACTTTGCAGAAGCCCTTCACTGGCTGCATGCTGATTTATGGCTGTGGGTTAATGATAATATCTTCTCCAGTGATGGCTAGACCCAGTGGACATACTGCAACATACTCACTCTTCTCTAGTTCAGTTTTGTTGTCTGAACTAAAGGCTCCTGTATCCCAAGAGATCCTGTTGCCTTCCTAGTCATGTCTGTTTTCATCTTTTCCTTGAAGAGCAAAGTCTGTCCCAGGACTAATTTTGGATTCTGGTGGCTCAGAGGTAACAAAGGGTGGTCTGGTCAAATGCCTTCATCTGAGCATCTAGGACACTGGAGGATTCACCATTACCTGTGTTTGGCTGGCTCAGGAGGTGCTCAGAGAAGGTGTAGAAATGCTAGACTTCAAATATCCAGATAAAAAATCCATGACTTGCAAGTTCCCTCCTTTTCTTGCTTTGCACATATGAGCTTTAGCATTATGCACTGTTAGACAACAATAGCTTCTGTGGTCTTTTGCAGGGTGGATCTGTATCACATTCATATCTGGAACATCAGTGGGTCATAGACTGACACACCATTCTGGACCTACTAGTACATCTGGAACGTATAATGCTTTGTGTTTGTGACAGTTCTTTAAAACATACATGTTAAATTAGAAAAAAATAAAACATATATAAAGTGTGACAATTTATTTTATGTAAAGTTTAAAGAACATGACTTTACTAACTTAACCCACAGACTTTTCACAGTAAAATGGCAAGCATTTTTCAATATTTAATTGTACCCATTGTTCTGTCTTCTGAATTCTTTTTTTTAATTAAAGGAACCCTTTAATTCAAACCTTTATAATGTATTTGCTGTGATTGATAATCAATACAAGATGACATTTTCAACAAGGGAAAAGCACTTCCCATCTGGTGGGAGGAGAGAAAATACATTGTTTGACTAAAATATATCTTGTAGTCACTTCCATGGACGTGTATCCAGTAAAACAGGAATACTTCCTAATGGAAATAAGAGAAGAATTCTGGTTAGAAGTGATTTCAAGTGCATACACCTCCAGCAAACGCATTCTTGATTTATAGAATATAGACCACAGTTATTAATATTGCCAAGTGTAGTAAATCATGAGGGATTTCATGCCAATTTGTTAAATGTAACATATTTTAAATAGCACTTAATGATATTTTTATTTATGCAAGGCCGAAGGAAATGGAGATCTGGTTCTCCTTTTGGCTGCAGCAGTCACAGTGAGAGTCAGAGGCATGCATACAAATCAACAGCAAAGAAACCACTGATGGGGTACTTTCCTGCCTGAAGATGGGAATCTGTTCATGCTTATGAGAGTCAAGTTAAAGTAATAGCACATTGAAATTTGGCCACAAGCACAGCTGCACCATGAGCGTATTTTCGGGTGCTTGTTTACAGTTCAGAAATGATCCAGTGATATGTGGGAGGGCTTGTAATCTAAGCTAGAGGTTCCTTGTGCTGAGCCAAACTGGGTAGCACCAGAGCAGAGGAGAAAAATGAATAAGATTTTAATTTTTTTCATTTGGAAAGCTGTGGAAACCCTGGAGTCTGCTTTTCAATATTTATGATCCAGAAATTAAGGAAACTTTGTTAAGAATGTTTAAGTTTTACCCTTTTTTTTTTAGTTTAAGAAAGATACTCTTTGGTTAATTTTTTTGAATGATCATAACAAGAAAGCAGCCCTTAAAAACCCTCAGGGGTGCAGCAAGATCAGATTCAAGATAAAATGTTATTTAAAACCTGATTTTAGGATACATCAAAGAACACAAGTAACATCAAACATGTCTTGATTGTTTTCCATTGACACATTTTGAATTTAATGTTACATTCTACTGTATGCAGCACATTTTGCATGGTCAAGGGTGCTGCAGATCTGCTGCACAGCTGACAATTCACAAACTTACTGGCTGCACTCTCAAACAGATGCAGTTTGATTGTTTTGGACTGACTAGGAAATTCCAGCATTTCAGGGGCAATGTGAATGGAAAGCAAAGCAGATCAGGTCTGGATTATGGGAAACATTTTGCAATGGCCACAACCAGGAAACCATGCCTTATTTTCATGCCAAACACTGCTTCAGACTGCGTCTCAATGGCACTTCCAAAGAGGGCTGGCAGTAGTGGATATCCCCTAATGTGGGGGTTAGAAATGACCCCTTAGTTCAGCAATAAAACTGTGAAGCTGCAGTCATGTCCTGGTGCGATGAAACCATGTTTGCCACTCTGATTTGAGCACAGCTGCAGCTAGTATCCATAATTCAAATTAAGTGCTATTTAGGAGGGTGTTTGGAAGCACAATTAATGTTCCAGTATTGAGATTTATTGTTTCCAGATTGGTGGAGCCTTTTCCTTTATAGTTTTAACAATTTAGGGTAATTGAGAGAAAACATCAAGTGGAGAATTTAGTATTAAAAAATGACTGAATAGAACAAGTAACAAAAGTCAGATTTACTTACCAAAGCCTGACTTTGCAAATTCACCTACTTATCAAGTCTGAAAGTTGTTTTTTCCAGGATGAGATTCAGTGGGCTCAGGGGGGCTCAAGAATGCACCTCTCTGCAGAATGACTAAGAAATTAGGACACAGTTTGCCACAGTGAGACACCAGTCCAGACATGGTCTGTCCTGGTGCCATGTCCACCTTTCACACACGCTTCTTGTCCAGCTGTGAGCAAGCCAGGAGGCCCAGGAATTACCTCACTTCCTTTTACCTGTGTAGAAGGTGTCCATGTAGTCTAAACTAGATGCTAAAAAGAGACAGGTAGTTCCATGGAACCACTTGTGCCATCACTCTTGCAACATCTGTCAAATGAGCCAAGTCTAACTTACACCAGATTTTACTCCTTTGAAGAGCTAAAGACCAAATCTGTAAGTCTTTATTTTCCTATATGGAAAATCAGGTGTCAGTTGACAAATCTATGTAGGTAATGCAAGGTTTTTGCTGAAGAGCTGGATAAAACTCCTGCCCCACTTAAGGCCACTGAGTGGTGTATGGGCAATGTGCTGAGCCACACTCACACACACACACACACACACATACACAGAGTGGATATCAGAAAACAAAACAGGAGAGATGCTCTAAGTGTAGATCTCCAGACAGTTCAAAAAGAAATGCTCTTAAATGCTTTCCCAGCAGTAAAACCTTCTGTGCATTGATTGACAGGAAAACGTCCTGATGAGGCATAAAGCAGCACACAGAGGTGTAAGGAAGAAAGGCTATTATATATTCCAAGGCAAACAATAAACAGAGGTCCCTACTGCAGCCAGAAAGAAGAAATTAATCTTTTTGGTATCTATGTTTGGTTATCTGGGCAAGATGGAAATGTTCAAAGAGACAAGTTTGGATGAAAACATATCTGCAAATCCACTTCCCCTAGCTACATCGGAGATGAATTATAATGGCAAAATGTGTATTTTCATTGTTTATTCCTTGCTCCTTGCTTCCTTTGAAAATAATTCAGAAAGTAAATGTGCTGTAATTTCTAAAGAAGAAGACACAAGGAAAATATGTTTAAAAAATGTACTGTGCTGGTTTTTTCCGCAGTGCTTGAGCTGCAATGGTCAATTGTATAAATATTTGTTTTTCAGATTAACATCTTCACCTGATTTGCAGCCCCATCTGATAGGGGAGGAGAGGGAGTCACAGCAGGCTCTCCAGCACCATTTCCTAGGGAACAGAGCCCTTTGCTCTGTCAGGGATTATTCATTAGCAGAATTTGACAGCTGGCTGGTGTTCACCAACCAAAGACTTGAGAAGAAGACCTTACTGTGGGGCTGGGGTCCCCCATGAGAGTGTGTAGGATCTTGGGGCAGGGTCATAGGATGCCAAGAATTGGGAATAGCCTTTCATATTACTGTGTCTCAGTTTGCATGTGCACAGCTGTGATGTGCTTTGCCAAAATCTTTGTTCATGGGTGTTACAGAGACAAGATACACCAACAGAGACAAGGTGCACTGATGCTACTGAACTGCTACTTCTATCTCTCATGGCAAAGGTGCAGTTGTGATTTATAGAGTATGTGATTTATAGAATATGTGACCATTTGAATATTTGCTGGTTTAGTTTCCAGGGTAAGTTGCCATCTTTCTAAGTCGTATGCAGCTGCCCACTTCTGCCCTCTTCTGTGAGACTGAAACTAAAGGGAAGGGGAGAGGGCACAGCCTGGCACAGAAAACTCTCTGTGAGTACCCACATGCAGGATTGCATACATTCACATCCATAGCAATCATTCCCCACATATCTGTAAAAACAGAAACATTTGACACAAGTGTTTATGAAAGCAAATAGAGAAACTAATCACACTTAAGCAAAGTGGGTTTAAGTGTGGTGACAGAACTGGAAGGGACCTTGTTGGGTTACTAAGTTGAGTCTCTTCAGGGTCACTGGCAACTACTTGTTCTAATTCCTTTCTCATCTTATGAAGTTCAGTTTTGAAAACCTACATTTATAATCCTCCACTATGCCTACTAGAAGTGGTTTGCAGAGCCTCTTCTATTCATACCATGAGCAACAATCACAAGGGCTCTCTAGGATTTTTCAAGCTCTGCTAAGGGCTTGTTTGAAAGACAGTACTTTAAATCTGTTTTCTTACATGACCAGATTGTATTTCCTCTTGTGCTTTGTGTAAGATTGCCCGCTGACTTTTGTTTCACTGCTTCTGTAAAGATAACAGAATTGAGTATTATAAGCTGGAAATAGTATTTTCTTTTTAGTAATTCCTTTCCACTGCAGAAGAGACTTATTCCTATTGTTGTACTGGCTAGCAGCTAAGCCAGCTGTAATTTCCCCTGGAAATAACAGCACACAAAACCTCCTACCTCTGCAAAGAAACTCTCTCTACTTACTTGCTTTTGACTTGCAAGCAGAAGTTGAAATGGTTGTTTAAAATGCTGTGATTGAAGTAGTGAGGATGGCTCTCAGGAGGCTCTGGAGTGTGAAGGGATGCTCAAGGTCTTTCGTGTGTGCTGCTTGGAAGGGCTGCATCTCTTGTACCATCTCACTTACCTGTAAATCTAGAAACAACACTGCTTAAACAGACTGAATTTAGCTCTAACTTGTTTGCAGATTTCATGAGTTAGGCTAGCTAAAATGACCTGTTGGTAAATATTTCAAAGACTAGATCATAGTGGAAAGAAAAGTGAAGAAATATTTGAGTTTACAAAGCTGCCTAATTTTCCATCATTTAATAAGTATCTTCTTTATCTCACAACTCATATTGTTCGTCAAGTAATTCATGGCATTATTCACCAGAAAATATTGGCACCGTTTATCAGAGAGCTAGTTTAATCTGCTACTCATTGTTTTCATCCTTTTTATAAAATTGACCTTTCATTTTTAGCATCGTACTTTTCATGAAGCCTTGCCAGAGGAATGAGAAATCTGTCTCATCAGACAACTGTGAGGCATCTGACATAAGTCAAGGGTGGTAGTGTCATCACCATCACATCCAGTGATAAATTAGTCCATTTCACAGAACCACAGAGCTGGTGCTGCTTGCATGAAGCCAGCAAGTATGAATGAATGAAGGAGGCTTGTGCCCTGGCTTAGAGTTCATTTAGGAAACAGTTTATTATGTATCTGAAAAGAGCAATAGAGAAATATTCAGGACAGTGCAATTAAATACATAAAACTGAAATTCGTCCTAGAGGGCTTGAATATGATCACAGATAGGTAGGTATTGCCCAGTAAAAAAATCTGAGCATTTTGGGACACATCCACATTCTTGGATGAGCTCACATCAACAGACCAAACTGTCCACCACCCTTCTCTGAAGCAAAGGGAAGCAGAGAAAGTAGGGTAAGCTATCAAATCAGCAACATCCACCTTTTATAGTCATCTGACAAAGCAGGACAGTTGTCCTCATTGTCTGGGGAAAACTGTTCTTTGAGAGGATGAGAAGGCAGGTTTTACTTTCCTTCTCTACTACAGCTAAATCCATGTTAATACATGAACCACAATTTCCATGTGACATGAGGCAAATATGAGCCTTGATTGCTAAAATGCCCTACAAACAAAGCCTGAACAGGAAAAGAAATGATGCAAAAAGGCTGATCCCAGCCCTGATGAAAACAGTGAAAGGATCTGAGAATTCCAGGCTTGTGGATCCACCTACACGAGGGCAGGACTTTTTTAAATTTTTGGACTCCGTGATCTTAGAGTCTTTTCCAACCTAAATAATTCTGTGATTCTGTAAATTATTCAAGAATCTTGGCGGCTGCCTCATCAAGCCTTTTAAAGGAAAACTTCATGACCTTTTCATTTTCTGTTTGTTTAGTTTTTGTCTGAGCTAAACTAGATTTCAAATATTATCCATTTTTATTTACAGCAGGAATTTTAATAGTTCTGCAAGTGGAGGAGTGTACCTGTCCCTATCACTGGGACATCAAAAGTTTGGGTTTAACAGCAACTGCAAAAAATCCAAAACTCCAAACTAAGAAAAAATTCCAGTAAATGTCAATCAAGAAGTTAATATTTTGAAAGATATGAGTATATAAAACCAGGATTTGGTGTGTCATTTGTCCTATACTCAGCTGCCACTTCTATATAACTACACCAGACATATCAAATACGTGGGCCATCCATTACTTGTTTATATTGGAGAAAAGATCTCAAGATTAAATCCTGATGCAAATCATAAAATATTAGTCTAATATCAAGTACTATAATTTTAATGTAATTGTAACCTGCAGAGCCACATCCAGATGTGGTGATGGAGAAGCTGTGCAGCTGCATGGTCACTGCTCCCCCACACCACATGCAGCAAGCAGGTGCAATGGGGCTGGGGAGGAGGGGATAGTCTTATTATGTCCTTTCCAGACTGAAGTCATAGACAGTTTGCTTGTAATTAGAAGCAGAATCTGTTCTGTACACAGAATGTATATTGCTAGCAACTCAAGAACTTATAAAGACACTTGCTGTCTCAATGTTAAAGGCCTTCCGATATTTCTTTCTGGATAAAGAATAAAGATTAAATATTTAGAATTGTACAAAGTCACATTTTTCAGAAATTACATTAATTTATTATTTCCTTTTTAGTTACAAGCTTAAATAAATATTTTATTAAACCATAAGTGCACATCTCAGAACTTGATAGGTTGGTTTTCATTGAGAAACGCAAAATCATTATTTTTACAACTGTAATACATAGTTGACAAATAGAGATATAGTACCATTATTACTGTTCAAGGAGCAAAATTTTTATTGTAGATTTCCTTCTTGAAATCAGGATAGGTAATTTTGGGGGACATTTTCAGACTTTTAATTGAAGCAGGTTTGCTTTGTGTTTAGTTTTCCAGGTCATCAGGGGAATTTTCCTATCCATCTGCATCAGTGTGGGATGCTAGCTGGCCTAGGCTCTGTAAGTTATCTCTGGAGATAGAGGCAATTGATGGTGCATTCAGGCTCCTGCTCTGACTCACTCTCTGCATCATGTAAAAGATAAATCCAGAAGAGTAAAAAGCGTGTGTGTCAGGTCTCCGACAGCAAAAGATCTTGTGCAATCCAAACACATTGTGTCTTATGAAGGTAAATGTGTCAACCAATGAAGCAAACAAAGATCAAAAAAGATCAAAGATCTACCAACCCTAAAGATCAATGAAAAATATCCTGAAAATATCCAAAGCAAAATCCGAGTCCTTGTTCACTTGAAAAATCTGCCTAAGTTTTGAACACAAGTTTTGAGACTAGAAAATGATAATACCTTGACATTTTGATCACTTACTCAAGTACAGGAGGGCAGTGGTGTGGATCATCTTTCTGAAATATGAGTCTATTAACCTAGGGCAGAAGTGATGTCTTTTACCTTGGCTTGTGGTGCTGGCAAATATTTGTAATCCAAAGCCTTCATCTGAGTGAAAGCAGTGACCATCAGGAAGAGCTGGGACAAATCTGACTGCATGTGTTCCTGGGACTTTAGAGATGCCTTCTCTGCAGCTTTGAGTCCAATCAGCTGTTTGCTTGAGTACAGCTACTTGAAAGTAGTTCCCATGAATTGGGTTTGAGAATAACGTTATCCCTGGTGCTAGGCAGAATAACACATTTCTTGCAATCCTCTAGGACAGGGATTCAAGTGAAAGTTGGCTCAACATGGACTCAGATCATATAATGAATTATGGTTTGAAACTGTATTTAAAAAAACCCAAAACTACTCTGAGGGTGGGAGTACTTACAGAGTCGTACTTTAATATATTAATTACATCCATTTGTCATCACTTGAACCTAAATACCCTTGGACTACATTAAAATTGCCAGAATCCCATTCCCCTTTCACAGCTGAATGTCCAGAAGTAACCTCTTTAAAGGAAAATATGAGAAACTTTTGGAGTCCCACAAGATACAGAGGCAAAAGAGTTGAAGAAGGGGAAAGACTGCAGCAGGACTTTGATGCATGAAATTGTTGCAATGCTGCAGTAACAGGAGCAGTAGAGTTAGACTTAGACACCCTGTTAGTGCCTTCAGGAGAGCAGTGGCAGTCAGTGCCATGAGACATCAGTGCTAAACTCCTGCCATATACCATTCACGGGACAACAGGTTCTTGTGATGCTAAAACTTTGCCCAGAGCACACACAGGATTTCTTATCAGCTTTTGTTCAAATAATTTGCCAGATTGTATATGTTCTTTGTCTGACCCAAGTATTTTCCACTTCTGGCCCTGCAAAAGTGTCTGATACTGGGCTAACTTGCTCTGCATGCAAAACTGGGCAACCTACCCTTGCCACTGCCCTTAGCCTGTAGAGAACTACCCACCAAA
>JAOXXN010000395.1:130256470-130270667 GCA_026770055.1 Myrmophylax atrothorax
CCAGTGATAGAACAAGAGGGAATGTCCTGAGGCTGTGTCAGGAGAAGTTTAGGTTGGATATCAGAAAGAGGTTCTTTACCCAGAGAATGGTTGGGTACTAAACAGGCTCACCTGGGAAGTGGTCACAGCACCAAGCCTGACAGAGTTCAAGAAGTGTTTGGATAATTCTCTCAGACACATGGTGTGACTCTCAGGGATGGCCTTGTGCAGGGCCAAGAGTTGGACTTGATGATCCTTGTAGGTCCCTTCCAACTTAGTATATTTTGTGATTCTGTGATTTTACAAGAAATGGAAGGAGCTGTTTGCTAAGTCTGCCTGAATTGAGAGGATGAGAGACAAATGCACCTTCTGAGCCAGCATGTGTGGCCTGTTAGTTGTATCACCGCTCCATTCTGCCCATGCACCTGATTTAATTTCTCATCCTGAGGCTGGGGAGAATGCAGGTCTCAGATTGATGCAGAGGTGGGACAAAGCCAAGATCTATCTGGTCCACCAGTTTAGATATAACCTAATTTATCTTGAAGAACAGAAGTTAGGTGTGATACATAGTTTTCAAGGAAAAGCATTACTACTAAGGGGAAGCTTTACATTTAAAGCAACGACAAGGTGTTTGATTAGCGCTCATGGCTGAAAACTCACACACGCACACACACACATGCACACTGCCTCTGGGAGCACAAATGTGCAGGAGAGGCATTTCCCAGAGCCCTGTCAGCTCTCCATTCACCAGGACACCAAAGAGTGTCCTGTTCTGTTCTTCACCCATTGCCACCCACCTACTCCAGCAGCCCCCAAGCCACTCTTGGCATATGAGCTTTTCCCCAAGCTCAGGTTTACCAGTAAGGTGGCTTATGCTGAGCATTTCATCTGCCATAAGGTGAAAAGAAAAAGCAGGACCAGAGGAAGAAATTGAATTTTTATCTTGCTGCTCTTCTCTTTCTCCTTTTGGATGATTTTTGGAGACTTCTTATGACTACAAGGATATAAGACTAAACCAAAAAACTGAGTTTCACTCTTGTCAGCTAGCTTTTCTATCATAATTGTCCATTCAAAAGTCATCTAAATTACTCTCAAGCCAGGAGTTTTCCTAGACATACTTTAAAGCTAAAAGGGCATGGAACAGTTCTTCCATTGCAAGCCTTATTTAATCATTTATATGTGAATTTTTGAACTGCTTTCCTTTCTTTTTCTGTAGCATTAGTAAGTCATACTTCACAGCACTCACAAAGGTGAAAACAGACTGGCAATAGTTTGACACAGGACCAAACCCCATTTTTAACTATCTGACACTCAGCTGTACAAAGTGTGCAGCGTAATCCAGCATTGTGTAGCAATTAACTCTGATGTTTTGGGTCATACTATGAAAATTCATCAAAGCAGATTATTTCAATATGAATTTTTCGTATCAGACTGGAACGAAAGACAGGACAGGAAGAGGAGAAAAGCAGAAATCATGATCTAACCTAGATTAGATTGCTCAGACCATCCTGTTTCCCAAAACATCATCTCAAAAGATGGAGGTAGTGGAAGACCTGCATGCTTCAGACATTTCTCTTCCCCATCTCCAGTGCATCTGACTCTTATCAGGGTGAGCGCAGATCCAGTAGGGCTAGGAGCATCAGAGACAATCTGCAGAAGAGTATCTGGGACATTTCTGGGCTGTGTAATCTTTGAAAAGGCGTAAGACAGCAGATCAGAGACTGGACTCCCACAGCATGCATTACAACCCACCCTCCATGCTGGACTGGTATTTGGCTGTGGGGCTAGTAAAACCTAACCTCTTTAATCTAAGAATGAGATAGAGGCATTAAGTCTGAGCAACAATGCAATGCAAACTGGTTCTCAGCAGACATTTCCAAACTAATTTTCAGTCAGCTGAGCCTTCAAATATGTGGTGTTTGTCTTTCTGTACATCCAGTCAGTTAAAATATTATAATAGGAGATGCTTTTGGACTACAGCTCCTTTTGGAAGTGAATCAAACCTCTTTGCTATTTCAAAATAAATGCTGAATTGTTTCAAAGACATTAATAATATTATGTCCAGTGGAGATGTACTACGCTTTTCAAGATTCCTAGTTTGTACTGACAACAGTTCAAATATATTTATGTTGTCCCATCAAAAACTCAGTTGTTTCAACTTTCAAGAGTATGTTTTTTAAACATCTTTGGTAAATGGAGAATTTGACTTTCTGCCCAGGACACCCTGAGAGCTGCTCCTTACAAAAAAAAAAAAAAAGAAGGGGGGAAGGGACAAAAAAGCAACTAATAGGATAATAAATCCCAACATTTTTCTCTAAACAAGAGTTGTTTTAGTTAAACTAGCATTCACTTCATTTATAACAGCTCCCTACATTTCTTTAGGCTATTGTATTTAATAAAAATCTCTGGACTCATCCATCATTATGCACACTTTACTGATTTCACTTTAAACATTGCTGACTAAAACTTCCATTTATCAAGCCTGTTTTGCCTAGCAGTTGTGGGCTAATTTATTTTCACTTTGAAATATTTGGTATCTTTGCATTGCAGTGAACACAGTGTTTGTCAGAGATTCACACTGAGGGGAATGAGCCCTGGTGAAATCCATTCACCACACATTAGCAAAAGCTGCCATCTCCCAGGAGTCATCAAAGGAGAAGGAGGAAGCCTGGGTGGAAACTGGATGGGAGGAGAGATAATGATACTTTGTGCTGTACCATGGTGTGGCAGAGGTAACAGAGGCAGGGGAGATGGGAATGCACAGGGAGAGACAGGGAAGTCTCAAATGTGGCATTCAAGGGTTATAAGGCAGAAAACCAAGCACAGGTAAGTGACAGAGGTTTGTATTACATTTTGAACGTTGCCAGTCACATAAAACCAGAAATTCTAAACTCAAAAGTATAAGGTAGACTTAGCAATCCAGGCTAGCAAAGAGTAAGGAGATGTTTTGCTGAGCTAAAAGATATTCTGAGCTTCTTCTAGCCTGAAAGATTTGGTTTCTCTCATATGCATATGTGCGGTCATTTTCCACTTTTGTCTCCAGACAACACCAGACAACATAATCTCCAGTGAGAAAACACATGACAAGAAGAAACCTCAGAAAACTTCCTCAGTGTTTGTTCCGTCAAAAGCACATGGGCCAGAAAAACATGAATGAGCAGTGCTCTGTGTTCCCTTCTTCCCAACATCCTGAGGAGAAAGGAAATGTTGACCAAAACCACATCTATACTGGGGTGGATGTAGGAGCAGGAATGGGAAGTAGGCTCTACTACTCCTACAGAGTAAGGGATTAGCTTGCTTTTCCCCAGTATACTGAAGAGGTTGTGATGTACATCTTAAGCCCTTACAAATACAACCAGTGGCGTCTCGCTGTACAGCCTTTGCAAGTTGTGTACTGCTGGCTGAAAAGCTTCACTAATCTAATTTAACCCAGCACTGTAAAGAGAGGCTGTATTTTATGTAAAGCCAGCATTGACTGGTTTATAATTCTGCATTGTCCCCAAAATATTACTTTTCCAAGATATTTTTCACACACTTTTGAATTAAGTTGACCAAGTGGTTCAAAATATCTTCTGAAAAACACAGGATGGTTACATATGAGAGGAAGCCAGCTCAGCGTTAATCAGGCTCTGTAGCTCTACTCTGCGGTTGTGTTGTCGCATGAGATGGGGAGGAGGGAAGTTTGCCAGAAATCCTTTGTTAAAACCAGTAGTTCTTAGCAACACCAGCAGCCACTTATCAGATTTCAAAAGTACCACATTCCTCCAGAAGCTTGTTTTTCTTTTATTTTCTTTCATAAATTTCTAAGCTGACACTTGCAGGCACACTGAATGTCAAAAGGTAGTTATGAATATCCTACAAATCCTAAGAAAATACAGTCTTGTAGTGCTGGTGTTTTCTTCTGACTGTTGGAGTAGGGATTCCCCTGCACTACCCCTGGCTCTGAAAGTGCCCCCCATGAAGGCCTCAGGCATGTCACTTAACCTTGATGTTTATCCATCCATGCAGCAGCAACACAAGCATAGCCCTGAGACCTGCCCTGTGGATCAGTGGCATAGAGTTTGGAAAGCACATGGGAGGTAGAAGGTACTCTGTGCAGCTGGGGTAATATTGGGAGCCCTCCTTCACTATCATCACTTTAATAAAGCTGTGACAGCAGAGAACCTGGACCCAAATACCAGATAATTTGAAGAGTTCTAATTTCACCCGTGCTTGGTACATGTCTGATGACAGAGATATCTTTTCTGACACAGCATAAGAGAGGTGAAGAGGAGAATTGTACAAGCATAGCATAGTTTGGGTTGGAAGAGACTTTTAAGACCATCTAATCCAACCCCCCTGAAGTGCGCAATGACACCATCAACCAGATTAGGATGCTCAGAGCCACATCCAACCTGACCTTGAGTGTTTCCACTTCAGGTGGGCTGTGAGTCATGTCACCTCAAGAGGGGCAATGTGGAGAAAGATCATCCTCCTTGCTCAAATGATTTAGGCATTTAGATATTTTTCCATGGCTCATGGCTGCTTTCTGATGCATGGAGGCAACAGATAAACAAACAGGCCAACAAATGTCTGCTTTCAGAGCATGTTGCCCAATACAGTTATTTTTCCCACCCAGTATTTTTACTGGGAAGTCTTCTCCATAGAGCAAGGAAAGCACATGGCAATTGCAGTATTTGAACAATCCAATGGTTTGTTATGCAAGTTGTGATGCAGCCTCTGGTTAGTTGGTTCTCACAGACAGATGCATAGGACTGCAATCAGCGAGTATGGGAAAAAAATCCCAAAAGCTCTATTGCGAGGGAAAGAATCTTTTCCCTTTCTCAACAACCAGATTATGCACAGAAATGTGAAGCCCCATCTTTCTAGCACAGGAGTAAATCCTGTATTAAGCAATTGGGGTTAGACCAAGTGTTCATATCTGTATGTAGTCTTCACTGGTTTTTTTCAAATTCCACAAATTTTGGGGCAGTGAGATCTAAACATTAAAGAAACATATGATTAAAAAGCAAAGATTTAGCTGGCTTGGTTTTCAATATAATGTGGTAGTACACAACTATTGGTTTAGCTTTTGGCAAATTTCATGGAGAACCCCTGTCCCAGTTACAGCAGCCGGGACCAGTTTATCACTGTGTGGGTGTAACGAAAACTGTGTATTCTACACCCTCTATGTAATTTCTGATGGACTGTTAATAATGGATCCTTTGCAGCAGCTGCCCAGGGCACACCTGACACCTCAGGCTGCAAGCTGGGTGTTAAAGAACCCTGTGAGGCATGGGAATGTTTTTGTCTTCACACCAGTCACTCAGCTGTCATAACTCTCCTCTGGGGAGGCATTAGCACCTTCACACCCAGCCTGAGGGGTCAGGTCTGCTAATGGGATACTGGGGACTGGCACAATAGGCAGTTGCAATGACCTAGACCATCAAAGATTCCAAAAATATCCCATAACAGAGTTAAATCACCCATTATGAAACTCCCTGCCCTGGGGAGAGGTACTGGGTATTCCCACCTGAACCTGAGCATATATAATCTTCATATTTTGGGACTTCTGGTACTACTCATGAGATCCAGAGGAGGACCAGAACCTCAACAGGACTGCAATTGCCACTCTTGACCAGACTGTGATCATCACCCTCACTAACAGGTTTTCCTTTCCTTTTACTTTGTACTCAGGGGAACCATGTGGCACTCAGCATAGGGGCTAAAGAACACCATTCTGTTCATGTCCCAGGGTGCTGGTTATATATCTGGTTTTTGTGGGTTAAAACCAATTTTTCTCTGTATCATTGTATTGTAAACTTTTTTCGTAAATTGTAACTCTGACCTGACTTGTAATCTCTCTTGAGTCAGGTTTGTTTCTCCTGCTGGTTTACCTTTAAACCAACACAACCCTTTTCTGTTTTTCTCAGTGACAAAAAAAGGTAAATAGAGGTACATGGTCTTTCTGTTTTCCCATTGCCATTGACCTCTTTAGCAGGTCCCATTTTAGTCTCTCTCCTTTTTTTTTTTTTAAATAACAAAATAGCCACAGACCTATAAAATCTTTCTATTCCTTCTGTTTCTATTTCCTTTTGACTACATCAGCCATCTGGCAGAAGGAGGGGTGACCAGAAGTGACTGTGAAATCCTGTTCAGTTATGTTTTAATACTTCAGCATTATTTTCCATTACCTTGCTTCTGTGCTCCAATGTTTTGTTTGGACATCCCCACCTCTGCTGCCTGCTAAACAGAGGTGTTCATTGAGCTGTCTGCAATGGTGCTACAATTTTATTAAGGGGTTTTTTGAGTGGTTGCACCTGATTTAGAAGCTTGTTGTGGGCCTGAAAATTTTCAGGCATTTGCCTCCAGTGCATGCTGCTCTGCCCTGTCTGCCTTGTGTTTCATCTCCCACTGAATTGACCAATGACTGAGCATTGCAGGTTCTCCCCAAATATCAGCCAACCTACATATAACAGCAGTCAGCTGCCAAGTTTACCCTTTCATATTTCCCTTTTTTCCAGGGCATTGGTGAATCTGACGAATTGTATCAGCCCAGTCTGGAAGAGTAGTTAAATATATATGCTCGGTTGCCCTATTGAGAGGGATGTTTGAATGTGTGTCTGGCTCTAAGCCAAATCATAGTGTGACTTAAGCACCTGCTTAAAGTAAGTGTTTAAGTGTTCTGCTGAACAGAAATGGGATGGGCCTCAATAGCATGAAACCGTTTTCTTGTCCGTCTTCCCACCATGTCATTTTGACAGTGAATCCAAAGAAACAGATAACATTCAGAGAGCTGAGCACATGTGAAGCCACAAGAAACAAACACAAACAACTGGGAACAGCAAAGGTTGTTAATCAAACCACTCATATTTTAAATGTTTTCGAAAGAGTCTGTTTTATCCCAGTTTCTAATGAATTAGTTACTTGATATTGGTTTGTAAGCTCAAAAAAACCAGTGCAATTTTTGGGATAATTTCTGTGCATGTCAGGGTGTCAGATTTGCCAGAGCTGACTCCGCTGACACCTCATAGTTCTTTCTAAAGTGAAATAACTAAGGAGATGGGAAAAGTACTTCTTCAAGAGGGCTCTTTCTATGTGGCTTTAGATTTTATAAAGCCTCACAGTATCTGAACTCAAATTTCTGTTTAATCCTTTGCCAACCAATATACTTATTATTAGGAAACTCCTTGATTTTTACTACCCTCTACCAGGACATCTATGAGATTGGAGAGTTGTTATTTCTGAAAAGACATCAGCATAAGACAGTGTTGCTGAGCTCCTTCTCTCAAAAATGCCTCACTCTGTGGTTCCTATGCACACACTCCTAGCTGTGCTGGTAACATCCGGGTCCTGCCTGAGGCTGACAGCTCATGTAAGGCTTCTCTGCTAGGTCAGTATTATCTGGCTTTCACCCTGTGATAGAATGACAGCAATGAAAGAAAATATTTGCATGCTTTAGCTAAATCCAAAAGGTAATGCTTACATGAGCTTTTTGGTCAAGCTGGGGGGACTCGAGCTGGAGCTGTTTATTGTGTGTGTGACTTGGGTAGTTACAGATTTGTGATTGCAAAATAGAAATTATGATATTTTGCATATTGTTTTTGTATGGGGGGATTCCTCCCAAAAGCCAAAGAGTTGTATCAAGAGGAGCTGCTCAGAAAAGAGAGATTTCTACATCTGGCAATATTGGATTTCATGTCTGTAAAGCAGAAACGAAATTATGCACATAACAAAACATAAACACGTTGTAAAATGCATTCAGCCCAGATTCCAAACACATTGAACACTGCATGATTTAATGATGGATAAACTCAGAAAAATATCCCAGTGGGGGGAAGTACAGACTCCAAAATGACAGCTGCTATCATTCTAAAACAAGTAATTGTTTATAAATGAATATTTTTCATGATAAATTATTGAATTACATGAAAATCAGACGACTGCCTTCTGCCAAATTTGTTTTCAGTTTCACAAGACAGAATGGAATGTGCTGCAGACGGTGAGTGAAATTAAAAGCTGCTGGTCTTTTCCCACAAAGGGCTGATATTTTCCCTTAGACATTCCCAGTATCTCATAAACCTGCTAAATAGTGGTTCTGGGGAATGGGTATCTAGCTAGATATCAAAAATATTTTAGATATATAGGATTTCAGGGAATGTCTGCATAATCTGAGCCAGTTGTAGTGTAAGTTGCTATTTCATATTCATTTTATATTGATTTCTTGTTCAAACCCACAGAGCCCCACTATCTATAAGAATGTTTAGCTCTTGTAGGGAAACTACCAAGAACTTTTTTTTGGTTCTCCTTTTTATTCTCTCTTGTTTGCATTTAAATCATTTGAAAATACACTTTTCTTTATATGTTTTTGCCTTGTTTCAGTTGGCAAGTCCTTGCTTTCCCCCCACATTTTGAACAGAGTGAAAATAACCTGAAGTGGCTGATTCAGCTGAATTGTATCTTGAAGACCTCGATGGAGTGAAGCTTCCAGCACAGACAGTCGGAGTTTTTTGGAAGCAAAGCAGTCAAGACTGCAGAGTCCAGCTGATCATTAACAGCATTTTCAATCTGCAAAGTCCTTCCCTCAGTCAGCTGCTCCATTCACAGGGATGAGTTAACATTGGTGGCATGAGCTCTCTGCTGGAAGCAAAATGTCATGTGTAACCTATCATGTCCTAGAGAGCCACTGGGGCACCTAAGTCCTGTAATTGCAGCCTTGGCATCAGATGTGAATTTTAAAAGACAGCACAGCTGTATCATATTTCTTTACACTGCCTCACATAGCTTCCTGACTGCTGCAGCATCTGGATCTTCATTGCATCCTGCTGCCAGGTAAGCCTAGTGGAATAAAGCCATGAGCACATCCCTGCTTTCCCAGCAGAGGAACATAACTGGTCTCCACCCCAGAGTGGGCAACTGCAGGGGCAAGGCTGTAACAGCAAGAAAGTATGCAATCATCATTTCCCTGCTAAAACCTTTCAGTTGCACTCTGACTGTGGCTCAGAGAGCACCTAAATTGTAAATTGTACCTTTATGGTCAAAAGTCCTCGTCTGACTTTTCTGTCTCTTACTCTTCTAGCAGTTTTTTAACCCATTGGTATACTGGCCACTGCAGCACCTTAAGAAACAAGTTCCTTGCTTTAACTACACATTGTGTAAAGAAAAGAATGTTGATTATTTTAAACCTGGAAGCAGATGTCTATGGTTACACATGCACATTTGTGATTTCATATATATGCATATAGATATACACATATATTCTTACAATTTGTGTATCATATGTCTTTTAGAGTTTGACTTGTTTGTCTGTGTCATTGACCACAAAAATGACTGCCAAATTTAATCAAATTGAGTCAGTTTTAAGAAGAAAAGTTGCTTTGTTGTTTCTCCCATTTGACCTTTGCTTTCATGTCCTTCTGTACACTAAAGTATAGACTCACTTCCCTCTATTCTATTTGAAAATGATCTACATCACTGTGGTGCTCCTCCAGACAGCATGGTGAAGAATGGAAAACCAGGTCAGGTAGTAATGGGAAATAAAAGGAAAGTCCACAAGCTTATTACAAGGAGATCAAAAATCCCCATCTTGACATCAAACTGGATGTTACAGAAGCAAAAATTAAATGCATTGAAAGTTTTCAAATCTACATAAGGGTGGATACAGACTTTCTCTGTCTCCAAAGATCAAAAGCTGAGGTCTTTTAGCCACTTGTCTCTCGCTCCTTTCCCCCCTTTTTCTTCTATTTTTCTCCATTTTTTTCCACATTAAATTGAATTGTAGATCACTTTCTAGAGCATGGTCATGCCATAAGTGAATTCTGATGTTATTATGTGATACAAATCTCTTCACAATTCAAGCGTTCACCACTTAAATAGTTTTTGCTTGGCAAAAGCTTGTATGTGATGACCCTGCCTGTCAGTTGCTTCTAGATATGGCATTCATCTTCTTTTGATGTTTTTTCTCAGAGCCGTTTGAACAGACCACCTTGTGATGAACTTCAGATTTAGGCAAAACCACTGACTTTCACCAGTAATGGCAGTGGGCCCCAAGCAAACAGATTCCTGCCAGACTGCAGCCCTGCAGTACAGGGCTGCATAAAGAAGGCTTAGTTTCTCCATTGGGAAGGGAAGTGAAGGACAGAAGTGGATTGAGGCTTTTAGTCATTCTGATCCACAGATAAGACCCTCACAAAACCTACTCAGGATATCCACCTTGTGCTATAACTCAAAAATTAACATCTTCAGATCCAGAGATCATCAGTCCCAAGGATAACAATACAGACAGAGTGATGATTAGCAGAAACTCCTGTTACTAAGCTGTAGCAGACCAAGGGCTATAGAAGTTGTACATTTGGCATTCAGATGCTTTCACCTTTCCATGACTATGCACAGTTCAGTCAAACCAGGTTGTGGAATGTTAAGTTGTGCCTCATCAATAGTAATGGACCAAGAATTATGACATGTTTTAAGTTATCATTCATTTAAAACAGATAGTTTAGATTTCAGCCACAAGCTAAAGTTTATATATATTATATTTATTACAAACAACAGAGAACACTTAAGAGCTATTATTTTAAATCTAAATGACATTGTGTTTAGTATCAATTTCCTCCAGTTCTGCAATGTGCAGCCTGTGGAGTCTGTCATCTTTCCCTGGAGTTCTCCTGGATACAAAGTGACAACTTCTCACAAGTTACCAGAAACAGGAGAAAATGTGGAGTCCTGCTCCAATGAACTGTTTCACATTACAAGAATTTACAATGATCATCTGACAGAAGAATAGCAGTGGAGCTTGGGAGGGGAATATCATGCAATAAATTCATTCTATTATCCAAGTTGATGAGACGGGGTGGGAAGGACAATATTTAAAGGGAAAACACAGAAGGAAACACATTGAATTGGTGAGTGAGCCCCTTGTGTACCTAAACTAAATGGTGCTTCTGAAAATCTTGCCAATGTCCATTTAATAGACAGTATTGAGTCTGGAGATACAGCGTGTGCAGGGAGCAGTAGATGGCTGTCCAGAGAGAAGGGACTGTGCATCCTCCCCTGCCCCAGCAGCATCCATGGCCAATCTCCATGTCAGCCCATACAGCTCATGCTGCTGCTTCTCCAGCCTTTCCCATGGCTGAGCACATGCGAGTGCAGAGGATACCAAAGCATTGTGTCCTCACATGAAGGTAGGGAACCATGATTGCAGACCTGGCACAGCCACACAAGCTGGGGCCAACATGAGCCACTACCAGTAAAGGGGTGAAATGGGACACCATGTCCTTTTCTGTACTCTCACTGTCTGCCTTTCCCGTAAAGACCTGACTGAAAACTTCCAGCTTACCTGCTCTTTTTCCCTCCTTGCCAAAACCCAGACAGTCTGCCCTCCACAGCTGAAACAAGGGCCACGGGTGCTAACCAGAAAGGAATGGGTTACATAGCTCCACCTCACAAATGCCTGACCAGTGAAACCAAAACCTGCCATTCTGAATTATTCTTGGTGTAATGACTTCTTTGCAAAAAGGCAGTAGTGGGTTGTTCCTGCCAGTGCGATGGAGCTGTTGTGCTAGGCAAGTCTAAGCAGTCCTTGCCCCCTCAGTGTTCACAACACAAAGAAGTGTAGATGCACTGCAATACAATAGGTCTCAGGACACTGCTTCAAGAAGAAATAAAGAAAGCAATTTAGACAGTTTTCAGGTGCTTCACATTTTCATTTTCGGCTTTCTACACAAATAAAAAAGCTTAAACTATTATTGAGTCTCCACTCAAAGTATAATTTTGACATTTGGAAATCTGATTTTCTGATCAGAAACACATGTAGAAAAGCATTTAGAAGTCAGCAAAGTCTCCAAGCATGATTTTATTGGGAGCTTGGGTATGCCCTTCAGAGTAATTGGGATATGGAATGTGGAAGTAGTTTTTACAGGAAAGTAGGGATAAGGCCTCCCGTAGCCAGCCTCAGGCAATGGAGCGAGTAAAATATCAAGAAGAATTCACATTCAACTTGATAATAAGGTTTCCTAGCATGTTAATTAAATGAAATCTCATGTCCTCAGCCCTGTTGTTTTAAACATTTTAAGGCATTAACATTGCACAATAGAAACATAATTTCCCCTCCCTCCAGATGCCTATACTAATTTAATTTTCCTAGCTGTTAGCTTTAAACTTTCTATGAACATGAAAACCTACCCTTTCAGCAGTGCTATTGTATTTTTCCCCTTCGTACTTCTTTAACAGTCATTTTGGGTACTAATTGGCAACAGTGGGTTTTAAAAATAAATTCTTAAAGTGGGACAGCTTTGCTGTTTAGCCTATGCTGAGGCACTGTTGTCCATGGCTTGACTTTGAAAGAAAACAGTGGTAAAATGGCATCCATTTGGTCCTGAGTGTCTGAGCCTTCATGGATAGCATGGAGGAGATTTAGGGAGTGAGGTAAAGCTAGAGGAAACATCATAAATTACATCCCATCTTTCAGTTCTTTAAAGTATTGGCTGAACTGGAATAAGTTGCTTAAATTCCTTTGGGACTACAAGATTATGTGACTCAGGGGTGGACTGAGAGGCTGTGACTGACCAAAGGCAAGTGGGTGTGAGGGGTGCAGGTATGTGTCTTTGCTGGCAAAAAGCCACTGTAAAAATAGGAGGACTGGAGGTGTGCTATGGTTCTGTATATACTGAGAGAAAACTCTGCAGCTAGTGGGGAAGGCTCAAAGATCTCCTGCACTCAGTTATTTTACTCAGGCATTTCTTCAGGACATGGACAGGGATAATATCCTGCAGACATTGTCCACTGGTTCAGGGCTCATTTCAAAGGCAGAAGCTGAAAAGCCCTGCTACCAATTTATGGTCAGGAAAAGCTTTTACACATTGGAGACAAAGAAAAACCTTTCACTGGTAAAACCCAAGTCTTTTTTAGTTAAAAGTTGAATTAAAAATACAATTTAAATACTATAAGCATAGATACTCTTCTCTCTTCACTGGTCCAAAGTGTCTTGGTTCTCTTATGGGAACAATGCTAGTGGCAGATAGGCCAGCATCCTTTGACTGGGCTTGGTAGGAATAGAGTTAATTTTCTTCATAATAGCTGGTATGGGACTATGTTGTGATGAAAACAGTGCTGATAATTCAGGTATGCATTAGTTATTACTGAACAGTGCTTGCACAGCATCAAGATTGTTTCTTGTGTCTCACACTGCCCTGACAGAGAGTAGGATGGGGGTCCACAAGGAGCTGGGAGAGGACACAGCTGAGACAGCTGAACCCAGCTGACCAAAGGGACACCCCAGAAACTATTATGTAGTGCTTAGTAATAAGACTGTGATGGTGGAAGCTGATGGTGGCTGCTGTTGCTCAGGGACTGGCTGGAAATTGGTCTGTTGATGGTGAGAATTTGCTTTCATTTGCATCACTTGTTTTTCATGAGTTTGATGTTTGTTTGCTTTTCACACTCTCTTTGTTATCTCTTTGTTATTTTCTTTTTCTTTTTCAACTTATTAAACTCTAAAAATCTTGATTACTTTTCTCACTTTTATCCTTTTCCCCCTTATTTCACTTTGGTGGCAGTGAGCAAGCGTCAGTGTGGTGCTTAGCTGTCTACTAGGGTTAAACCACAACCATTCCCAAATTAAAATTAAAAAAGAAGCCAGAAGCTTGACTTTGACCCATGCTGTTTAGTTCTCTGCATTCTCCCTAGTGAAATTTTGGCCTTTGTTACCTGGCTTTAGTGAGAAAGCATTTTTCTGTGTGGATGTGAGCCATTTCACATGGCTGGCCTCAGAAGCAAAACCAGATCTCCAAAGCATACTCTTTGTTTCTGTAGTTTTAGCTACAGATTAAGTCCCATATTCATTCTCACCCTAGAGTAGTGGGATCCCAAAAACTTCATTGTCACCTCTAACCGGTGAATGTTTCTGGAGCTCACTGTTCCCTTAGCACTCCAAGGAGCTGAGAAAAGAAATACTCAATAACTGATATCAGGGGTCTATCTCCTAATTCTTTCTGTACTTTGTGCAGACAGCCTGACCAAAGCTTCCCTTTGGGT
The DNA here is from genome assembly GCA_026770055.1 of Myrmophylax atrothorax. Taxonomy (NCBI): domain Eukaryota; kingdom Metazoa; phylum Chordata; class Aves; order Passeriformes; family Thamnophilidae; genus Myrmophylax; species Myrmophylax atrothorax. The sequence continues at coordinate 130,270,460 of JAOXXN010000395.1, forward strand.
GTTACAAATGGCTTAACATGAACCAAACTCTACACTGTCTGTCCGTAGCTCTCAATGGCTGTTGTGCAGGCTCAGGACCTGATGTGCCCATGGTCTGGCACTGATTTAGTTGTGGGACCAAAGTGTTTAATGCATGTCTCTCGCCTAAGTTTGTAATCCTAATTATAAGAAGGGCCATGTTTGCTTCATTTTTGAGACATTCCACACA
>JAOXXN010000395.1:130270683-130284961 GCA_026770055.1 Myrmophylax atrothorax
CCAGAATTTTCATGGGGGAATTCCCAGGAGATTGTCAGGCATGTTTCAAATGAAATGTGGGCATATTTTACTTCCAAATGTTAATATGGATAAGGTAGTTACATGTGAGACCTTGTTCTTTTGCTGAAGTCAGGGCTAAAATCCTCTGCAATACAGAAGGATTTGGGTTTGATTCATACTTCATTTGGAAAGGCAGTGAAGTGATCTGTCTCATTATAGAATCAGGTTAGTAGCAAAACCCTGACATTCCCTTGGGTTTCAAAATTTTTCAGTCACCTCCTCAAATGAGCTTAGACTTTAATGGCCAGTCTGAAATCATATGGGCTCAGATGAATAACTTTTTCCCAGCCTACACAAACTCTTCAAAGAGCTCAGCAGCAAGAGATCACACTTGCAGCATTCAAAAGGGTACTGAGTTCAGGTATGAGGTACAGAAACTCAGATTTCTGAGAGACTTGTTGGTAAAATAAATTATGATGGGAAAATAAAGTTAACAATAGTGCTGTCATTAGAGGGGTTGGAGAATTTTTCACACAATACACAGTACTACAACCATAACCTTATTGCCATTTTAAAACACATAAATCTGACTAGTCTCAGTGAAAGGATGAAGGGAATTCTTTCCACTGTGGTGACAAATGTTTCATTGGCAAAACCAAAGTCTATTGACAGTTGGATCTGGTGAGGGATATAATGGGTAGAAGAAGGGCTTCTGAAGGTGTATCAACAGCAAAGGAAGATTAGGGAAAAGGCAGGCTCAGTGCTGAATGGTGCAGGGGGCCTGGTGACACCAAATACAGAGAAAGCTGAAGTGCTCAATGGTTTCTTCACCTCAGTCTTTACAGGTAAGACCACTCTTTAGGAATCCCACGTTCCCAAGACCAGTAGAAAAGTCTGGAGCAAGGAAGACTTATGCTCAGTGAAGGATAAAGTTAAGGAACACTTTAAAAAACTGAACACACACAGATCCATGGGACCTGACGGAGGCATCTGTGACTGGTGAGAGACCTGGCTGATGTCTTTGTGAGGCCACTCTCAACTACCTTTGAAAGGCCATGGCATACAGGGGAGGTTCCTGCAGAATGAAAGAGACCAAATATCACTCCCATGTTGAAGAAAGAGGAGAAAGGAGATCCAGGCAATCATAGGTTAGTCATCCACACTTCACTCCCTGGGACAGTGATGGAGCAACTAATCTAGAAACCATGTCCAAACACACAAAGGACAAGATGGTGGTTTGGAAACATCAACACAGATGTACAAACAGTACCTCTTGCCTGACTAAACCAATAGCTTTTTATTATGAAATGACTGGCTTGGTGGATGAGAGGAGAGCAACAGTTGTTGTCAACACTGTCTCTTGTAACATCCCTATAAACAAATGGATTAAGTATGAGCTGGACAGATGGTGGAAATTGAAACTTGGCTGAACTGTTGAGCTCAAAGGGTTATTAGGAGCAGTGAGTCCAACTGGAGGCCAGTCACTAGTGGTGTACCCCAGGATGGATCTGGGTCCTATGCTGTTAAATATTTTCATTAATGACCCAGGTGATGAGGCAGAGTGTACCCACAGAAACTTTTCAGAAGATACAAAACTGGGAGGAATGGTTGATAAACTATAGGGTTGTTCTGACATTCATGGGGTATGGACAGGCAGGAGAATTGAGCAAATGGGCATCTCATAGAGTTCAAGAAGGTGTAAAGACCTGCACACAGGGAGGAATAAGCCCCATGTACCAGAACATATTGGAGGCTGACCCACTGGAAATCAGCTTTGCAGAAAAGGCCCTGAGAGTCTGGGTGGACACCAAGTTGACCACAAGCCAGCAATGCACCCTTATGACAGAAAAGAAAGAAAAAAAGAAAAGCCAACATCCTCCTGTGGCATTAGGAAGAATGTTGCCAGCAGGTTGAAGAAGTTGATTTATCCCCTCTGCTCAGCACTGGTAAGACACATGTAGATGTGGTACCCACATCTAGGCTCCCCAGTACAAGAGAGGCATGGACATATGCACTAAGGTGTTTAAGGAAGTGGACCATTTGTCCTTTGAGTGGCTGAAAGAGCTGGGACTGTTTACCCTGGAGAACAGAAAGCTCAGGAGTAGTCTCATAAAACTGACAGGACACAACAGAGCTTTTCTGTATTGCTTAAGTTTGCTCATCTGGTAGAACATTGCATCATTTGGAACAAGGTCTGTATCATGGTTAGACTTTCTCCAATGAAAAGATACTGGTTTCTGACAAGGAGTGCTTTGATCATGGGACAGTCCATGAGTATCTCCTCTATAAGTGCTTCTTGATATAGGTATATAATGTGCACTAAGCCTAAGAATACAGAACAGAATATGATAATGTGGAATATAGAAAAAAACTGTTGATTACCGTTAGTGTTTTAGGTCTCCTCATTTCAGAAGAATGCCAAAAGGAAACTTCAGTAGTCATATCCAACTGCATTATTCCTCATGACAGCATAAAATAGTGAGAGTTTCACAAAATAGATTAAGAATCATAGTTCATATTGCTGCATAATATTGCTAAAATTGCATAGAAATCTGTATTTTGGATTATAAATTAATTTAAAAACTCCAAGCTATTTTTTTCCATTTGGTCTGTTTAAACTACTGGGCAAGTTGTTACATTAAAAAATGTATTTTCTTCCTCTGAAAATGTAAATGCTATGTTATTGATAGAAAATACAAGTGGATCATATAGATAAAAATTATTATTCTGACAACAGTGTGCACAAGAGTACCATCATACATTGAATTTCAGTGTGTAATATGCTATAATGGCAATATGGTAGTATGTAATGGGCACAAACTGAAATATAGGAAATTCCATTTAAACATAAGACAGGCATTTACTTGCCATGAGGGTGCTTGAACACTAGCACATGTTACTGAAACAGTTTAAGGAGTCTGTACTTGGAGATATTCAAAACAAAGTTGGACACAGTCCTGAGCAACCTGCTATGGCTGACCCTGCTTTGAGCACAGAGTTGGACTGGATAACCTGCAGAGGTTCCTTTCAACCTCATCTATTTTGTGAATCTGTGAAATGTTGTGATTAGACTACAGCAATGTTGGATGGAAGAAGCTGTCTGCAAACCTTTGTGCTCCAGCCACCCAGAGCCAGCAGCGCGCCAAGACTGTTTCTTTGAAACTGAGAAACTTCAAAGAGTTTCTGAACTGCTGTGGCTGGAAATGCCAAGATGACACCCAGGGTCCCTTCTGGTCTGCCACAATCATCTACGTGCCATTCAGCGTGGCCTTACTAGACTTGGGGCAGAGAAGAGATCAGAGTGAGAATGGTGCATCTTCCACTCCTCAAAGCTTTCAACTGCCTCAGACTGGATAAAGCCCTGAGCAACCTGGCCTGACCTCAGAGTTGACCCTGCTTTGAGCAAAAATGTCTAGAGACCTCCTGAAATAACTTCCAGCCTGTTACCCTGTAGTCCTATAAGCAGATCCCACTCACCTTTCCCCAGGATGCTGGATGAATTGCAGAGCTAACCAGTTTTGACCAACAGTGTGCCCAGCTGATTCCCTGAGAAATCAGCAACGTGTTCAAGCCATAACATTGGCACTCACCTCTCAGGTGTTCCTCTGGTCTTTGGGGCATGCTAGTGGTGGCAAGGACAGTTACCCTGTGGGGAGCCAGACTGAAGGTCCAAGCACTAAATACTTCTTGCTTTTTAAAGGCACTATGCATATCAAACTGCTAATTACTCACTGGATTTGTATTGCTCACCAAAGGATGGATGTGCATGTAAAGCCTCAACCCATGTCTGAATATGGTGTTGCCCAGCAGAGTCCGATCCAAGGAATGTTTAACCAAGGTGATTTTCTCCTGCTGGCTTCTCCAGGCCTGCAGAGTGAGTCCTGCTGACCTGCTATTACTCACAAAAGCCTTCCTCTGATTATTTTTTGTCTGAGAAAGTGACTTCCATTGTCTCAGCTTATTTATTTATATCTGCCAAATAAGCATTTCGCTTTCAGTTCTGGTCAGAAGTCAGAAAGGAAGAATCTTAACATTTCCCAGCAAAAATCCTGGACAGCATTCCCTGGTGGATTACAGCAGATGGCTTTCTAAAATTTAATCCATTTTCAATTAGTTAAATTAATATTATTATGTGAATCTTTCTCACCCCACTGCCGTCTCCATTCTTTTACACAAATGGAGAGTGTTACATCTTCAGAACAAGTAAAACGTTATACTGGTATTATCACCATCCTTCTTCCTAGGACTCCACCAGGAGCTAGAGCTTATATGGTGTTTCCCTCATTCATAGTTCTTCCTTAAACCCTCAAGAGTTTTGTGTGAACAAAATCAAGTCCTGAAGATTCTGAAGTAAGTAGTTTCTTTTCCACATGGCTGTGTGTGTCTGTAATCAGATCTTTTAAAATTGATTTGAGATACCGGACAAAATATTCCTCACTAATAGCTGGTCTTACACAGCAGAGGTTTCTTTTGAAGTACCAAGCATGGATACATGATCCTATTTAATGACAGCACTTTAAATTACAGGCTGGTTAATTCTATGTGAATTCTTCTCATCTGTTTCATATTTCTTGTACACATTACTGTAAAACAACTTTACCCATTTCTGTCAGTGAAACCACTGTCCTAACCTACCATTTTTCTTAGAATCTGATAATAATGGGTGACTTTTAACTCAAGAGAAAAAGCTACAGGCAAACATGTCACACACAGCACAGTTTGACTAAGAACAGATACATGCCACTGGTCATAAAGGGTAAACACTTAAGACATTTAACCCAGCTGAGCAGTACTAAATGGAAGGCAGTGGTCATCTGGCTTTTGAATCACCTAATTGACATGTCAGAAAATAAGCATTTTATTGACAGAAGGTGATTGCAGAGAAAAGTAATTTTTCATTTAAATAGCCAGATACTTCCCTTCCTCCTTCCCTTTGTATTTGCAGTATAGGAAAACAGTTGGTTAAAAAAGCAAATCCACAGTGCCCAGACCTTTTGTTATAATTTTTTTCCATACTGCTACCTTCTGATAGTGATTTTCCTGACTGCAATCATCTGCACAGGATTCCAACATGGAATAGTTTCCAAATTATGTTTGCTCTCAACATTTCTAACTTTGGATGCCTTTTGAACTGTTATGATTTAGCTATCCCTGAGAAACCACTCAGATCTCATACCATGCAGTGGTAATTCCTGTGCAGTGAAATCACCCAGTCTTACCTCAGTGTAAACAAGGAGTAATTCCACTGGAAATGCCCTTCCAGGTTCTCTTTGGTGCTGGTGGATGATGTGGAGAAGAGAATTTCTAAGTAACCCTGTGATCCTTATTCCAGTCCTACCCCCACCACCCAAAAAACCAGTTCCAGGAATATTCCAGGGCAGGTCTGTGAGTCTTTGTTTGTATGCACCTCGGTTTCCTTCCTCAGCTTTCCTCAGCCACAGCAATACACCCCTACTGGTGTAGAAGGTAGAAGATAAAAACAGCTAAGGGCTGCTCTCAGCCCTGCCAGAGTATCCTGCAGGGACTGACTGCCAAGGCTGGGCACATTTGCCAACACTGTGCTGTCACCAACTCTGCCCATGCCAAAAAGGCACTTGGCTTGATCTTAAGCCAGATTACCCTGAGGGCAAGCAAGGATGAGTGGAAAGGGACAAAAGCTGTCACCACAGTTTGCAATGCTTGTCCCAAGACCCAGATTCGCACCACATTGTCCTGGGCATCTAGCTCTCTATCTGTTCAAAGGGGAAAGACAACCCCCCAGTGACCATGAGAGTTGTGTTTCCCCTTTGAGCAGATCTGATCCATGGGTTCAGAGCAGAAGACCCTGTTGTGGTCTGCCATGGCATTGCCTTCCCCATTACCAGGGTCTAGGGCTGCACTGTATCTTGCCAGGTCACCAGGCTTGCCAGGTGCTCTCCCTGTTGTTCACCTCACTACCACAGACTTCCCTGCAGATCTACAGACACACATGCCACATAGGATACCTCCACTTGTGGTGATGATGAGCATCCCTTGGAGGAGAGCCAGATCCAGGGTAAACCAACCAAACAATTTTATTGTCTCAGGAGCCTTCAGTGACTCTGCCCTTGCACATGAAGCAGCAGCTACCACAGAAGAAGGCTGAAGGTGAGAACAAAGCATGAGGGTGATCTCAAAGAGGAACATCTCATGTTTGTACTCATGGAAGGTAGCTGAGGATGCTGGAGCAGGGCAGCCCTCTGCAGCCCAAATGCTGCCTGGCTGTAGTTCTCTGTGCAGCTCCTCTTTCCCACAACAGTACAGCTCCAGCTGTTTCCAAGCCCTGTTCTTATGAGGTTGAAGGCATAGAGATATAAGCTAATACAGCACTGTTCAGTGCTGTCAGCCTGGAGGCTCGCTCACTGCAGAGATAAAGCACTGCTCCCTCATACTACGAGACAACTTTTACTGATCTTAGCCTGTCTAATTTCTTTCCTGAGCAGTACTGTTAAGAGTTTCTGCTGATAAGGAAAGGCAAACTATTTTATTCTTCGTATCTATTTATGATGACCCAACACAATACCTCTACTTTTTGAAGAAGCAATGAAGATCAGCTAAAAGGCCTTGCCTCACTTTACAGCAAACCCTTCATTTCTGTGCTGCTTAGGTTGGATTTCTCACATTCATAAGTTTTCCTGCCCTTGAAGCTGCTAAGAGATCAAATCAACCTTTTTTTTTTTACACACAAAGGAAAAAAATAATTGAAGCCTACTCATACTTATAAAGCACTAATTCGTCATTAAACTCCATAGGAAAATATTCCTGTAGGTGAAATGTGAGGTTTTCCCATGTCTGATATTGGAGCACTGGTCACACATGCTTTGTTTTGAAGGTGAAGAGGAGTTTTAGAGCTATCACCATTCTCCCTGTTTCTTGCATGTCCTGTTTTATAATGCTGACTCAGAAAGGCACTTAAATATGTGCCCAGTAGGAATCAAGGGAGACAGTAGCTGTGCTGGCTTCAGCACAGCAACTTATTTTTAGGGTTAGAGTATTAAGCATGAGTTTTATTTTCAGAAGAAACATCCAGTGATAGAAAAGGCTGTTGTTTTTCTATTCCTTTCAAATCCATCTAGCAAAAGCAGAAATGTGATGAGTATCTGAGCCAATTTCTATTTTATGAGCCACTTAAGGATGTTTTTCAGCTAGAGAAAATAAGAGATTCAAGTCAGTGACAAAAGGGTATGGACAAAGAAATAATTTCCAAGGTAAAATTATACAATATTAATTAGAGGAAAAGCTCTTTAAAATACCATCCTACCACTCATTACATTCACTGTTATGAGTACAACACAGTTCTGTTGAATGATTTACTCAGAAAATATCTAGATGATCATGCTGCCCTGGAGAGCTTTGACTCTACATGCTCTCAAGGTTTCCTTGGGAAGCAATATATTTTCAGAACTGGTTGGGGAGTTAGACCTTTCATACTCTTTCAACTCAACCAACATTCTTCTCCAAAATATGTTATATCCACTCATAAAGAGAAACTTAAAAACCAGGTATGTTGGACTGTCACCATAGTTATCTGTGTCATGGAACAGGATCTCTCCTTGAGGCACTTCCTATGCAAATAGACATCTGAACAAGCCCAGGGGGCTATCATGAGAACTCTCAGAACAAAGATAAGTTGATTATGTGTTCCAGATTTGAAACCCCCCAATGACATCACGCCCCCACTTCCCAAGATCATTTGGCGTAACATCTGTGCATAGTGCTAGTGTGGTCTTGATAGTTACTGGAGCAAAATCTCAAGTAACATCTGTGGCCTCATTAAGAACCAGGCCTGTTTGCCTTCCTTTAAAAACTACTTTTGGCTTGTGTCACCCGCTGATTTGTGACTTGTGTCTGTACTTGCTCTGTTCCCAGTGATTTCAGCAAATTGAAAAGTGTTCACCATCACTGAGTCCTGTAGATTCCTGTCCCATCTCTGATCTCTTCTCACCTGAGTAAAACAAGAAAGAGATGCTTACTGACCCAAATCCAAAAGTGTGTGATTTCTACTGCTGTTCTAAAATATCCCTGCTTGCATTTCAGTCCCACATGTAGCAGGGGAAAAATGCCTGGGCAGTGTTTTCCTGGAACTAATTATACCAAATTCAAAGAGGCATCTGGGGATCTAATTCCCATTGATTTCCCAAGATGTCTAAAGCATTTTGTGAATGTTGGTCTCTCAATCTAAGGATGAAAATCTATTCTCATATTACTAATCCTGAGAGAGATGTCCAGCAGGAGCCATAGGTTTGGCTTTCTTATGAACTGGCAAGAATCAAGGCCTCTCATTTGATTTCACTCATTACTTTCAAACATATCACAGTTTTCTTTAAAAGCCATCTCCAAAAAATTCTTTAATCCAAACACCCAGATGGCTCATCCTTACCTGGCCTCCTATAAAATATTCCCAATGCATTTTCAGGAGACAGAGGTAGATGATTATGAGCCCATGTAGTGGACTATCCTCTCTCTTCCCACCTTTGCCTTTCCTGAGAACACACATCTCCAGCTGTTGTCATGCCCGTTGTTATGTCCTACACACCAGCCAAACATTGAATATGAAAACCCAAGTTTGTTATTACTTTTCCAGAGTCTTTCCTTTCTTCCTCTTTTCCATCTGAGGACTGTTGGAGCTTCCAGGTGTGGTCCATGCTTGGGGGCCTGGAATGGAAATAAATCTTGATTTGGGACCTCAAAGATGCCCAGCACCAGCTCCCTGAGTCTCTCCAGAACAAAAGACAACTTAAACATCTCTGCCTATGCAGGCTTCTGAAATACCAGAGTTAGACTTAGTTACTTTTCAAAACATGAATTCAGTGTACAGTTAGGAAGAAGTTTGTGTTTGATACTATATGGAATAGCAGGATGGTGTGTTTGTGCATGCCATATAAACACTGGTTTGGGTGTAAGTTCCTTATCTAAAGCATAATCATGCAGGATGAGAAAAATATCTTTTATCAGAAGAATTGAAATAATCTAAAACCAGGCATGTTTTTACCTACCTTCGTGTTCAGCCACTTCTATCATCAGTTGCCCAATTCCTGGCAATTTAATTTACTCTTTCAAAGTATTTAAAAGCACCACTGTACAGAGACATAGACAGCCCTGCTCCAAACTCCCTGGAAGGAAAATGAGGACATTATGCTCCCTTGCAAATGGGATTCAGGACTCAGGTGAGAGATGCAGCAGCAGTGGAGATGAGTCCTTTCTGGAGCACGGCAGTGCATGGGGAAGGGACACAGTATCTCTGCTATGACAGTCAAGCAAACACTCTCCATTTCTTTCTTCCTTTCAACTCTGCCCCAAGGAAACCTGAACGTGTAACATGGGCTTGGCATGAAACCTGGGCTTGATTTTCAGGCTGTTGATGCATAACACAGCCCTCTTGATAGCTCACTGAAATCAAACCAGACAGTCATTAAGACATGTTTAAAAGAATCTGTGGTCCAAGCAGGGAAAACCTTTTAAAAAATACACACTTGGTGTTGTACATCTATGTACATAGCTCACTGTTCAGCGCTCCCAAAGATGAGCATTCTTGAAAAGAAAGGAAGCTCTGCAAAACACTGCACTCATGACATTAGTAAAAAATGTGGTACTCCCTTAAACAAATAGTCCACCTCCACTGGTCATATGGACTTTGGGAATCAAGTGGCAGGCATAGTAGAACTATGTTGGTAAATTTGATCTTGTTTGTGAAAAAAATCCACTAAAGATAGAAATCAATATCAGAGATACTGTAAAGTTATTGGAAAATAAGCTATTTCAAGTCCCACTGTGAGGAACATCAGAAACACTGCATTATTGCTATTCCAACCCAGATAATTGCAATGAACATTGGCAGCATACCAACAGCAGACTTATCCCTTGTCTTATAGCTCAGTAATAGTTCAGAGTCTGAATCACATTTTTGGAGGGGATGGTGGGTTGTTAAATGTGGAAGGACAAGAGTTGGTCCAGCATGGAGCTTGCACTGGGACTCTCCCCAAGTAACACAGCAGCAGGTGTTTGCATGACAGGCACCTGGCAGCTACAGCAAGGGCCTCTGAGAATGGCTCAGTTTGAGGTTTGGGGTTTCACAAAAAAACCCCCAACACATTATTTTGATTTTCAACATGCCTGCCTTAAGCCCACCACATCAGACTTTATGAACAGCTTTGTTAGCTGGATGGGAGAAGCACAGACTGGGGAGGGTGGCATAGCTGGACAAGAAGCCAAAATAAGCAAAAGCAGTAAGAGCTTTGTAATTTCTACATGGTGTCCCATTTGACAATTTTTTCCTGCTTTTCATGGAGCCAGTGCAGAATTCTCACTCTGTATAGTAAGTTATGAACTCAACCAGTTTGGTGAGTTTTTAGTTTTTGAGCAACTAGTGACTGATTTCTATAAATGTTCTCTTGAAGCATGTAATAAGCACGTAGAAAGGAGTTCTTTCCAGGCCCATGGAAATGTTTACTCTCCATCTTCTGCCTAAAATAAAAATTATGGAGCAAGTTCCTGGCTGGTGAAGCTCAATGTGACTGACTCCTTTGACTTTTTGGCATTTTTCCACCTTCTGCCAGCTGAGAACCTGGGCATCCTCAGCTTTTCACTAGGGTTGACAGAGAAGAGAAAGAGCATGGTTCCCAGCTATCAACTGCAAACATTTCAGCACTGTTCTTGCTAAAAATCAAGCTACATTAAAAAGATGAAGAGCAGGCTGTTAATTACAGCCTCAGCCTGCAAATAGGAGCGTGTGACCACTAGAGCCCACACAGAAAAACTCAGGTTTGAATCCTGGGCCCGACAATGCAATTAATAAAGAAATAGATCTGCAGTATATGGTTGGTCAAATTACAGTTTTAGCAAAGGAGATATCAGAATTATAAAACTCCTCTGAAATTTCCAATAACTACATACTCATTTATAAACAGGGACACACTTGTGCAGGATTTAGATAAATAAATATTTAGCATTTATGGCAATTAGACCCCAAACAGTTTAGACATATACATTTCCTGTGATTAACAGAGTTCCTATTAAATAATATAATTCCTCATCTTTGAAATAGATGAAAATTAAAATTCTATGGCTATGCAATATACAGATATATAGACACATGCAAGGGTGTATTTATCACACATCATCTTAAGATGTATAATTTCATATATTATATAAAGTTACACAATAACTGTATATGAAAGGGGCATAATGCTGCAAAGTTAATAAGTTAAAGATTAAGAAATGCTGGAATTAAGGGTACCAGTGTAAAGAAAAAATTGCCCATCAAAAAAAAAATCACCAGTATTTCAAGTATTCATCCCAGTTGAAACAAAAAAAATCCTATCACTGGACTTCTCTGCAGGCTGAGAATTGTGGCTTTTCATCAGCTTTTGCCAAAAGTTCAACTTGTCAGTCAGAAAACATGCAAAAGCCAAAGTGAAAGGTCTACAGAAATAGGTACTGTAGTGTGTAGGAGACACTTCACCATCATCATTCTTCCTGACTCCTCAGTCTGGGTCTGCTCCAGCCCCTGCTTCACAGCCACACACCAGAATCAATTCTGTACACTTGCTCTTTTCCACTCTCCCACTCATTCCTTTTTTTGCACCCTCTCCTCCAGCCTTTGTGACATCAGGTAGGAGGCACTGAGAGCACAACATGGATGTTCTCTGCTTTCCAAGTCATGCCTGGAACGCCAAAGCATGAAGAAACGGTCTTGGGAAACCCCTGACTTAGTCTCTTCCTGCTTGAGCTGAGTTATGGTCAGGGCAGGCAGAATATTTGCAATAAAAGCTGCCAAACTTTAGGCAAAACCTACTCAGATGTGGCAGCCTGAACTTTTTCAGGAGCTCACAGATTCATCAAATTTGCCTACTTTTTCATGGGAACAGGAAAAGGCAAATTCTGAGCTCTAAAGTAATTTTAAGACACAAGGGCCAAATGCCAGAATTCATCAGGAGAGTTTCTTTCTTATTGATAGAAAAGTCCAGATCACTTAATTTGAATATTTTCTTGGCTAATTCAACATAGCATGGGAACTTCAGCCCAAACATTTAGCTTCAGTTCAGTTATGTCCATGGAAGACAAACTTATACAGGAAACCTCTAAGTGGAAATTGCACTTACCAACTCTTCCTATGTGAAATGTCCCCTACTACCTCCTGGTGGAAAGAGAACTTAAGAGAATTTGTGATCAACTGTATAACATTTAGAAAGAACAATAACAATACCTGATAATACCTGATAATGCCACAAGATTGTAGGAGGGGCCCTAGTCTGCATGAAGCAGGCACCTGGCCATGCTTGTGTGAGTGCTCTGGAGTGACTTCTTGTGCTACATCCATCAGTCTTCAGCCAAGACCTTGGGCCCTAGTTCCTCCTTCCAGTCCAGGGGCTCAGCAATCTTCCTCATCCAGCAGCGGAAGACCCCATGCTCAGTATGCCCCACACAGTCCCTACCTCTTCACAACAACCACCAAACCCACATCCTCTCTTGTTAGTGGATGAGTTGCTGTCAATTAGATGGCAAAACAGATGAGAATGAAAAGATGTTCTTTTCTTCGTCACAGCATCTCAGTGCACCAATAAGAAACGTGGAGAGATGGACCTCCTCTCCCTGAAACTGCAAACATTATGGAACTCCTAGAGAATGCTGTCTATATAGTAATTGAACCTTGCCCTTTGAACATGACCAGGCTAGGTGTATCTAGGTATGGGGCACCTTAGCAAAAAAAGAAAACAGAAGAAAAGCACTTGAATTTTTCAGTCCAGGGGAACTTACCAGAGAGCTCTCTGACTTTGTGCCTCAGCTATTCTAGCAATCCCAAGAAAGTGACTATGGGAAGGGGGCATTTATGCATTTGAAAACAACCCTGGGACACATCACCAAGGTCTTTGGGAAAGGGTTTGGTTTGCATGTTCAGCTAATGGACTTTGCTCTAGTGGTACACTGAAATCAATGGGGCAGTATCTGAATTACTGCAACAAGGAGAAGAGATCTTGCCTCAGGGGTTATAGATTAATGGTGGTGATGGGGTTGGCTTCCAACTTACATCATATAAAAGAGGATCAAGAGAAGATGGGTCATTACACTTCCCAAGTATAACAAGAAAACTAATTGTCTGGCAGCATTGGGTTATAGACAGGAAACAGTCATCTTGGAGGAGCCATGTCAGTGGAGATCCCGGCCTGAGCAGTGCAAGAAAGGTGGGAAGAGCTGTAATAGAAACAACAGCTGAAAACTGCAGAATTTAACAACTGAGTTCTACAGGAAGGGGGAAGAGGATGGCTGTGGTTAAGTTTGATAGTCTTGCAACAGTCTGCCCCTTTCTCAAATAACACTGAGTGTGCTCCGTCAAGCAGGAGCCACCGAGCACCTGCTTACACTGAACCCCGCTTCAGGAAGCTTGGCCAAACATAAACAAGCAGGTGAAGAGGTTGAGATGATGAAAGACAATAGACCATTACCAGGGACTTAATGGTGTTGTAAACGAGATAAATGTCTTTGAAATAGCACCCTTAAAACATGTGACCTTTAGGCTGACCTTTCCTTTCAGATTATGGTATGCAGATTGTTTTATACTGGTCAATGCAAACAAAGCAAGCAGAGCCAGCATCTCAGCCCCTGTGATAGGAAAGTACTTGGACATCATATCCATCTAGACAGCCTGTTGTTTACTTTAGCTTACCAAAAGTAAAACTCTGCCACAATTACTGCCTTTCAAGATAGATATCTGACACTCCAAATGAAGCAAATTTATTATTTCCACCCTAGTTTCATTAATAATGCTAAATCCTGAAGACCAAGCATCAATCCCAAATCATTCCTTCAGTGGTCATAGGCTTTCTCTATTCTAGAAAAGCACTGTTATGATTGCGTGTCACTCAAGCAGGACAGTCTGGAGGACTGAGATGGACCTGCAGAAATTACCACTGGAAAAAGCAGAGATGCTGGAAGGACAGTGTGTGAGGCTTTAACTGACGCTGTGAGGGAACAAGCAGATTTTACCCATTCCTTTTTTACCAGCTGGGAGTATGCCAGCATGAATTAGCACTTTTTATTACATATATCACAACACTGATTTATGCTATTAAGATGGCTAGCTCTTCTAGCCACCAGCAGTCTTTCTGTGGTGTTTGCATGGTGCTTGGTATAATGGTGCTCCAAGCCACAACTGGAGCCAAGCACATAAGAAATAAGGGTAAAAATAAACCTGCAAACATTATTTGAAAGGTTGCATGCATATAGTCTTTGCTCCTTCATACCACTTTGAGAAAAAAACAGA
>JAOXXN010000395.1:130284988-130295232 GCA_026770055.1 Myrmophylax atrothorax
AGAAAAAAACAGAAAACTTGGGGTTTTCTGAATCAAGACACAAGGGACTATCTCAGGTCTTAGAGGTGAAGATAGGTGCTGCTGAGTGAGCAAATGAGAAAAAGTACTGGCAAATGAGGCACCTCCCCCTTTTTAGCACCTCTGTAAAACAACCAAGTTAACCTTAAAAAACAAGGTCTGAAGGTCCAAGCTTTCCTGAACATTCAAGGAATTTCTGGATATTAGAGAAACTAGACCGATTTGTGCTGCCCCACACACAGCTTGAGGAACAATAATGGGAGTAGTGCTAGGGCAGGAGATGGAAAGAGGGTGATGGTGGGCTGGGCACATGGTGGTGCACTTACAGTAGTCACCAAGCAGACATCCACAAGACTTCTTATAAAGCATCAGAATTGTTGTGGAGGGGAATGGGTCTCACAGACCTGGGTAGCAAAGTCTGATCTGTTGCTATGCCTCTTTCCCTAGCTGTTGTCACGTGTCCCACATGCAGCTCCTGGCTCCTCCGATCCCACTCCTGGAACTATGTGATGAGGCATGAACTCCTGCACCTATTTGCAGCCACATGAATGCAAAACTCGAGAACGTGCCCTGTAAGTGCTGCCTGAGCCAGGGAGCTTCCTGAAATAATACTCTGCATTTCTGTCCCACCTTCATCGCCAGGGCTGGGGACATGTTGCAGCCCGCTCTGTCCAGCTGGCCTGGGGTCATACAGGGCCCTGGGGCAGGGCAGCCCCCTGGGGGAGACTAGGGGTGTCTCCATGTTTTGTCAGCTTTTTTTCAGCCCTGATTTTTGGTGACCCAAGAGGCTGCAGAAGAGTCTCAGCCCCAAGGCAATTCTAGCTACCCACTTTAGGAAATTTTCCATGTTTTCAGTTGTATGATGCAAAGGGAAGGTGATGAATAGGACCCACACCTGGGTCCAAACTCTAAACCTTTTGGAAAGAATAGAAAAGCAACTGTTTAATTACAAACTGTCTTTAGTATTAAATTGTCTCCTGGTCTAAGGGAAATCTATCCACTAAGAAACCAATGAGGGTGCTGCATGGATTTGTATGTCCCAAGAACTTGATCCATAATTATTACGTGACTGGTGTCGGTTTTTTCTAACGTAGATTTTTGTTTTCTCAAGCCTTGCCATTTAAATGTCTCCAAGTTGCAAATGGTCAGAGGTTAGGGGAGGGCTTGGAACATGGCACTAAATCTGCTTATCCATATTTATACTGTTCCCTAAACTGTAGCTTTGGGATATTGAGTTAGACAGATCTTTGTCTTAGTGAGCTTGGCTGCTCTTGGCTGCCTATAAAATACATTCTACGCTTCCATGTCATGGATTTCAAAGGGATTTGGTTGGGATTTTAGGTTGATTTTTGCCTTAGTTAGCTGCAAACTTCAGTATGCCGCAAAGCCAGTGCTATTTGCCCATAATGCAAACTCCACCATCAAACAGAACTTGCTGCTGCTTTTAACCTTCCCTGTTGCCAGAAACCCTGCTCTGTTTGTGCCATAGCTGAAATCGGGCAGAGTGAGGGTGAGGGTGAATGTGGGGCAGACAGGCATCCTTCAAGGAGGGGACCTGGGCTGGAGGCTTTGCTCCTCCAGAACCCAAACAGAACTTGGCACTGGTGTGTTTTTGACTCTGTGCCACAAACATTTGCTCTCCACAGTACTTTCTTAATTTGGCTAGATGGTATTTATCCTCTCCTTGGGAGAGATGGCTGAGACTCCAGGCAGTTTGATTTATGCCAGTTGTTCAATTTGTGACAACTGCTGTCAACAGTTGTTCATTTTAATTACTGTTCTTGGGCCCAGATGTCTCAAAGATGAGCTCAGCACAACATAAATACAATAAATTCAGATAATATTAGCAACTCAGCTTCCTTTCTAGGGGAGGAGTGTGGAGCAACCTACTGCCCTTTCTTCTCAACATGTCTCTCCTCTGCCTGTCTTGAGCAAGGCTCTCGGGGCAGCAGTAGAAAGGGGAGGTAAATTACCTTTCCTTCCTCTTTGCTGGTGAACTGCTCATCCCCCATGCTTCCACACTAAAATCATACCTTGATTATTTCATAATGTAGACACATATTGCTTTGCCCAGACCACGTCAGAGCACCTGGCCTGCACAGTAGAGATGTGCCTGCTCCTACAGGCTCTCAATACAAATGGGAGACATAGCAGAGACAGTAGAGTTCTCTGTGCATCTCTGTTCTCTCCAACATTACTAGAGACCATTACACCAAAAGGAAAACTATAATCCTAAAAACATTTTAGCAGAACCACCTTCTCAAGGCCTTTGTTCCCTCACTGAATATGCAACTCACTATATGGAGGTTATTTCAAAACAGCTTCAGTGCCTTCCTCATCCCAGCAGGAGCTGGGCTCAGAGAAGCAGCCTTAAGGTGATTTTTAGTCCCAGGACACACATCTGTCACCTGTGCTGGAGCACCCCATTACACCCACGGCTGTTCAGCACTTTTTGGAAAAGGTCATGGGGATGGGGACTTTGGTGAAACTCGGGAGAGATGAATACAACCCTATATCCCACCTCAGCTGTGAAAAGGCTTGTCCTCCTCTACTTCCTCCAGTGTACTAGATGTTGTTCACTAAAACTTGTCTAAAAATGTACCCAAAGCCACTACTGTGATTCCAGTGCTGTACATAGTTAATAAGCAATATGGATAATCTAATGCCTTTAATCTAATTATCAGCTCAAAGTAGGAATCATATCAAGAGCATTAACCCATCCAGGCAGTGTTAGAAACTCAGGAAATTAGGAGCAAGATTGTTTACCTTGTGAAACTTCTCATGTGTTAATAAAGGGTCCTGTTTGTTCCTTGATACTTTATTTTTTTACCATTGAATCATGCTAATGAATTTTCCAAAGTAATTGCAGAAAGCCCTTCCGACAGCACCTGCCTCTGGCTCTTGCCTCCTGTCTCCACTTGCACAAGAAGGTAAATACTGTCCTCTGCCTGGCAGGGGTGAGGTTTTGCATGCTTGGCTGCCAGTGGGGTCAGGGTCAGTGCCAGGCAGACATGGCCCACCTCCTGGGCAGCCTGTCCAGCACAAGAAAGCTGCCACGTGGCTTATGCAGCACAGGACAAATGAAGGTGTGAAAAAGTCCATGATCACCTGAAGAAATCCGAATGCGTTGGGAGCTCAAGCCTGTATTGACTCTGGGCACTTTTTGGTGGGATTGGTGATGCTTCCCACTGTAGGTGGCTGGGGCTGTAGCTGGTCTCAGAGAAGGCATACTTCTCTCCATGGGTGATAGCCACCCCACACCCCTTCCCTGAGCCCTTCAACCTCATGCACCATTGGCACGCACACTCAGAGGATGAAACCTGGAATGTGACACCCTGGGGTCTGGGGCCAGCTGGAGGTGGGAGGACAGAGCCGGGAGCGCGTTACGACACTTGTAATCACGCCGGACACATACGGTTATATTTAAGTGCTGGATGTCTGCTGGCTGAGGAGGCTGAGGCAAGACTGGACTTGATTAGACATAATGACAAAAATGGACCAACTGTTGCTGAGAAAGCCTCTGCAGCAAAGTATTAGCTCTTTGTTATTGAGATATTACTGTCTGAGGCTTCACTGCTTTCAACTCCCCATCGTTATCTTTACAGACTTCCACTGCACTTTAAATAGGTTCCCAAGTTCAGCTCTTTGCCCTCGGCCATAAATTTAACTCACTAAATATTTTCATCTGCTGTAGAATGCACCATGCTGTGGAACTTGTTACTTCATGGCAAATAAATACATCTTGAAAACAGGACACACTTTGAAAATATTTTTTTTAAAGTATAACTCTTCTCACCTAAAAAATGTCAAAAATCAATATTTTTGTTTTCCAGTGTCTGAGTCAATGTGTATTTTTTGCATCTTTGATTATATAATGAGTGCTGACTGTGCCTCTCTGCATCTAGATATAATGGATAAAAAACCCTACCATGTTTAAATCAGTATTTCAATATAGTTTCAATTTATTTTATTTGTCTCTAAAAGATACTATAAATGTATTTATATTTTGGATTTCATTTAATATGATTTTGTATACAATTACATTTTATTACTGCATTCATACCCTACAAATACATCAATGTATTTTCTGTTCGAATTAAATACAGTTTATATTATCTGTAATATGGTAGAGTTATTTCTATTTGTTCAAAGGTACCAGAAGAAAAGGTAGATTCCTGTGCAAAGTTTTATACAGAACTAAATAACCACATTCTACAAATCATTGTAATATATCTCTTGTTTCTTTGATCAAATTAATGGAGCTTTTACTTAATTTAGAGTGACCTTGAGAGTCTTACCTTTACTGGCAACTGTAGTAGCTTTTAATCTTCAGGCATTAGCTAAAAACCTGCTGAGGACTGTGTACCTCCACAGCTGAACTTCCCTAGATTTATGGAGGCAGAGGTAGAATAGACAAGAAGGAACATGCCTATACCTAATGGCTAGGGGACTTCTCTGAGGGATTTTACATGAAACAGTAGCTGGATAAAAAACAGTGATAGACATGGAATCACAGAATAATTTAGCTTTGAAGATACCTCTGGAGGTCATCTAGTCCATCCCCCACTCAGAGCAGGGTGAACTTCAAAGTGAGATACAACCTCAAGTTAGATCAGGTATTGCAGGGTCATAACCAGTTGAGGTATGAGTATCTCCATGGACAGAGATGCTCTTGGGTGTAGACACCAGAGCAGCCCCCATCCAGATGAATATCCTACAAAAGTCATGCTTTCTATTCAGTTTCCTACCAGTTCTATGATTCCCGGCTGTGGAATGCTGCAGTTTCTACACAGACCTACAGGCCAGAGAGAGATGAGGATACTTGCCTGAAATGTGGGAATGTGGTTTAAAATCCCCTCAGGCAGAGGAAGCCTCAAACCCTTCCTTGAATGGTGGTCCATCTGCTGTGGCCAGAAATGCCGCCAACCACAGGCTTTCTTGTATTATTGATTCAAGTCCTGTGTCTGTTGTTAAAAGCATTCGGATGTCGCTTCATCCCCTTCCAGCAGCTGTGCTCACTCGGGGGAGCGCCCCAATCCCAGCCCCATCCATGTCCCTGCATGGGGGCCCTTGCAGGCCAGTGCTGCTTCTCCCAATGGGTTTTTCACATTACTTTGCTGCTGGGTCTCTAAAGTGGGCTTGGTCTGCTGCAGGCAAAGCAAAAGGCACCCACTCAGAGGGGGCTGCTCCTCACCCTCTACTTCTGAGTAGAAAAGGTGTCCCCCTGGTATTAATAGCTGAGGAAGAGGACTCAGTGAGCAGTGGAGTGCTTTGGGACAAAAGAGTTCTATTCTCTGGTTTGGGGATGGATTTCCTCACCCAAAGAGTGCTACTGTCCAAGCAGAGACAGCAGGGTCCTTTCACCCCTAATTCCCATGTGGAGCTGGAGCAGTAGAGCCAGATCCTCAGCCTCGTGGACACATGAAGTAGCAGGACTTTAATTAAAGGAGATGAAGCTGAAGTGAGTTCAGTCCTCTCAGCTGTACTCCCAATATGTCTCTCAATGACACTCTTAAAATGCCCATTTATACCTTTCACTTCTTACTCAGGACCTCAGGGTCACACTTTTTGTATGAATACTGTTTAGAAACTGCTTATGCATTTTAAAAAAGAATTAGACAACAGTCAATAGAGAAAACAGGTTCACTAAGAAACTTGTAGAATGGGCAGAAAACAAAATACTTATAATGATAAGCTTGAACATAGAATCACAGAATCATAGAATTAAGATTGAAAAAGACCTTTAATGGTCATCTAGTCCAATTGTCAACCCAGCACCACCACAATGTTCATCATGAAACCATGTCCTCAAGTGCTGTATCCACACATTTTTTAAACACTTCTGGAGAGGGTCGCTCTGGTACTTCCATGTGCAGTCTGTTACAGTGCATTACAACCCTTTCCTAATATCTAATCTAAACATTCCCTGGCACAACTGGTGGCATATCCTCTCATCCTATCACTAGTTACCTGGGAGAAGAGGCCATTCTCTTGACACGCTCCCTTCAGATACTTATAGACATTGATGAGGTTCCCTCTCAGTTGTCTCTTTTAGAAGTTGAACAGGCCCAACTCTCTCAACTTGTTCTCATAAGAAAGACACTCCAGTCCCCTCATCATGTTTGTCATCCTCGCTCAACCTGCTCCAGGAGCTCCATGTTTTGCCTATATTGAGGAGTCCAGAACTGGACATAGTACTCTAGGGAAGGTCTCACCAGGGCCATCACATATTCTTGTGTCTTTCCCAGATCCCTGATGTTGGCAGTGGTGTTTGTTAGACTGACCTTCCCTTTACAAACTCCACAGCAGCCAAAGCTGGAACAACAACACAAATTTTTTTTCCCTCTGCATTTTTCCTGTGTTTTCCAAAAGGAGTGGTGGGACCACAACTGTCCCCATAATGACTTGTGCATACCCAGTTGATATGGATACTCCAACCTTCTGCAGCTTCAGTCTACAACCCCTACCTCAGTCTGCACCCCTGCCTCTGCAAGATGCTGAAGTCTGGTCTTAGCTTGGCCAACCTGACACCTTCCCCTGCAGCTCAGGTTTTGTCCTGTAGCATTTAATGAATACGCAAGGACAGAGCTTTGCAAAGGCATGTCTGGGGCCAGGTCCATATCCTTTTCCTGTGCAGTTACCTGCTTTAGTTACCAGCACCACAGTGATCATCGTAGTGAAGAACAAGACTCCAGGCAGGGAGAGACAAAGCAGGTGGTTCCCACAATTGCCCCCAAGGTCATCAAGCATGACTGAACATGTAGAGTTGTTCCTCTGCGGACAGGTTCCCACAGAAATAATGCTATATAGGTGTTTAACAGGGTTTAGGTACTATTATGGAGGTATAGAACATACTATATATTTAAATTATAATGTTATATGTCATGTATATGTAAATATGCATTTTTATTAGTATATACCTGTATGCACATAAAGTATAACTTTTAAATAGCTAATATTATGTAGATATGTAGTATTATACATGCTACTCTGGAGGTGACAGGAACTGAGAGAGGTCTCTCTGAACCTGGACCATATTCTGCTCATCATGCCTCAGTGTAGCAGAGCTGCTCAGGACCTGATGCTGTTGTTGGGATTTGATATACAGGGTTCACCCCAAAGAGAAAGCAGAGCCCTTCCAGAAAGAAACATTCTCCTGGGGCACAAAGCAGTGCCCTTCAGTTCTGTGGGTTTGTAGGTTAAAGGATGGGCACTTTGTGCCTGGCAGCAGGGTAATTTTGCTCTGGGATACTTGAGAAGGTGCTTCACTTGATCAGAGATGAGCAGATGTGCTCCTTGCCTCCTTGGGTATCATGGAAACCTCTGCTTTTTTTATGTCCTCTTGCCTGAAGATGTTTGGATTCCCCATAGGGAAGAAATCAGTTACACAGAATGAGTAATTATCTGTGTATTGCTTGTTTTATTTATGCTTTACCTTCAAACAATGGAGGATGAAACAGCATGGAGGTGTCCCCATCTTGGGAGGTGGGGCCAACAAGGCCATGCTCAGTCTAGGAGGGTTCAGCCCCAAGGTCTGCATTGGACCAGGAGGGACAAGGGGAGAGAGAAAACAATCCCAGAGCCCTCACCCTACAGAGAAACCCCTCAAAGTCCTTTCAAAGCATGGGCAATGGTCACAAATATACAAAAAAAGTGTGCACAATAGCACCATCTGGTGACTTTGGCCATCACATTTCCATGACACCATATTACCCAGGGGACAATTTCCTCTCCAGTGCCTGTGTTGCTGCTCTCCACACTCTTTTCAGCCATAAAATCAATGGCTTCAGTTCTTCTGCTGAATAAATAACAGACGTGACAGAGTCTTTCAAAACCAGCCCTGTCAGAATCCCTTGTTATTGCTGGTGAGACCCTGAATTTTAACATTCTTATGTTTCAGTAAAACTTGGGTTACATTCTTTCTTTTTATCTTTTTGTTAGGTATTTGGCACATAAGGCACTACCTACTGGATGCTAAGAGAACTCTCACAGGCCAGTTATGCAGTGAAGCCTTTTTCTGTCTTTCCTGTACGTTTGTTTTCTATTTCTTGGAGGCAAAGTGTCACTGCACTAACACACATTTCTTCAGGTCAATGACCACACCCTGATCATGCTCCACTGATTCTTCCCCTGCCACTAATGCAATATTTCCAAAGAAAATCTCCCACTGAAGAATAAGCTTTATAGGAAGCCAACCAAGTTGTCACCCTTTTAGACTGGCAAATTTAAAAGGCTTGAAATAAGCACTAAGAAGACAGAAACAGAGCCCAGAATCTCCATGAAGTATAAGTGCCCAAAGCATGTCCTATTTCCTCTGCCTCACCTTTTTATTTCCTTTGTTGTATGAGAAAACAAGCAGTGATAAGAAGCTCTTTTTCATACTCCAGATAGGATTCTAAAGTTTTTGGTTGGTTTGAGGCAGCACTGAAGAAAAACATAAACATGTGAGCCCAGAGAACCTCCCTTGCTCCATTAATTTCACTGTAATCAAAGAAAAAGAAATTGTATCTATGGATTCCTTTTCTTAAACAACTGAGAGAGAGAGATGCCTGCTCATGGCTCTCCCATGATACCTGCCTCTCCTTCGCTTCCTGAACATCACACCACAGCCATGCTGGTGAACAAGACACTCCATGTACTCCTTCCGCTACACTCTGCAAACACTTCCTGACTTTTTGTCCTGAGAGAGCTGGCATGTGGCCACTACTGGATCCCTTTCCTGGAGCAGTTCAAAGGTGGGTCATCTCCAGATCTTATGCAACATTTTGAGCTTTGGTCAGTCCTCTCTGTGAGGCTGGTCTGTGCCATACCAGCAAATTTTGCATTGTGATGTATTCATTCTGTGCTGTCCTTGTAAACTCATCTTATGAGGATGTCTAATATTACAAATCATCATATTTAACTATTTTACTGAGTACTTGTTAGGTTGTATCAACTCATTTTGTTTTGATAGAACAAGGAGTAATGGTTTTAAACTAAAAGAAAGTCAATTTGGATTAGATATAAGGAAGTTTTTTACAATGGGGTGGTTAAACATTGTCACAGGTTGCCCAGAGATGTGGCAGATGAACAATCCCTGGAAACATTCAAGGTCAGTTTGGACAGGGCTCTGAGCAACCTGATCAAGTTGAAGATATCCCTGCTTGCAGAGGGGTTGAAGTAGATGACTTTTAAAGTTCCTGTCCAACCCAAACTATTATATTATTATCAAGCACAATTGAAATGGCACTCGTGTTTCCTTTGTAGATAAACAAAGCATGTTTTTTAATCTGTCTTATCTGCTGTTTTTATCACGCATTTACTTAGAGTCTGATTCCCGAAGCAGAAGGATTTGCAAGGAATCATCAGCAATTAACACCAAGATGCAGAGTTTCCCATCTAATTACATATGCTGGATGTGGTCAAAGAGCAGGGACATTCTTCATGACCAGTTTGTTGTCCCTGTGGTTTTGGAATGCCTTGATGCCCTGAAGGTCTATCTCTCTGCACACCCAGTACAGATCAGTGCTGCTGTTTCAGGGCAACTCTGGCTTCTTGCAGAGAGAAATCCACAGATGGAAATCTGTGGCTTCTTCCCCCAGCTGTCATTTTGTCCTGTGCTGTACCATCCCTGGACAAGCATGCTGCATCTGTTCTAGAAAACCAAACACCACTGAGAGGCGGCTACAGCACCAGCACATGGTGGTCCCTTTCAGTCATTGTCAACATAGAGCTGGCTGGGCCCCTCACCCTGCCCCAGGCATGGGAGCTCTTCCCTCTGCCTGTGCTGTGAACAAGAATAAAATGTGAAAAGGGTATTTATAAATTACAGTGATTTTCATTTTGTGAACTTTAATTTTGAAGCATTAAGATCTTCACTGAATTTCTTATGGATGAGTCCCCAAAAGCCTTCTAGTTGTGCATTTTATTTAATAATTTGTCATTCTAAGTGTCTGTGTAAGATGAAGTGTGCCTCCTTTCTGGCTAGAGTAGAAGCAAGCTGCCACTACAGAAACAATCCCTTGGCTGTCTATTTTTCTCAACTTATTTTTCTTGTATAATATTTTAAAATTAGATCGCTCATTTTTTTAACCCCATTCTTCTCCCCACAAAGGCATCATGTCCAGATGCACCTTACCAAGGACCGATGAAAGGGCCAATAAGGAAAACGTGGCTGAGAAATATTACCTAAAGTATAATTTCCCCCCCCCACCACCCCACCCCATATTTCCTAAGTGTGTTTCAAA
>JAOXXN010000395.1:130295799-130307590 GCA_026770055.1 Myrmophylax atrothorax
TGAGGAAAACACAGATTTTCACTCATAAAAAAAGCCTGAGAAGGTGCTCTTAGTGATGATGGTCAACAGACAGATAAAAAATAAGATCTCTCCCCCAAACACCTGCTGGCTCAGCTGCTTGTAAGGATTCATATCCCAGGATTTTCTGAGAGGAAAGAGAAGTAACATCAGCCCCTCCTGCTGAAACTGCTTCACTTGGCAAGGACTTGTGAAAGATTATTTGCACGACAAGGAGAAAGCCAACAAGCAAAAGTGCTTTCAGCCCTGGTCACCTACTCAGAGGGGGACTCCAGGGGGGTCTCATTCTTGCTCCAACCTCTGGTTGTATAGATCCTGAAGTGACTATTTAACATACAATTAACTGGTAATCAGAGCACCACTGCAACTTTCCTCCTTCAGAGCACAATGTCAGGTGCAGACAGTGGTGGCCTGAGCCCCTGCGCCACATGGCTGGAACAACATCCAGCCTAGGAAAAGTGCTGAGCTCTTGTAGACTGCCAAATGGAAGTGAGGTGCTCCTCAACAGGCAGGTGCAGAGTTTCAGGTGCCTCAGGGTTTGGCAGATGCTGAACAGAAAGGTCATGGTTTTCGACCTAGGTCAAGAGGTCCTTACGCAGCTTTAACAACTCTCTGAGCTACTCAGCACCAAGATCTTGAGTCCCAGGCAGTGATTTAGAGAGGCAGGGGGACTCTCTGGCATAGCCAGCACTGCACTGGCCACAGGTGTGTGTGCTGCTCTGCGTAGCCACAACAGCACTGCTGTCCTCTCCCAAGCCTCTGCCTGACCCTGTTTTCTCAACCCAAGCTCAGTCCCTCAGCCCCAGGTTTTGCATTATTTTCCTGCCTGTTTGCAAAAGGCTGCACAGCAATGACTTCTTTGGAGGAAGCCCTTGGCCTCATCCCTTTTCTGTTCGCATGCCTGTGGGACCTCTGTAAGCAGACTGCCCATTCCACTCTTCCTGCCCAAATCCCCCATGACTGCCAGGCAGGGATCTTCCACCTCTTCCAGGTTGTTATGAAGTTCAAGTACAAGGGCCCCACTAGAAGAGGTCAGTGGCCATGCAGGTGCCTTTGGTAACAATGGATGGACTCCCGACCCCAGATGGCAAATTTCACTGCATGCTGTCATTGCCCTCGTGTGAGTGCTATGGAAATTAAGACACAAAGTGTGCCTTCTAGGGCTACCCCACTGCTAGCATCAGAGTTGGTAATGCATAGGTCCAAGAAGGCTGACTCACAATATGATTCCAACAAGAGCTAAACACCCTAAACCTTCTTTATCAATACAACTCTTTAGATGTGTTTGTTCCTCTGCAGAAAAATGGGTCTGAAAAATAAATGGAGCTTAAATCCATGTTTTCTGCCATATTTTGGTCTGTCAGTTTTGATATGGCAGGGAACAGCAGAGGGGTAACACCGGTGAGTTCTGGTGCCCTTGCTAGGCTAGATCTCATCCCTGTGCCCACCAGAGCTCACTTTATCCAGTTTCTAGTCCCCAGCACATTGTTCTCTGCCTCTGCAGCTTCCCTTCTCCCTGCTGCCTTCTTTCCTTCACAGCCAGTGAGGACATACTGTGGATGCTGGGGTGGTGGCATGCAGCAGGTGGGCTTTGAGGGCAGTCTGACATGTGTGTGACCTGGACTGGAGCAAGAAATTGCCTCCTGCTGTTCAGGTTTTATTCTGGGAGGGGAGCCAATGGGTCTGTTCCTTCTGGTACTTTGTGGCTGCATTTTTTACATATGCCAAGGGCTCTGCATAGCTCTGCTCTCTTCTTTTGTTGTTATTTTCCTCTGTTTTGTTTTGTTTTGTTTTGTTTCAAGGAGGTAGAGTTTGAGGGGTTTTTTTGCCTTGCCTTGCCTTGCCTTGCCTTGCCTTGCCTTGCCTTGCCTTGCCTTCCCTTCCCTATTTTTGTATTTTTGTGTATCCATGTATAGAAAAAGATATGTCTTTCAAAGTAAACTGAAAACTGAAGTAGGGAAATGATGGAAGGGAGAAAGTCCTCAAAAAATCAGGGCAATAATGGAGACCTGAGAGGCAGAAACTGTGAGCCAGTAAAGTATTTTATATCTGAGTTACACGAGTTTCATGCCTGAGTTACTTCTGTCCTAAAAGAAGGCAACAGTAGGGTGGCTGGCAGATTCCCTGGCAGCTGGGATTGCAGCAGAGACAGAGACACCTCTCCAGGCACTGAGTGTTCCCAGGGTCCAGCCTGCAGCCCCCAGCAGCACCTCAGGGAGAGCCGTGAGGCTGAGAGGTGCCTTTCTCAAGAGCAGAAATACCAGACACTCTTCACCTCAGAACAGGGGCAAAGAGGTAGAGGAAAATAGCTTGTCCATGAGAAGATAGAAACAGGCCACTCTTCCTCATGTTTCTGCTCCTGCAGAAGTATGTAGTGAAAAATACCAGGCTACATGATACACTCAACTTTTCTGTAACTAATAAGAACAGAAAAAGCAAATTCTTGGGATATGCTTGTAAACCAAAGTGAGTTCTTTTGCAGTGCACTTTTTTGACAAGTCAGAAAAACGTAGCTTTTATCTTATGAACACCCTCTGCCCCCCTTGCCCCATGCACCATACATACTTTCTGAATCCCAGACAACTCACAGATATCAGTACAAAGATGAAGGTAAAATAGTCATTACTTGTATGGCTAGGGGGCATCTCATGTAAAGTGCATTCCCTGGGTTTTGGGTTATGGTTTGTAAAGGAGTGCAGAACACTTTCATCTCTCCTTTCAGCCCATCTGTGGCTTCAGCTGACAGGACAAAATGTGGCACAACAGAGCCAGACAATAAACCATTGTACTTTGGAACAGGAAGCAACAGGTAATGTTTAGAGGAATTAAAATATTTTTGGATCTGATACTGATAATCAGTTTAGGAGAGGGGTATCCAGTGCAAATTTATACAACATTTTTAAAAGACTGGGAGCACTCAAGAAGTAGATAAGTTAAAGTGCAGTATAAATGAACCATTCATGAACTCTGAGATTTCCTTGCCTGCATACAAAGCACATGAGAACAGACCTTGTCGCCTGTCATCCCGGACTTTTTTTAATAAACTGTTGTGAGCCATTCTTGTGTAGTATGTCTGATACCAGTGAGACAGCTTTATGCCTTTTGCAGAGAAACAGACATGACACTCCTGGAAATACAAAAAAGCACTGGATATAATTTCATCTTCAAAAATCTGTATTTCATCCAAATGATAATGTGAAACCTTCACAAGATATTAATCTATAAAAAATTGAGTCACTGAAAGTCAGGCTGATGTGCAGCTATTTAAAACAGCTGCAAGAGCAATGCTTATTTAATTAATCTAAGCTTTGTGACATCCTAGATGTCTGTGGACTGGTTCCCATCCAAAGCCATGGCACATTTTGACAGTGGCTACTGTGGCTATCCAAACAGATGGACCACAGGTCCCGTCACCTGTTCTAGGTAAAAAATGCTGGAATAACAGCAGTGTCAGTCTGTGCAGCTCTCTGCTCTCATGGTGTATGTTTATTTAGAAAATGCCTAGATCTGAAGCCCCCACTGCAGGTCTGCTTGGCAGGACCCCTCCCCTACAAGGCTGTGCCGGGCACTGTCACAAGCCAGGCAGCCAGAGGGGAAGCAGCGTTGACGCTTCCTTTACAGGAAGGCAGGGGATAAGAAAGAAAGCAGGCTCCCCCAGTTATCTGGTAAAAGCAATAAAGGGCTTTCTACAGCTGTCAGGATGACCCAGGGAAATCTACCAGACAGCATCAACTCGACCCTGCTTTCTGTCCCAAAGCCAAACAGTTGACACTCAAAACCTTGCTGTCAACACTTGCATCAGCCCAGGTTTCTGGGGGGCTGATCCTGCAAGGTGCTGAGCACCTCTGAGCAGAAGCCTAGAAATCCTTTTGTCCTGATAGCAAAATAAATGAGAAAGCATTGTTTGCAGTCAGTGGGGCACAAAATGGACTGTCATTTCCATTGCTCCTTTTTTCACCGTCATTCTGTTGTGTCTGCATTTCACATAGGTATATTTTCTATGAGGTGTGCCCATCTGAGGTGCTCTGTCATCTGCTCAAGGCAAAGCATGAACCTAGAACTATGTAACCAGACATTAGCTGAATGAGGAGCAGATCCAGCATCTATTCCTCACATAGCTCCAAACAGCTATTGCAAATAAGGGGAATATATGTTTGTATGTGCTGTTCCCAGCTGGTCTGGCTCTAAGATATTATCCATACACGCATGTGGAGGAAGTTTGTCAGAACCGAGCTTGTGCTGTTGGGAATCCTGAGATATTAGGGGAAATCAAGGACAGACATAAAAAACCAGTGTGTCTATTTTAAAAAATGCAGAAAAAAATCAGATTTTTCCAGAGGATCAGTTGTACCATGTCTGTGACATCCACGGGTAAAGCAAGAAGTTTTCATTCTACTTCAAGTGAAAATCTTGACTCAAACTTTACTATGGAGCTGCTACCAACATCTTCATTTTATAACATGTAAAGCACACATACCACCACAGAGCTATTAATTTCCATGCACAAAAATGTTTGAAGGCACAGCACCAGCTGCTTAAATATGTCTATAATTATTCACGCATTAACACCTACTGAATTAGCAGCATTAACACCTACTGAATTAGCAGCATTAGCACCTACTGAATCATCTTGCCTGTGTTTAAATAAATTAAGGCTGGGATTCGATGGCGCTGGCCAGGGAGGCTGTAGTTGCTGGAGTTAGGGATGCAGTGCAGCTTGACCAGCCAGGCCTGCAAAGAAGGTGAAAGGTGTTGCAAATGCCTTTTTGAAAAAGCCTGCCCTTTAATTGGCAGCAGTGGTGCAACCCCACAGGCAACAGTGGTTGGCACTGGAATATACTTCCTCTGATTTTTTTGTTTTTGTTTCAATTGTGGAAGATTCTTATAACCCTTCTTTTATTTTTTATCCTGCAGTCTTCTTACTAGGCCCCATTAAGAAACTCACATTTCTCCATCTGTCTCAGAGCTTATTTTATGTGGAAACATTTCAAAACTCACGCAGGTCTTGTTCAGCCCCATACAATTGAAAGAAGTTCAAAGTTGGGCAGAGCACCAAGTCAGCAGACATTAATAACATTGCTTGCAACCATTCAAAACCTGTCATTTGTTAAGTCTGTCCTTCTCATTCCAACAGGCATAAATCATGTGTATAAATGAGCTCCTACCCACAAAGGGGAGCTGATTTTAACATCTAAGACTGCGCTGTCACCATCAGGATTTTTTCCTTTCACTGTTTTATTCTTGAGTCCAAAACCAGAAAGGAGGTGACTCACTGCAAATGCACCCCAGGAATGTTTTGGGAAAATAAGTTAATCAACTTCTGCATAAAACCCTCAGCCCTTCCCACTCAGATCCCACATATCCATCCAGCACAGCAGAAGTATCCTTCACATCTCACTGTCAGGACCTGCATTAATCAGGTCGGGAGAGGGGCTGGCCAAGGGCAGTGGGTGTCCCTGCTGCCCAAGCAATGACAGGGCTCTGGAGGGACCATCCTCTCCCACAACCTATTCTGCTCTTGCCAACTGCTCTTCAGGCACTGAAAAGTCTGTATTCAGTGATGTCCTTCTGCAAAAGTCTTGTCAAATATGAAGGAAAAATAGATCTTGACATCACCACATCAAATTCGTCATGGGGCTGAGTGTTGGTGGTTGCGGAAGTTCCCACTCATAAGGCAGCCCCTCATCCCTTCCCTTGCCCTTCTCCAGCAGGCACCAACCTGCAGCTTCCTATGAGATAGCCTCCCAGGCACTGTAGACTGATCTCACAAATGGAAAAATTAGAAATTTCATTTAAAACATAAGAGAAAAACTTTTTTGTGTTGAAGGTGATCAAGCACTGGCTCAAGCTGACCATAGAGTTGGCAAAGTGTCCATCCTTGGAGACACTCTAAGACTGACAGGGCACAGGCCTGATCACAACCTGCTGCCACTGACCATGCTTGAAGCAAGGATTGGACCAGATGATCTCCAGAGATGCCTGCCAGCCTCAGATATTTTGCCATACTGTGACTCTGTGACTGTGCCTCCCAGCTACCCTAAGACACCACATTCCTGCTCTGTGCCTCCCAATTCTAATATGTCTCTAGTCCAAACCACCCTGCTGTGCCCAGAAAACATTCTCTACTGTACTGTGAGGCAACAGCCTTGAGAGCACATTCACCCTGGGCAAGAATGTCTGCTACCCTGCAGGTCCTGGGAAGAGAGGAGGCATCCTTCCTTTTTTATACATTTCTGTATACACCAACTCCTCACTCACCTCTGGTGCCCAAAACTAGAGCCTGGAGACCAGGCTGTGGATGGACGTGGTGCCCAGGGCTGTGCACAGCTACAGCCCTGCAGCACCACCATTGACCCCCAACACACAGTGTCCGAGCAGCACATATGGTTGTATGTGACCATGGTAAATGTTGTCGTAACCACAGGCTTGCTGCCATGAGAAACCATAGTGATTAGGAAATCAAACCTTTCTGGGAGAAAACACTGCAAAGGAGCTCTTTAGAACCTACTTGAGTTTTTTATACACTACTAGGTCTAAATAACTCTGGCTGGCCACTTGAAAGCAACTTCAAACTGTGTTTTTTGTTCATACTCTCAGTCATGCACTTGGGGATTTGAATGCTGTTTAATCTGCAAACACCTTGGGATCATTTTTGCTTCAGCAAGCACTGTGGAGTCTCCCTGTTAGAGACATTCTTTTTTAAAACTCCAGAGCTAGGCAAGCTGACTTCTCAGTGCTCCTGGTTATGAGTAAGCTCAGAAAGTTCTAAACCCAATCCTATTTATCACAGTAAAATCCAGTATGACCACTGTGACCTCCAGAATCTTTCTCATCCTCTGGAGTTCTCACATCAGTTTGTTTCTGCTGAAAAGTTTCAAGCCACTTAGAAGTTTCATTTAGTTACAAGTTGCTTGGGCACCTTCTTTCTAAAGAATAATCTCCTTTGGAGTACAACAATCAGACTATCAAGAACATCAGCAAAGCCTTTGCAGACTTAAAATGCTGTACCTGGGTGGCTTCCCAAGATGGAGAAATGCTTTGTAGATGTTGTCTTCAACAATTCCCAATCTAAGGCTTGTCCCTTTGCCTTTTTGGGAAACTCCCAGACATTGCTTTCATTTTTTTGCAAAGCCTCCAGCTCATATTTTATGCCCTCTTTTAATTCCTTCTCTGACATCTCCAGCTGCTTCAAGTATTAATTCCAACTGCAAAGTCTATGGGTCTTGTTTTAGACCTTGTCTGTGATTTCTTCTTTCCCTAATTCCAGTCAAGTAATTTTGATATCTCCACCATTTGTTTCATCTCAGTTCAATGACACCATCAGCTCATAACTCTTTTGCCAGGATTCCTTTTCTACCTGGCTCCAGGTTTGTGCCTCTCAACCCAGGCAGCACTGGGAGTTCTCTTGCTTCTTTCTGTTAAGAAAGGTAGATGGCAGAATCAGGGATTTCACAGATGTAATCCCACTCAATTACAAAAACAGAGAAAACATGTTCTACAAGTACATTTGGACTCAAAAGAGCAAGATACTATTTCTTAGCTATGTCTATCCCTCATTTTCAGACAGTATTCTACTCCAGGATCACATTACAAACACTTCCCTCTGGCTGTCTTCAGTTGAATGCTGCCATTTTTGCACACTTTTCTGCTGATTTGGCTTCATTTTTCATGTCAAGATTCTACAACAAGTAACAGCCAGTTACTGGTTACCTGACCCCAGTGAAACCTCTCTGCCCACACAGCTTACCTCCCACCAGCCCTGCCTGCTGTCCACTGTTTCATTGATGGATTTTTTATTTTGTCTGTCATTTACTTGCAATGAGCTTCCCAATTTCTTATAAGTAATTTATAGGATGATTTGTGTCGGTTTGTGTTATTAGTGAGCTTAGGAAAAGTGCCTGGGTGAGCAGCACCTTTGTCATCAAACAGCTGTACCCAACATGCCCTTTTTCCTACCACATCAGTAAAGGGAGAACTGGAGGATTCTTTTAACTAAAGGTAGAAGTGACCTCACCACCTTTTCTCAGCCATCCTGACAGTTTCAATCTTCACTTCCTTTCTGAAGTTCTCAGGTCCCTGAAACGCAAATGATCTGTGGTCAGAAGTAACTGAGATGAGGGATGAAGATACAAAGGATGAAATCCATGTGAGGATTAATTCATCATTGTTTGTGGTGTGCATGCCAGCATTCAAGGTTATCTTGTATGCCAGTCTTTGTGATCACAGGCTGTATTTGGACAGTCTGGGTCCAACCAGTCCTGGGGCGTGGCCAGGGGAAGATGCTTGCTTCTCAGAGGCAGACTGTCAGGTGATGGGGTAACATGGGCACCCTCCATAACAAGCCATTTCTACTGGACTGCCCAGCACCCACCACCCTCAAGGGTTCCCTAATGTTTCTTCTCCTCATGACCTAAAGCAGATTTTGGGCTTGCTTGGGCAAAGCAGTGCTTACCTTGGGCAGCTGTGACAGCTCCCAGCACTTCACACAGGCTATGTGCATGCAGCTCTGGAGTCACAAATCAGGCATTGTCCTCCCCATTCTCCTACTGCCTCCCACCAAGGTTCAACCCCAAATTCATGTCCTGCACTTGCACCCCTCACTACCCCTAAAACGTAGATGGCATCTTCTCATGCCTCCTCACCCTTCATCTCCTGCTTATTACACTCTTTGCTTTAGTTCTGAACTCAACCCATCCTTCTCCTTAGCCTGATATACATCTGCAAAGGTCAAGGCACCAGCTTTACCCAGAGATAAAGGACACCTGCCTAACAGCATCTGTAAGAGCTTGTATCAGACCTACCAGCATCCACTGCCCCTAGCTTTAGATATGCTGCCAGGAAGTGCTTTGGGGTCAAGTAGGGACCCGTTTGGGACCGTCTACTTTCCAACAACCTATTTTCAAGTCCTTCAAAGATAAATATATTCCCAGAGCTGAATGTATTTAGCTTTTACAACATTTGCATTTTTGCTTTACTCTATACCCTGTTCCTACTATCCCAGAATAGTAAAAGTGGACTGCTACTGTCCTGGCAAACGAGAAGCTGACTGCAGAACCTATTTTTTCTTTTCTTCTGAGCCATCATCAACAAGCATTTAGTTTTGCATGGCTGCAAGAATACCAGAAGAACGGTATCATATGCATACATACCTTTGATGCCTCCGCTGCCTGTACCCCTGTGAACAGAGACACTTTGCAGACAAGTTAATGGAGTAAGATATACAGGTTTACTTTATTAGAAGCTTCTGTGGTCCAAACCCAAGAGGTCTGACCCTCAGACCAGGAAGCTCACAACTTTCATACCCAATATTAATATCCAATCACTATTCTCATTTTCCCTGAGAGCCCACCCATAGAGGCCTGTCGAACTGCCTCCTATCCACGGAAGGGGCAGTTGGGCCTTCTTCTGATGTTTTGTCTTCTGCTATCTGCAGGTGGCTTCTCACAAACATTGTGGCCTTGGCTGAGCCTGAGAATAGCACCCAAACTTGTGAGAAAGACAGTTAATATGTGCACTTAGGATCTGAGCAACCTAGCAGAGCTTATATGCATTAAATTCTTAGGCATCACCTTAAACACCTCCCTTCCACCCACACAGGCATACACAAACACACCCAGAGCAGAGACCAGGAGAAACAATAAAAAGCTCTGTAGAAATAGTTATTTTAAAATAGAAATTATAGCTCAACTCCACAGTGACTTATGTGAGTCACCTGTGCTGATTCTTTGCAGGGGCTTGTGAAGCATTGCCGGTAGTGGCCAAAGGGGCTGATAAAACCCTGATGGATCCTGCAGGTTTGGAAGGAGTCAGCACAGAGATTCTCACACCCAGCCTGCACCACCACTCTGTATTGACATTGGCAGGGCTGCACAGGTCCATCAGAGAGAAACTGCTGACATCACCCAGCCTTCATCCTTCCATGGTGACCCACATCAAAGGCAATTTAATCACTGCTCAGAGGAATGGACATTCTGTAACACACAATGAATCACGTTCTGAAGTCCTTGGAGGTCAGACACAGCTCCTGGCAAAACCAGAGGAGGAAGGTGATGTGGATGACAACCTTTTACAGCAGATCCCAGAGAGATTGTAACTGATGATGAACAAACATACTCAAAGGCTTAGCCCTTACATACTCTAATGGCTGGACATGGGGTTATCAGTAGTTTTGCAGGGACATCAATATACACGTCATGGTTACCCCAAGTGTTCATGCAGCTCAAGAAGGAAAATCTTATTTTAAATATTCTTGGTCAGAAATGATCAGGACAGTTAAATCAATTGAAGATCCATGTTGTCTGATTTGACTGAGCACAGCTTGGTACCACAATGATGTTCTAGGCTGCCTTTCTGGTCCTACGAATCCAGGTCTGCTGGGCAAAAGCATGGTCCTTTAGCCATGCCTTCCACCAGCAGCCAGGTCCCTTTGCTCTCTTTCTTCAGCAGTACTTCTGCACCAGCAGGGGTAAGATGGAGGACTGTCACTTGCTCAGCCCTACCCTATCCTTGCTCTACAAGAACTGTGTAATGTCTAATTGTATTTCAAGGCTAACTTGAAGTTATGTACTGATATTTAAATACTGTTACAAATATCAATTTTTACTTACATATTTACACACACAGGCATAATACACTCATATATACCTATAAACATAATGTGGTCTTTATTGTTGGATACCAAAAAAAACCAAATTAAAATGTTATAAGACTTCCTTGCATGCCTAGGTCTGCAAAATATTAATTTAAAAATTGAAAATGTACAAAATATGCAGGGGAATATAGTATCCCTGAAGTTTTCAGTCTTATTATTCACTGCTAACTAGGCCTCTTCAGGAAACCAGGATTGTATTTCATGTGAAACATGAACGTCAACATATTTTATTTCTCTGTAGAATGAAATCAAAATACAACATTCTCCATGGATGTTGCCATGAAAAAACAGACTCACAAGACATCTGGTGGCCCCACAGGGTGACCTAGACTCTCTAGTTTGGCTGAGGGGATTGAATCTCAGTCTCTGATATCCCAGGCTCCCTCCAAGGAAAGGTAAAATTCCTTCTGAATGTGGGAAACTTACTCAGCAGCTTCATTTAGGTACCACTGTGTTTTAGCAAAATATTCCACAATTGTATTTTTGGATGAATCTGTGATTCTGTGAAGCATTTCCCACTAAAAACCTTGTTCAGCTGGACAAAAAATGCTTTATTCTGGTTAGTTCTATAGATGAGCTCATTGGAGTCACACCTTTTCTATCCATGGGTACCACCTCCACCTCCACTTTAGTACCTCTCTGGAGGAAAGATCATAAACACAGAAGAGATGCAATGGGAGATTCTGGATATCTGAATTTAATTGAACGTGTGTGGGAAACTCTTAGGATAAAAGTGGATTTTCCTGCTGGTGCAGCTACCCTACTCAAGTTCAACATCTGTAAGGCCAAGGAAATGGTTTGTTGGTCATGTACAGCCACTGTGTGCCCCTGGCCCCCACTAGCTGAAGGTACTTGGGATTTTCAGCATCTGACAACATATTAAACTGCAGGACTTCAATACACCGAGCACAGTAAAGAGTAGGACGTTTGTGAACAGCTGCCTGAGAGACAGAGGTGAGTGGAGACCTTAGCCTTATTTTTATGAGTATATTGCAGCTGCTGGCAGGTCTCTGTTCAGAGTTGACAAAGGAGCAGAGGAAAACAAAGGAGAGGAGGAGGCCTGTGTCTGCATCTGCAAGGGATTGGGAATCCAGAGATTATTCACTGCAGCTGCAACCTCCA
>JAOXXN010000395.1:130307690-130327997 GCA_026770055.1 Myrmophylax atrothorax
AACCTCCATCATGGGCAACTTCAGCAGGAAGAGTTTTCCTACTTGCCAAAAAGATCACCTCAGAGTGTTTAGTTGTCCCTAGCTGTACTGAGCAAAGCGGAAATGTCATTATTTCTTTGATCAACAGTTCGAAGGGGTACTTAAAATGCTGACGTTGTTTGAAGACTCATTTTCAACTGAACCCAAAACCAGTAAGGGCAGAGTTTGTTCAAAATTGATAATTACCATGTGGTGATCCACTCTCCTAACCAGGTTCCAGACAGAAAAGTGTGAATTTTCTCTAAAAATCTGCCAAGTCACAGATTCCCTGAGTCAAGTGAGAGAGCTTCCATTTGCCTAAATCTCTTTCAAAGTCCTCGTATGTGTGAAAAGGGTATTTTTCTGGTCTGAATATGACCAAATCAGAGCCCTACAACTGCTCAGCAGACTCATTGAAATTTCACTGGCCATCTCAAAGGCAATCTGATGGCTTGAATGGAGCTAGGGACAGATTTCCTATTGACATCACTTTCCCAGCTATTACAGGAAACCACAATGTCTTTATTGTTCAGGTGTTTAATGCAGTCAGAGCAGTCAGCAATAAAAAATAATGACTGTGTATGTATCACAGACCAAAATCCAGTGAGATGCAATCCCATGGAGTCCACAGGCTCCCTCCATGTGCTGCTGTCAGTTGTGTTCTTCTGCTGTGCAATTCTAAAATGTCTTTTTTTTTTTTTTTAAGAAATATAACTGTCTATGCCTTTTCCTGAAAACAGTGAGACGATCTCTCCGGTTTACTGCAGGGTTCTTCTCTGTAAGGACGTCCACAGAAAGTGAACATTGCAAAACTGGTATGGAGGATTATGCTGCTCCAGTGACTCCAGATCACACCTGCTGCCTTCACTGACATACCTTCTCAGAGCTCATGTCATCTACTACCACTGCTAGTGGGAATCCTCAGATCCTTTTTTCTCTGCTGTGTGATTTACCCAGTTTTTTTAGAAAGACAGGTTTGCAGAGATGTACCTCTGAGAGCATGCCTGCACTCCTTGTAACACCTAGATCCAGTCCTAAGGCCTACAAACAGTGCTGCACATATTGCAACATTGGGTCTACTACACAGCATATCTACTACTAAGCTCCTTGGCCATGGCCTAGGCAATGACCAGCACTGTGCCAGGAAGGCTTCCATAGTCCTGGAAAAAACCCTCAGCTCCCTTTCGGAGAAATACTGGATAGGTTGTATGTTCAGCTTTTTACAGAGTAAGTGGGATTTAATCACCTCAGCATTGATCTTTCCAGCTCTTTGAGATGCTCCAGCCAGTCTCACCCAGCCCCAAGAAGCTGGAGAGCAAGGTTTCCCATAAACTCTCTCCCTATCAACTACCAGCTGACATCTTGGTGTGCCAGGACTTCTCAAGTGGCACTAGATACCAACATCTGGGAAACTGCATTGGGCTGGTTGGTGCCTTCAATAGGAAACTCCCAAGGGAAAATTAGATCACACATCTAAATGCTTAAATAGAGATCCATGGTTTCAGGGTGAGTTACTTATTTTCTAAAATGGTTTGTAAGTGATTTTGTTGTCTGACTTAATTTGTCAACACAGACAGCAGTGAGTGCATCAGCTTACATATGTGAATGTTTATTTTGTTCTCTCTCTGCATGTGTCAGTCTGTGCATACCAGTCCTAGCACACAGATCACACTCAACAAGCACCAAAAGCAGGTGGAGACAGTGCAGGTCCAGCTTGGCTCTAGATCTAGATCCTAATTCCTTCAAAGTCAGGAGGTGTTGGGATCTGAGGTTTTGCAGCAGACACAGCCCTGTAAACCTCAGCTTCATCTGCTGCCTCCTGCTGTGGAGTGGTACAGGAAAGCAGGCAAAGCTGATTGTCAAAGGGGCATAACCATGCATGAGGAGAAAATTCCTCCAAGTCTCTGCAGGGCAGTTCACGTCTAGACTAGTGCAAGAGGTCTTACCTCAAACTTTGCTTGTCCAGCTCCAATTGTAAGTAATTGACATAAAATTATCCAGCCATTTTTCAAATCCTGACCCATTGTTTGAATCAGTGACCTCCTGCAGTACCGAATTCCACAGGTTGACTACATACTGTGTAAAGTAATATTTCTATCCATTTACTAGCCATTAATTTCTAGCCCTTGGGAAATCTGAAATATGTATGATCATGTGAAGGATCTTGAGCCATTCATAGTTCTGAGTTGTGCAGAACACATTTACTCGTTTAGCTAAGTCCCAAGTTCATTTGGCCCTGACTTGTGCACCAGGCAAGACAAATTAGCCCAGACAGCAAGAGAAATAAGAAGAAGCAAGCTGCCAACTGTTAGATGAGCAAATGGGGAGCTACAGAGGTCCCCAGT
The DNA here is from genome assembly GCA_026770055.1 of Myrmophylax atrothorax. Lineage (NCBI taxonomy): Eukaryota > Metazoa > Chordata > Aves > Passeriformes > Thamnophilidae > Myrmophylax > Myrmophylax atrothorax. Next base: position 130,310,054 of record JAOXXN010000395.1, read on the forward strand.
CACATTGTTATCTTATTTATGCTAGTATTAATCTCAAGTAACTACACTGAAATACCCTGGATTTATCCTTCTGTAAAAGAGATCAGAATCTGACACTTGCTTTGGAAATTTCCTTCCTCCAATTTCCATTCTTCCTAGAAACAGAATGAAACTCTATTGTGCCATTTTTCAAATATTTCTTTACAGAAAAGTATTAACTGACCAATGGTTCTGGGCAGGGGAGGGCAGGAGGGAAATCCCTTGCAAAAATTTCAGCAATCAAAAGAACTCTCAAAGTTTTACAAATCCAGAGGTTGCAATGCCAAGAGAACTAGACAGAATTAAAATTGCAAGTGTTCTTTGTCTCTTTGGTCCCTACAAGTATGTGCTGCTGTAAAGTCTTGTTTTGGATCTCGGTCAATCCTAGCTGTGGAGCAGAGTTTGATCAATGGGAAACACAAACTGAGAGCAGGAATGGAGATATTGCAGATGAAAGAGAAGGAGATGCAGGCCAGTCTGAATGTGCACTATAAATTCAAGTGCAGTCTTGTTCTTTGCTTTATTTTCAATTCTTATTGTCCCTTACAATTTTATCACAAGGTTGCTGCAAGACAGAAGCAAAATACAAATGTTGCAAAAGAAATACAGAGCATGCTGCAGTGTTGAGTTATATAATAACATGTTGGTACAAACCAGCCTGTCCTGAAAATAAAATTACCACTTTCCTTATTTCTAGTGAAGCCCTCAGCATAATTTTTCTTACACATACAATTTTATTGCCAGGGCATTTTATGCAAGACATGCCTGATTTGCAAAAGTCATTCTGAAAAGTTTCTTAAATGATTACCTTGCAAAACATTCTAGGACATTTAATTGAAATGGCTTCACCTTGTTTTAAAACATTGCAGTGTTAAATAAACTTGACCTGTTGCACCAAAGCACTCATTTTTCTCCAACTACGTCATACCCTTGAAATGCATATGTATGTGTATAACACCCTGACTTCTCCAGCTGAAAGACAAATGCAAGCCCCCACTGAAAGATAATGATGCTGTCACCTTTCCTCTTGTCATTGAGACTAATGGAGGAAGAGGCTCTAAGAAGTGGTCTAGTCTTAATTACCAATGGAAAATGAGATTGAATGAGACAGGTGTTTTAAGCATACATTCATGCTATGAGTCCTGATCCTACTTCTGCAGTCACAGAGCTCTGCCAGCAGCCCCAGCTGGCAGCCACCTCTGTCTGCCTGTGTGCTGAGGAACAGGAGGGCTGGAGTGGGGCAGGGGGATCACAACAGGGGTGTGGGGTTCAGAGCATTCCTGTGTTACAGGGCCATGGACAGCAAGGGCAGAAGGCTCCTGGCAAGACACGAGGTGAGCCAGGAGCACTCACCATTACACAGCCAATGTGTGCGTGGTCTCCAACTAACCCAGCCCCTCACGGGGGCTATGGGGGTCTCCAGCTGCCTGCCGGAAGCCGTGTTATCACTTTTGCAAAGCTCAGTAGAGCAGAGCCACTCCTTCCTTCCCCTGCTCCAGACCCTGATGGCTGTGCAACCTTTGGTGGAGATTTTTTTGGGTCAGAATTAAAGACAAGGGAAGACCAGCTCAGTGAGGATACTCAAACTGCATAACTGTGCTGTATGTGTGAGGACCAATAAAACTATAAGCTGCTGGCATCAAGCTAAGAATCCATTAATGACAGACTGATATATCTCCAAGAATGTAAAATGTTTTACTAAATAAACATTAAGAGCAGGAAGCTTTCAACTTCTGCCACTAAGGTAAAACTTCATTGTGATTCTATCAGAAGGAGGGATAGCCAGAAGGTGAGCAAGAAAACTTTGTTACACTGACCAAAAACTATTTAGTACCAGGATGAACTGGTGTGATGTGTTTTACAGTGCTTTACAAAGCATGAAGATCAATGCTTTCATGAGATCAATGCTTACTATATGGAAAGGAAAGAAGGCAGTTGTATGCGCAGGCAGAGGACTCCATCATGCAGAATAATACTCAGAAATCAGGACACCAAATTTTGTTCATTTTTCTGTGTGGCATCATTGTGCTCTTATAGAGATTTTCCGGTGAAATACACCTGAAAAATTGAAATACAGACATTTAAGTTCCCACAATTCACAAGGAGGCCAGGGAAGTGGTCACAGCACCAAGCCTGTCCGAATTCAAGAAGTGTTTTGACAATGCTCTCAGGCACATGGTGTGATTCTTGGGATGTCCTGTGCAAGGCCACGAGTTGGACTTGATGATCCTCATGGGTCCCTTTTAACTCAGCATATTTTATGGTTCTATGATTCTGTGGTAGCTGAGACAAAGAAGGAATTTGTTTCTTGGAAATAAGGAGGAAAAGAAAAAGCATGGTTATATGGCTCCTTCCCAGTTATGCCATTGGAAGGATTATGGTGGGAGGCACCACAGATATTAATAAGGCTAAGGGACAACTGAAATGCTGAGTAGCTGAAGACAAAAACACTTGGCAAGAAATTTTTAAGGTTTTCAGTGGCAAGACTCTTGTAAGAAATCCTGTGGCTCTTCTAAACTCACACAGAGCTGAAGTCATTTCAGGGAAGTCAAAAATATATACTTGCTCCCAGCTACAGCATCACATAGAGATATGAGATGATGAATTGTATTGTGACAGTCAGTGTAAGCTAGTATATCATCCTTCTTGGAAAGAGGATGGGATTTCCCACAGAATTTGAAATCTGTGGTGACAATACTGGGTGCAGTGTCAGTGGTGTATCCAGCTCCAGGAATCCTACCAGCTGTTTCATACCCTGCACAGTTTTGTCTTCAGAGAGCCCATAGAGCTTTTCTTGCCCTTCAGCCTAGGAATCAAGCTGACTGCTTGAAAAATGGTGCCTCAAATAGACAGAACATCTTCCTTCCAGGTCATCCCCATGAAAGGGACCTTTTTTGATGAGTTCAGCATCCCAAACTCCTAGATTCTCAGCCCAGATCTGAAACTGTTCCTGCAGCCTTGAAAAAACTTCTTATGTCTATGGTTCCTATCCTCCATAGAAGAAAAGTCATGTCATTCATACTATTACACAACATAGAGTCTTGGTCTTTCCATGCAAAAATTAGAAATTAGACTGCACAGAAATTGGTCTGAGGCTGCAGCAGGTGGATGTGTTCTCAGGAGCAAGCTGTATATGAAAGGCACCTGGAATACACTTTCATCCAGAACCCAAAGCCAGCATAAGAGTCTGTCTGAGGAGAGTACTAAAGATACAAGAAAGCAGAAGGAGCAAATCTGCTAGGGGTAAATGCAGCCTGCCATCCTCAAAGGCAGCTCTTGCTGCTGCCAGGGCAAGGGCAGGAGCTACTGCTTGAACAGAAGTTGAGAGGCAGTGGCTTGTAGGGCTTGGGGGGATACCTGCAAGGGGCAGGAGGGGGAGTAGCACATAATCTAGATCAACTGCTGTGGCTATGGAGATGGGATCATGCAGACCTAAAATGTGCACATCATTTTGATGCACTTTGGGTTAGAGGCAAAGGCTGGCTGAATACTGGCATTCTATGTTCAAAATTTTGCTCCCCCATTTGGTCTCTGTTGGTTTTTACATAGGATGCTCATCTGCACAGACATGTACCAACTGGCTTGACCAGCTACATCTATGAGGGAAGAAAATCGTTTAAAGCCAGATCCTCAGCTGCAGTAAATCAAGCATCTGTGGACTCAGACCAAGAGAGACCATGTCTGAGATCTCCCAGTTTCTCCTCTCAAACTGTTACATTAAAGAAAACATAAGATTCAGTAGCTCCATATCTTTGCCTTGGTTTTGCACATTTTGTCTGACTTCATATGCCAGGGTAAATACAGGCATATTTACAGGCATATATACAGGGTAATTTACAGGGTAAATACTCCAAAACTGCAGCCAAATTGTCACCCTGCTCAGACAATTGTAAGGAAATATGAGAATAGTTTTCACTGCTCACTGTTTTAGGAAGGCAGAAGCATAATCCATGAGATCCTGCACAGATATAAAGACCCGAGAGGTCTTTATAACTCTGTACTTCAGTGTACAGGATCTAAGCACCAACCCTGCACGTACAAGAGGGTCTGGGCAGCCCTGCCCATGGGCCACATCTCTTGAAAGCTCAGCAGTGAAGAGGTGCTGGTGCCCCACAGGTCACTGCCCACATGAATTCACCTGATGTTCAGATGAGAAAGTGGAGACCCAACAGTTCCCCCTTTCTGGGGCTTCTACAGAATGCCACCATGTCACTCTCCACATCATGCTGAGCCACCTGAAGGCTGCTGTCATTAGTTTGGTAATATTTGCAGAGCTCGCTGGGCTCTGTGAGGTGTTGGTAGAAGGTGCATTGCTGCTGCCTTTTCCGTGAGCACACCAGTGTGAAAGGGGCCATCATACAGTTCGTTTCAGAAATACAAAAGGATCCCCCAGCACCATGGTCACCCCCTCCACTGGTCATACAACACAAACAGCAAGGTGCTTTGCATAAGCAGACACAAGCTTCAGGTAGCCTTTGCAGCATCTGACACATCATGGAGCAGACCATGGATGCCCCATGAGGGCATCCCCATCATCTTCAGTGACAAGAAGGGCACCCTGCATGCTAGCTCTTTTCTCTGAGACTGGTTAAACTGGCTTTTATGCTCTTCTGAGAACAAGTATGCATTGGCCTGAACTTCCTAACTCCATAGAGATACAATTTCTGTGTGCAGCCCTTCTAACAAACAGACGAGCAATGGCTGTGGTATACGAAGGTGACCAGTGGCTTGCTGGTCCACAGCACTCAGGGGATATTCTTTGGTTTTCATATGTAGGCCAAACTGTTACATTTGTGTGACCTTTCAAAATCAGGGAAATTTTCTATGAAATACACAGGCAGCCAAATATTTAGGTCTGCAGAATTACTGTGGGATATTATTTACTTATCACAAATGCAAAACTCATGAGACACAGAGATATTCAAACCCATAACACTTGCATGTCAACTCTTCACATTAATGCACTTTCTCTACTGTTAAGTAGAAACATTTTTCTCCAAGAGCTTAATCAGAGCCTGGAGGAATAGATATCCAGTTCCATCATTGTAAGGCATTGACGAGGGCTTTCCTACAGCATCTATGTGCCCTAATTCCAGATAGTCCTCTCTCTATAAGAGCAGATCTTCTCCCTGTCACAACACTGCTGAGTGCTATTCCCCCATAAGGGTTATGGAAATCAAAGCTTGTGTTTCTTTACTGGATCAATAACAACGTTTCCTCCATGCACCACATATACTTCCCCAAACAGTGCAGGTGACATGACCCCCTCCATCCTGTGGTGCCAGCAGTGGGCCAGAGCAAGACCTGCCACTCATTACTGTGTGGTAGACTTTGAACAGCTTCCAGCAGCCATTTTATTCCTGTAGTCACTTTACTGCCACACAGGGGTAGATGCATATACCACACTTTCCAACCAGGATTGCTCTTCCTCATCAGTTGCTTTCCTCACTTTCAAGAAGCTGCTGTTTGCAAAGCTCAGACCTGCTTCGTTGTTCTGGCAAATGAACCACCATCTTCACATGGAGCATCTGCCATTTCAAAGAAGTGTCATGCTCACCTCCTTCTCCCCACCCTGAATGGGCAGCAGAGATAACCTCTCTAGGGTTGGGGAACTGAGGAGGGCCAGGAAACAGACATGGCAATGAGCTGTTTGAAAGCTCCAGACTGAAGCAAGAGCCTCTTACAGTGACTAGACCCATTGGAGAGCCATGACCATCTCCATCAGCTACCCCAGCATCCCACCAAATACCCATCGGGCACATGAGCCAAAACACAGAGCAGAGTGTTCACTACACTTAATGATAGCTGCTGTGCCTTTTCTGTTCCCTCAGCATTTATGAACAGATCGATCCCTCACACATCTCTGGGCATCATCACTGTTTTGAGATTTGATCACAAATATCCAGAACTGGTGCTGTACTGCTGAGCCACTGCTGATCACCTAAGCGACAAGACTTCCTCTCTCCTTCCAGCACACATAACAGGAATAAGAACTCTTGGATTTGTTTTCTACCTGTTCTTTTTTATATTTTTCTTAAATGTTACATTTTTATATTGTTAATGAAATTGATGTTTTAAAATACAATGGGGTTTTTTTTGCCTGTAGAACCCAAACTTTGCATAGGTGTACACAAAGGGGACAGGAATTTAACTGTGTTGAATATGCTACAAATTGCAACATGGAAAGGCAGGAAATGTTGCAATTTCCACACCCTCCACACAGGACAATGTTTGTATTTTGTTGCTTGTTTTCAGTCCTTATTGTGGTGTGGAAAACCTTTTAGAAATAGTCTGTATAACTATAGTGTTTGCTTCACCAAGACACATCTCAGACTGCCTGCAAAAGAGAAATGCTGAACTGCTCCAGAGGTCTCCACCATGGCAGATACCTATACCTGCCCTCAGGTCATATACTTATTTCTCCCCTTCCCACAGCCTTCTAGGAGGAATCCCTTTGAATTTGCGAAAACAAGGGATGGGTTGCACCATGCATGTTATGTCAGGTTACGTAAATTAGGAGCCATCAGTGTGCTTAGGGAAAGCCAATGCAGCTGAGCACAGTGCCTGGGTCTATTGCTCAGCCATGTCAGGAAGGTGTGCTTGGCAGAGGAAGACACAGTCCCTGCCCCTCAGATCACTGTCACTTCCCAGGGAGCCCCACTGCACACCAGGAACCAGCACACTCATGTGCACCTGGCTCCTGCAGCGCTGGAACTGATGGAGCTCAGAGCATCCCATCTACCCCAGCAGTCTCTGCTGTGGAGAGCAACAATCACTGACTTGGCAACAATCACTGACTTGGCAAAAAACCCCCCAAAAAAACCACTAAAAAAAAAAAAAACACAAAAAAAAACAACAAAAACCCCCCAGAACCAGAACCACGCAGGGGTGAGAATGGTTGCTAAGTGACTGAGGTTTTAATGAGATGAAAGTGTTCCCTTTATTTATGAAAACTTTAAGTCTTCAGGATTTTTTCTTTTCATATTTCACATGATATTGAAAAAGTGGAGAAGGCAGAGATGAAAAGTCACAATAGGTGGTATTTTATCTTCATCCTTGCAAAATCTTAATACCAGCAGTGAAATTTTTTTCAGTGCTATTTTTCCCACATAAAATTCCCTTTTATTCTTCTTAGGAATATGTTTGTTCCAGTGGAAGGGCAGAAAGAGTTTTGTATCATAAAATTTGTAACCATTTTCATATAAAAATAAGGATGCTGGGAAAAACAGCTCTTTTGCATAGCAGTCAGCCTCCGCTTTTGCTACCAGCATTTTGCCAGATCCACCTTTGGGGGGTGGGGTGATGTGAATTGAACTAGTAGAATTGCAAGGGTGCAGTGCACAGGAACAAAATGCAATTTTTGTAGCTATGACAGTGATGATAGACTTTGAATCTGGGAGTAGGAAGGGTAACTAATGTGGAAAAAGCCACAAATGGGAGAGGGAGAGGCAGGAGGAAAAAAGCAGAGGCCATCATTTCCAAAGGACCTGAGAAACAACAACATGCAGAGTGGTAAGTGGCTGCATAAGGTTTTGAAAGTAAAACTAAGTGCAAAAGGAACAGGATCTGCAAAAGAAAAAGCAGAGGGAATGGTGTGAGAGGGGAGCATTGTTAGCCTGATCACAGGAGAGGAATGGTTATTTACTTGCCGTGCCTGGCTGGGATGGAGCAGAGCAATGTCAGATCCTGGATGGGTGCAAGAGAGCAGAGCAGGTGATTAGCAGGCAGGGAACAGCAGCATTGAAAAGGATGGATCACTCAGGGCAATGGTTTATACTTGCTTCATTATTTAAAAGTAGGCTGAGGCAGGTAATTACTCATGAGTCTGACCACGAGGTATTTAACAGTTGAACCACAGAAGAAGCTGTATGCACAGCCTACCTCTGCCTGGCAGGAGGCATAAGTTGATGATTAATACAACTTAAGTCACTTGCATCTCACCTCTCCATGAGCCCATTTTACTTGAGGAACTGGTCTGTCATGTAAAACTTGGCTCCTGACTGCTTAGGGATGTTGTGAAATGATGCCTGCACCTTGCCAGGCCATGCAGGAGCCAGGCAGAGCTGCAGCCTCTCTGTGCAAAGACACCTATCGCTCCCATCCAGCTGCTCACTGCAGCCTTCCAGAAAGACTGAGCAAGATATCAGCTGTGAGTGAGTGCTGCACCCAAGGGGATTCCCAGAGTCAGGGGCTCCCTGGAGACAGGAAATCCAGCCCCAGAGTCAGGGGCTGGTGGCTGGAAGAAGTGCTGCACCATGCAGCAGCCTGGGCTGTGTTTTCCCTGGGGATAGAAAAGGACAGAAGACATGGTCATCCAGCCCTAAAGCAGTCCAGCCTGTTTGAACATGTTGGCTTGTCCACACCTACAGCAATAGCTTTTTTTTTCAGTTGCACTATGCTCATTGTGATAACAGGAGGCTTAATTTTGAACAGCACTATGAAACTGGTGAGATAGATGTAACTATTGGCTGATACTCAGTATTAGGAATGGCTTGTCTTTTATGTCCTCTCACTGTTCCAGTAGAAGCCTACCAGAATGCAGGACACATTTTCCAACTCAATAGCAGGTATCCAGCTGGAGAAATGTGTTTCCCTGAATTATGACCATATGCTATATATTCCACTTCAATGTATCATATCATGTTCCATCTGCACAGAATTTGACACTGCATAAAACAATCTGCTTTGAATTTGAATCCATATAATTCCTCACACAAAACAAACCCCTCTAGCTAGGCTATGAGTCTAAATGCCCTGGAGTTTTTGGTGAAGATTGTGCCATGGGCAGAAAGGACGAGAACCAAAGCTGTAGGGAGAAGAGGGCATTATCACTGGGCTGTTCCATCTGAAACAAATTCTACCTTTGCATTGAAGCCTTTGCCCTGGTGGTTGCTGATACTAAACAAAGCAGAACCCAGAGCAAGAAGTATTAGGAAGCCCACTAGGACTACCCAGTTGTACAAAGCATGGTATGCAGGAGTACAAAGCTACTCTAAACCTCTCACATTTGTAACAGTGTGATATTTAAGGGGCAGCTAGAGAGTAGATGCTTCAGCAATTTCTAGTGCTATAGCACTCAGAAGTACAGAAAAATTCAGAAAAAAATTTCAGGCATGTTGAAGACAGCTTCTCCTTGTGCAGACCAGCTGCTATGACAAGTCAGCCAGGCAACATGGAATGGGTTTTGCTGTTTTTTTTCAAGCAAATGTGAATGCTTTCACACTGTCTGCCGAACTTCTAATGTCCCCAGGTCAATCCCATATGCCTCCTCAGCAAAACTGTGAAGTCAGAAATACTTGAAGAGTCCTTAAATGATGAACACTTATTTATTTTCTCTTTCTCTCTCAAAAATCTTTCAGCCAGACCTATGATGGCTTTGCTGCCTGTTTCATCACTCATGAATTTCTTTGCATTGTCACCCAGCAAAACAGCCTTTGGCAATGGTACATCCCAGGTTAAATGGGGTTTTAGACTCTAGTCTAAAGGAACAAAAAGAAATAGCAACTGATTTATACAGAAGGGTCAGTACAACTTCAGCACCATTAATTAAAATAATCTCCTTGAAGGGTATTGACAAAAAGGGACTGCAGTAGGTTTTAAGAATTCCAGTTCTAGATGATAACAGGAATTTACTTTCATCTAAAACAACATAACAAACCAACAAACATTTGGGGGCCTGTGGCATACGGGATGTACATCTTTACTAATCAAAGGTGTACATGAAGGGGTTCATTAGCAGGGACACTGTATTTAGTTCACAGCTAAGGGCCTGCAGACACATCCAAGAAACAATTCTCCTCATGTCTGCAGGGTTTCTGGTTCAAGATGGACCAGAGATTTCCATTGCTTTCATCTGTCTGATCACAATAATATCCAAAATTCTCTCCAGAGATCCTCATCTTAACCAATACAAATAGTAAATGACAAACAGAGCAGCAATTCCAGATTAAAAGTCTTGAGGACACAAAACCCAGTTTCTGGAAAGTATTTCAGAGTCAGCTGTAGGACACAGCTGGCTGCAGAACTTCTGTTGGAAAGTGGAGATAGCTGGTTTTAGGCAGAAAGAGGTTTAGGACTTTTTTGGCCAGCATTGGCATCCACAGCAAATTGTGCCTGGTGAATTGACAGAAGCACATTGTTGTCATGCTATGACCCATTGTCCAGTGTATGATGGCAACAAGAAATTCTCATCCAGTGCAGGACTCTGTCAGAGTGCAAGCAAACAAAAGGACTCTATCATCTTGAAGCATTCATCTGTCTGTATTAAACAAAATGCTCTATATAATGTTATAGGAGACATCTATTCCACTCTGCTCAGTACTAATGACATCCCAGAAGGCATACTGTCCAGTTTAGGTGGCACAACAGGCATCACAATAACTCGTATGTCTCAAAAGAGTTAATTGAAGATGAATACATAACCATTTTTAGGAGTACCATTGCATCCAATTCTCCTCAGTCTCCGGCAGTTTATGACAAACAGACCTCAGGCACTGTAGTACTGCAGAGTGCTCCAAGTAACAAGCTCCCAGGAGCTCCACTCCTTCCTCTCAGGATGGCGAGGGACTGAGCAAGGCCCACCCTGGTAGACCGATTTGAAAGTATTTCTCAGAGCACAGGAAGAAAGAGCTGTCCTGTCTTACATACGTATCTGTTGTGCCCAGATATATTTATGTTTCAGGCACTGTTAGTCTGCGGTCAACAGATCACCAATGGTTCAGAAGATGTCAGAAAATGGTCTGCAAGAGTATAATTCCTAAAATTTAATACAGAACTTTACCTGAGCCCTCATCAATCCAGATGCCAGAGTATTTTTGACATCTAGTGTCCCAGTTGTTGTATTCTGGAATATCCTGTGAACAGCATCATTCATTACCTCACATTCAGCAATCATTTCACTGAAAAGCCCAAATTCTTTATTGTAGAAGCATTACTAGCCAGTTTTTTATCTTATGCTTGATGTTATCCTTTCTTATGTGTAATATTTTGCACCTAAGGCTATTACATTTCACTGTACTTATGTCAAACTGTCCCTTTAACGTAGCAAGAATATTTGGAAACCTATTTTCTTATGTGCTTGAGTTACATGTCACTCTTACTAAGAATGTTAGACTAATTGGATATGATTTGTTATGGATAAATTCACATTTGATGCTTCTATCACATTACCGCTCTGCAGTTGCTATTATACGAAGTACTCAATTTTTTTCCAGTAATTCGCAAAGTACTGGAGGTATCTGAGAGATGTTGTCTGGTCTTTAATTCTTGGTACCTCTTAAACCTTCTCTGTGTTCTTAAATGCACCTCCTAGTATTTCGGAAATTCCTATGTTTAGTTCTTTAGATATACTGGTGTAAACTTCCCCAGGGCTTCCAGCTCTGAGTACATGCCCTTTATTCTAAGGTTCCTTCACTTCTTTTCCATGAGCTGCATTTCAATTCCCTTGCTAGCTCTAAGTGCGTTCAGTTTCTCATACCAGGTATCTCTTACTTGCAAAGACAGTGTTTGACCCCTTCATCTTATTCTGTCACTTGTCCTTTGTTCATCATCACCATGAAACGTTAATCCTTTGCCTTCTTCTTTCTAATCTCTTTTTTCTGGTCCCTTTTGCATTCTTTATACTTCCGTCCTCTCTTTTACTTATCCTAGTACCGTGTCTTTGCTCACTTCTTGTTTGATGGGGTTTTGTCACAGAACCAGAAAATATTCTGCGTTGGAAAGGATCCACAAGGATCATCAAGTCCAACTCTAACACAAACAGCCCATACTGAGATTAAACCTGCAAGCTTGGCATTATCAGCACCATGCTCTAACCAACTGAACTAATCTCAGGTAATCAGAGAATCAAACAGCTCCTGAGTCCAACTCCCTGATTTTCTCCAGTGCTGTACTCCTTGTCAGCAGGATAGCTTCCTACAGGACCTTTAACTAAGGACTTCTTTCAAACTGCCTGTTTTCTTAAGATTCTTTCTCCTTTTGGCTCCTCCTTCAGAACTTTCCCTATCAAATGCCCAAAGCGAGGAAATCTGCCATATAGGAGTCATTTGGTCTTGCTCTCCTCCTCTCATGGCTCCTTTTCCACACACATAACACAAATTGCCTTCTAGCAAGTTTCTCTTTCACATCTATCATAGCTTATCTGGCCATGTCTCCTGTAACTGCCTTCACTGTTTGAAACAAAAAGTTGTCCCAACACATTCCAAAAACTTGAGAACTTTTTGTGCTGTGCTGTTGGGTTTTGCTTTGTTCTTTTTCTTACAGCAGATAACCTGCTAGATAAAGTCCTTGATTACCATTACCTCATATCCTCAGGACATTCCCAGTAGTTACTCAAAAATATGTGACATCAACCTCTTCCTCATCCAGTAATCTTTACTAGGTTTTACAGTTCCTCTGTATCTCCAACCACTCTCTCTCCTCTCCTCTCTCTGGCCATCTACATACTCCTAATATACCAGATAATATCTTCCCTTTTTACCGCCTGTCCTTCCTATGCAAATTTTGCTCTCTCTGCTAGTATTGAAGTGCCACAATTTATTTCACTGAGCCTATGTGATGCTGATTAAACTGTAGCCTTTGTTGTGTCCCAAGACTTTTAGTTCTGTTTATTCTCCATACTCTTAACATTACAGTAAAGGCATCTCAGAGGTTTGGCAGTTTGCCCTTACATTATCCCTTTTGTTCTTCTATGACTTTCCTGCAATTTCCCACTTTCATCATAGCAAAGAGTTGACCTGCACTTTTCTTACTCACCTGAGGTCTTTCCTGCCCATCCAGTCAAAACCCGCTGTCTTAGGAGCCTTTTCACTCATTTTTCTGTAGTAATAAAATTTTCACATTCTGAAGAACAGTGTTTTTCACTGACTAAACAATGCTCCACAGGATGGAAATTCTTCTAAGGGTCTTCCTAAAAAGTGGTGCAGAAAGTTATTAGTAGGAAAGCCGTCTTATGGAAAAAAAGATCCACAGTCTAATTTGAAACTTATCAGTTCCAGAGAGATGGTCAACAACATTCATAGTTTAAATGAATGCTGAGTTTGTCAAAATGCTAGCACATGGGCAAATATAGAGTCCTATACCCTGCATCAGGCTGATGTGCGAAATTAGCTCTTGGTAAAACCTTGGGACAACCCTTTCTAATCCCCAGTGGTATAACTAAATAATAACGTATATTAACTATGACAGTGGTACTTTTCAAGGCTGCAGTCATCAAGGAATAGGCTGATGAGCGTAGTGGGAACAATACGTTGATTCTCCTCCTTCACAATTACGAACAGCTGTAACATCCTCAGTTTACAATGGGTCTGATACTGCAAAGAAACAAGAACAAATATTTGGAAATCTAATCGCATAATATAGCTGAATGCTGACAAGAGGACTCTGCTCCAGGGGAGTATACTCCTTTATAGCACATGGCTGTTATCTGAGAGAACGAACTACATACTATTGAAATCTACTGTCCTACTGCCCAGCCTCTGAATGATTGACAATCATGAAGTTCAGTCACTTGACTTCCTCAAAGCTTCAGATGTACTTCTGAAGCAAAGATTAAGAGGTCGTGAAAGAAGATGTTTCACACAATGTGATCAGCTCTGCCCCTCAACTGACATTTGAGGTTAAACATTGAGATGTTAAAAATAAACATGCTTATTTTATAATTTTAGTACACAGAATAACCTCACGTCTACATGGAGAAAACAAGGAGGAACACTGGGTCAGCTCTTCATGAGGAGTTTCCAGATTTTTCCCCCACAAAAATATTTTTTAAAATATACCCCTCCCACAAGTAAGTACAAGAAGGAGTCTATGGTCCAAAAAGGAGCTCTCCTTACAAAGTAAGGGCTGAAGTCCCACACTGTTTTTTCATTCATGTACTCAGAATTTGCTCTAATGCATATCTATGCTTCAAAGATGAGCCAGTGGTTTTCTTGTGCTTGAGCAACACAACCAATGTGATGGATGTATCATGTAAAGTCTGCTGATATGTATCACACCATCAGCCAGACCAACTTCAGCTGTCTTCTGTCCATCTGTGTCTCTTGCCACTATTTCATAGATTCTGCTCCCTCTTCTGGCCAGCAACATAATAAAAGAAATATTTCCCCTTTATAAATGTGATTTTGAGCATGGGGAGTTGAGAAATGAAAAAGAAACTATATATTACTTTGTCAGGACAAAGCAATCTCAGCTGTGCATCCACTGCATTTCCATATTTGGATTTCTCTGTAACAAAGGCTTACAGTATTTGAGGTAAAAGCTGAAAAATTAATTGCTGGTATTTTTTGTTCAATTTACTTGCTGTCTCTTGGGGGGAGGTAGGGGAGAGGAAGGGAGGTGCAAGGAATGAAAACCATCCATCAGCTTTATTCAGTATCTTTTCACTTCTCCCCCTTGGCACCATATTGCTCCTTCTCAGATTTGTGCAAAAGAATATTGCAGGCCTAAAAAAGGAAGTGAAGAGAGATTCCATCTTTAGGAATAGCAGACTTGCCAAAATGGGTTCTGATAATGCCATATTAACTATAGCATCCAGAGCACATGCTCAAAAAGGCCAGTGTTTTCTCTCTTTCAGTAACTAAAATCCACAAGGTGTGCCTCCAAAACAGATACTGCGGTTTCTAACTACTTTCAGGGTTTTTTCAGGTTCTCTCAAATCTCTTGGTGGTTACCAAGCACAGACAGTTGAGACAAAGGGCTTTCAAACCTCTTCTAGCCACTCCAGATGTCACCAAAAAGTCAGCTAATGTAGGAGAAGGTACAAACTGCAATACACTGTACATTCAAGACAGCAAAATGCTGCCTCTTTGATGACTTCCTTTGATGGGAGATTTCTGAGGCCTCCCACAGCTGAACTCTGTCTGACAAAGCTCTGCAAAGCCACATCTGAGGTGGAGCAGAAAGGACAACTGTGATAGCATTGTTTGCCACCAATCGTGTGATAAGCAGGCTTGCAACAGAAGCATTATAGGTTTTTACACGGAGAGGAAATTGAACTGAAAATCTCAGTGTATGGTTTTAGCCAAAGCATTGTCTGTACACACAATAATTCATTTGCTCAACAGACAGCAAAATAAAAAGATTCATTCAGCCTTCTCTAGCTGAGAATTTTGTAAAATGTCAGATTTTTACATCGTATTCATTTCCAGTTGACAATGTCTAACATATCTTGATTACCCTTCCTCAGACAGAATATTGCAGCCTTTTGGGCTTGAGCCACAGCAGAAGGCTGAACTGGCATGGTCAGAACTGCAAAGTTCACACCAGTCTGAACCACACACAGTGAACCTGGCATCAAAATTAAACCTCTTTTTAAAGCTGCAGTTTCTGAATCTACTATTAGTCATGAGCTTGAAACACTAAGTACTAGAAAGCAGTATTGCTCTGGCAGTTGTACCAATTCTAAGGCCAGAGCTTTCTACAGGTCTCTTAGCTGCTGCTATTCAAACACTTGTGCCTGATTCTGCACTCCTTTGTCCAAACACCAGTCCAAGGGAGTGAAAGCTAGTCAGAGAAAAACGTGTGGGATCAGATCTTGTGATATGGTAAAAAAAATTCCACTTTCCAGGAAAGGAACCTTGTCTTCAAACACATTCCACAAGGTGAGCAGCTCTTTCAGTCCTTCTGCATGTAAGATGAGGGGTTTATTTTTTTCCCTGAGAGTGGGGCTCACAGCCCCTACGCTGCCTGCACCACCTTCTCCACACACATCACTGAGAGAGGAGGGAAATCCTTCTCTTACTGAAACAGCTACTCATTGAATAGTTCTTCATTATCTAAGAGATAACCAGGAAATATTTAATAAATATATTACCCATTGCATCAAAATAAATATCATTTATAAAACATTCATTGTCTTTTGCTCATCATTATCATCATACAGTGTATATTAATGTCCTCAGTACAGATGAGATTTACAAACTTTTGCCTGAATTTTTCCCGTTAATGCATTCTCCCACTTACAATAATCATTGCATAAAATGCATAAAAACATAATGCAGCTTTATGCCACTGGCATATACAAAAGACAGAACTAAAGATCTTGTGAATACAAAAAGTCTTCAGACAGGAGGAATGGCTTTAGGTACATCTTCAAGTGGCACTTGCTCCAATTCAACTGTGCAGCATTTTAGAACTAGAGCCAATGTTTACTTGAGATCTCAGAATTACTTAATCAAATAACAGAACATATAAAAGCAAGCTGACTTTTTGGGGAAAAAAAGTTTAATAGTACAATAATAGTTGTAGTTTCGTCCAGTAAAGGTGTATTGTAAAAATGTTCTGAATATTAATTTACCTCAGGTAACTTTAGAGTTGTAAATACTTGCATTATAGTGAGGTAGACAGTAAAAAATTTTTTTTCTCCATTATTAGCACAGAATTTAAATCTTGTAATAATATTTTAAGGAAAAGATAATGTTAAGTGAGGATGAAATATTTGATTAATGCTTAATTCTGTACAACTCAAATATAAACTTTTAAAAATATTAGAAATTATAACATTTCGAGTGCATATCATGTTTTGTACATTAAAAAAGAAATGCATGTTGTTCATCTCCATTTTGCACTTTTCAGTCTGTTTAAATAAACAAATATTTACACCTTTTATATGAACAACAGTGCATCCCAAAGAAAAATGTGCATTTTAAATTAATGCTCCTGGTCGAGTCTTTTTATTAGCATTTTATATTATTATTCTCTTCTCTTTTTTAATTTTTTTCCACGAGTTTGTAGCTCTGCAAAACCAGATAAGCCAACAATTCTAGAAATCAGTGGGGAAAAGCCTGAAACTATGAACATAAAAGTTACATTAAAAAAGGGCTAGGCATGCTTCGAAGTGCACTTCCCTCAGGTGAAGCCACAGCTGAGACCAAAGGTGGGAAAGAAACAGAAATCTGACATAAAACGCCTTTTCCAGCACAACATTTGGGTATAATACTGCTGCAAGTTGTGAAAGCTGCCGAGCCAGAGCAACCCAAAGACCTGGCAATGGGCATCCTTGCACTGTTCGTGAGATCCGAAGTTTTCTTTCCAATCTACCCCGGCTGTGCTTTCTGTAACACTTCGCTCTTCACAGTTTTTCTTTGCTGTCTTAAAATGAAACCTAGCTGGTAATTACAATATTAAGCAATTCCTCTTTTTTTCTCCTTCTCTCTTTCTTTTTCCCCCCTTTGAGGGGTGGGGGCCGTAGGCTATTTCTGGCTGGTAAGCTTGCAGGAATGTGAAAGAGAGAGGGCAGAAATGAAACAGCCCTCTTCAGAGCAACTTCAGAGAGAGGGATCAGTCTGCTCCCTCTCCCTCCCCCGACTCTTTTTGTACTTGGTAAATTGCCTTCACCTTTAGAGGGAGGAGGATAGATCGCCAGATAAACGCAAGGGGAGGAGAGGGGAGCGGGGAAGGGACCGAGCGGGGGCTTCGCCGTCTTGCCCGGCCCGCACGACCTTCCCCGCCGGCAGCCGCGGGTCGACGCTGTCGCGGACCCCGCGGGCACCGCTGCGGCCCCCAGCGCCGGTCCCCTCCGTCCCAGCCGCGCTCGGGGGCGCGGGGCGCGGGCCCCGCTCGCCGCTGCACCTCCGCCACACGCAGACTCGGCTGCCGCCGAGGGGCGTCCCGCCCGCTACCTGCAGCCGCAGGACTCCACCACCATGTCCTCGTACTGCTTGTACACCACGTTGTTGCCGGCGTCGATGTAGAGGATGCTAATGGGAGTCAGTTTGGTGGGGACGCAGCAGCTGGGCGGCGTGGAGCCGGGGTCCATGGAGTTCATGAGGGTTTGGATGATGGCGTGGTTTGTGGGCTCCAGGTGCGAGCGCAGCGGGAAGTCGCAGACCCCCTCACAGTGGTGGGCCTCGTACTCCAGTGGGGCGATGATCCAGTCGTCCCAGCCTAGCTCCTTGAAGTTGACGTGCAGCGGCTTCTTGCTGCAGCG
>JAOXXN010000395.1:130359508-130379584 GCA_026770055.1 Myrmophylax atrothorax
GCATAGCTCTGCAATGTGGAGAACTGCATTGACCATTCTGAGGGAACCAAGGGGGGCAGGATTTATCCAAACATAATAGAAATTGTGTACCTTGGGGGAAAAAAAAGAGGGATCAGGATAAAATTAATTTTTATTGCAACCATTTAAGTCTTGGCTTTGTGAAAACTGTTTCAAGTCACTGCCTTTCCTTAGAAGGGTCAGCAGGCCAAGTCCAATGATAAATACAAAACTCTGAGATCATTATTCCCTTCTTGGATTTTAACTGATGAAAAGCTCCATTCTGTTTGGCTAGGCTGCAGTCCAAAGCCCAGTGACCACCCTGCTGCAGCAAAAAGCTGAATTAGGGTATTCTTGGAAACCTAAAACATCACTTATGCTTTTCTTGATATGACACAGATAAAAGTCCACTGTGTCTCTACCTTTAATTGTCCATACCCTTGCATCCTCTTCCTCTCGGCTTGGTAGACTCCTCTTGCAGTTGAAGGGTGTAGCAGTTGAGGCTCTTTGTGCCAGCAGAGGTTTTAGCACTGGGATTTCACTCCTTGAAAGCAGGGGAAGGCTGGCTGCCAGCCAGGCAGTGCATAGGCAAGGCTTTCTTAAGGCCTGCATAGGCTCAGCTTATGCTGCTGGCTGAGCAGTGACTAGGACACCAATCTTGATGCTTTTTGAAGGTGTCCACCAAAATCCGAGTTGAGTGTATCTTCTTCACTGGTGTTAGAAACATTGATAGGATCATGGTTAAAGTAACATTTGTGTAGTTTTGATCTGGGGCATGAGCTCGGTGCATTTTCTGCAGTCTTAAAACACTGCTTTCCAGTTGTCCTTTATGTAGAAGCTGGAATATTTTCATTTTAAACTCCACCTTACTTCTGAGGTGAGGATGAACATTTCAGAATAAAAAGAAACCCAAACCCCTTAAACCTATCCACCTCCACTGCAGTAGGTGAAACTTGCTTTCCACAAGAATTCCCAAGCAAATTATGGCAAACTTCCCCAACTTCTCTGCAGCTGTGCTGGCAGGGCTCCAGCAGTCTAAAGGCAGTATCAAATTGAATGTAAAGGTGCAATATACATAGCCCAGAGCTACCAGCAAAAAAGACTCTGTCCCGAATCCTGCGGCTGCAGAAGGAATCGTGGCACCCAATATACACCCAGTCCTGGGCAACCAAAATGTGAATTAAGAACTATTTGTCTCTTCCTTTATAACAAAATTCTGTCACTCCTGGAGCATCCTGTTCAAGCTTGAGCCTGAAGAGCACAGACAGGCTTTTCCTGTGCTCTCCCAGGAGGACATTTCTACTCCTTCTGAGTGGTTCTCCACTGAAGCAGGTTTCCCCAAGATTAACGTGAGGGCTGCATGGAAATGCTAGACCTTTCTTGAATCGTTAAGAATGATTTGACAGCAGTATGGCATCCCTTGGCCTTCCCAGGGCTGTGGGTACTGCTGCTCTCACTGCTGGCTACCAGAGTTGGAGTGGTCTGTGTTGGACCGAGATGCAGATCAGGATGAGGGAAGGAGCCTCAGTACAGGCTGCTACTTCCCATGTGGGATGCTGCCTCGCTCTCCTCCTTCTCTTCTTAGCTGTTTCCTTGGGTGCTTAGTGGTAGCGTTACAGGCTCATGATCATTGCAGACCCCAGCACAGGTCAGCAGAAAGAAACAATGTATTTAACAATGTGGGTTTTTATAGTTTTAAAATCGCAATTGCCCCTATTGAGTGGGGCATTTGAAAGTGTCCCCCATGGCGTTCTCCCAGAGAGCTAAGGAAATACAAGCTAGATGAAATCATTAGTCAGTGGGTACACAAGTGGCTGAAAAACATGTTGAACTTATCATGGTTTGTCATCAAACTGAAAATTTATTTTTAATAGGGTCACCCAGGGTCTGTTTGGGGCCTGTTTCAGTTTGATATTTTCATTAGTAACTTGGATAATAGAAAAAAGTATGCTCATAAAATTGGCCCATCACACTAAGCCAGGAGGATTGCGAACATATTGGGGCCCAGGATTAAAATTCAAAATCACTATGAAAAATCGGAGAGGTTTTCCAGAATCAACAAATGAAACAAAGGAGAGATACATGCAAAGTGCTAGAAGGTCAAAAGGACTTGTATTGAAACAGGGGGTGACCAATCAGGCAGCAGATGAGACCTAGAGGTAAGCACAGCCCAGGTGACTACAGTGACACCCATGAAGGTACCCAGGGAGTGTGAAACCAAAGGGCTGGGTCATAACTTCATGGCACTGGCAACTTCTCAGCTCAATTGTTGCATCCAGGAAAGACATAAATGAAATAGAAAGCCCTAAGAGAACAACAGGGGTGTTAACAGGTTTATAAAACCTAACCTATGAGGACAGATTAAAAAAGCTTGGAGTTATTTAGTCTAATGAGAAGAAGAGAGATATGTCTGAAGCGAGCAGAGTAACAGCCATCAGAGTTTACTGCAAAGAGGATGAAAATCTGTTCCCTTGATGTCCACTGAGTGGACATGAGGAATAACAGATTTAACAGGATGTACAGAAGATTTAGATTTGATATTAGCAGAAACTGCCCAGCTGTGATCAAATAAAAGGTCAGGAGCAGGCTACCTTTTGGGCTGGGTCAGTGCAGTTGTTAGAAGTTTTTAAGAGCAGATTGGATGAATGGTTGTCAAAGATGGCCTGTTACAGCTCTTCTCACCTCAGCACTACAGAGTAAGCCACTTGGCCATACCTTGCTGGGATTACTTTACCTTTCCCTGCAGTAATTGGCAGGAGTTCTGCAGAAGGCAAGGAAGCTGTGCCAATGGCTCTTGGTCTGCTGCTCAGGAAGCAGAACAGCTCTGTCAAGAGGAAAACCCAATCATCTACCTGGGACAAGAGTAACATGAGCACATGTCGGCTGGTATTTAGCCATCAGCCATAGCTGCATGCCTTCGCTTTTAGAGCAAATCATTGCTGAACTCCATGTCAATTCAAACTGTCATTGGGCTTCCCTGCTCAGTTGGGTCCTCCCTTAACACATCTTCTAAGGCACCCAAAGGCAGCAATGAAGTGCTTCTCTCAAGTCTCATTCCTGATGCTTAAAAGTAGATTTGGTCCTTGGAGGCAGCTCTCACAAGCATCATTCTAACACCACAGTACTGAGGTCGTAAATTAAGTCAATCTCCATGACACAGTTCCTAACTGAAAGGATAAAAAGTGAAGCATCAAAGCTGCAAATGTCAAAGGTAACCATGCTGCTTTGTACATTAAAACAACTGTACACTGATAACTCATTGTCTTCCAACTTCCCTACCTTTTCCCAGTATGATACAGCCTGTGATAAAATATGATTTAAAAGCAGATGGTTAAACAAGATGGGCAATCTGCTTACTATTATAGCTTCTACCCCAAGCTGTGAATTATTGCCTCTTCACTGTGACAGTCCAAGATTATTCAAGCATATAGGTTTATGTTCTAGGAAACAGTAAAAATTGTCTAACTATGATAAATAATTGTTTCTCCTTTAGAAGCACTTGTTATCACCTCCTCATACTGAATATTTTTAGTACTAGCAAAGTATCTTCTTTTCAGCCCCCTGGAGACATCTGCTCTCCATATGGTGGACTTGCCTCTGCTTACACAGCCGGTTTCTGGGAAGGAGTCTGCTGGTATGACAAATTGGAATTATTTCCAGGTCTTCAAACACTTCACTAGTTCCTGACTTGTGTAATTGAGCCTAACAAATTCTGCAATATCTTACATGGTTTAATCCCTCTTGCCTACCTCATTTTTGTCATATTGCTTCCACTGACAGCAAGCTGCCCTTAAAACATCAACACCAGGCTGTCGGTGGCAGAGAGCCACTTAGGAGCCAGTGCTGGTGTTGAGTCCAGCCAAGGTACATCACCTCACCATGCTGTTCTGATCCTCTGCTCCTTGAAGTGAACCTGCTGCGAGCAGCATGGTCATCCCATCCTGGCCATGACAATGAGGCTGCTATCACAGGAGCACAGGCTCTTTGAGCACCTCTACCAGCTCCTTAGCACTGTGACTCTGCAAGAAAAATGGGGCCACCCCATCATTATGGGTCACACTATTTGCTTCCTGTGGTTTCTGAACTGCATTCTGTGGAGCAAAGACTCCTGAAATCACACAGAAAGGGAACAGCATTTTTTTCCTTTGGTTTGACAGTGAATGCCAGAGAATGGATTAAGAGCTAAAAAATAATCACTCATGTTTGTGTGTTTTATATATATATCTATAGTTACCCTCTTATTCCCCATTGTAGCCTGTAATGTATGTGTGCTCTCTGACCTTGCACTAAAAAACACATGGACTGTTCAAATATATTTCCTCATGCCTTACTACAGAAACTGCCAATTTGAGTTTTTCTACAAGCTGTTACAGTACAAAGAGACACAAAGCTCTGTCAAGTAATTCATTCCACACAACAACATGATATTCTAAGTAACAGTGGAGCAAAACCACACAGATGATGTCTGAAGAGCAAGACCTTTGCAGAGAACCAGTGGACAGCACTGAATATTGATACCTTTGACTTGCAATGCTTGTGTATTTTAATAACACTCAAAGTACCCATTCTCCTTCCACGCTTACAGAAATCACAGAAGTGCCACATGAGCTTATGGGAAGACAGCTGTGTGCATGGAGGGGAACAGCACCAATGCCCCGCTGAGCTGCAGAGAATTGGGAGCACTCAGCATCAGCAGCCCCTCATCTTGCTGAGCCCACAGCATGCCACTGGCTGTAGGATATACTGAATGATCTGTGATTTTGTCTTGAAAATCTAATGCTTTAAACTATCCACACAGTACTTTTTCCAAGATCTATAGCTAAAACTACAAGAACACAATATGTGATCATGAGAAATGAGTGTAGTCATACTATCTTCTCTATGCTACATATTAAATCCTTCTTAATTAGAAATAATAGGAGTCAATTGTTTTGGCAGCTGAGTGTCACACACAAAATACCTGGAGAATAAAAAAGTACTCTGGATCCTACTGAAAATACTGGGAGCAAAGTAAAAGCAGAGTAACCCAGATGAAAACTAAAACCTGAGAAAAAACCACAATGTTTTTCTTAAATTTTTGGTTAGTGAAAACCTAACCTACCTGTCTTTTTATCTTTTAAATAAGATAAATGGAACAAGGATTTTTTTCTTGCAAATTAAAATAATATGTGGACTTGTTCTTTCAAGATAACTCAGAAATCTCTGTTTTACGGAGTTGCAAATAAACTTTGCATATGAAGCAGGAGACAGGGCACATTGAGCAAGCATGTTATTACTTAGCTTCTGCATAAGAGACAGTTTCTCCAGCTAAACAACATCAAATGTTTCAGTAAATCATTGCATCATTAAGGACCTAAAGGGCAAAGATGTGTCAAATGGAGTATGCTGCTTTGTCTCAACTTCTCCTACATCCAAGGTTATAGCAGGACAGTTCAGTGGCATGTTCTCAAACACTGAGCCACTGCCAACATTTTCTTAATGGGATTAAATTGTGCCTTGTTACTGTACAAAGACACATTTTAAGTACACTTGGCCATTTATTTGATGTATGATTCTCTTTGGCTGAATTATTAGCCTGGAACTGTGAATAGTAAAATCTTTATTTCATTACTTGTTGTAATTCTCCTAAAATTTGTCTAATTAATGATAGAGATATTAATAGAATGGAGAAATAAGATGGGTCATTTAGAAATTTTTCCCTTCTGTTAATATCTCCACCAATAATGCAATAAATACTGGCAGAAGTACAGCAGTTTGATGTATGTACAATTAAAAGAAATACTGAACTGGTGAACAGCTGTCCTGAGATGACACTCTGCCTTCCAGAACCAGAAAAGGGGAAATACATCTGGCAGCAATACTAACCACAGCTAAAACAAGGCACAGGCTAGCCAGGGACAGGGTTTGGAGGCTGGGATGATGGGCATGGGACTTCTGTCACACTGGGCTTCTGGTACCTTTCAGCTGTAGGCAACAGAAAGCAGGGATCATCCTTTCAAACAAAGTCATCCTTGGGCCCTGATACAGGTGGCAGCCACAGTCACAACAGATTAAATGTGGTGAAAATATTTCTGGTTGCTGTGAATTCTAAATTAAGTGGTAACTAAAAGACAGTTTTCCCTCCCTTGGAGCTGGCCACACAAACCTCTGCAGTACACCCAGGTATGCCAGGCTCCCATCCTCTCAGTTCAGCTCTCTCCCAGGAAAGCAGCAGTGCCGCCTCCCAGGGAGCACAGCACAGCCTGGCCTCCCCTTCACTGGACCCTCACAGCAGGCATTTCCACCAGGCCCAGCAAATCATGCAAGTTCTGCACGTTGCAGCAGTGGGAGGAAATTAGAAAGCTGTAATTAGATGTATTATATGTAGGTGTCATCTCCACACAGGTGACACTCAGGCAGGACTCCAGCCAGTAACATTGGAGACCTCTGCATTCTCACAAGGGGGTGGCTTGCAAGATAGCAGCAGCATGCTAGAGCACTACAATAGCCACAATTGGTATTAATCCAGACACAAGCTCTTACTGCAGAGTTGTTAACCATCATAAAACATGTTCTACAATAATTTTTGAGAACTCCACACTCACTATGACCCTATCACACCCAGGAATATACACTGCTTGGTTCCTGCAATTGTCCAGCAGTGAAGTCCTTTGCTCGTTAAAATGTTGATTTATTAAAGGTTTGATTCTGATCTTATTTCACAGCTATACAGTTCCACTGCTATGATGTTATTCCAAGTGACTTTAAAATACAATGAATAGATGTGAAAAAATTAGGAAGATTGCCAAATGGTGCATGGGAAGAACATCCATGTATTTGATTTTGATGCTGAAGACCATAGGCCTGATTCTCCCCTCTTGAAGACTGGTAGAAACCAGAGCACACGTATATTGCAGAATAATTATGAGAGTTTAATTAAGACAGTTATTTATATCGCAGATCAATGCTGACTGTCTTGTTTTATTCTAACTTTCAGATTCTGTGTATAATCACCAAGGGAGAGCATTGGTGACTAACTGCTTTATAATGAAGTAGGGTTGCCCAGCTCCTTCCCACAAAGGATCCAAGTCAACACTACCAAGGTCTGCACTGCTAACAAGAACTGCACCACTTCCAGTGCAAAAGCCACCACTGGTAGAATTAGAACACATTTATGGCAAAAATTAAAACATTTATATTTTAACATCTCCAGACTTTATTAGGTGTTCTTTATACAGTCATCTGGTATGTTTAAAGAGTGAGCAATCATATAAAAGGAAATATGGTCATAACTGATTGAAGTAATAAACCCCTGGAACTAAATAACATCTCATAACTCATTACACAGCATATATTAGATTTCATTACATCAGCATATGACTTAGTAGTAAATTCTCCTGTTGGTCATAAACCTCTAAAGTGTTGTCATCCTGAAAAATGAAATTAAAAAAGGGAAGAAGACAATGCCAGGACACTCTGGTGATGCTCGTAGTGTTACAGCACAGCCCCACCTTGCGTCAGGGTGAGTTGGCCTTGATGTGTGATTCTGCAGATGGGTGACGTGTTTCTCCCCTCTGTTGCCATCATGTCCAGGACAAAACCACCCCTCCACATGGGGCACTGGCATTGCCAGGGGTTCACTTTTGTGTAGCCGATCTGCTGTCGAGCTTGTCACCCTTGCGTGCTACTGAAGCCACATCCATCTCTGGTCAGCTCCTGCAAGAGTGATGTGAGAGCACACCTTTCCTGTGTGCACCCTGTTCTGTGCTGGAGGTCAGCAAATCCCCCTGAGCACATGCTGGTAAGGCAGCAACGTGCTAGGAACAGATGCCAGAGCCATGGGTTCTGGGTTCCCTCTGCTGTGGCACCAGGCAGCATCAGCTGCCCATCTATCCTCCTCGCCCTCTGACAGAGGCCATGTTTCCCTTGCCATTTTTCACAGCCTGACCTACTGCTGTGAGCTGGCAAATGCTGCTCTGGGCTGTGGGGAGGTGGATGGACACTTCACTACTCATCACTGAGAGACAGGGCAAATAGCCCAGAGGGATGGCATGGCTGGAGCCCAGCTGGACTGTGAGCCGGGGCCGTCAGAAGAGACCTTGGAAAGGCAGTTCACCAGCTCATGCTACCCCATGGAAACACTAGCATGGGGGATTTCCAAAATCCCCTCTCTTTCTGGCACTGAAGCATCTCCCAACACTTGGGTTGCTGAGTCCCAAAAGCTATTCAGGATGCTGGTGCCTTCTAGTATCCTTCAAAGGGCTGAGCAAAGGTTTACTGATGACCTGAGCATGCCCCTTGAGTACAGTGCCCTGCTCCTGGGTGCAAGAAAGGTGGCACCCACCCTAGGGGAGGAGAGGAGCCAGATCTCATTCCTGACATAAGCTCACCATGCCCACAGCTCCTCTATGCTACAAACAGCAAACGCTTCACAGAAACTACTCAAAACTGAGCCGGGAACAGGCTCTGGCAAGTGTTTGAGCCACCCAGCTATGGTATCAGGGACCTGCTCCCCATCTTCTTACAGCTCCCAAAGTCTTGAACTCCTGTTGTGCTGCAACACAGCACAACACCTCATCTGGGGTTCCCTCTTCCCTCCTGAGGAAGTTGTTTTACCCCAGGGCCAGAAAGATGGATGTGTTTTCCTAGGTTCCTCCATCCCCACTGAGTGTCATCTGCTGCATCAGGATCAGATGGGCTTCTGCTAGTGAGGTGAGTGGCACGTCCCTCATTCCAGGCTGGGAGATGCTGCCAGAATGATTTTTGATCCAGTTTGCTAGGATCACCCCACTGCAAACTCCTTGCTGAAAGGTTCATCTCCTCTATGCAGCATGCCATAGCTCAGGCATAAATGAGGCTCTGAGTTGTGTCCATGACACTGGTCTGCCAAAGCCTGGCATGAGCAGAGGCTGTTGTGGCTCTGGGTGTCAGCTATGAAAAGTGAATCTTCTTCTCTTCAATTCCCCCAAAATCTTTTATGCTTTTTCCTCTGAGAACCAACGTCCCCTCCTCCATTTGACAGTTTATAATTACCCAGAGGAACTGATCAGCAACTGCGCCATTTGCAACATCTGGGAGATCTTAAGGCAGATCCCAGTCCAAGCTGCACTGATGTAATTGTTTTGCTGGGTGAAGGACGATAAGTCTCCCTGCGTGTGTTTATACTCCTTCAAAATGGTTTTCTTGAGGCTCACTTATGTCAACACGTGCTTTACTGTGTCTTATGTGTTCTTAAAGTGCTGGGTGGAAGCAGCTGGAGGAGAAGTCCCCCTTTGAAGCACACGTCCTCATGTCCTTTTTGAAGTAGCTTGCTGAATAAGGCTTTAATGGTTGTTTTGGAGGTGTCCAGTTCAATGTACTTACGAAAAGCTAAGGATAGAAATTAATGAAAGAGATCCCCCAGAGCTTCAGAGGTGGATGTGGCTACACTCCTTTCTGTGAGCAAGAGCAAAAGCCTGTGACCAGATAAGAGCAAAGCCATGCATTTTGCTATCCAAGATCTGTACCAAGAACCGGCTCTGGGGAACAGCTGCAAACCTAAAAGTTGTCCAGCAGATGTTGCTTTCAGCAGAAGCTATCTGGAAGATCTGGGCAACAGAAGGGGTGATAACCACGCTGTTTGAGATAAGCCAGGTGAACATGAGCCACCTCATGCAAACATTAAACTATAGATCTAAATGTCTAATCTGTCATAATTACATCACCAGTCTTATAATGGGAATAGCAGCCTCTCTGTAACACACATGTACTTTGAAAGGAAATAGGCTCTTATGTTACTTTTTCCCTGGTATTTCTTTTATTCTAGTTTGTTTGGTGGGTTGGGTTTTTGGGGGCTTTGGGGGATTGTTTGTGGTTTTGGGAGGGTTTTTTGTTTGCTTTTTTTTTAAATTTGTTTGGGTTGTCTGTTTCTTTTAGTTTGGGGGGGGGGGGGGAGTGTTTAATAGAAAAATAAAGCATGTCTAGTTCCTGCCAGTGAAGACCTAGGTCCTGACTAAGTGCTCCTAGGCAGGGATGACTACCTTCATAAAATTCTGAAATGCTGATCTCACCCCTCCTCTGGTACCTTGGCTTTTGCAATGCACAGAGCAGAGCTGGGTCATACCTCACCTGGCAGTGGAATGCATTTTGCTTTTTATCAGAGCCACCTCCCCACTGCCGTGACAGTCTGATGAGCTCCAGCAGGCAGCCTGGGTGCAGAGCATTGCTGGGGGCCTGCTTGCACACTGATGCAGTTTTCTTCCATCTTCGTCAGGATGAGAGACTGCAGCTGAGAAACACAAAGGATTTGGAGAATTTTTAGTTAATTGAAGTAAACCAAACATATCAAGCTGCTTTTATGACTATTTCATAACAGAATCTTTTTAAACTAATACTCCACTGGGGAACACAACTTGCAGACAGAAAACCCTCTGAAGTGCCTTGAAGAGATCTGAGCTTTGGACTCTGAACTTTGCTGCTTATAAACAATCATTTCAATCTGCTAGGCCGCAGTGGGAGTATGAGGCTTCATGAAAGGGCTTAGGTGTTGTAATACTAAGTGCAGCAGCGCTAAACTCCCTGTCCCACTATCCAGCCTCCCCTTGCAATCCAGAAGATTTAGACACAAAAAACCAGATCTGTGCAGGCCAGTGGGGAACCACTTTAGGAATGGCTGAGGAGAGCACAGCCCAGCTGTGCTGAGGTACTTGGGTTTCAAACTCCAGATCCTTTCCCAGCACAGGAACCAAAGCAGAACACTCTCATAAAAAGCAACAGCAATTCCAGCACTTGCTTAGGGTTTGAAAGATTCAGTGCTCCTCTTTTGCTGCAGAGATGCAAGCATCCAAAAGTCAGACCTACCCTCTAGCTGCTAGGGCATCTTCTTGAAGCTGTTCTGGTTTCCAAAACAGGAAACAGAAGAGGTTGGGCCACAGGAGGTGGACACTTGGGCCATTTCCAGGCACCTTGGAGGCAGCTTGGGTTCCACTCATGAAAACATTCAGTGGATGATCCTTAAATATTCCTTAGGGAAAACTTAAGTCTTAATGACTGCCATGAATTTGGCACTCCCAAAGTTAGGACACACAGGTGTCACTCTCTGTGGTGGCCTGCAAAGCACCCTGGGCCTCTGCCAAAGCACCACATACCTCTCTCCTCAGCATCATACTCAGCAGGGCCATTTCCCAAAATGCATTCAACAGGGATTGCACATAAATGCATCAACTTCATCTTACCGTCACCATGCACCCCAAACAGGCAAAGGGGATCAAGGTCAACTCATTTTCCCTATACTTCTTTCAGATCCCTGCATATGGTTTCCTAATCAGGGCTACCTCAGCCTCTCACCCACTCTGCATTCCTCGCTCAAGCCCTTGCCATGTCTCATTGATCCAGGTGCCAGGGCTCAGGTACTACAGGAGAGAGCAGGGCAGAAGCTTGTGGGCAGCAATTGCCCAAGCAGGCAAGTATCTCTAGGCAGCTGGAGTCAGGCATTGCCCTTATTTTGAAGCAGCCTGTAAACCAGCCTAGAAAACAGCTCTAGCAAACCACCAATTTGAGTCATAGTTTCTCCTGGTACTTTACCAGACCTTTCATGCAGAACAGTCAGGCAAAGGGACTTAACAGCCCCACTTGCACCCCAGAAAATAGGCAGAGAACTAAAGCACTCACAGAGAAGGGGACTGTGAATCCACACCTTTTGCAAAGAAAGGAATTGAGCCCACAAGCTGCCAGTGTAAGATAGCATAAAATCACCAGTAAGCCAAAGAGCAGGTGTTGAGGGCTCCTTCTCCAGACATGCCATGAGAAGACACACCTTTCCAGGAAGGCAGAGGTGCACATACTTTCTGTCACTTTGGGGCATCACAGTCAGCCTGTCACCAGCACCGAGGTTCTGGGTGAGCCAGGAACTATTTGACACCAAAGGAAGCTTACAGCTCTGCATGGCCTGCGTTTGAGGAATAGAGTTCTGGGATTCAGGCCCCGTTCAAGGATACTTGGATGCTAACACAAATTGTTTACAATGGAGTTAGTTGCCTACAGGTTTTTCAAGGTGTTAGCCCTTTGGGCCTTCGACCACCTTGAGGCAATGAGAAATGAAATCACCCTGGTCTCACGCTGGAGCAGCAGTGGCTCAGGTTGCCCCTGCCTGCTCTGCTCTGCAGGGTCAGCCCTTACCCTGGCCACAGTTTCAGTCCATGAAAACTGACAGTAAGAGCAGAGCAGCACTGTGGGGAAACCCGGAAGACTGTCTTTGACCTTTGCTATCTAGAGAGAAAAAGCTTCAAGTCAGAATGTGTTTACCATATTAATGCTAAAACACTCCCATTATAATGACAAGCATGATGTTTCATCAAAATTCCTATGAGATTTATATCTGCCGTAGCTCTCCTTCAGATGGAAGTTGGATGTAAAACAAGCATATGTTTCTTGTTACAGCACCGAAAAAAAATCCATTGTTTCTGGACTGACTGATTCAAAATTGAAAGAAATCAGTCTGACATAACAAACATTATCTTCAGCAGTCAAAATGTATTCTTGTATGTCACTATGAATTTAATAAAATAACTTCAAGTGAAGTACAGGTTTGCTTAAAAGTGATGAAAAATAATTCAAGCTAAAACTGTCATCAAACTGCAGGATTGTCAGCTTAGACTCTTAATTTTACACACATAATTTAGATGTAGTGAACTCAAACTACAGAAAGATCTCAGTAATTTATGCAATCTCTATATTTTATCCAAAAAACTACATTAACAAAGATGAAGGTTTCAATTTCAGGAACCAAGAAATACAAGATTCACCACTGCCTTTGTGCATCATGGTAAGACCTTAAATTGCAGGTTCACATTTTTCCCAGTAGGCATTCCTCTCATTTAGGAATTCTTTCCAATCCTCTTCAGTGCACAGCTCAACCTTGCTTTCTGAAAGCACTTGGTACAGAAGTCACAAACATATCAGCTTCTTTCTAAGCATTTCTGCTCTTAATACCAGAGGACTAAGGATTGTGAGAACCCCTATGGAATTCACTCCTGGAGTAACTATTGTGTGTACAGACAAATACTCACACTTTCACCTAATGTATCTTCTGAACCTAGAAATAGATGTGATTACTCTGCACTTCTGCAGATGTATCCCCAAGCACCCTAAGCATTTAGGAAAATTCTTAGTGGGCTTCTGTGAACCAAGTGTCTTGCAGTGTTACAGAAGAACCTTGTGACAGCAGCATGAAGAAAAGCGACTTTTCCAAGCCAGAATGCTTGTTCTATCCACATCAGAATTTTCTTCTATTCACCTGCAGCAATTTGACCTCCTTTGCTGCTGTCAGGCTTTTCCTTAAAATGAGCCAACTTTGTAGATAGTGAGCTAATGGCTGCACAGTCCATAGTCATTCATAGAGGAGCACACAGCCTGCACAAGGAACATGGCAGGATCCCACAGAGAGCTGTACAGGTGGGAAGCAATCATTACAATTAACTGCAGATCTGAAAACCCATTTCTACAAGTCGGTTCCTTCCCACTCCAGATATTTTTAAGGATAAATGCAAGGATTCAAAAATGGGAATGATGCTGACACTCCAACTTGTGATCAGCAGGATTCAAATCTTGCATACAAGAAAACTCCCATTTTTTCTAGCTACAGATTAATGCTTGTTAGTGTGCACAGAGGGGAACACCAGAGGGTGAAAAACCAAATGTCTTCCAAGTTACTCATGCATTACCCAGTAGCATAAGCATACAAATCTCACATCACATATTTTAGAAAAGAATTTACACTCTCTAACACAAAACTGCTATAGCTCCTGGTTTCCAGGCAACAGATACCACTCTTGCACCCAGCTCCTTCCTCCCCATTCCTCACCATTTTTAGATACTCCTAAACATTTCAAAGAATACACATCCATCCCTGCTAGAAAAATGACAAATATTTCCTTACAAGTATCCTTCCAAGATACAGCAGTATTCAGTGAAATTTTTCAAAATACACTAATAGGAGACTACTGCACATTATGGAAATTTAAATTTAAAAATTATCACTGCAAGTCAGAAGCATCTGAACACACATCTAAATGAAAGCTGTTAAACAGCCTCAGTGAACATGCAAGCTCTTAACCTGGCTTCCTTTTCCCTCTTCCCCTTGAGTTGCCATAAAAACTTGGAAAGACTCTTTTATTCTACTCATCTCTGACTATTAAGAGGTTACACTGAGTGTAAGGGCATGAGTGATTCTGGATGCTTTATGCCAGTTAAAGCATGGCTGCTTTGCTCTTCACTCAAAGCCTATTTTTAGGTGCCTGATGCCCACAAAGCCCTTTTCTCTGAACCAAGTAATTTTGAGAGACTTTTTTTCTCAATTCAAACCTATGGTCAAATAAGCAGTGACTGTCTTTCTACAAAATTCTAGCTTTTGCAGAAATTTGACCAGCTATGCCTTTCAATTATCTAATGGAAGTAGCACTTTATACTTCTAATATTATTCTAAAGATACTGAAATAGTTCTAATTC
Organism: Myrmophylax atrothorax; assembly: GCA_026770055.1. Lineage (NCBI taxonomy): Eukaryota > Metazoa > Chordata > Aves > Passeriformes > Thamnophilidae > Myrmophylax > Myrmophylax atrothorax. Next base: position 130,373,969 of record JAOXXN010000395.1, read on the forward strand.
CATTAGGAAAATATATTCTAGTAATTCCATAAAGAAGTATGAAACTTCAGGCCCTGTTTGTCTACTGGAAGAAAATCAGAAAATTCTAAAAAATACATCAAAGTATATATAAGTCAATCATTAGATTTTACTACAGGAGATGAAAGAAACCTCACATTCTTATGCCCACAGGCTTTTAAGGAATATTGGCAATGCAGGTATTTTTCAGAATTTTGTTTTGCCACATCAGGCTATTTTTTGAGATAGGTAGCTCTCCCAGGAATCACTGTATCCATCCTACAGGTGTAAGGGACTTTAGGAAGCAGATGAAGGTTAATAACAGAGCGATGAGCAAAGCTGAAAGACAGCTTCCACTTTAACCTCTAGTCCAGTATTGTATTTCACTGATCATACCAATTCAAAACTGCAGATGTGTTTTGCTCCTTTTCCTTTTTTTTTTCCTAAACTACTCTAGCTTTTGGTAAATGCAGTGTTGCATTTGGCAGACATGCATGTACACCAAAATGAAGAAAATTAACCTTGAGACTATCACACAAGTTGAGTACTTCATACCAAGGGTTACATAACAGGCTTTGATTTTCACATCTAATACCAGAATCTGTCTCAAATTAACACTACCATTGAATTATGGAAGACTAAACTCAAGGTCTTCTGCCAGTAAGAGCCAGTACTTTCTGCATACCAATCACTGTAAACTACAGCATGCTTTAGGTGATAAAAAAAATAATGTAAAATTAAATATTTTGTTGAAAGTGCATCAGAATAGCACTTTACTCTTTTAAAGAAGAAAGTCTCAAGAGGCTGAAGGGACGCAGCCATGGTTTATATGAAAACAACCTTTTAAGGATTAACAATGTATATTGTATAAGAAGCTAGTGAAATATTTCCTATTTTATGATTGAGGAATCATCTATATTTTCCATTTTTTAATACATATGTGCTCAGATGCACATGATATTACATTCTGCTGTTACATGATGCCATTGCAACATCAAGCACTGGTCCAGCATTGTTATCTACAGGGAGAAGTGACAAATGAAATACACACTCCTTTTTAATTTAATAAAGCAACTAGGACCAACAGCCTTGAATGTTTCTTATCTAACCCTGTAACTGCAGAAAACAGCTTTACTATGAAAAGAATAAGAATGAAAAAGCTGGAATGAAGACTGCATACCACTAAACTAATATGTAATGTATATGCTCATAGGAAAGATCTGAACATTAGCTTGTTAACATTCAGAAAAAACTCATCCAAGATTTTCATACTTTGACATGTTTATTTTAGTTGGATGAACAGAATCAATGAACAAGCTGAAATAGTATTCCTCAGCCACACAATTGCCTCCCTGTGGACCTTTATAATTAAATGTTTAAAAATATCAGAAATATGTGGGTATTTGCATGAAGTAGTTCAATAGTTACTTCTTGTTCCATGCTTCTTTTTCAAGTCTTTCACGGATTACTTCTTTCAGGTATGGTTCAAGATAATGGTGATCCTGAAAAAGAACAGAATATATTTAAACTTATAGTGAGGTCCAGAAACCTCTCATGTCATGCCTATAGACTACCTGTGTCTCATTCCTCCTCAGATTTGACTAAACACCAATCTAACAAGAAAAAAAAAATTAGGAATTACTTACTCTGAAAAAGTAAACTTTGAATCTGCCATGTCTGCATTGACAGGTTTTCTACTGCAGCAACCACTAATGCCTAATTCCTCACCAACAAGCAAAGGGGATGCTTCCAGCTACAGCTTTAGAAGCAACGTTCTTTTGGCAGATACCCAAACGTACAAGACCCTTTGAACCCTAGTTCAAAGTCCAACTATAATACTTGGGAGAAACTTCTTTTGAGCTTCACTTCTAAAACTTGGATTTGGTGAAAACTTGGTAAACCTGGATTTGGTGGAGCACCTTGACCATGTTTAACACTTACAAACCAAACTGCTGCTTTAGGAAATACACAACCAGTTATTCAATGCAGCAGTTACCTATATAAGACCAGTAAGATCACAAGAAAAAGCCTCTGTTTATACAGAGACACATTAATACCCTTATACTATCCTATAGTCAATAGTTGAGCAATAAGATTCCTCTCTGCCTGGTAACCTGGAGAAAGCTGACGTGGACAGTAATGCAAAGTCTGTGAATCAATTCACTTCCAAAACCTAAAATTTAGTTAATCTGAAAAGGAAGGTGTAGTTTGTTTTCCAAATTACGAAATTACACTTATTTTAATGCAAGATTTCCCATTAACCTATTCTTCCTTAGCACTTTCATGAATAAAACCTTTGGCTCAAGATTTTCTATAAGATTAAGAAATTAATCAGAAAAGCAAGAATTTTTTGTAAGAATTTCCAAGCTATTTACAGTGTATTTCTTTATCTGATAGCTTAAAAGAAGTATTTAGTCTGAACACAATGTGCTATGATTCTGAGCTGCAGCTTAAGCCTCTGTCACCACGAGAAAAATATGGTAATTTCTACTGAAAACCAGAGATTTCTAAAACAGTGATCAAAAGCTGTTTGCCATGAGTATTCTGTAAGATACTGACTCAGGTACTCATTATAAAGAACATGGAAGCATGTGTCTCTCCAGAGAATGCCAATCCCATTTAAGACCTCTACCATGGAGACACTCTGTACATGTACCTCTTCATACTTCACCCACTGGTCTTTTGGAAGGATCTGGTGTTTCAAGCTTAAGTCCAGTGCTCGCTTTATGCGAAATATTCTTTCATTGTAAAGATGTTCTGGAAGTCTCTTCAGTGCTTCTTTTACATCATCATCTTCGTACAATGTGTCATCTCGCATTAATCCTGTACCAAGAAGAATTTACAGTATCACCAAATAAATATTTTTAAGTAACATTTAGGACTGACACAAGTTTTTCTAAGTATCACGGGTAAAACAGTTCCAATGAAAAACTATGAAGAAAAACCAAACCAGTCCAGGAGAATCACTAACTGTTCACAGAGAACATGCAATTCTAACCACTGGCTTTCACATACTCTTTTATTCCTTTCCTTACACAGAAATAGGGAAAATGGGTATTTAATTCAATGTTTCATAAGAGTACATATACAGAACAGTAACTTCTCTGGATCTGAGCAGTGGACTTTTGCTCATCTATTTTTATATCTATATTTAAGATGACTGTCTAGGTAAAGGATTTAAGGGCTCTGAATCCATTAGAGTTGGTCAACCACTGATGTGACTGCTTCAGGACTGAAGAATTACACTCTAAACTCCCCTATCCATAATGACCAGATCTCCACTGACTATACCAACCATGGAAACCTGAAGATCTGTGTCTGTGCTTTAGTTCCAAATCAGAAGTTAAATCAAGCAAAAGCACCTTGTCTTCTCAAAGTCAAGAACACTCTCACACAATGAACAAAGAATTCTTGAAACTCAACCAACTCTGCTTTAAGGTCCAGTGCTAGCAGAATAGGACAAAATATTGCTTCTGTAGCTTTCCAAGACTGATGCAGACTACAAGAGTACACCTACTGACTTGTGGTTAAACGTTTTGGTCTCACAGTAAAACAAATTTCTTTTGAGTAATATATTCTTGAATTCAGTTTTATAACCTACTTCAAAGGCACAGGGAGCACTGCTGCTACTTTAATGGCTACATTAAATTTGGTGTTTCTTAGTTTTCAATCACACTTCCAGAAAAGCAGATGAAGTAAGAATTTCAGCAGACAAACATAGGAAGAGGTGCTAAGCACTTCATCTCTGCAGGAAAGATCTAAGCTTATTCCTATACAGTTGTCTTGCAATTTTTTTTCTAACTTCCCCAGGGCAGATATGTTAAATTCCTTTAAAAAACTTGCAGGTATTGTGGTCAGCAGTAAATTACAGCCTCTGAATATTCAAATTCTCATTCAAGAACAGTTCTGCCACCTAAATGGTTGAAACAAACTTGGTAAGGGCTCTGAACAAACTGAAGACAACACCATCAAAGCAACCTCCCCTACTTAAGGAAACATTGTTTTGACACCTATTCCAACACTGCCCAGGCCAGAGTGACACCAGCTGAAGTTAAAGTGACACAAAGGGCAGAACTAACTCAAACATTTTTCGCACTTTTGATACCTCACGTAAGTATTGTGGACAGACTGACTGTTATCAGTGGGGAACCTCTCCTGCTTCAAGGGCAGTCTTTGGGTCAGAAGATACTGGCCGGTGGAAGTGACTTGGTGGGAATAATCAAGCTTTCAGAAGTGCTTTGTCAAAGTTGTTTCAACTGCTCCAGCTTGACCTTAGCTGTTATCAGTTAATTCACTGAAAACATGTGCAAACACAGAAATAACAGAAAAGTCACTGATTTGTGAAGAGACAGAAATGACAGTGACTGAAGCTATTGCCAACTTTTTTTCCCACAACAGTAGTAGCTAATTTTGATCAAAAAGACTTAAGCAAATGCCATGTACGTATGCCAGTTATAACCCAAAACTAGTTCAAGAACTGTTAATTTGCAGAGTTTTTAGAACCCAACCCAACACTTACCCAGTTTGTTGAACCCAGCTGCATTATAGTACCACTTGCGAATCTTGTCTATCAGGCGACCACCTCCTGCGACTGAAGGAGACCATCATCAGTTACAGGGCAAGACAAAATTGAACATTACACATTCCTATGACAGGACACAAATATTTGCTGGCCTCCTTCACATGCAGTAACGTAACACTGCATTAAGTTTGAATTTGAGCATACATGACTTGCCCTCTCTACTTCTCAGCATCCCTTAAGTGACACTGATGAGGAAGAAAGCCTGCTCATTATGTACTACAGTTTGACCTGTTTCATGACATTTCAGTTTTAGACTGCTTTAAGACTTGGAACAATGGAACAATTCCTTGTCAAAGAAAGCACCAACACTTCTATGCTCCATAACTCTTATATGAGTCAAAATCACAGTGTTCTACATAAAGCAAAACCATCACGCTTTTCAAATAATTCATCCAAGTTCCACAACCCTTTGCTATGGGTTAATAGGACTTCAAGGCCAGCACATTACTATGTAGTTAATCTTCTGCTCTCCTCTCTCGTTACTTGTGAGCTATTCCAGAGCTTCCTTTATCAAGGAGCTGCCAAAGTCAACCGGAAAATCAACAGTGAAAAGTCCACAGCCAAAACAAAAAAAAAAGCTTTAAAAAGAAAATATAAAACCACAAACATACCACATCTAGAATGTTCGTCTATCGTTAAATGTGATTTTGGCCGGCAAAGGCGCATTAAAATTACGAAAATGTAATCCAAGTACAACGCTGTACCACATCCGACTGCCGTAACTCAGCTAAGGGCCAGAGATCCGAAGAGGACAGCAAGGGCAGCGCAGCACGGCCAGGCTGGCTGTCTGATGGGGCTTAAGCCGCTTGTCAGACTAAGTCACCCCAAAAACGTGTGATACCAGCGCGACATCAGCGCACTATCCCATCAGGTTACTCCTTCGTGCTTTAGGCCCTGCGAAGGAATAACCTTCGACCAGCTGCGCGCCGAGTCGGTACCCGCGAACCCCGAGGTCTCTCCTCAGCACCAAGGGGGTCCTCCAGAGCACCCTCTGCGCTCAGGAATTCCCGGTGTCGGAGGCAGACTCCCTCCACTTC
>JAOXXN010000395.1:130397977-130450438 GCA_026770055.1 Myrmophylax atrothorax
CCAGGAGAACCAGAGCTGCGCTGAGACGAGAGGAGAGAGGGGGCGAGATGGCGTCGTGCGTGGGGAGCCGGACCCTGAGCAAGGACGACGTGAACTACCGCCTACACTTCCGCATGATCAACGAGCAGCAGGTGGAGGACATCACGCTGGAGTTCTTCTACCGGCCGCACACCATCACCCTCCTCAGCTTCACCATCCTCAGCCTCATGGCCTTCGCCTTCACCAGGTGCGCGGCCGCCGCGGGGTCCCTCGCCCCGCCTGTGGGTGCCGGCGGCGCCGGGGCCGGGCAGGGTCGGTGCGGGTCCTGCCGGGGCCGTGCGCTCCCGGCCCGGTGTTGCACCGCCGGGGACCGTGTTTGCAGAGCGGGCGTCCTCCCCTCCCTTCCAGTGCTGCTGTCCTCCCCACTGCGGTTCCTTGGAACTTACTGGCCGTTTTGAGGCTCTTTGTCGAAGTCTTTATTAAAATGTGTTTCAAGTAGTTGCCAAAAATGGCTTTTACTGGGCTATCAGGCAGCTCAGCAGTGACATCACTCAAGCAGATGATTTACCAAGCGTGCAGCGGACGGCGGCGACTGTTTTTTGGCATCATTTGTGCACAGCACACTGTCTGTGGGCAGTCACAGGTTGGCGTAGGCCCTGGCAGTGATGGGCTTTAGCCACATCCTCTGCACACCACAGGGAAGGAAGGCTCTGTGGGCGTTGCTCCTGCTGTCATTCATGGCAATACTGCTTGGAATGAGCACTGTTTTTTTCAGGAGCCTTGTTTGAAAGCAAAGGATATAGCAGTGCAGTGTAATGAGTGTCTTGCATGTTTTTTCCAAGTTGTACATACTTTTTTATCGTCTCCTACCACTGAATGGGGTTGTGAAGAAGATTGCGCAATCCTCCCTTAGACTAAATTGTGCGGTCTGTAGGCAGTGATTCCTGAGAGGTTTTGACTAAGTGGTGCATCGTGTTTTGGGGTCCCTTAAACTTTTGTGGCATTGTGCGTACACAATGCAGATTTCAATGGCCTTATTGCTTAAACTCACCATCAGACATAAGAAAATGATTATTTGTCCCTAGGCCTGATACAGAGTTCAGCATGTAATTTTATGTCTGACCCTAAGAATCCAAATGTATAGCTTTTATCAGCTGTGAAAATAATGGTCAAGCCTGGCTTAAGTTGAGACAGGAGCATAAGGAAATGTAGAATAGTGTACCTGCAAATGATCTGAGGTGTGCCTTTTCTTGTTTCAACTTGTGCGTGGCCCCAAGGAAGATATTTTTGAACACATCCCTTGTTCTACTTAGATCCATTCTTAACTCCTAAATCAGAGACGTGTTTCTGTGCTTTGCTACAATCAGACCTTTGCTACAAGTGCTCCTCTTGTCCTGTCTCCCCTTTCCAGATCCCTTTTCCTTCCAAAGAGCCAATTTAGGTAAAACTTTTGAGTTACTAAGAGATTTTCATCAAGACATCATTCTGAAGGATTAATGGAACTGATGGCTCACTTTTGGGAAGGAATTTTGCCAATTCTTTCAAGCAGAGCATGAGCCAAAAAGCAATTTCAGAACTATGGCGTCTTTTAGTCCCAAACAACATTGCTTTGCTTCTGGGATGTTTGTTTGCGTTTTCCCAAGAGTATTGCTATGTTTTCTTTCCATTTGTTTTGCTAGCTTTCTAACTCCAACTTCTTCAGTTTCATTTACTTCCCTCTGTCTATCTGCCTCACTTCCTGTGTTTAAATGCCAGTTTTCTCTTTGTCTTTTCTGTTTGTCCTCTTCTCAGGTTGTGGAAGCTACTTAGATTTTGTTTTCTCTCCTTACCCTCTTTTGCTGATTCCAGCTATAGTAGGAGCTTCCTAAATCTGCTGGGTGATGTCAAGTGCTGCCTCTGTGCGTTATTTGGGAACGCTACCCAAATTGTATGCAAACTTTGAGAAACTGGGGGAGAGAAAATACTTCCCCACCTGCTTATAGGTCTGGTCTTTCTGTTTCCATCAGCTTACTGCATTGAGTCTCTAGTGACTGTGTTCATTTTTCTACCTCCTGGAAGCAAGCACTGTAGACTTCTCCCTAAGGTGTCTCGAGTGATTCTTTACTTCCCCTGTGCTGTCAGTTGTTCCATAGCTCTCTTGATCAGTTTATTAAGCAGGGGATTTTCTATGGTACATTCACACTGATGTTGTTAAGTAAAATTTATTTTTTCAGGAACTTTGTCAGAAGAAATTCTGCTTCCCTTGAAGTCTTTCTTGTCACTGCTGTACTTGTTCTGTGTCAGAAATACGTGGGGGTTCAAAAAAATTTAGAAAATGCTTTCCCCTTGTATGTAACAAGCCGTAACATGGAGTTTCAGGATCACAGGATCGCTGAGAGCAGCTGATACTATCTTTGAGCTGACAGATAAGGGTGAAGCTGAACTTCAGATAGCAGCAATCTTCAGGTAGCAATAATAATAATAATCCAGAAAAAGAAATGTTAAGTGTGTTTCATTTTGCTATGTAAAAGTGAGGAATAGAGGGTATTCTGTTCTTTAAAGCACATTGTTCTAGTGCTTCTGACAATGGCTGAAGCTGCCTTGGTTATTTCCTGCTGAATGAGTCAGACACAGGCTCCTCTGCTTCCATCCTGCACCTTGGAGCAGAGTCATGGAGTGGCTCTAGCCCTATCCTGCTCCACCCTAGAGAGAGTGATGTGGCCTTCTCTGAGCCCAGAGGCAACCAGCAGGAGGGCAGGTGAGCACTGGAGGGGATATTTTATGGGACACAACAATAGCACTGAGAAAGGTCACAGATTAGTAGCTTCTCCCGTGAAGTTGCACAGGTTTGTGGAAGGAGGAGTAACACCTGTGAGGATGTAGGGCTGCTGTCTTTCATGCCCCTTGATTAGTGAAGTTGATAAAACTGTATTATTGTGCATTTAGGTGTGCTTGAGTTTATGGAAGATTTCTCCTCCTGCCTCCTTCCCCATTTCAAATTTAGTGGCCTAGCTATTTTTAACTCAATTGAGTACCCTCTTTTGCTTTTATGATTTTTTTGTGATGTAATAACTTACTAGCTGATGATTTTGTAATGTGCAAGTGTAATGTAGTGCTCTGCAGAAGAGCAGGAGAGAAAGACTGTGTAGTTGTTATGTGCTTTGTGTTTTGTTATTTCTTCTCTAAAAAGCCACAGAACTGAAATGTGCCATGGTAAAGTGGGTTAATATTGAGGGAATATTCATCTGTCCTCCCACACAAGCATTAGAAACCTTATTTTAGCTGCATGAATGCTTATATTTCAAAATCAGCGTCAACGTGTATGGGGCTAAATGAGGAGATGTTTTAGCACATTTTCCCAATTGCAGCTCATTGTGATTGTGTCTTTCCCTTTGGCGCTCCCCAGAATAGATTTTCCAGGCAAACACTGTAATTTTAATACTAACTAGTGCATGGCATTGAGTTTCTTGTTCCCACCTGTTATTACCTGCTTCTGGCAAGGAGATTGGGTGTCTATCCCTTTTGAAATATATCTGTGAGCGTAAATAAAATGCCTCCAACATGTACTTGGAATGAAATGCAGCTAAACACTGTGTGCAACATCTTTGCTGATTTTGGAGGTAGTGCCAATATGACTAAGACAGCTTTCCTGAAGATGAGTAGTACTCAGAATCCTGATATGCAAAGATGAGAACCCTCCATCCCAGTTGGTGCAACAATAAAGTGATGTGATTGCAGTGTCTTTCACATCTTTCTTGGTCATGATGAATTGATGATGTGTGACTCTAGTTATTGGTTCTCTCTTAAAAAAAAGATCATCCTCTTGGTGGCAGCTATGACAGAATATTCATGTGTGTTATTTGCCTATGTTAAAAGAGGAATATGGTTTTGCTGTCTGAGCCATCAGAGCCTGAGGCTCTGGCTCAGAAATGCACTGGATGGAATAAGGCTCTTGGGATTGCCAAGGGAGCCGGAGTTAAGCTCTGGCCCCTGGGGTTTATAGTGGGTGTAAAGTGTCATCCTGTGCAGCATGGCTGCTGGAAAAGGACTGGTAAATCTGCACTCAGCTGGTTTAATTGCTATGGAGAGTCCCAAAGGCCTGCAGAGAAATCATTCATGTGTAATGTACTTTTGCCTGCCATAAAGTTAAACTAATGCAGCCTCACAGTGCTGAAAGCCTGCTTGGAGCTGTTAAGGTTCAGTTTTGAGGGAAAGAGAAATAATTTGGCTAAGTGAGAAATATTTTCTAACTACAGCAAATATCTAATGTGGAAAGCGTTTATGCTGTCATGGATTCCTTACTGAACCATCCAGAAATCTGACAGATGCTCTGCTAGGAAGAGCTTTATCCCTCTAAAGTTTACTGGGAATTTTCTGTTATCATGTTGGGAATAAATAAAGGGATATGCTTAAATAGATAAACTAATGGTAAGTACATGAAAATTACCCAGCTAGTAAAACTTTACCTTCAGTTGTTGTGGGTGATACGTTATGAACTATACTATGATCGTCTGAAGTTTGTTTCTGTTTGTTTTACTGAAGTATCCCAGAAGATGTCTGCTGGTTAGAAGACTGGGGTGAGGGTTATTTTGTTAATCTTGCTGCTATACATCATATTCTACCTGCCTGAAAAAGAAGAGCTCAGTCAAGTTAGCCTGGCCATTCCAAACTGAATTCTTAGGTCTCTCTTCTGGCCATAATATGAAAGTAGCACAAATAGTACCTGCTATTTTATTCAGAGCTTTGGCTTAATAGATCTAAAAGCAAATTGATATTTTTCCTTGGGTCTTTTAAGCTGTGCTGTGTTTTAGTTACAGATTCTAAGCTGTATATTCATTATTTCCAAAGGCTAATTATAATTATTATTTCTGCCCTCGCTGCACTCACCTCTGGCATTTGGCATTGGGAATAGCAAAGGGAAGTAAAGGGTATTGTGAGTAGCACCAAAACAGCAGATGGAAACATAGGACTTGCATCCAGGCTTCCAGAGGTTTTGGTTTAGTTCTGTTTGCTGTGTAAAAGTATTTTTGTTGATGTTTTGTTGATGAACATTAAAGCAGGAAGATTTTTTCACCTTGATTAAATTTAGTCATTGCTTCTACATGGCTTGTGTGTCTTGATTAAACTCTTACATGAGAAAGTGACACTCAGAAGTGTGGTGTGAAAATCATTCAGTGCAGTTGCTATCTTGTTATATAATCAGCATGCATATTTCTTACGTTTAATTTCCATGTTGTCTTTATTTAAATAATATCTCTTCAGAGCCTTTGACTTCATCCTTATAATATACTTTAACACTGTTGTCTGTCTCTTTAGGGATGATTCTGTACCAGAGGATAATATTTGGAGGGGTATCCTCTCTGTGATTTTCTTCTTTCTAATCATCAGTGTTCTCGCTTTTCCTAATGGTGAGTAAGGTTTACACAGTTTATACTTCACTTTTTTCACATGTGAATTTCTCTTTATTGCTACTATATTTTGATTTTTATTTCAATGTATTTTTTCTTTACTCTTTTGAATTCCTTTGTGTTAAGGAACAGTCTAAAAGTGGTTTGCAGTCACACTAAGCAGAGATAACAGTAAAATGTGTTATTTTTAGCTTGTCTGTATTTAACAGGAAAGTCACGTTCTCAGAATTCGTGTCCTATTTGCAGATGTGCAGTTGCAGCTCAGATTGCTAAGTAATGATGTTAACAGACCCTTAATGTTTAAAAGGACTCTGCCTCAGTATGCTTTAAAAATTCTGAGACATCACCTTACCTAAAGCACCTTACCAGAAGGTAGCGATAGAAATGATCTAAGTCATATTAAAATGTAGAACCACAGTTGCTCTATAGAAGGTTAAATCGGACTAAGGTTTTGGTAGTTGTGTGAGAAGCAGAAAATGCAAAAAGGTAAGCAAGTTTCTGTGCCCCCTAATTCTGTGGAAACCTGGTTTGCATGTTTTGGTTTTTTAATTTTTTTAATTTTTTTTTTACTTATTACTGTTAGCAGAATCATGATTCTTGTGTCAAGTCTAAACTGTCTCATGATTGACAGTGTTCAGGAAAAAACTGATTGTGGTCAGGACAGCTTTGTACGTCAAATGTGGGATGTGTTTTCCCCATAGATTAAAAATCTTTAATACACACTTTTCATAAAGTGCTCCCTGAAGAACTGAATGCCAGAGAAGAATGAGCATTACGCATACAGCACTGAAAGAGCTGTCCACAGTGTGTGCTGAAAATAGTAGTTCAGCCACTTCTTGCTACCTTGATGAATGATTCATGTTCAGATGTTTTCCAGTTTCACCAGACCTACCTTTTCTGCTCTTCACATTATCTGAGACGCTTTTAATCGAATAAATCAATTTGATCATTGGCTCCTAAGTAAATAATATTGTCAGTAGTAAAGAACATAGGCATTTTACTTCTTATCAAATGTCTGTGATGCTCAGTGTGGAAGTTTTGGAAGGCCTGTTCAGTGACATTTCACGGTGGTCTGAAGGCCAAGCACCACATTTCTCTGTTAAAACACAGAAGTTTGTATTTGATGACTTGTTTGGAAGCAAGCTGCGTGTGAGCTGTAGTCTAGAAACCAGGTCAGGAGATCTCCAGGTGACACTGGAGATGTGATGTCTGCTGAACAAACAGCATCCTACTGTTCTGAAAATGACTTCATAAAAATGGTGGCAAATTTTGTCTACGTGCTACCAATTGGCAGTCTCCTTTTTGCACTCTGAAATCTGCTGTTGCCTTTTCTTTTTAAACATAGAGATCCAACTTTCAGGTATATTACATAGTTTGATGGTGAACTGATCCATTCGCATGCCAAATTCTCAGATGAAATATACTCAAAAATAAATTTTGTGGTTCTTATTGACTGTCTTGTAACAAGGGTTTTTTTTTTACTGTCCACAGGACCCTTTACACGTCCCCATCCTGCAATATGGAGGATGGTTTTTGGTAAGTTTAAAATGCATTTCTGGCTTTTTCATGGCATCTGCAGGACCTGCCATTTTAATTTTCTGATAATGGAATTGTCATGAAACATAATCGTGCATCAACCTTCTGTGAATGTTACTTCCCTCCTACTTCTGAGCAGTTGCTTATAATCTATTCTTAGTTGTGTTTGGGAATATCATTGTAGTTACCGTGTGTCAGGATGGTGTAAATTAAATCACAAAAGAGATCATTCATTCTGATACTCTGTTGTGTTTGTGCTGCCTAATATCCTTCTCCCACACCTCTCCTACTGCCATCTCTTCCAACCTCAAAAAAGTTTGGCATTTTTATTGCTACCGCAGATGATGTCTCACTTCTAAATCCAATGGAGTACCGTGTTCCTTTGCATTATCGGCAAAATATGCTATTACTTTTTATGTTTATTAAATTGTATCATTGTATAGCTTAACATACCTTTATTAATATTTCTAACATATATGTTGATATTCTTAACTTATAATTTCATTGAAAGTACCTGTAAATATCACTTGCATTCATAGTTTGGAAAATAATTCTATTACCTACAGAACTAACAAAGTGAAATCCTGCTTCTTAAACATCTGAATTACACAGATTTTTAACATACAGAATTTTATTTTAAAATAATTGAGTGTTCACAGAGCATATCCTAGACTGCATTTTTGCAGAGAAATAGGCACATTTGATTTAAAAGCTGATCTGTTTAAGGGGACTGAATGTTTCTCTCTTCTGCCATCTTATATAGCTAAAAATAAGTAGCCTCCCAAAGTAGCTGATTACTCATCTGTTGACATTGAGAGGATACTGCTGACTAGATAGTACTCATTAAAGAATACTGCTTCTTGTGAAGTTTGGGAAACACAGGTCCTACTGCTCATTTCAGATTTCAGCAAATGTAAAATAAAAAGTCCTTCTCAATGTTGATCCTGTCAGAGCTTGGGCTCCTGTACTTTTGGGAAAAGGCTGTGCACCAAATTAAGAGCAAAATTTTTCCCTTAGTAATTCTGCTTGTTCTGGTGTGGTTCACTTAGCTAAGCTTCAGTTCTCAGACCTGTTCAGTAGATGAAAGAACTCATTAGTGTGTCCTCAACATTTTAGGATGCACTCTCACCTGCAGGCTGTGCTTCTTGTAGTAGTGTGACACCTGTTAACCTGATGTGTCTTTAGGAGGGACTGCCGAGGACCATATATATACTTTCTGTTTGTATGTACTCAAACAAAAGTCACTTTCTGGCATAAACTGGGGATTATTAACACATAAGTTCTGCTTGTAGTTTAAAATACCTTTTCAGAATTGCTGTAGTTCATTTTGAATGGCAGATACTAAGTTTATTCATATTAATCTTTCTGCCTTCCATGACATAGCTGCAGGATAAAAGTAAGTTTGAGAGTATGGAAATAGTGTTTACATGCCTCTTCCAAAAGTGGTCTTGGATTTCTGTGAACCTGTGAGTATTGCAAAGATATGCTCCCAGCAACAGCTTCATTCACCCACAGATCTGTAACCAGGACTCAACTTACAACAAGTTTTTCTTTTTTAAAAAAAAAAATCTGTATTCAGATATTGGGAGGAGAGAACTAGTACTCCCAAATGCAAGTGTTTCATAATTTATAGTGGTGTGAAAATAAACATTCATATTTATCTTAAAAAGCTTCAGTGAATTTTCTAGCTCACAAAAGTAACTCAAACATGCATTAGTTTATATTTATAAATACTCTTTATTGCCAGTGCAGCTCAGAATTGCCAGGTGGCATGATTAAATTGATCTTTGTATTGAAATCTGCATATAGGCATTAGACCTGGATTAGTTGAGGCGAAGAATACGTAAAGCAAAGAGGCAGAGCTAATCCAATCATGGATCCTAATGTATCTATTACTAAAGAGCTTCCTGGTTACAGACTTCTACTACATGTCTAAACTGATTAGATTGATTTTGTTTTGGTTAGGTTCATATAGTGGAGCATACATTGTATCACTGGTCACAGGAGGTGATATGAAGGGCTGAGTGCTCAGAGATCTGACTTGTCTCTTCAGCTTTTTTGCATGTAGCAGCTTTATGTAGAAACCCATCTGTACAAACTGGGCACATGTAGAGCAACTGTTTGAAAGCAGCTTCTTGGACTCTCTGTGTTCCAAGGAGTTTTGTGAGTGAACATAATTTTAAAGCTGAGTCTTTTTGCAGGTCTCAGTGTGCTCTATTTTCTATTCCTGGTGTTCGTGCTCTTCCTTAACTTTGAGCAGGTAAAAGCAGTGATGTACTGGCTGGATCCTAATCTTCGATATGCCACAAGGGAAGCTGATATTATGGTATGTATCTGTGACATTTTATTGTACATTTTGGCTACTTCAAGCATGTTTTACATGAGTGGAAAGGGTTAAATCTGAATTTACTGACATAACCAATGCAAGTGTATGCCTAAACTTGACAGAGTCAACATGCCCTTTGTGTCAACTACTATTTATTTACACTGAAATTAACTGGTGGGAAAAATATTTTTTCTAATGCAGGTGTTCAGATGAGTGTGCAATTGAAAATGTGATAAATGTTTGCAGTGAGGTGGCTTTGGATTCCTTTAAGTAATAGATATCAGCCTGGATACTGTAAACAGATTTAGCAAGGTAGTATCTAAATGAAGCCTGTACAGTGTGTGTATCCCAGATTAGTTTTTTTGATGCTGCAAAGCTGCACTTGAGCAACTTTGGTCTTGCCTTATTGCTCTGAGCTTAGTACATGCCTGGCATGCCACATTGTATGTGGAAATGCAGGTACAGCAACTGCAGGACTCTGCTGCCTTCCACTCACTGAGCTGAGTGCTGATGCTATTACCATTGGGAAGTCACTTCCATAGACCATAACCTGGGTGGTGTGGAAAGCCAGGCTTGTTCTTCTGCCTGTTGAGCAGCTTGCAGAGAGTTTTCCGTACAAAGAACATTGCCCTTCAGGTGGGGACACTAACTGAGGTTGTAAAAGGAGGCCTGGGAGAAGTGTGGGAGTTACATTGTGAGACAGGCAGAAGACATTGTGAGCAGTTAGGCACCAAGAAGAAGATTACTGCATGGGGAGGGCAAGAGATGCCAGTCTTGCCCTCCTCACTATTGCATCACATTACTGTTCACCACCTGACCAGCATACTTCTTTGCCCTTGGTTTGTGCATCTGTTTGTTCATCTGCCCACCATGATCACCTGTTGTATAGTCTGATAGGGCTTATGCCTCATGAGTAGGGGAAGTACACCGGTTGTCTTTCTCACAGAGCAATTTACTGCATGTGCAAACTGCTGCACAGCACCTCATCAGCAGTGGCTGCAACCTGTAGCACATAAGAGGGAATGGAAATCTTTATAGTGTGGTAAGCTTACATTAGTTGATTGATAGTGAGGGCTGCATGCAGGCTCCTTACCTGGAAAACGGGATGCTTCAGGTATTGCACCTCAGCTGATCAGCAGTACACATTGGGCAACTCCAGCATGTGGAATAGGGCTGTGACTGTCGGTTCTGCAGGAGACCCCTGGTGAAGGTGGGGTGTGGGCAGCCTGCTCTTAGGGTGGTGGGAGGATGCATGGCTAAATGGAGCCTGGGCATGGTTGTTAATGGTGTTGCTGAGCAACAAAATGGAGCTGTGACAAGGAATCTCTTGTTAAGTCAGAGTCACCTGGCTCTCCTGTCATTTAGGTTAGAAATAGATTCTAGTCACAGGAGGACTAGTATTACTACTGGCACTGAACCACAGAACAGCAGATTCTCTGACTGTAACAAGCAATGGAAACTTATGCTGTGCTATTTTTTCAGCCCTGATATTGTCACTTAAACTTGGAGTAAATTTTTAAAGTGCAGCTAAATGCAAGCTGCAGCTTGGTTGCATGCATAGGACTGGCAAAGTTACTTGGCTATAAAACAAAGTTCAACACATTTCACTGTATGGCTGACAGAGGTGCAGCTGGAGAGATGAGATGGAGAGGAGAAAAGTGCCAGTAAAAATAAAAGCAAAAAAGCAAGAGCCCTGGAAAAAACCTTCCATGTTTCTCATGCTGCCAGATGAGCCAGCTTCAGATCTCTTGGGTACGTGAACTAAAGCTGCAGGTTTGCCATCCTTAGAACAGGTGGTGCAACTTCTCTGAATGACCAGCAGTATGGGCATGCACAAGAAGGAATGCCATGCTTTCATTTCAGGGAG
The DNA here is from genome assembly GCA_026770055.1 of Myrmophylax atrothorax. Classification (NCBI taxonomy): domain Eukaryota; kingdom Metazoa; phylum Chordata; class Aves; order Passeriformes; family Thamnophilidae; genus Myrmophylax; species Myrmophylax atrothorax. Next base: position 130,409,073 of record JAOXXN010000395.1, read on the forward strand.
CACCAGCAGTAAGGGTTACTTACAGTTTCATAGTGAGACCTAACTGCCTGCTGATAAAAGGATTTGTGTGAAATTGTGCACTCTTCTCTTTGTGGTGACCCGGATTCAAATCTTTCTCTGCTATCTCCTTTTTAACTTGATCAGGGTTCATTTGTGCAGGATTAGCAATAGTTCTGGCCTGAAAGAGAATTCTTAGCTTAACAGCACTGAGCGGTTGGCAATGTGTATTTTAGGATGACTGGAGAACAGAGGGTTTTTTTAAATGTGTGTTCCCTGTTAGGAATAGTTCAGATTATGCTCAGTGACACAAGAGAACCCCATAGCTGCAGCCTCCTGATGGTATATAGATTTTTTTCTTGTTAGGTAGTGATTTCTAGCACTTGCTGTACAACATACTGAGAGAACCCATTTTCTTTGTTATTGGTGACTAGAATATTAAGTAATACTCCTAAGGAATCTGCCACTCATCTGTGACAAAACAGTTGCAACTTCCTTTGATTTTTATTTTTTTTCAATTCTGGTCTGTGAGTGAACTTTCTCAGTATGAATGGGTTCTGGGAAATTGCTTTCATGAGGAAAATAAGACACAAAAGATACTCAAGTAAACATTGAGATGGGTAATGTTACATCACAAACTGGTGAGGATTAGCCACTGATGAGCCATATCTGAATACCAGACAGTTTGAAAATGAGGAAAGTCGGTTATTTCAAATCAAGACTCCAAAGAAGAGCAAATTGCTATTTTCTAGAGTATTGTTTGCTAGTTTTATTGTTATTGATTTTACTGTTCTTGCTGTTTCTGTGTCACATAAGACATACATGCTTCTTTAGGCATTGAGGTCTACTTATCTCCCTTTAAATTAGAATTGTACTGTGATGGTACTGAGTCTTAATACTGAAGTTTTCTGGCAGAGTTTAGGACAAGAAAACAAATAGTGGTTATTTTAATACATTTATGATTTCAGGCTTGCTGCACCGAATAGAAAAATGTTTCTTTATCCTAGTTTTTCTGAAGCTGTCTGTTGAATGAGTATTTTTGTTGGGTTTGGTTTTTTTTTCATAACAGGAGTATGCTGTGAACTGTCACGTTATCACCTGGGAAAGAATCCTCAGCCACTTTGATATATTTGCTTTTGGGCATTTCTGGGGCTGGGCTATGAAGGCTTTGCTGATCCGCAGCTATGGGCTGTGCTGGACTATCAGCATCACCTGGGAGCTCACTGAGGTAGGCCACCCTTGTATCTTAATTACAAGCAAATATATGAGATGTGAAGTGTTCTTGTGGGAAGTGTGAATGTTACTAGGAGCATGACTGTCTAGTCCTCAGCATAGATTTACATTTTAAGCCTTACAAAACGGATGCTGAGTAATTGATGCAGTTAATTTAGTAGACAATACCAAGCTGGGTTTTAGGTAAGTGACTTACTACTGCTTCAACAGGAAGTCTAGGCCAGCCTATTGGTGCCATTTAGAATTTCTATTTCTGCTGTGACGGGGATCATGCTACTTTTACCACTTCAGATATCTCCTGATTCAGAGCAACTGTTCTCCGTTTTCACCATGAAATAGCTGTGATCTACTGTCATGATCCCCTTACCCCTCATACAACAGCATGTCACATTGTGTATAGTCATGCATAATGAACAAGTGAAATGGAGTTGAGGGATCCCCTTGATGTTAACACCTGAACTTACTCTTTAAAATCAGTTTCCTGTAGCATTTGCTGTCTTGAGGATGCTTGACTCATTCGACAAAGAATTTATAAATAAATAAAGATTTATTTGTCTAAAATTAAACTTGAATTTCTAAACACTGCTGCCATGAGTTCCTCTTCAAAACATGTTTTTGTTCTGTGGCATTGAAACATATGCTGTTTTTGAAGTTATTTTGACATTGCTTAAGATTGGGATTTCACAAGTACCCATCCACAAAAAAAGTAATTTTGCTAGTTTTTATATTCATTTTTTCCCTCTGGAAAAGAATGTATGTGGATTTGTTTCACTCATACTCTTGTTGTTCACGTGATTGTCACACAACTGTCATGTTCAATTTAACACCACATGAGGTGGTGTCTCCTGTTGAAAGGCAGATTATTGGAACAGACAGTATGTTGGATAAGGTTCAACATATGGTTATGTTATCACCAATCAAATGGATTTTTGATGAATTAGATAATTCAGGAGAGTAATTTGAAACCTACAGAAGTTATCAGGGCAGTTCTGTATGGATGTAGCTGTGTATCTTCTGTTACCATTAATGGATTACAGCTGACTCTTCATTCTGAAGTGGGAAACTTGGCTCATGCTCCATCCTATTGGATTAAAGTCAGGATGCAGGCAGACCTTGGTCTCTCATTCTAAGAAGGCAGCTAGCACCTTAGAGATGGTCTGGCTAACACCCGTGCTCTGGATTTTGCTGCCTTATTATCTGTAATTTCTGGTGTCTTTGGCTGGATCACTGTAGACTGAGATTTGTAGGCTATTGCCCTATTGCCCCTTTTAGATTAAATTAATTAAAAACATGGAAAGGAAACTTTAGCAGGATAATGAACAACATTGTATTGCTTGGGTCATGAAGAGAAATTCAACTATTCTTTTTTACAGATGGAAATTTGTATAGCCTTGTTAAAGTAAAACAAGAGGTTTTTATACTCTTTTGCAAGAGTTTTATAAGGAACTGTCTTTGTCAATATTAGTCACTGTAATGTACTATATTCATTCTTTTTGTATACAGAAAACATTCTTTATGTTCCTTTTCCCACACCTGATTTTTTCAATATTTTATTTATACATCTGTTAACAAAAGATACTTTATTACACAATCATATCAATAATTTTCCACAGAAAGATTCTTATGTGCATTAACTGACAAAAGTTGTAGATTTGTGGAGGTAAGAATATTCTTTAGTTTGCTAAGTGTTTTGTTAAAGTATCTCCTTGAGTGTTCCAAAGGGACTGCTTAACACATGGCTGTCTTCATTTCTAGTCTATAGCTAAACTTTTCTAATCTATTTTTTGGGTTGCAGTGATTTTTTTCATAAAGTAGAGTGTATGATTATTTTCTCTTTAAGGAGTGGCACTGCATCCATATCTAGCTCTCAGTAAATTACCTTTATATCTTGCCTTAACTCTGGCCAGTTGTTCCCCTCACTCCATCAGTAAAGTCACCAAATGCATCTGTAAGTACATTTAATTACCTTGATAATGCCTCATAGTGATCTTCAGTTGAGTATTCTGAAAGGAACAGATTGCTTCAGAGCTAAATGAGCTGTACACTTTCCAGGGGAAATCTTGGAGTCATGGGATATGTTTTGATATATCCAGGTGATGTCAGCTCTTCAGGCTAATGTTTGGGTTTTTTTCCCTGTTTTCCAGTATCTTCATCATAGAAGTGCCTTCATCATTAGTGCTTAGCAGGGACCAAGCAGGAAAGCAGAGTGGAATGTCCTCTTAACTTCTTGAGCCATTCATTCTGGATCAAGCATAGCAGCAAAGCTTGTAGTGTCTGTAATGTTGGTGAACTCTTAATCTTTTAGAGTCACTAAATTTAGATGAAAATAATAAATGAAAGAGTTTTGAAAAAGTGTTTAGTCCTGAACGCCAGCATGCTTGAGTGCTGACAAGTGTCACAAATGCATCCATTCCACTTACTGCATCTTGTTGCTGGTTTAGAAAACATACTTCTTAACACTATTTAGCAAAAGTAAAACAAAGATTCTCTTGAATTAATTTTTAAAGCACAAACCACTTTGTTTCTTCCAAGAAATGCAGTAATTATACTTGTTTCATGCATTTCTATGACTGTTCTGTGTATTGTCTTTGAGAGACCAAAAGCTGCATGATATCCTTATATACAGCACAGCCCCAACAGGAAACTGTGAGAAGCAAACCTCTGATGGTTCTGCCCAAGGCCTTCTGAAGTTAATGGAAGGATGTCCATCAAATTTCAGTGGTTGTGGCTTATGTCATTGAAGTATGCCATGTACTGAAAATCTCATTTTTGAATGTGTACTTTAAAAGTGAGTTTTTATGAATTCTGTGCTGTTCCTCACCCATAATTTCTTTGCTGTATTCTGTAGCTCTTCTTCATGCACCTTCTGCCTAATTTTGCTGAATGCTGGTGGGATCAAGTCATTTTGGACATCCTGCTTTGTAACGGGGGTGGCATCTGGTTGGGCATGGTAGTTTGTCGTTTCTTGGAGATGAGGACCTATCACTGGGCAAGCTTCAAGTAGGTCTAAATTAAAGCTTGATAAACATTATGTTTGATGTTACAATGTTGAATTAATTTCCTTTGGAAATAGACCACCTTCTTTGCATATGTTAAATACATGTTGTATAGAAATAGCTTGCAGTCTGCCTCTGTTAACAATGCTGTAATTTTATTTTAAATGTTAAATATCAATCTCATTTTAATGGTACTGTACAGCATATATTTGTAAATATGACTGTATACATAATTTTCATTTCCAGTCTAAAGTTACAAACATTGATGCCAATGGAAAATATAAATTAGTAAAGCTATTTGCATTTTCAGTGTGTTTTATATGTGCCAAACTTTGAAGAAGGCAAGGAGCAAAACAAATTTTAATCGTGTTCTCATTATGCATTTTTTAAACTAGATTTGGGCTCACCTTGATGATGCATTAGTGTGGCAATCTGTCAGCACTAGCTGTAATTGCAGAAGAGGCATCAGACATGTGCTGTGAATTGCTTTACCCCATTGCTGACCCTCCAAAATAAATGGAGTAATTGCAAAATAAAGAAGCATTTGTTGTGTAAAAGGGCAGCAGCTTGTGACCTAGTAAGAGTCAGTTCCTCGCTGTCCAGATATGGTTTCTTCCATAGTTTTTTTCCCTTCTCCTGCCTTCTTCCCAGCCAGTTGGTGGCAAGCGTGTATCTGCATGTTACCAATGGTATGGATGACGCAGGATCGAGTACAATGAATGGCCTTGAGAGGTGGAAAAGGAGCTCAAATCCTGACTTCCAAATTTGTACCCTATGTGAATTTCTGCATTGATTTCTTACTCACAAATTTGTTAATTGCTCTAAGAACCATTGATGCTTTAGTCTCAATTCAGTTTTCCTTCATTTCTGTCAAGTTCATGGTCCTTCTGTTTTTAGAGAGTTCACTGAAGGTTTGAACAGCAGAATATCTATGACCTAACCAGTCTTCACTGTTCTTATGAAATGATTTCCCCTCACAACCTTTTAAATGCATGAGTAGATTTTTTTGACCTTTAATATGAAGGAGCTGCATAAAATGAGAAGCTTTTGCTTGGGCCCTTTTAATTTCTTTTTTTTCTTGGTTTTTTTCATTGAATAAACATGGATTTTAAAGTTTAGAAGATCCTCCCTAACCTAAGGTCTCTCTAGCTTAAAGAAATACCAAACCTGAGTGCCTTTTTTTGTTCAGAAGGGACAGAGAAATAACAGGATGAAAACTGACTTCTAGCTCTGCTAGTCTTCCTTCAGAAAAAGAAGCTCTGATTTTTTCTTAGATTCCCTGTCCTTTGGATGCTGTTGCTCATCTGAATCAATGTTATCAAATGCAAGAACCAGTAATATATGTGTCAGATGAGCCTCCATTAAAGTCCCCTTTCAAAATGGAATTCAGAAGCTTTCTAGCTTTTAACCGTGCTATCACACCTCTCCAGCAGGTCCACATGGCTCTAATATCAGAACAGCAGGGGTTGTGTGTGCTGGACGTGTAAGTATTTTTAAACCTGTGGAGCCAGCCCTTGATACAATGAATAAAAAATTAATCTGAAGGATTAATCTTGAATAATTAATCTTGAATAATTAATCTTGAAGGATTGTGCTCTAGCACAAGGAATCTTTGGGATAAGAGCAGTGGCAGCACAGGACTAGGAAGAAATATCCTCTGGATTTTCCAAGGGGGTTGCAGAATTGCAATCCTTGTTTCTTTCCTTTGTGGAGAGAATGATAAATATATTCCATAGTTAGTGACTGAAAAGAGAGAAGGGTGGTCTTCGGTAGCAGAATATGCACCCTGAGTGAAATGCTTAGCAAATTATATTTCTTAATTCACCTTTGTACATAGCTGGGTCTGGGAATATCTCTGCTGTCTGGTGGAAAAGTGTGATTGTTCCTAAACATCAGTAAAATGGCTGTTGCTTTTTCTTTCCTTGCATATTCTTAGTATTTACTCCAGCCGTTCTTTTTTTCTAGGGACATTCACACAACCACGGGGAAAATCAAAAGAGCTGTATTACAGTTCACCCCAGCCAGCTGGACCTACGTCCGCTGGTTTGACCCAAAGTCTTCATTTCAGAGAGTGGCTGGAATCTACCTTTTCATGATCATTTGGCAGGTGAGAAATAAATTTTGTGAAATCAAAGCTGCCATCAGCTCAGGTATTTGTGGGCTGCGTTAGACTAGAAGATATTTTAATGCAATGTATGTCTGTCATTGAAATACACAGTTAAATGAATTGATAATACAGAATTGGTCAGGATATTGTTCACGGGAGTTACATGATAGTTCACGAGTGTAATTACAGAATCTGTGGAAGAATGCAGGTGTCACAGATTGCCATTACATTGGTAATGTACATTAACAGAGTAATGTAATGTACATTATGTACATTATGTACATTATGTACCAATGTAATGTACAGGTAATGTTACAGATTGCCATTACATTGGTAATGTACATTAACAGAGGGCATTACATTGATACAGATTTAAAAACTGCTAGAAAGCAGGGGCTTAGGATAGTGGATTTTTGATTTATTTTGATTTTGTTGTGTGGATGTGGGGGGGATTTTTTGGTTGGTTGTTTTGTTTCAGATTTTTTTGTTTGGTTGATACATTTTTTTTCCTTTCCCCTTGACTACTGAATGGATCAGTGGTACTCAGAATACTGTACTTGATCCTGCAAGACTCTGTAATATGTCCCAACTGCTTTGGTACTTCATCATGAAAATAAAACTAAAATGTTTCAGTTTTTTAATTTATTTTCTTAATTTAGTTTTTAAAAGGAGAACCAGAAATGTTTGATACACTCTTTTTTTTCTGCTTCTCTCCCAGAATTGCCTTGGTCATTTATACCTGATTCAGGATATGAAAGTTATCAAAAGACCTCTGCAGTGTGAATGAGTGTCTGATCCCTTAGTATGTTTCTGGAAAGACAGCAAATACTTTCATAGAGGTGTCTATGGGAGAATTCTTTGTTTTACTAGTGTATTTCTTGCTTGTCCTAGAGCAGGAGTCTTAGACTCTTTAAATGTTCAGTCTAATCAGCAGAGGATAAATAGATCTCCTTCCATGTTTATTTTCCATATTATTCTTTGCACATTTTCTGTACTAATTCATTAGCAGCTGTGTAAGTTGTACATTATTAACTAGCTTTTTGTCTTTCCTAGCTGACTGAGTTGAACACATTCTTTTTGAAACATATCTTTGTGTTCCAAGCAAGCCACCCATTAAGCTGGGGGAGAATTCTCTTCGTAGGAATCATTACAGCACCCACTGTAAGGTAATTTTTTTGCTGCGGTGTTTTTTCTTTAGTTTAAACTAGCTTAACTTCTAGGCTTGCAAGAACTGCATATAGTTTGTGAATAAGTATGGCACATTTCAAGAAATGTATGCTTTTGCCATCATGAAAAGCAAAACAATCATCTTTTTTCAATTAAATGTATTTTCTGACAAGTAAGCTATGAGGTAAAATGTATATAAACAACTCTGTTGCCTTAGGAATGCAGAACCCAGTCTGTTCCATCCTCTGTTTTATAGCCTCTCCCTGTTTTGTGAATTAGCTGTGTGTTATCCTTGGGGACTACATGTGAAAACATCCAAGTTAATTAGTCAGGTGCTAACAAAAGTGTAGATGAGGAAAAATAGAGCTGTTGTTTTTTCTAACAGCTCCTTGTTGTGTCTGTCTACATTAACATGTTATAAGAAAAGAGAGCTGGAGTTGGAGCTAGACAGAATGCATACAGATCTGAATTAGAGTCAGAGTATCACATTAAACATTCTATAAGGTCTTGCATATGTGCACTTGTAAGGGTTTTTTAATGGCACTTGCATACCTGTGGAATGCTTTATTCTTTAGCAATCCTTGTATTGTTGGAATAATAACATTTGTCTTCCCCATCTGTCAGTGGAAATTACAGACTGAGAAATGGAACTTTGGTTCCATTTGTTTGGAATTCTCCTCTCTGAATTCTTGAGCAAAAAAACAGAGCAGAGTGGTCTCCAGACTGTTTTCAAAATAGTGAGAAATTCTACTTTCTTGAGAGGAAAATATGCCTGTGGTTAGACTACTCAAACAGGATATGGAATAGCCATACTCAGTTTCTTTCAAGACTCAAACCCACATATTTCAAGAAAATGCAATTGTTAATAAAGGCAAGATAAACTGTGGAAAAGGTGGGGGATTCTGTAATTCTTTGGAAGCTGTTGCACTTTGCCTGTAAGAATTGGAGGTTCAGTGGGGAGCAGGAGACAAATTTGTCGCTTTGTTAGCCTATTAGTTTGGGGACTTTCCCAGTCCTTGGTCTCAGGGTTGTTTTTTGTGTTGTTTCAAGCTATTTGATCTGTGTGGTAGTCTGTCCTACCAGAATTGAAGCCATCTGGTAGACATTGAGAATGATTGTATGTGAATTTAACCATCAGCACTTAATTTGCAGTATAGATACATCCATAACATAAAGTTTGTTTCTAAATGTAATCACTCTGTGGACTTTCAACTTCACTGAAGAATTTTCTTGCTTCCCTTCTCAGGCAATACTATGCATACCTCACAGATACACAGTGCAAGAGGGTGGGAACTCAGTGCTGGGTGTTTGGGTAAGTGTTCCTGCTGCATTTTTGGAGCATTGGACAAGTGCCAAGTATGGATCCAGCACAGGAACAGGCTTTCCATGAAGCCAATCCTTGTCTTGTGTTGGTTTAGCAAGTTCAGAGGAAAGGAAAATTCTGAGTTTGGAGGTAGAACATGAGAAGTGATGGAATGAGTAAGGAGAAGAACAGAAGAAAGAACTAGAAACTGCTGAATAAAGCTGGGGGCTCCTTCAAAGTAGCATTGGCCTTGCTACCCATATTGTCAGTTAGATGAGAAGGATAAAGCTTTTGCCTCTACAGCTTGTTGTAAGAGCAATGTTTCCTTGGCTGTCAAGGTGGGCATTGCTGTTGTTAGCAGAATCACAACAAACCAGAGTCATCACTATTTCTATGGAATGGTGCTGTGAGCAATGGTTATCTTGGCTACAATACCTTTGTCTCTTGGAGGAGACCTTTAAATGAAGAGTTTGCTTGATTGTTTTGGATGATAACTTCCTTCTCTAGATGGTTTAACTAAACCATACTGTTCTGGAAACCTGAAGCGTATTTTTACAATGCTGCTGTAGCATTTAAAAAGCTTCTTGTAAACAAGCAGCGTAGTAGTGTCCCTTTTGATTTAGGACTTGGAAAGATCCTAAATCATGTTTTAAAGAAAAAAAAGAAACTATTGAAAAAGTTAATTTGTGATGCTAATGATTTTAATTTAAAACAGCCATTTCATCTCTTTGTCAAGATTAGTGTATATCTTATTTCCAGAATTGCCTGAATGATTTTCATGTTTTGTAGAAGAATTTATTACTGTTTTAAATTGGAATAGCATTTCAGTGAGTCAAAAAACACTGAGATCTAATTTAGAGACAGTACTATGATAAACTTACCTCACCTCTACTATTAGTCTTAGGGATGTTGGAGTTTTCGAAACAGTGCTGGGCTGGATGTGCACTACAGTACTCTAAAGAATGCCCCTTTCTCAACCTTTCATTGAGTTCGGAGCACAGCTTCCTGCAATGTAATTGAAGGAAATTCTACTCTCACTTTAAGTGTACCCTGGAGACCATAACACATCTCCTTGGGTTTGGCTGGCCTTAAATATTCGCCCCTCTCACTGGCTTTGCACCTTCCTTCTTCATTGATGGTTGGACTGGATGATCTTAAAGGTCTATTCCAATCTTGATGATTCTATGATTCCTGGATGGATTTATTACTGTCTTCAACTCAAGACTGTAATATCCAATGGACATAGAAAAGGTAGTAATTCTGTTCTTGTTTAGCTTTCATACTGAAGATAACTAATTAATTACACAGTTAACATGTCTACTTAATTTACCATTAGAATCAAAAAACCTTCTCTGTTTGTGTATGAGTATCTTAGCACTTACTGATCAACTGTATTAATATTTTTCAGATAGGCGTCTGACTACTGATGGTACTGAAATATGTATTTAAATTATTTAAGAATTGAGATGTTTATATGGGAAAGGACATTTTCTCAACTATATGTGATAATTTTAGAGTGTTAGAGAAGATGCATTTTAAACAATTTTATAATCTTGAGGGAAGAATTTTCAAGATCTACATTAAAAAGAAAGGAAGATTAATTCCTATTTCATCCAAAGGAAAGAATGTAAACATATTGTTTTATAAACTGCAGGGAGATACAATGCTGAATGTTTGCTGTCTGGCTCTGAAAAATTGTTCAGGATTATAGAAACCATCATCCTTGGTTCAAAGCTGTCACTGAATATATTCATATTATCTGGGTCAATAAATAGATGCCCAAACATGTCAGTATGATTGCATAAGAACACAATAGAATGTTCATCCTCAGTCTGATCTAGTAGTGGGAAATGTACATGGAATAAGTATTCTCCTCAACACTGCTTACTTGTGTAATCTACTAGAAAAAACAGAGCAACACTGAGTTCCTGTCATTTGCTGAAAAAGATTTCCAGTAATTTAACTATCTAGAATATAATATCTGAAGCAATTAAAAGCAAGTATATGGAATATTCCTATCTGTGGTGATCAAAATACACTTCTAAAGGCACATATTGAATTCTTAACGGCCTAACCATGGGAATAATTAAAATTAGTACCTTTCATTAGTATGAAACTGTTTCTTTTCAACTTGACATATACTAAAGCATCACTCTCAATAAATGATGTAAGTCTTGAGGAAGACAAATGCAACGGCCCTGCTGGAATTGCATCATTTTCATTAAGATGAAGCCTATCAAAAAGCAATATCTGTTGGAATGTTATGAGACCGTTTTGATTGAACAAAAACTTACTGTCTTTAGTTCTCATCACTCTTCAGTGGGATACAACACCTTTCATTGTTAGCTGTCTTCTATCTTTTGATTTACCATTTCATAAACTGTAATAGCTGTCCTGTTTTACAATATGCTTAACCCAAGTATTCTTGACAGGAATATCAGAAAGACTGTATACATGCAGGACAAACAGCTATATCATCTTTTGACTCGTTAATTGAAAACAGTCTGTTGTTTTGTTTATACCATTGAGTATATCGTAGCCCCATTTTTGTTTCCCTTGTTCCACACCATTTTCCTGATGGTTGTCTTTCTATTCCCAGTAAGAATAATATAAAACCAAGAAAGAAAAATAGTTGGTGACCCAGCAGCGTAACACTGCTCTCATTTTTTTACTAATATGCACCTCATTAATTTTTACTATTAGTCAGTTGGGTGTTACTTCCACAGTGATAAGTTTTGACCCCACTGATCATGCTGCAAGTCACATTAGATAATACAGAGAAAGCTGTCATTCTTTGTTTACACCAGAACTACCTCTGGAATACCAATGGTTTAGTTAAGCATACATCTTTCCTCCTTTCATGGGGCGAAACTGGGTCTTCTCTGACAGATAGTAGTGCCATTTTTGGGAACTCCTGGTTATGGAGGAAGGGTAGGGAATGTGTCCTGCAGTGTCAGGCTTGGGAGACTGGAACACTTGACCTGACGTTAAGTGTGTCTGCACATATGTGAGGAGGAGTTTTCATGTGTTGCTTGACCATAAACTCTCTATTGAACAAGTTAAATATTAAACTTCTAGAAATTTAGTAATGTTTTCCATGATTTGCTTCCGATTGGGATGAGTCAGTTTTCTACGCTTTGCTGCACCAATCGTGTTTCTACACTCATATTAGTTAAACATATGTAATTTTGTATTCAGGACCTATACAAACTAAATTTATTTCCATGGCAGGCAATGGAAGGTTTGGATTTATAATCCCTTGTTCCACACCAAGTGGTGGATGAGCCTCCTTAGCTTTGAACCTGAAAAGATCTAAACATCTGGTGGCAGGGAGAGAGATGGAGATACTTTTTTGATTCTTTTAATATCTGAGAGGAAAGTAAAAACTGAATTTCTTTTTCTCTTACATTTCTCCCCAAATCCTCTGATGCTGTACCATGGGCCCGATTGTACAGGTAGCATAGCAAATGCATGAATTCTCTGAGAATTTGAAATGCAGTTTCATGTGAATTTTCTCATCAAAATCCATGTGAAGCAAGCGAAGTATGCGATTTAGAATTGTAGTAAATTTGCATCTAGTAGAGAAATACACAAACCACAGTTCTAGGTTAGCCGACAGGGAAGTTTGTTGGATGTTTAGCATGGAAAAGAAATTTATATCTGGTGAGAGCTGAAGCACAATGGTAGGTACAATCAAAAATTCTCTGCTATTGGCACACACTCCTGTTTGTTCCCTGGAGCCCCGTGGAACAGTGAACTGTGTGTGCTGTTTATGCTGAAAATAGTATAGAAAGAAAAATAAACTTCTCAAAGAATTTCAGTTAATGGTGGTGTCAGGGAAGCATGTGCTCACTAGAGGGTAGTGCTTGTTAAGAGCTGACAGTCTGGGGTCTGGGTTGTGATCATGTGAGTTAAATCCTTACTGTTCATAACCATTCTCCCCCTGCTTTCATTCACCCACAGGGCTATTGCTTTCCTCGAAGCTATTGTGTGTATAAAGTTTGGACAAGATCTTTTTTCCAAAACACAAATACTGTATGTTGTGTTTTGGCTTCTCTGTGTGGTAAGTGAGATTTCTCATGTGAAACATAAAGCATGACAAAAGCATTGAAAACATCTGAATAGCTTCCTCTGAAACACTGGCAGCAGGGGATCATTGTGGGGAAGTGCTGGTGAAGAGCTTTGTACAAGTCTTAGGAAAAGCAAATGCTAGATCACTTAGAGCTCACTTTGAAGGGACTAGAATAACTTTCTTAATTCTTGTCATAGTAGAATATAGCAACTTTACTAGTTCTTAACAGTGAAACAAACACAAACACAAAACAAAAATAGGGTGCTTTATCCTAATGGGAGAAGGTGTCAGTTCCATTGAGCCTAACTTTGGTGGTACTTGCTTTAGTGCCTGCTGGAAGTGAACAGGAGTTAATGGATAGTGTTAATAAGTAGTGTGTGGTGTATCATGCTCAAGTCATACAACTACGTACAACAACCCTGCTCTATCAGGCAAATCATTCTCACTCAGCCTGTAACTTTCTGTACTTCAGTGAGATTGCTGCAAATGCAGCATGAAATGCCCATTTTATAACAGTAAATGGACGTTTGTCTTGCCAGATTTATAACTCTGATGCCAAACACATTTTTCATGGTCAGTGAAAAATAAGGCATTTGTAATGGGCTGACAGATAAATACTTCTGCCTTCTAGTTGGGAACAGTTTGAACAGGTGATGGGTAGCCAAAATTTATTGTTCTCTTATTTAGCATGACAATTTTATTTCTGAAACTTCAGAGGAAAAAAGTATTAAATTGCTTCCTGGATCAGAGCACTACAAAAACAAAATGTAGCCTAGCTTGAAGCATGGGGCAGGGAGAAGCAAAATTCATTTTTCTCCCAGACTGGTTGTTCTTGATAATGTATGTACAAGTGCCTACTGACTGCCTTTGCATGATGACTGTACAGGGTGTGGTCAGAAATCATGCTGGCAGTGTTTCCTGTGGGTGATGTGTATGTATTTTAATGCTCCCGTTGAGAATTGATCTGTGTACCCCATGGTGGCAGAATCTATGTGTACCTTGAAGTTGAAGCACAAGCACATACTGATAAAAGGTGCAGGGAGAAACAGAGCATGAAAGTCTGAATGTGGAATCTCCAGGGACTCTGAGACCGTGAACCAACAAGGAATTTTGAAAAAGTTTTACAGATTATTTTTTCTTTTTCTTTTCCTCCCTTGTTTAGGCCTTTACAACTTTCCTTTGTCTATATGGTATGGTTTGGTACGCAGAGTACTACGGCCATCGAGAAAAGGTACTTAAAAGAAGCCTGTTCTTGTTTTGTAACAGAGTTAAAACTGCAAAGTTCCTAGATATTAGAATTCTTTACCAGAGCTAGCATAAATGGGAATGAGGGGGATTGTCCAGAGTCTAACTGAAGTCAATAGAAAGAACTTGAATTCAGCAGGCCTTGGACAGATCCCAAGTTACACTGTGGTTTCTAAAGAATGCTGTCCTCTTAGTTACTCAAAATGAGGCTGTAATTTTAAGAAAAGCATTCAAGGATGGTTAGCCAATGTTCCCATTGTACAGGTGGAATGCTAGGGGAATATTAAGAATACTTGGTTACACAACAGATCACGTGGCAAATGGTGAGTTCTTATTGTATCGTCTATGTTGTACCTCCTAACTAGGAAGGGAAAAGTCTTAAATACTGTCTGAATTCTTTATGAGGACTTCTGCCACCATTTAAGTTTACAAGTCCAATATTGACCGCAAGAAGCACCAGCATCCCAATTACATGTGTCCTTGTTTTTGCAGACCTTGTCAGAAAGTGAAGACAGTCCATACAGTCCAGATGCATCCTGGCTTCATTCAAAATTCACCAGAGGTATTGGCACTTCTGTAGCTATATTCTTGAAATGGTAATATCAAGGCTCAGCACTAGAAAATGAGGCTTGAGAAACTTACCCAGCAAACAGCTGGATTTATTTTAATATTCAAGCAGGAGCTATGTGGATAAATCATCTACAAAACTATTTTGCTTTACTTGCTTTTCTTATTCTAACTCTTGGAAAAGTATTTATTTTGTAATGAATCAACTGAATTTCTCTGCTGTTACTCCAGGCTGTTCTTGTAGGTTTTGGGCATTATGCATTTCATAACTGTTGTGGACAGGTTTTCTCTCTGAACATTGCATGTCTGATTTGAAACATATGAATGTGAATTGTACTTTTATTTCTGCTTATTATGAAACAGTCAAGAATGTACCCTGGAGCTTGTGTTCTTACTGGCACTTGCCTAGTCAGTGCAGTGCTGATGGTCATAAACAGCTTTCTCTGTACTAAGCAAGGGCAGCCTCCTTCTGACTTCTTTTCCCTACACTAGAGGTCAGTTAGTTATCTACCTCCTCCATTGGCTCTTTAGTTTGGTCTTGCTTATAGAATAAATATCAAGATTCATACCTGGACATTATCTCTGTCAGAGTTTATGCTCCAAGTGTTTGTATCATCAAAAATATTTCTTATTTATCATATGCTTGAAAAGCACCTACAGCAGAGCATCTTTATATTTCATACATGATTTTTCTGGATGTTTATTCTCAGTTTAGTAAATTTTTTTGTTTTTATATTTTGGAGAAAAATCACTTGCACTTAAAATGTTTTTATAGTTTATGTATGCTGGAGAAATCTGGCCAAGCAAGTCTTTCTCTGGCCTCCTGTTACTTCATTAATTACAAACTTGAGCCTCTTTCACATTTTCTCCTTGATTTCTTCTTTTGGGCCCCACTTTCTCACTCTGTTTTCTCAGTGTCAAACATGGCCTATCATACGAAAAACTGAAATCTAGAAATGTACACTTGCAAGGATCTGTGACCTTCCTTACATAGTTCTTAATTTCTAAATAGTAGTACCTGCCACTAATTAAAACATGGGGGTTTAATTATTTATGAGATTTAAAATGGAAGATGTTTCACCACTCTATTCTGCTATAGCAAACTTCTGATTTTTTTTGTGGGGGGGAAGGAGGAGGAAGAATTTTACAGGAGTCTTAAGAATTGCTTTTTTTAAAAAAAATAGGCCACTAGATGGAGTACGAGTATCAACCAGTTTGTAGTAGTCTGAAATAGTCCCTACTGTAAGTACTGTAGCTCTCAAAAGCCTTACTGTCTTTCAGACAAGAGCTCAACAATGTCAACTACATATGTAATAAAAAAAAAATTTATTTCTTAGCAGATGCTGACAGTAGTCCACCAAAACATTCAGTCAACAGTGAAAGCCATTCATCTAGAAGGAGGAATCGACACTCAAAGTCAAAAGTATCAAACGGAATTGGCAAGAAATAAGAATGGTCTCTAAAGTCATCCTACAGTGTGACCAGAGGTGACGAAGATCAGATCTGGCTCTCAATTGCCAAATGGAAGATTGATTTCTAAATGAAAAAGTTTGTAAAAGGGGCTGTTGAAGAAAAGGATGATGAAGATGGAGCAGGACCAGTATAGTGCAGATAATTGCCTGCTGACACTTGCCATTCACTGATGCAAAGCTAGTTTCTTAAGCATGAGGCACCAAAAGCTCATTGAAGAGTATGCTGGGAAAAAAAAATGTACTTTTGTCATAGTAGGTACACTCTGTTTTGTGTTCAGGTGTTGCAAGTGCATTTTTAATATCTTAGTTGAGGACTTAAACACAAAGGTTAGTCAACTGATAGTCAGTATAGTTGATTGGATTTTTGTTTGTTTTGGTTTACTGTGTTTTTCTTGTTTTCTGCAAGAGTATGCAATCCTTTGACTAAAAGCAACTCTGCCCCTCTTTATCAGTCTCACAAAAAAGCTTTTCCATACAACAGTTAGTAAAACATTTTATACTGCTTGCTTTTGCTTAAAGGCTCTTTAGACCTGGTGTCAGGGTTTTACCAGCAAGCAACTAGGTCCAAGTGTCTTGTAAAGCATGTGAAATTGATCTTCAAACACAGGTTTTTTGTTCTGTACTGTCCTTCTGCTTGATTGATACACATTCAGTTTCTTTGGGAGATTTTAAAATACATACATAAAAACCTGCTCCATAGGAGAGGGCCATGCCTCCTGTCCTCAGAGACAGATGTCATGTTATTTCATTGTTTTCCGTCTTTATTGCAGCGTGTTTTGCATTTTCAAGTGTAAATACGTCATTTTTTTCAGCTGTGCCATATTGTGTACCATGTTCCTTCCCACTCCCTTCTAATTTGCCTCCATCTCAGCTGGAACCAGAAAACCCATTGTTTTCAGACTGATACCACAAACTGTTTTGAAGGCTCAGATGTCCTACTGAGCTTGGTGATAAGGCAGTTTTTCACTGAAGCCAAGTTGCTTACTATCTCCATAATTATTAGCAAAGACTTGCTGTAGTCTTTGGTGTCTGATGATGTTACTGTGATATACCCCATTGCTTTGGTATTTCCTATCATGCATCAGATATCCAACAGCAGAGTTGTTCTTTCTTGCAGGTTTGTTTTTTTTATTTCTGGGTGGGGATGTGAGGTTTACTTTTTGTCTGGGTGTTGTTTTTTTCCTTTCTTTTAATCTATTAATTCTGACATCTAGCAGTGTATAACTCTCCAGCAGTGAATGTAATTATTAAGTCAAGAGGTAAGCAATCATTTGCAATCTGTTCCTGTATTAAGTTATCCAAATGTTTTTGTGCCAGTTAAATGTTGGGATTCAAGGGGTTCAGAGCAGTAGATAGCTTAAGCAAGGATAGGTGATACTCATTAGATACTTAGTCTTTATGAGAAAATGGGATTTGCTTTTTCTTTGAATGATATTACTGTGGTTTGCCACAGGCTAAGTACTAAAAAAAAGATGCAGCAGAGACTTTATACAAGTGTATGATACTGTAAATAGAAAAAAGTATCCTGTATGATCCATCAATTCCTATGTGCCATAGATTATCAATGTTTTCAATGCACTTAAGTGTTGCTGCTGAGCTCCTCAGAGGCCTTTCACTTCCCACCCTGCTCTTCAATCAAACCTAAGTGTACAACTCGGAAAGCAACATAGTAGAAGCTGCTACAGTGACATTAAATGTTACATAATAAAAATGTAAGGAAGATTTTCAGGCTGTCCTGCAACTACTTTTCATTCATGCTATAGCAATTCCATATATTGCCTTCCTATTTGTAATGTACTACATATTATTGAATGTATTGTAGATTTCTTTGGATACTCAGACTTGTTACCTTTTTATTTCGTTGGCTAATAACTCAGTCTGTGTAAGTCTGAAAATGACATTTTAAATTTTCTATTGATTCAATACCAAAGCAAGAGATTTGAAGTCTAATGGTTTAGATATTTTAAGTACTGTGGTTTTCAAAGGTGAGAGCCTATTTTATACATGCAAGGTGTATACACACCAGCTATGTATGCAGCTATGTATACATGTGTAAGCAGATGCTGAATCACAATATCTACTTGCCTGTGGGGACAAACCTATTTTGTAAATGCAGACCTGGTGCTCACACTGCTGAACTGCACCCTAAAAATATTGAAAAGCTAATATGAAGTGTAATCTTGTTAGAGGCTGACTTCTGTATACTATTATAACAGCTTGACCTTGAAGAAATGTTGTTTGACAACATCTTTAAAGATACTTCCAATGAAGTCTTTTTACTTCAGTTTTTTTGTGTTTGTTTGGGTTTTTTTTCTTGTTGTATGGTTGTTGGGGGGGTTTGTGGGGTTTTTTGTTTGATTGGTTGTTTTTTGGGGGGTGTTTGTTTCTTTGTTTTCTTGTTACTTCAATAGAGGGATGGCTCGGGAGAGGCGAAACTGAAGTAAACTATTCAAGTGCTGCTTGGAAAATGGCACTTTGTCTCTTCTATCAACAGTTCTGGCTGGAATTCGCATGTGTTCTCACAAGTCCTCAACTGACCGACAACTGTATTTTCAGCCCATCATTTTGGATGTGAGCTTTGCACTGGAAGGCATTAGAAAGGTGCTTTTCATCACTGCTGTAAAATTAGTGATCTCCATTTTATCAATTACCGTGCTATTGCTGAATTCTGTATGTTTGTAACACCTATAATGACAAATCACTGAGCTGTTTAGCAACAAGCATCCATGTATGAGTTCTGCTGCTTGAACAGTATTTTGTAACAGTCATGGATGTGCTGTCCTGTTTTCAACTACTTGCTCTGTCACAGCCTCTCATTCCTACTTTCCTGCTTCTGATGTTCTTTCCTTTCTCTGTCCTCTCATGATCTCCCCTGCTGCTGTGGAGAGATCTGAATTGGCCCTCCAGAGGCTGACCATCGATTATATCAGTCATTGAAGGGAGGCTAATTCCAGGCAGGGTGGTACGAGCAGAGGGTAGTGGCAACAACTTTAAGCAGTGAATTAAATAAAAATGGAAAGTTTAAAAATGCAGGTATACTACGAACCAGAGCTAGCCTTGAGTACTGAATTTCAGTTTTAAAGTTGTTGCATAAATCATACACTGCATCTAATTAAATATTTGAAGTGTGATTTCAACCTTTTGTTACTCTTCTGTGAAGATGATCATTTCATATTCCAGCTCTTAAAACTTTAATATTTTTTACTTTGTTATCACAAGAGGACACAGATGTTGCCACTTATTTAATAGTTTTTGAATAGTTGTTCTGTATTGATTGCAAAGTATTGTATTTTGCAATAATTGAGTAAACCAACCCATGTCACCAATATGTGTGTTTGTCTGTACCTGAAAGGCATAGGAAATGATTACATACTGCCTCTAGAAGCTATTTTGTTTTATTCTAAGGAATTGCCTTCTCACAAATGCAGTAATTCTTGAACAGCCTACAGTGCGCTCTAAGGTTTTTCTGTAATTTGTTATTTCGGAGCAACAGATTTGATAATATGAACAGTTATATTACCCCTTCTGAAGTTTACAGCATAAGTTCTTAATTATTCTTTTTGGATTTGTTTTACTGTGGGATGGGAGAGCTGATTTGCAAGATCATCTCATGGCAGGCCTTCAAAGAGGAAATGAAGAAATGAGATCTCCTGTAGAACCCCTGTAAGACAGACTAGTGGCAAGTAAACTTTTGCCAGTATAAAGGTGACATTGAGTCTCAGAAACATTTTGCCTTGGTTTTTACTGCTAGCACAGTTTCCACAACAGCAGTTTCCAGGTTTTTTAATACCTAAAACCTATTGTTGATGGCTTCTGTGCTCTTGGCACTAGCCTCATGTCTAGTACATAAATTATCATGGCTTTTCCTTTCTTCCTCAGTTCCTTTTCTATAATAGCATGGAATACTGGGACTTTCTGCCTTGCTGGGGAGGCCTTTTCAACATGACTGACTTACCTTTTTGAATACTGATTTATAGAGAGCCCATAAGTTTTGAGGTTGTAGTAAAATTAGGAATAGCCAGGACTGAAGCTTGTTCATTCTCTAGGAAAAACAGCTTAGAGGCAAGTGTTCAGCATTTCTGAAGAGTGGGAAAATACCTGATTAAACAATTTATAAGAGCCACCTCCCTCACAAAACACTGCTTACTACATTGACTCATAGAATATACTGAGTTGGAAGGGACCCATCAGGATCACCAAGTCCAACTCCTGTCCCTGCTCTGGAGACCCTAAGAGTCACACCACGAGCCTGAGAGCATTGTCCAAACACTTACTGAACTCTGATAGACTTGATGCAGTGACCACTTCCCTGGGGAACCTGTTCCAGTGTCCAGCCACCCTCTGGGTGAAGAACCTTTTTCTGATAGCCAGCCTAAACCTTTTTTGATAGCCAGCCTAAACCTCTTCTGACTCAGCTTCATACCATTTCCTTGAGTCCTCTCCCTGATCACGAGAATGAAGAGATCAGTGCCTGCCCCTCTGCTTCTACTTGAAAAAATGTGCTCCTTTGTAAGCATTGGGCTCTACTGTGTTTGAAGGATCAGTGTTTTGTGTCATAGTAGTTGCTGTTGGGGGTGGAGCTGTAATCAGCAGTGTCAGGAGAGGGTCAAATGGGCCAGATGGCTTCATTTCTGCTCAGTTGCCCTGTGACACAACTTGCGTGCCATTTAGATCATGTGATTTGGCACAGGCTGGAAGCTAGAGCCAAAAGCTGGTGTCACAGTGAAATAGGTATTGGTGTCTATGCCTACTTTGGTGTCTGAGTGCTCACATTCAGCTACATCCCATTAATATATGCACGGGCCTAAGAACTCCCCTGTGCCACTGTGTTCGCACTGGTATATGCTGGAGCACTATAAGGACTACAGGAGTAGGTTTAACCAAAAGTTTCTGACCTGATTTTAAGCCTTGCATGCTCAAAATACCTCAGGCAGTACTCTAGCTCCCTCTCCCTGCAGGTCTGATCTGCCTTCTTATCTACACCACATAGTTCTGTTCTCTGGAGCCCTGTCATGGCTTGGTCCTAATTCAGCAAATTAAGGTAGTTCCCTTAAGGTGAAGTTTCCCAGTTGTGTGGAAATGTATTTTGGACAAACACCCTGCCCACATTACTCACTTTGCATTTGCTTTTGAATGGCTGGTCAGGAATTGGGGATGTACATTGTTTCTTAAAGAAAAGTGGGACTGAAAGACCACAAGCTTTTCATACAATGAGCTGAAAAGCACAAGAACAACCAGGCTCCTGGCTTATACCCAAAAAGGTGCATGGTCTGTTGTATTTATACTTGCTCACATATCTATCAGTGCTGTGTCTGTGGCTGCAGGTGCACCTCAGGTGCCTTTTCCTGTGCTGGTTTTTATGTGTACAAGCCCCTTCTGCAGCCGATAGTCAAGCTCTGCTGCTCCCAGCTTTTTTTTGTGTGATACACCTTTCAGACTTCACAGCATATCTGGGACCAGAGAGCTTATCACTGACAGTGTGAAGATAGTGAGTAGGCTTTCAGGCTTGCTCCTATTTTATATGGTACCAATCAAGCCAGTAACCTGCCTGTATGTGAGAGTTCTATGCATAAATCATGAGGTTGGCTCTAGAAATCCAGTTTCGGTCTGGAGAAAGCACTTTTAATTTTAGAGGGCTTTTGTTCTTTCTGGATAATTCTACACCTGCTCTTGGTAATAAACAGTTTGCTCTACATCTGTAGAACATAATGAAGAGCAAGTCCTGCACAAGTCTTCTCTAGTGTATTTTTCACCTCTCTGTTCACTTTGGACAGCTGCTTAGTGAAATTCATCAAGTTCCCTCATACTCTAAAGATGAGTCCAAGTCACTGTTATCTGAAAGGAATTTGGAGATTTTGGGTACCAATTTTTATTTTCCGCTCCTTCCTGTGTCTTTAACTTGGACTGTATCTTCTTTTTTCCATCATCTCTCAATGAAAGACCAGAATTGGTCTCTCATCTTTTGATTTTGTTTCTGTCACAAAGAAGCAGTCCTGCCCTGAACAGTCTAAATTATATTATAGTAAGACCAAGTTCACTTTTTACTTAAATGCAGAAAAAAAGAGAAAGTGTGGGAAAGAATGCAAATTGTAAACACTGAATTCCTATAATCAGCCACAATAAAAGTGCCAGACTATACTAAAGATACACATGGGTTTAATTTTTGTCATTTTCGAGGATCTCAATTTGCTGATGATCATGAAATAACTGGATGGCTTATTTAATGTTTTTAGAGTAGGGGAATTTACAGCAGTAGCATTCCTATGGCTGTGATCCAAAGTAAGTTCTTCAACTGCTGTGCCCTCTAGTTCAGTATTTCAGTGGTTCTTGCTTAAAAAAATACACAAAATACTTGCGTCTGTGTGTGTTGTATATGTATATAAATCAACAGATGAACTTTCTCACCAAAATGCTCAGGGCCTGGTTCACTGTAGTCTCTGTGACAATGACTACTGTGCATGTGGACATGTGGAAGTATCCAAGTCTGTCTGTATCCCTGTAAGATCCAGGATGAGTAGGCATTAATCTGAGTTGCAGCCCCTAGGTGATGCTGTAACACAAACCCAACAGAGAACGTGACCTGGATTTTCAAGCGTTGCTTCTAATTTTGGGCTACTGGCTTTAGCCACACTGGCTCAGTTTTAAAGATTTCATAACTCCTGTTGACTTTAATTACATCTGCTGTATGCACAGGCCTGCAAAGTGCCCTTGTTGTCAAACTTGCTACAGAACAACCAAAGCAAAATAAAATCAAATGAGTAGCTTTGAGGAGACTTTTAATTAGTTAAATGATAGCTTTAGTCTTTGGACAGCAAGGGCGAGAGACTTCTATTTTGGTTTCCACCATACATGGACTACCAATTTGTTGTCTAAGAACTTTCCCCATTTGAAGGGATCACTACTCTCTCCAGAGGACATTTGCAATGAAGCTCTGGGCAGGGTTCTTCTGGCTTTCATCCTATTCCCACTGCCGTTTGTGTAAGGCATTGGGATGGGACAAGCTGACTGCTGTTAGCAAGGGTGGTTTGTTTTTTGATCCCAGGAACTCAGCTGGACCAGGGCACAATCTCCAGAGCTGCCCATTTGCTTCAGTTTCTGACTGCAGTCATGAAGTTGTGAGTTATATCTGCATGCTCTGATGAGCCTGTCCCTCATCCCCACCAATCTCTTTGGGACAGGGAAGCCACTGTGCATAGACTGTTACTGCTTCATATCTTTGTGTGGCTCAGAGTTTTAAATGGCTCAGAGTATCAACAAGCATTCACAACTTCATACTATCTGCAAAGAATTCCTGTTTTTCCATTAAGGGCCACTAAGCATTTTTTCCAAAGATTTGGAAAATTCTGCTAGTCACAAACTTCAACAGGGCATCTGACTTGTACCAATTACTATGACTTGTATCTATTAAACACTAACGTGCTACTGTTGGCTCAGGGGAAAAAATCATTTAACTTTTATGTGATCAGCTGAAAGAAGAAATTGCAGCCCTTATTCCCTGCAGGAAGAAACAGTGTCCTTGCTCTTCTCAATCTGGTTCTCTGTAGGGTAGCCACTAATAATATAAATAAGCCTGTATTGAGTTTTTTGTAGCCTGACTTCATTACTTAATGGAAAGGAAAATGAATACAGTGAAAAATATCACTAAAATACACATATTTCCATTAATCAAGTAAATAACCTGAAAGAAAACCAAGACCGTTTATTAAATTAGCTGAGACATTTAGAGTTGGGGGGGGGTTTCTGATTTATTTGCTGTAAGGGTTGTAGGTGATGCAAAATAATGCTTAAAACTTTTAACATATTCTTATTTCTGCCCATTTGCTGACTTTTCTATATTTGGATCCCGAATCCGAATCTGCGCATTACATTTGCCCACATTTAAAATGCATCTGGAATAACAGGACAGAGGCGGAGAAGCCAGATAGAGCTGAATTGCAACTTCCTGGTGACATGTTCTCTAAACATCCCAAAATATCTCTCAGGGTGAAATGTTCCACTTGTTGACTTCAGGTTTCGGCAGCACATGCTGTTCATTCAGTCCCAGTGCAGTAACATGATTACTAGTAATGATCTTTCATGCTGTAGAGTTTTCATCTCGAACCACTTCCACGTTGAAGAAATTTTTTTGAAACAATAGATAGGACATTGCAAACTTGATTGGGGGAGTGGCCACTAAATTCACATTAAAGAATAGAAATGGGGACAAAGGGTAAGTCACTTGTCTACATTTCCTCAGGAAGCTGAAGACAAAGAGAAGAACAAAATCCCAGACCTTTTTTTCTGTGCTGTTACCAGAAAATCACCATGGGATTTGCTAAAAAAGGGCTTCTGTAGTAAATCCAAGAATGTTATCCACATCTCTTAGTCTTTAAAAATGAAAACATAATGCAAGAGGGAACAGGAGCAGGGTGATACCCCTCTCCATTTATATGTTCTGTTTTGCTGGCTTACTTGTATTTACCTACCTCTTCATGACCAACACCTTGGCTGTTAATTTAAAAGTAAGGTTTGCTAAAGCTGGTTCAACACAGTTAGGGCAAAGAAGAAGATTGTGCATACAGCCTGGGAGAAGAACTCATGGAGAGCCATCCTGTGGAGAAGGACATGGGGGTTCTGATGAGCAAAAAGCTGGACATGAGCTGGCAATGCATGCTCACAGCCCATAATGCCAACTGCATCCTGGGCCGCATCAAAAGGCGCGTAGCCTGCAGGTCAAGGGAGGTGATTCTGTCCCTTCTACTCTGCCCTTGAGACCCCACCTGGACTCCTGCATCCAGCTCTGGGTCCTCAGCATACGAAAGACATGGGCACGTTGGAATGGGTCCAGAGGAGAATCACAAAGATTATCAGAGGGATGAGCACCTCTCCTATGAAAACAGGCTGAGAGAGCTGCGGTTGTTCAGCTTGGAGAAGAGAAGGCTCCAGGGACACTATAGCAGCCTTCTAGAACCTGAAGGAGGCCTATAAAAAAGAGAACTACGTTTTACATGAGTAGATAGTGATAAGACAGGGGAGAATAGTTTTAAAGTAAAAGAATTCAGGTTTATATTAGATGTTAGGAAGAAATTCTTTAGTGTGAGGGTAGTGAGGCCCTGGCACAGGTTGGCCAGACCTGTGGATGCTCCGTCCCTGGAAGTGTTCAAAGCCAGGCTAGATGGGACCCTGAGCAACCTTGTTTAGCACTAGGTGTCCCTGCCCATGGCAGGGGACTTGGAAATTAGTATTCTTTAAGGTCCCTTCCAACCCAAGTTCCTCTGTGATTTTTGGATCTCCATGGCATGCTGGGGCACCATGATTCTGAATCAAACTATTGACTCCCTGCTTTTCTTGTTAGCACTTTTAGTCCAATATATTTAACTTGCCAAGGGATGAAATAGGCAGGTTATGTTGCCTGATTCACAGTTCACAAAGTCCAGGGCTGCAGAAGGGACAGCAGCCAGAGGTTGTAAGGGAGGTTCTTGTTTGGTGTTTGAGTTGGAACTGATTTCAAAGGGAAAACTTAGTCCTTTGGAAGACTGTTTCCCTATGTACATGAAGCAAAATTAGCAGCTGGAACTGTTCTGAAATAAGTAAGACAAATTTTTTGGATCTCACGGGCTCCCTACTACTTCTTTATGCACATGCAGGTACTCTATCCATTCTCCCTGGAGAGGTGCACTCTCTATTGAGATGCTCCATGTCTGTCTTGGGCTTTGAGGTTGTTATGGACCTTCTGCCTTTCTGAGGTGTGTCCATTTCTCATGAGTCCAAATCAGTTTTGTCTCTCAGCTTACTGTCAGATTGTCCTTATTGAGGGCATCCACAATCACCATCACTTACTTCTTGCTTATCTGACACCTGAACCCTAGCAAGTTTCCAGAGGACCTTTCTGAGAACAGGTGCTGTGATTAGTTGATAGCACACTTCTCCTGTGTCTCAAAAGCAAATCTTTCAAATTTCACTCTCCTTAACTTGGTTATGGAGGTGGCTATGAATAATCTTTGTACGCTGCTGGCTATTAGAACTGGCATGGGCCATGACTCCATGCCAAATAACCATGGTATTTCCAAGCAACTGCTGACTCAGAAATATGCTGCTATAGATCACTTGGAGCACCAAGCACTGAAATATCGGTTGGCTCTCTGAAGACCTTGATGTCTGTGGAGTTCAAAGCTGACATGAGGTAGGAATATGACCACCACTATTTTTTTTTCTTTGACGAACAGCTCCAGTGAAACTGGTTTGCTGTGAGTTTGTGTGCCCAGGCATGCATTGCCTTCTTGCATGAAGAAACTGTAATTTGTAGAAGTGGATGATTTGGTACAGTCCTGCCACTTAATACCAGGACCTTAAGGCCCTCATGGCTTTGGTTTTGTATTTATTGTAATTGCTGTGTCAGCTGATTTCTTTTGCATCATGATGATTTCCTTGTTTCATTATAGCAAGAATTAAGGAAATTATGTCACATGTCCTTGTACTGGATTAAAAAGTTCTGCCTTTTAAATTCTGTTTTTGAACCTGCCCAGACCCTGGAATTTGCTTCTATCAGCCCTGCTTTTCTGGCTTGACACATTAGAGATCTTTCATCAAGGACTAATTACTTTTTGAACTTGATAGGATATCAGCCATTTTAAAATGAGAAGAAAAAGGAACTCAACTACAGCTTTTGTTTCTGAGCTGGGTTCCTGGCTCATCTCTATCCTTCCACCTAATGTGATCCCACAAGGCTTCAGCTTTCAGTGAGTGACAGAAGTGTCCTGGTGACAGTTTGATTCAATCTCTCTTCTGCTCCCCTACCAATTAGTTTTCACTCCTCTCCCTGAGCAGCCATATCACTTTCCCTCACACAGCAGCCAGCCTCCCCGCTTCCAGCACCAGGGATTCATCTCAAGCCTGGGTTCAGCTCCTCTTGAGACAATTGACAGAAGAGCCTTAATTAGGTGCAGAGTCTCCGTAGGCTTCCTTGACAGTCCATTATATTCAGTAGGAACCTTCAAAGAGCAAGGGAGGTTGAATATGTTTTATCATCCTCTGGAGTCACAGGTGACCTCCCAAGGAGCCTCCACTGCTGGTAGCAGGTGTGTAGCTACACCAGCCTTCTCAGTGCATCACCTCCTGGAAGCACCTAAATTACATGGAATGACTCCAGGTCCTTGCTCCTGTTGCTCCATTGGTTTGAGTCATCCATCCCTTTTCCATATTGGTCCTCACAGCGGGATGCTGTTTTCCAAATGCAGAAATACTGTACTTCAGCAATAGATAATTCCTTCTAATGGGATGGGAATTACTTGTCACCCTGCTTCCCAATGGTGTGCTTTTAGGATGCTGCTGATATTCTGAGCCCATTACAGCATGAAAAAGGAAACTAAGGGATCCATGCTGGAATGCACATGACATTCATCTGCTTTCTTACAGAACCTGCTAAATTTGAGGCTGTATTCCTACTAGTGTGATAAGCAATATTCAGCATGGGAAAAGATAAGAGACAAACCTTTCTTTCTTTCTTCTCTCAACTCTCCCAAGCTGTAATTCATCTTCCCCAGCTTCCTTCTTTAGGAACTGCAGCTGTTAAAAGAGGGTTAAACAATCTCACTAGGAAGCAGAGAACTTTATCATAGCTAAAGAGGATTAACGCAGCATAATCCCCTTACAAAGCCACTTGCCTTCCAACACCAGTGCGTAAAAATAAAAAAAGGATTGGATCAATGTTATTTTTCTTATATCTAATTCAAGAACAATAGAGCACATTAAGTAATTAAAATGTTCACCTGTAAGGTGCTTAAACAAGGCTGCTCACAGATATATAATTAGCTCCAGTCAGCTGCTTGCTTGTTTTTGTACTTCCGTTAATTTACCTGATGTGGGGTCTTTGGGCTTGAAGCTTTATTTAGAAAACATTTTATTATTGCATAAAGTAATGCAGTGGACAGGCAGGGACCAAAGATAGAAAAACAGAAATTAGATAATTTACTGACTCAACATATATGCCAATATAGGGTATTTCAGGACCTCCTTGTTATGCCATCTTCAGATACTAGCAATTTATCCTTTGTCAGAACCACAGTTCTTAATAGTTTGGATAAATCACCCCAGACATTACTATTTTTCTTGTATTGTTTTTCTTCCTCAGAGGACCCAATCTGCTTTGCCTGTCTCTGCACATGACATGCAAAGCAGTGCACTTTCAACTTTCTTTAATGGAAGGATGACTTAGGAAGATGCAGAGCTGTGCCTTCCCAGACCATGTGAGCATTCTGAAAACAAGGCAGGACTACTACCTGTAATAAACAACAGGGAGTAAAAAACAGCATTAAATTATGAGGATTCACTTACTATTTGTGTTTGGTCCTGTTTTCTTTGTGTGCTTGCATGTATGGGGATGCATGTGAAGGAATGAAGAGCAGGATTTTTGCTTTGTTTCCTGTGCCACTTCTGCCGGACCCCTGGCTGCCAGCAAGCCAGGGGATGCAGGCTGACATGGCAAGATAGACAGACAGTGACTGGAGTGGATGGAAAGGGAGAAGAGAGAATAGCAGGCTGTAGTTAACAGCTCCTTTGCCTGAGCTATAGTCATCTCTGCCCATTGGTCAGGACCATTCATTTCACACATTTTTTATAAAATGTCTTAAAAAATATGGGAGCATTGGGAAAACAAACCTTGGACATGATTTGCAGTTATTTTTTAGTCATCTGTGTGAATGGGTGACTTCGCAGAAGAGCCCACAAACAGCATTTCTGATCTGACCAAGACGTGGAAGGCTGGAAGATAATGACTGACACTGGGGAGGAGGGGGAAATATTATACTGATGTTGAATGAGCACTGTAGAGGAAGTTTAAAGTGTGAAACTTCCAGCACTGAAAAAGACAAGCAGAAATCAGCTTGTGGGATCTGTTTCTCTTGCTAAGCTGCCTTTGAAGGTTGGGGGGTTGTTTTCCTTTCAGTACCCCCAGGGAAGCTTTCCCACCTTTCTAGTCTTGTCCACTGATCTCAGCTACACTCCCAGATCTGTAGGTGTCTGTACTCCTGTGGCAGGCTATGATAAAATCCAGTGGTTTTTTGAACAGTATAAATTATTGTACCTCCCTGTAGGTCTCAAGTTCAACAGCACAGGAGACTGAGCCTGTCAGCAGATGAGCCCTTCATGGCTTCTGCTTTCTTAGGGAAATGTTGGTTTCATGGCTCCTGACAAGTGCATCTCAATATAAAAATCATGTGTGCAAGTTGACTTTTCTCCCCTCCCTCCCCTTTTTTTTTCCTGTGGAAAACTTTTCCTTCCTGTATTTACTCTCTTACTTAGGGATCAAGGACTAAACATGTGCCTGTCAGCTCCCCTGCTGAGTCCAGGGCTCCACCTTCCCTCCAGGGACTGCATGTACTTTAAGAACCCCGTTGATGTTCAAGTGGCCTTGGACAGAATAAAAATATGAAGTTGCTCCAATCCAGAAACAGAATCACAGAATCATAGGATATTCTGAGTTGGAAGGGATCCACAAGAATCATCAACTCTAACTCTTAAGTGAATCACAGCCTTGTTTCAGCCTTTCCAGCTGTCAGGAAGCTGGAACCAGATGTGTACAGCTGCTGATCTAGGATAACGCCACCAAACTTGGGTGAGTTTTACCAAAGGTAGATCCATCCATCCACCCATCCATCCATCCATCCATCCATCCATCCATCCATCCATCCATCCATTTAAGTGAATTCTAAGGCCAAGTTACTCAGGTTACCTTTTACATCCACAATTTACTAGGTTTAATTCAAAGAATGAACTAGAAAATTTACTATCCTGGAGACATTGTCTTTTAAACCTGTTTCTCACTGTAGGAGGAGTTGCTTAATGCAAGGTTATCACCTTGCCCCTGTGACACTTTGCTGATACCACAGGTCAATACCTCCAGCAACATCAAACCTACCAGCTCAACAGGGATGACTACATCAGCTCCCACAGCCCACAGCCACAAAACACCTTTCCTTGTAGAGCAGCTGCTGCCTTCCTGAGCCCAGCCAAAGCACAGGAGACAGCCATGACTGGAAAGCTTGGGACCTGCTCTTCCTGCAGTGCTGTGGAGCTTGCACGCCACCAGCATTGCAGGATGTCACAGCCCAGCTGCCACTCCTGCTCTCAGCTGGCAGCCAGGCATGTGCAGGGAGCCTTGAAACTCAACTCAGACAACATGCACAGGGGTGGAAAGAGAACAAATCCCAGACATATGGTATTCCCCTTCTTTTCTATCCCTGAATCTTTGACAGCCTGTGTTTGACCGATAGTGAGGCCACATCAGCTGATCAGTTCTCACAGTGTGTCCTGACTATCTCCAGCTGTTCCTCAACAATCAAAGAGTCCATGGGCTCCCATGGGGCTCCCCTGGGCTTCTCCATAAGGGAATAAAGGGAGTTAGTGGCATGTTCATCCTCTGTAACATACAGACATGCTCTCTCCACGCTGGCACATGCAGCATCTCATCAGCAATGGGAATTCCTACCAGGGAGCCCCAGACTAGGCTTGGGTTATTCTCGAGGCCTGGCAGGAAGCTGCAGAAGAGAAACAGGGTCTTGTGTTGACCACGTACAGAACCAGCCCCCTCAGGAATGGGCAGAGGTGCTGCAAGTGCTGGATGAGTACAGATAACAGCAGCACAAGAGGTTAACAGCTGCATCAGAATGCCTATGTGAACAGTTGGGTTCAAGAAGGAACTTGAAGCCACATCTCCAGATGAGAAACTGCAGATCTTGAGAGACTGATTTGGAAATGGGCCAAAAGGTAGCAATTGTGTTTGTGTGCCTCGCCCTCTGACTTCACCCTTCCTGTTTCAGATGGGTCACTATGATTTTCAGATGATATTTTCAGATTTCATGGAGACATGATGAAGTCTGGATAAGTAAGAGCACAGAGGGCTTTCCAGGTAGGTTTGCATATGCAGTTGGGCTTGGATTCAATGTGGTGAAAAAAATGTTCAACTGTATTTCTTTTCCCTGGTCCTGGAGTACGGTGTTTCCTTTACGAAACTTTCAAGTGGCTGCTGACAGGTTACAGTGGTGTGACCAAAACGGCCAGTGCAGGAGTGCATGGGGCTATGGCTGAAGAAATCTGACGTGGGGTTTTCCATTTAAGCTAAATCTCTTCCTCCCCAGCAGGGTTAGTTAACTCAGCTGTGCAAACTCATCTATATTCAGCCACATGCGGCTATAAACGGTACTTTTTGTTCCTGACAAATATGAATATGGTATTTGCTCTGAAAATTCACTGTTTCTCATGCAAAATCTTTCCCCTTGCCATTTGTCTCCAAGATGGACAGTGCAGGAGGGTGGTCAGGCAGCGTGGGAAAGAGTGAGTGCCTGGGATATGAGGCATCCTTTTTTTTCTCTGAACTCTTGTGCAAGTTTTACTCATTTAATATGGTGAAATGTAAATGGGAAAACAACCCCCTCTTCTTCTAAACTGTTGAGTGCAAAGGAAAGACATCTTCCAGTGAGAGGATGGACAGAATGGATGGGCGATACAGTTGCTGAGAGAAAACTTGTTTCAAGTCATTTTCCAACTTGTAGATTGGATTTAAACAAGGGAGCTGTCAGGACTCAGAGCTGTTATTCAAAGGCATAGCATATTTTTTCAGCTGCCCTTCCTGTACTGCTGGGTCTCTACTGCATGCAATGGCCTGGCATATAGGCTTTCCTCACTAACTGGTAGGAAGCACCCACCTTCACTCGACTGATGGTTGTTACCAAAGAGCATCCATCATGACCAGAGTGTCATCAACATATAGTTTTCGATAGCATTAAGAGAGCCACATCAGACACATCTCTCAGTTACTCAGACAGTTTTGCCACTGCATAACAGCTAGTTAAAAGGGATATGTCTCAGTCTGGAAGTTATTCAATGAAGAATTTTTCAAGGATTCAAAAATCTAATTTTTCAAAGCTTCCCACCCTCAAAATCGGCAGACTCTGGCACCCTCTTTTTTTTTTCCATTTTTTCTGGAATTGTCATCTCTATCCTATAAAAACTATCAAATGACCTACATAATGTCAGCCAGACAAACCAGCCTACGAAATTTCTACTGGAGCTTTGGAAATAATGGAAAAACTCTCCATACAAATATTTTATGTTACAATGTCAGAAAATACATGTGTGTGTGTGTGTGTGTGTATGTGTGTGTATATGTGAACAATTGCACATCCTTTCCCTTGGTCTACGAACTGGGAAAATAATGAAGAAAAATTATTAGATAATATTATGCTGTTGCCCACAGAGCTGTTGCTCTCAGAACAGAAGAGCTGACTTTACATTCTGCCTGTTCCCAAACCCATCACGTTAAACGCAGGAACTAAACCACATGCACAGAACTGAGGAGCATGGGAGAAATGGAAAAGCTATTCAAGAAGCTGGCAGTTGACAATGGGATCTTGAAAAATTATTTCCTTGGATTCAACTGAATTTCTTCTTCCTCTGTTCCAGACAGGGCTCTGCTAGAAGACAGCTTGGTTCACTGTGGTTGAACCAGCTGTTAAAATCCCAGCCAGCTCCTGAGTGAGCGAAAAACTAATCAGAAGCTGCCTTCAGCAAGCTTTGCTTTCCCGAGCACCACCATCTCCTCACTCAGGCAACATACTGCCCATCACCAAATCAACAGACATCTTATTCCTGTTTGGCCCTTGAGCAGATGCTTCTGCTTCCTGTCTCCATGCTGTGCCCTCACTGGAAGCCTCCCCACCCCTCCTCTCCCTTCCATTCAGTCTCCCGAAATCATCTACAGCAGTGAAATATTTCTGATGCTCTGATAGTTTACCCACTAGATTTCTGCCAGCACAACAGTGTTATCTAGGACCAGGGGTACTTGCAGACCTGACAAACAACGTATCTTTGACCAAGAGGCCAGGAGGGAGACAGAGCCCCATGCTCCACGCTTTAGTTTGATGATGGGCAGTGTATTGCCTGGGCAGGGAGGTGGCAGTGCTCAGAAAATCAGAGCTTACTGAAGGCAGTTTCTCATTAGTTTTTAGCTCATTCAGGAGCTGGCTTGGATTTCAACAGTGGGCTACAAATGCTATTCAGCACACCTCAATTCTGCCTGCTCCTTCACCTTAGTGTTAAGTACAGCTGTACACCTCAAAGACCAGTGCCAGTCCTGGATTCAGAGGCTGAGGTAGAATTCAAGCTCTGTAAGTACATGTTCTCACTCCCATTAGCATTTTTGGGCAATCCCATCCCCATGTGCTCACCTTTAACCAAAGGAGGATACTTCAAGGCAGCAGTATGACAATGCATGTCCCCTCTCTATGCCATTGCTGGCAAAACCAATATGAATTAAAAGGGGCTACTGTTTCCCTGGTTGGCTGCCTGCCTTAGCTCACTGTGTGGGTTTCCCCACCATGGCTGAACAGGGCACTGCAAAGCCACCCCAGCTCTTCCAGATGCACAGAGCCAAGCTCAAGCTTGCCCTGCCATATGGCTCTGTTGCTAATCCTGTGGAAACAGCAGAAATGCTAAGGCTGGATGCATGGTTTTAGCAGTTTAAACATAAGCCGAGCTGAGGCTTGCACTGAAGTCCTGGCCCTGACGTAGTACTGGCCACGAGGACACCTGTGGCTGGAGTACCTGGGCTCCTCCTGCTGCAAAAGTGGCCGCAGCTGCAGCCCTCCAGCGGTCTTTCTCACTTACATGTGCTGCAAACTCTTCTCCGATGATTAGATAAGAGGAATTGCCCATTTACTTTCATTTCAGTTGTTCGTGACTGGATCAAAGGATGTATGCTCTCTTTGCTTCAATTACGCATTTTGGTCTAATGTAGTCCAGATGGCTATTTCATCTCAGCCTTTATATTTATTCACGCCCTTTCTATTTAACTTTGTTTAAACAAATACTCACTCGTAGGCGTATATTAATTCAGGGAAAAGAACTGCCTTGATCAATATGTTGAGGCTAAGTTTCTATACCACAATAGATCCTATGTACATAATTTCTATTTTTATTACCCCACCTCTAGCCTCAAATATATGAGCAATTTCTTCGAAGTGTTTACTTTGGCTTTTTTCTAAATTTACACAAATTATATCTTCCCTGATTATTAGATTTACAATATGCAGATATTCTTTCACTGACCTTTCCGTTAAACCTTTCTGCAAGCTTTGGCTGAATATTAGTAAACTTACAAAAATACCAAGGTGCCCAAATGTTTGCCAGCATGATATTGCATCACCTCTGACCACAGTGTGCCTGTCCAGCAGAGGGTAAAATTTGTTGTTGAATTTATGTGCAATCTTTCAACCAATGTGTGAACATAGAGAGCAGAAAAGTTCAAGAGACCAACAAGACAAAAAGCCCAGATATTTCAGCTTGCATTTACATCGTCTTTTAAACTAGAACTGCAGGTTGGGTGCTGAGAATTTGCTCGGAGGCTGCTGATGGAGAGCCAAAGGCAGTGCCCGGCAGGAGGTGTCCATGCCTGGCTCTGGGCTCAGCATGAGGAAGGGTACATGGGAAACCACTGTTTAATCTGTCTGGTATTTGATTTGGGTTTTTGGTCCTTGTCTGGATAATGGGATTGCAATTCCTCTTGGTACACTTACAATAAGAACATCTGAAACTCAGCTGCAGCCAGGCAACAGACTTTCATTTTGGGTAATCTCATTTCAGCTTTGGTGATTAGCTGCTC
The DNA here is from genome assembly GCA_026770055.1 of Myrmophylax atrothorax. Taxonomy (NCBI): domain Eukaryota; kingdom Metazoa; phylum Chordata; class Aves; order Passeriformes; family Thamnophilidae; genus Myrmophylax; species Myrmophylax atrothorax. The sequence goes on from JAOXXN010000395.1 coordinate 130,443,866, forward strand.
CATTGTAAATGGTCAAATCTAATTGTTATTGTAGTTTCTCTTCTGGAGCCAATACGTGTTAATGTCTTACAAACAGGGTTTTGTTTCACACCTTCTCTTCGTAAGTGCTGTCCCCAAGGTGTTTACAAACAGAGGAAGTGATTTCAGACCTAAGCACGAGGAAGCTGGTAGCAATCCCTAGTCAATTTTCCTGTTGCATAAAATGGACACAGTGGGCCACCTTTTAACATTCTGTGTTTTACTATTGGCCTGAAAATTGTGTATCTATTTATATATTTAGCATTCCTAATATAAGCATACTTTTCATGACATAGGTTAGATGAAGTTTTCCAGAACCAGATCCTCTTCAGCATTTTACATGCATATTTTTATATGAGTGACTGCTACAGAAATCAGTATGAAACTAGGCTAAGACAGATCTTCAAGTTTCATTGAAGATTATTTTTTGTTTGTAAAACAGTTTCCTCAAGAGTTTGTTTGATTTAAAATTTAAAAAAAAGGATGGTGAAACCATTTATGACAGCTTTCCCCTCCCCTGCCAACCCTGTTAAATCAAAAAGACAGTTAGAAATGTAGAGTTAACCTAAGTACAAATCTTTAGCCTGGGAGGAAAAGGAGACAGCAATGATAGTATCAGGACAAGCTTTTTGTAATGCCACTTTCCTTTTGGCTGGACTTCTGTACTGAATGAAGCTTTAGGTTTAGATCCATAGCCCAGCTGCTCTCAGGAGACACCATTCCAATCTTTTCCTAGGCTAAAAGTAGAAATAAAATGCTGTGATGGCTTGGAAGGGCAGATGAAAGACAGCTTGTTCTGTTGCGTGTGGTGGGGTAACACCACATGTGTATAAAAACAGAATCCCCTCAGCACCGCTCAACAGCCTTTGGATTCTCCACCCATGGAGCTTCTTATGGGAAACCCTGAAAAGCCAGTTTAAAGTATCCCCAGTCCATGCTTCAGAGGAAACCCCAAAAATCCACATGCGAGAAAACAAGTGTTTTCCAATGAAATTACCTCAGACTAATTGGAAAAACAGGAACAGTATACAATTGCCCTTGATTCAGTGATATTAGAGTTTGCCTGCATGAATTAAAGTCCACCCATCTGTCAATATTTCTTCAATTTCTAGGCCACCAGTGTTTGCTTATCCCCAGCTCTGAGCAGTGCCAGCCACCATGGGTGAGCTCACACTGTGCCTGCTGGGATGGATGGAGGCAGGACCTGCTCAGCAGGGTGCCATCCACACCAACCTGTGGGACTTTCTAGGTACCTAAACCACTCCTACCCCACCGCTAGTGAACCTGCATGGGGTATCTTTTGTTTTGAACTGCCTGGGGCTGGCCTCAGGTGCTTGACACTGGACAACATTATCCCCTTCACTTAGGGTCTGCTCTGCTCACTCCAATCGGTTCCCTGTCAGCAGCAGGAGCTGCCACAGGTAAGAAACCACCAGTCCTGGAGACAGCACATGCAGAGATGGTGTAAGAACAATAGGAAAAAGAGGAGAGGATATGGGATTTTCAGGACTCAAGAGATAGTGTTTCCAAGGAAAGACAGGGAGACTGTTTCGCTTCAAAACCTCCACTGGCAAAGGCTTCATTGAAGAGCCTTGGCTGCATATTCAAACTGCAGCTTGGCCTTGGAGTCACTGTGCATACCTCAGGCAGTGTAAATACTTTCTGTTGCTGTGGCTACAAGAAAAATTGTTAATTAGTCAATTTTCTGGGTAAGCAATAAATACACATGTTTCAATAAAATCTTACCACAAATCTGCTGGTTTGAATTTCTGTCCCTTAAATAACATCCTTGTGAGTGTATTTTCCAGATCCCTTCCCAGACTTACCCATGTCAAACTGCCCAGTAGTTTGGAGGGTGTAGGCTCATGCAGGGCCAGCAGCATGGGAAGTCAGCACAGTATTTTGCGTTATTCTCACCAATTCCTGCATTAAGAGCTGAAACCTTCTGCAAGACTTTGGATTGTAACTATTTGATGCATCCTGCACACGCACACCCCCCACCTGTAATGATCACACAGAAATTTAATAACTGCTAATGGTGTTGAAAAGAGGAGCCAGGTTTCTTCCTGTTTACTGTTATGCATATCATCTTGGATTCACTTTATTGCTGTGATTTTCTTTCCTCTCTTTTAACTCATCCCTACAGGCTGTCTTTAACCAGATTACTGACAACTGATTTGATTGGTGTTATGGGGATGAACTCTCAGAAAATCTGATGGCATGGCATGAGCTGCCTGGAGCTGTCAACCAGTCGTAACATACTCCAAGTAATTTTCCTTTTCTGTTTATTTTTGTAGTCTTGAGTGATGATGCTCTTCTTCATAAATGGGTTGTTTCTGGACAACAGCGGGATGCTACACTGTTTTAAGAGTTTGTTATTGTTTTTAATAAACATCATTGTAGTGCCAGGTGGGAATTTAACTCATGGCTGGAAATGAAGAGGCCATCGGTCCTACATCCAGCTTGTATAGGTTGTATCAAATCTTCTTTTGGGTACCTCTGTGTGGAATATGACAGTGTAAGCACAGTGCTAAGGAGCTGGAGGCAAAGCAGGTCATTAGGAATCCTGTGTAGGGTGCTGGGGAATGGACTCTGTGTGGGCCAGCTTGCACATGAGGGCAGGTTGACTGCTGGTAAGGTGATGGCTGGGTGGGGTGATGTATGCGGGTGGCTCTGAGTCACTGACGTTACCAGCTGTTCTGGCATGAGATCAGTATCCAGGAAGCATTAATTTTAGCAGCAGAACGTGACTTTTGTTGAGGGGAAGTACACAGAGAGCTTTGAGTATAAGGCACATGACTACAAAGGAGGGTGATTACCACTGAATTGTGAAATAAATGAAAGTGGCCTGTATGTTGTGTTTCTGTGGTGGTGCTTATAGGCAGCAGTTGTACAGCAGCACTTGAGTTTCCTTTTTGGAAATACGCTGTAGACCACAGGAAATTGCCGAGTCTAAATAAACGGGTTTATTAACTAAATAGGAAAGCTACCAGTTCCAGACCCCGTGTGATCACATTTCCCATTACATTCTGGAAACTGTTTGAAATTCAGGCAAAAATCCTGAAACTCCAAGTAGCAGAAACCACATGGACTGTCCCTGACTTTCAGTGCAGATGCACAAGAATGTGGAGAGGGACTGAAGCATTTGGTTATGCAGCCTTAGATATCTCACCCAATCTTCACAGAGCGAGATCTCAGATGGCTGTGACTACCCAAAACTTTGGATTTCATCTCTCCTATTTCCTTGCCATTTTGTCACTTCCCTCACCTTGAATGGAAGCTAGCTTTGCACCGCAGAGCTAATTTGTTTTGGCAAGTTGGAATGTAGTACTTGTCACATGCCAGAAATTGCTGCAGCAGAGCATGCCTTCTTCTGAGATCCCACCAAAATTACTTGACTCACCTTGGAAACACTGGATACAATAGCAGGATTATTTTAACTTAATATCGATGAGGGGAAGAACGAATCACACAGAGGCAGGCACAAGAGGCTTCTGGCCATAAGACATAATAGAAAAATATCATGACGAAAAACGTTTTTTTAAGGCAATTTGATTCATTGGTGTCCTCTGTGGAAATGTAAAAGAAGTGAAAAAACCCTATCCTCAAAACAGAACTGAACTAGGCAATACCCATATTCAGGAATAAGGAGGAACCTTTTGCTGCCATGGTGTGGGCAATGATTGACTAAATGACATCGTCAAAGGTTAATATCTGAAAACAGTACCTGGCCAGCATTTCTGTGACTCTGTGCAACGGTCCATTAGTCACCTGTTTGATGCTGCCAGCCATCCTCTGGGAACACAGCTGGTACCACACAGATGGAAAAACACAGACTTTATAGCTTTCTAGGAACTTGGGTCTCTCAGGTCACTAAAAAGTCATCCAACATCTTTTTTAAGTCCTTTGCTAAGTGGATTGATCTCCATCTTAACATTCATCAGCTTATTTTGTCCCCACTGCCCTGACTGGGAAGCTGACCCACAGTCTCCATATCCTTGGATGGCCAGGACGGGATTTAGAGAGCAGTTGCCCAGGCCTTGCTTTAGTAGGCTGGAGAAGCCAGTCCCATGCATTTCTGTACAGTAAGAGCAGACAGCCAGGTAGCCAGAGGTGTGGGAAGGCTCTTAAGGAAGCTTTTGAGTTGTTACTCCTTTCATTACCAAGGTCAAGGAGCTGCCTATCTGCGTTGCATTTGTCGGGACCATGCTCCCAGGTTTCACTCCTACTAAATCCACAGTGGGAACAGGATGGGTCTGCTCTGCCAGCTCCTGCCTTGTTGCAGGTCAGCATGCTCCTAGCATATGTACTAATGCCCAGGAACTGCAGCCCTCCTGGTTTGGACTAGTTAGATGTGGTCTTTCGCTCCTTCCTTTCACTTTTTCCAGGCTTAGTTGATCCTTTCTGACTGCTGGTAGCTGGAATTGAACACATACCTCTGGGTTACATCTTACCAGTGTCTTGAAAAACAGTATCAATGATTCCCATTTCTACTGGAAATGTCTCACTATTTACTGCACCGTCTGTCACATTGCATTGGCAATTTATAGCCTGACAATAATGGAGGCACCTACATCTTTCCCTTCCTTTATCCCTTTTAATCCCTGGTTTATTGTAGGAATCCTCATTTGTTATTCCTGAAATCCTGAATTCTCACTTTTCATTCCACTTCTTCGAGTCCCATCTGTTACTTGTGCCTTCAGAAGAGACACTTCATTCTCCCCATCGAACATCCCATTCCAACCTGATAATACTCTGGAGCTCTATGTCTTTCTCACTGAGATTCCTTTTTGAGTTCCCTCTTCCCCATTTCAACAAATAATTCCCCTTGTTGGTTCCCATCAGTTGGTTCACTAAGTCCAGATAGGTGAGATCTATGATCCCTAAAATTTCCATCATCAATCCAATCAGCCCTTTATTACAGAAACATCTGTACATCTATCATTTTATCCAGTTACCTCCATGCTTGTAAATACTTTTCCCCATAAAATGTGTTTTACATTGTGCAGAGCCTTTGAGAACTGGACTTCATGGAGGGTAGGGAAACAGTTTAGGGGTTATCTAGTTTGCTTTCCTCTCTGCTCCCTTTTTAAACATAGGGCTTTCATTCTTAATTTTGAAGCTGTTATGGATGTGAGGTATTTATTACAACTCTACATCACTATGAAATCTTCTCTTTTGCACAGCAGGTCTTCAAGTAAAACTCAAGCAGACTTTGCTATCCAAGTGTCGCTTCTCACCTGACACATCACAGTATTTGGTGATAATGAGAGTGACTAACTGATGTAAAACGTGGATTGACTGCCAGCTGGGAGGGGATGTCTGTATCCTGAAGAGAAAAGACAAAGCACAGAGTGGGTAGGAAAAGGCACGGCTCTGTCAGGAGGGCAGAGGCCAGCTGAGAGCCACCTTCAAGCATCCACCACTTTTGCTTGTGTCCTGGACTGAGCTGTGCTGGAGGCTGATGCCTGTGGCTCTGTGCCATCCCATGCAGCACATGCCTGGGGAGGACAGAGCCGAGCCTTGTGACACTGAACAAGAGCAAGTACCTAACTTTGCCAGGGAAGAAACGAGTTCAGCCCTTAAAGACAAAAGTGGCAGGGCACTCTTCCTTTGTGGAAAGGAGCTTTGATGTGCAGTTATGATGTGCAGTTGTCTCTGTCCAATTAAGAAGCAAGGCTAATGAGGGTGGTCCTGCAGAAGGCTGTTGGCCATCGCCTGAGCCACTGCACTGCCCAGAAGTGCAGCTCCAGAGATAAACCCAAGGGGACTTGGCTGATGTTCACACAAACACCCTCCAAACCCCTCCGGAATCAACATTTCCAGCAACTTTTTAAAGAGCTGGGTCTCAACATAAATTTCAAAGGAGGATTGAATTACTTGCAATTTTGTATTACAGCCCTGTCATGCTTGAAGGCTGAAGTGTCCATGAGAGTTGTCCAAAAGCTATTTTTGCTTCTGCAAACAAAGAAGTCTTTGATATCAAATGAGTGACTGTATGTCCCAAGTATGCTGTCCTGTCTAAATATGGGGATATTAGTAAGCATTTGTTTTCATTGTCTGAAAAAGGAGGAATTGCTGTTTTCATTTTTTTCCCTAAATTTTAATAGGGAGAAGAAAAAGCTTTTGGATAGGGACACTTCTTTAATTTCCCAAGAAAAATTACTTGTGTGTGTGTGTAATACTGGCCTTGCTTCTGCAATAAAAATATTCTTTCAGGATATTTTGATGATGTCCCTCAGGGGAACATCATCATCAGCTGCTTCCCAGATGTTTTAGTCCTTCTTAATCACACTCTTTCACTAACCATGAGATCTGATTCAAAGCTGAAGAACGTCATTCCATCCGGCACAGCTCTTCTGAGTCCCCAGGAAGTGTTTGGGTTTTGCAGCTTACAGACATGAATTTAATTAAAAGATAAACTGAAATAAATCTATTTACAGTGTAGTTAGGCATACAACACACCATTGACAGTCTAGAGCTACCAGCATTGCTGCTAGGAGATACATGTTCAGGAGTTTATATCTCATGTGGTTTATGTGTCAAGTTGAACTT
>JAOXXN010000395.1:130450538-130467897 GCA_026770055.1 Myrmophylax atrothorax
TTGAACTTTGTAATTCTGCCCTGGGGAATTCAGGGTGCCTTGGTATTCTGAATACTTACTATCATCAGAAAATACTCTCATCTTCCTGCCCTCCTCTTTGTCTAGGTCATTTATGAGTCTATTGAACAGCAGGTCCCACCACAAATTGCTAAAGTCTCTCGGTGACCTTCCTCCATTGCAAAAAGTTGTGTTTTGATTTCTTTCTTGTAACCAAACCTGCAGTTTCCCGGGGTTCCAGTGAGGAGCATTGTCAGAAGCCTTTGGTCCAGCAGCAAGGTGGTCTGATTCTCTGCATCTGCCAAGAGTCAGCACACAGGGGTTCCTCTACCAGCTCCACAATGCAGGGGTCTGCCTTTACCCTAAACACCAACCTTTGGCTTTTAGACTGAAGACCTCCATCAAAAAGACTGTTTTCTCCACTGCTCCATTCTCTGTGTAGACATTTATTCCTGCATATAATAGAGGTAAACTGCTCCTTAATCAAAACCATACCCTCCACATCCATTTCCTATTGTATAATAATAACAATTTGTTGTATACTTTTGCTCTTAAAAATAAATTGGCTGTGCATGTCTCAGGGAGTTTATGCAGGGCCTTGTTTGGTCCAAGCTGTGAATGAGGCCCCTGGGTTTTCCCTGGAAGCCTGACATGCAGATGACAGCCCTCCGTGCAACTGGGATCATGACCGCTAGACCCATGGCCATCCTGACATTTTCCTTGCTCCATCAAGGGATGTACTCCCCAACTAATATAACAAAATGTAGGGGAATTTTTGAAAAATTGAGATCTTGTTATTCCTCAAAAAGCAGCTTGGGGATTTTTTTTGAAAGCAGATTTTTTCCAATAAATTTTTGTAAAAATTGAAATACTTTCTTTTTATTGTTCTTACATTATTCCTTCATGAATCTTTGTTTTGAGGCATGTTGAAATCAATGAATTTGCCTGTTTTCATTCATAAAGAACTGAGTCCTACAAACACCTGAACACTGCAGAGCTTCATGGGAAGCAGACATACTTAGCTTTGTATGCGCTCTTGCCCTTTGTTAGCTTCCTAGAAACTTATCAGTCAATCTTTTTTTCTTTCAGAAGGAGGGGGTAAAAAGAGATCCTGTTTACTTGGATGATGAAAATAAATATTTTTAAATGGATGCCAAATGTTAGGCTAACAACCTTGAGAGCTTGGTCACCCCTCCTAAAAATGCAGAGGAAGGAAAAACTCACTAAGAAGATTTTTCATGTTTTACTCTGGATTTTCCCAGTTATCACACTCCTGGGATTTGTAGTTTTGGGAACAACGATGTGGTGTGGCCACTTCCCTCTGCAAAGCCTGAGAGTGCATGAGATGTTCTTTTGCCAGACAAGATCTACCACCTCCTTCCCACTCCTCCACTGCCTCGGCTAGTCAGGGCACACAGAGCGATCACAAGTGAGGCTGAGGTCACGCTGCCACCAGCACCCTAGGATGAGCCAAGAAACCCTGGCACTGACTTAAAGTGCCCATGTGGGGTGGGCAACTGGCTGGAAAACCTGGTCCTGCTGGGCTGGTCTCAGCCAATCTGGTTGCACATGCTTTTCTTCTTCTGCTATGTGTAAACACGTGAATATCCTCCCAAGGCTCATTACCAGCCTGCTCTGAACAATGCATTGTCAAGGTTTCAGCCTCTGTGGCCACCTCTTTGTTTCTCTTTCTCCAAATCCATGTTGCCAGCCAACTCAGACAGCAGAACTTATTTATGTGTCCATGCCTTGTCATTTTGTTGCTGCACTGGTGTTGTGACCCCATCTGTCCTTGACTTCTCCATGAGAGACTCAGACAGGAGGAAAGAGTCAAAACATCAAAATTCTCAAAAATGTGAGGTAAAATAATTATTTTTCTGTCATTTATTTTTGCCTGAAATCTACCACTGCTGTGGGAGAAGTTGACAGAAGTGAACAGCAGAGTAGGTGGATTATGTGAGGCCATGGGCGGTTCCTGTTACCACCAACCCTTCTTGAAGGGCTGCAGAGTCTGAAAGGGAACAGTTGGAAAGGGAAGTTTTCCTGATGTGGGAATGCTTGAAATGGTTTGAGCACCTGTTCAAATACTTCCACAAGTCTCAGTTAGGGGAGGAAGAACCACAAAACATAGGAAGAAAACACATACATTGGAATGTAAGAATTGCTGGGGTCTTTTTTTTTTCTTTTGTAAAGGCAGCAGATGCAGGTAAGTAAAGAAAGGAATACAGATCCAAATTTCTTGGCATTTGATAACTCAAGTGCATGAGAGGTACAGCAAAACTCTAACCCACAGTTTGGCACAGTACAATACCATTATGCCATAGGAAGTACAGACCGTTTATTTCGGTGCTATCTCTTCCTGATTTATAACTCCCATGTAAACTTTATGCAGACTTCACAGAGCAGGACTGTGGCAGGTTCAAGGAGTAAGGTCTTTTCTGTACGGTTATATTAAACCAAATCTTGTATTTGCCAGAGGCAGCCTCCAGCTTGTTTTCATAAAGAGGAAGTGCAGTGAATTTCTTCACAAAGCCTTCACTTACAATCTTCCTCATTCTATTTCCCCTTAATCTTAAAATAGACCTTTTATGCTGGAAGTTGATGGTTCCACTTTGTACATGGAAAGCATAACAGAATGGTGTGAGGTGAAATGCAGGAGCTAGTCCAGAATGACGCAAGGAAGAAAACAGCTTCAGCTGCAAATGCTGAACCAGTTAGGATGTGAAAATCATTTCTCTCCTTCAAGCTGAAACAAAAATGTAGCAGAATATCATTTCTGGGAGGCATGAGTCCTGGGATCAGTTGTAAAAAAAAAGAAATTGTTTAAATACATGAAGTTTGTGTTAGTAGCTCTTGGAGGGTAGAGAAGAAGGATTATTTTCTAATTGTGCCACACATTTTAGAGGTTCTCCTCATTTATTCTAGTCACATACACACATACTCTTTTATTGCAGAGAGCTATTTAGCCCACAGAGAACCACATTTCAATGTGCATGCATTGTAAAACCACTATAGGAAGAGTGTTTAGTTAGCAGCTAATGACTTCCTTAAAAGGATAATGCAGTTAACAGTTGAGAGGATGTACAGCTAAATATGGCCCTTATAAAACTTAGAAGATTCCATTAAAAAACAGACGTGCAGGAAGTCTCTAGTTCCTATTAGAACGAATTGTACACAGTTGCATGGGAAGAAATAAATTTGGTGTACAGAATTTTACATCACATCCTTTGAAAGCACTGAAATTCTCTGGGGTCTGCAAATCTGTGCATCTGGTCCACATACACATACATACACACACAAACAACTGACTGGCGTGCGATTACTTTAAAGGAAAATGTGTATCTAAAAGTCCAAACCTTCACATCCTGAAGAGAAGGGTGATGTTCTATTGAGTGCAGCGGGCTTGAGTTTGGTTGTTAATTTACAGCCTAATCTGTAAATTAGGCTCTCCTCTTCCTGATACCACACTCACACAGAGGGACTCCAGATCTGTGCAAATGGGGGGGAAATCCATTCCTGTCATTTGTGTTAGAAAAGTAATTCCATTCTCTTCTTAGATGCAATTTTCTGTTTTGAAAATTAAAACAGAGATGCTGTTAAAATCTCCTTCGTTGATCATTTATTCATTTCATTTATTATGAACAGCAATTATGCATCCAGTCTTTGTCAGGTTAAATGATTTTATGGGCCTCTGTGTGTTTATTTTCAAGGTATTTTCAAGAAAAAGATCTGGAGCCAGAATGAACTAGCATTGAAAGGTTGCTATTCTCAGGAACCTGAAAAACCCTTCTCAACTGTATCTGAAATGATTTTTTAAATCATTTGCAAGGACATCAGAGAATCAATTCGCCTCTAGCTACAGTCCTGACGCTGGCGAGTAAAGCCAAGAAAATCACCCAGAGAGCATCAAGACAAATCCCTGATGAAATCCAAGGCAAAATTACCTACAAAAACCTTAAGAACTGGACTCGGAGGATGTTCATGGACTCAAATCCAAGCTTCTTCTTCCCTGCAAAAGACTCAGTTTTCATCGACACAGTGAAACTTCAAGCTGGGTTCAGGACCTTGAAAGGAGTGAAATTTCAGGCATGTGGGCTGCCTGCAGACATTGAGGGCTCTCACTAGTTACTTGGGCTGCTCTGCAGTCTACAGTGGTGACAAAACCTGTGTGGGGGTTCCTTGCTCCATGCTGCCTTTCGATCTAGGAGCTGAGGAGTGATCAAGAAAAGAAACATTTAAAACAAATAGAATTATAGAATAATTAAGGTTGGAAAAGACCTCTAAGATCATCAAGGCCAACCACTATCCTGGCATTTCCAAGTTAACCACTAAATCATGTCTCTGAACACCACATCTACATGCCTTTTAAATACCTCTAGGGAAGGTGACTCTACCACTTTGAGCAGCCTATTTGAACGCCTGACAACCCTTTTGGTGAAAAAGTTTTTATTAATATCAATTTTAAGCTCCCCTGGAGCAACTGGAAGCCATTTCTTCTCATTCTATCACTTGTTAGTTGTGAGAGGAGACTGACCCCCACCTCACTAAAGCCTCCTTTCAAGTAATTGGAGAGAGAGATAAGGTCACCCCAAGCCTTCTTTTCTCCAGACTAAACAACTTCAGGTCCTTCAGCCACTCCTCATAAGATTTGTTCTCCAGACCCTTCACAAACTCTGTTGCCTTTCTCTGGACCCGCTCCAACACCTCAGTGTCTCTTGAATTGAGGGGCCCAGAACTGGACACAGCAGTCGAGGTGCAACTTCACCAGTGCCAAGTACAGGGGGACAATCACTGCCCTTGTCCTTCTGGCCACACTATTGCTGATACAAGCCAGGATGCCATTGGCCTTCTTGGCCACTTAGGCACACAGCTGGCTCATGTTCAGTGGGCTGTCAATCAGCACTCCTATGTCCTTTTCCTCTGGGCAGCTTTCCACACACTCTGTCCCCAGCCTGTAATGCTGTATGGAGCTGTTGTGACCCACGTGTAGGACTCATCACTTCATCTTGTGGAACCTCATAAAACTGGACTCGGCCCATCAATCCAAGCAGTCCAGATCCCTCTGCAGAGCCTTCCTACCCTCCAGCAGGTCAACACTACTACAGTCAAATACCCTTGAAACCTCTTATCCTGCAGCACCCCAGAATAATTCCAAGCCTTTGGTGCCCAGTCCATGTTAAAGAGAAGAGTTAAAAATTCAGATTGACAGAAAAAAGCAGCAGCAGCTATCATACCATGGAAAAGTCCTTCTTAGGCAGGTTGATAACAATGAATCTCTGGTAGTCGATTTTATTACTATTCCAAGCAGAAAATTAAACTAGAGTGGCAGACACATCTGGACTCACAGTACCAGTAAGCAAGAGGGAAGTGAAGAGTATCACTATTGCAATGAAGAAGGTTTAAAAAATGGAAAGAAGAGGAGTTTCCATTGTGAGGCTTGGGTTTAATGTATTTTTATTACTACCAATGGTTTTGTGGGGAATAAGATGGCTATCCTGCTGTGATGGAAGAATTACGTTCAATTTAAAAGTCTGAATTTGCAGTCTACAGGTTTTGTAGGGTATAAATAAACAGTTTCACACAGGAAATGAGCAGAAGTCTCTCTGCAGCACACAGCATTTACAAATCATTGATTTGTCATCTGATATTTAATGGACTACCTTGCAACAACAATAGGTCACTAATGTAAACTTCACAAACAATACCAACAACCAGCTTCCAAAGAGCCCATGCAAAATGAGTGCAGTCCCCAGCATCTCTTGTCACATCCCTTTTCCAACTCTGCTGAAGTGCCTGCGCTAACAGATGCTCTACCTGTGGCTTTTCCATAGTTTGTCCTAAGATGGAGGGATACATTTATGTATTTACATACATAAAAATATCAGCAGGTTATAGAGGTGCTGCTTAGAAACCTCTTTTGGCAATAGAATCAGTACACAAGTGCTTCTGCTGATCTGAGTCATAATGACTTAACAACAAGTGCAACCAAACAAAAGTGGCTGCACAAAACAGCAACTCACTCTGGTGGGATTCTTTGTGGGGCTGTCACCAACCTCTTTCTTGGCCTTCTCAGCCAAACCAAAAGGTCACTAATATTAATATTAGCAAAACAGAAGTCTTAGGACATATGAAAAACCTTATCATTTGCCATATTTGCCCAAGATGTTAGTGAAGGCTCAGGAGTTTCTTGCCTCTTCCTCCCCAGCATTGGTATGTCTGGTGGGCTTCAGGCTCCTGGTCCAAGGGCGGGCAGCAGCTGCCCAGTCTCATGACATGCAATATTTACCTCATGTCTTTGTGGAGAGAGTTCATTAGCTCAGTGCTGTAGCTACATCACATCATGTCCCTAGGCACAAGGACACCAGCAGCCACCACTGTCTCCAAAGCCTTCTCATGCAGAGTGGCTATCTCAGGAGAATTTCTTCCCCCTTTTGGGGTCTGGAGAAGTTGGAACTTTGCTCACACAAGGTAACATCCTCACACAGTCTGAGCAAGCACCCTCGAGAACTTTCTCCACCTTAAGTGCAGGAGATGTCCATATTCTTTCCAGATGATGGCTTGTTCATCCTGCTGCATCACTGTTGCTCCAAACCAGAATTCCTCTGAGCAGGGATATGACAGACACACTCCAGGCTCAGGACATGTTCTTCACAATGCCCTTGATGGGTGGAGAACTGTCCCTTCTGTTCCCTATATCTCCATGTAGGGCAATGTGGCTTGTAACATTTGGTGCAGTTTCTGTGTGCAAGCCCAGTTCAGGCTCCCCAGTTTTTCACCCTGATGCCTCTTTTCTTGGAGACCTGTGGGGATGCCTGGTATGTTTGCAGGACCAGGCCATCACCTGTTCTGCGTAAAGTTAATTCTGCATTGAGTGATTTCCTTTGCCTGTCACAGGTTAAACAGAAGGTTTCCAGCTCCCTATTAAAAGAGCACAGATCCTCTCAGTAAAAATGATCAGGAAAGGGTGAGCGGGGAAGGTTTTATCTTTATAGCATGGATAGAAGAAAGAAATTACAATTGTCAGGGCTGAAGTGGCTTTTTCTCACAGACATTTTATACACTAACGCAGTGATGTGTTGAGACTCATGAAGTTACACCACCACCAAAGAGCCATTAGCCCACTGCCCTCTCTGTAGTAGTGATAGATTAGGGGAAGGGTCAGTGGATCAGTCCTTCAGGAGGTGTCCATGTTACCTCATGGCAGCAAGAGCTGAGGGAGGCAGACACATGATCATGTCATCTCTTAAGAGCATACACTTGGGCTGACTTCCTGAAAGACATTTAGAGATAGTTTAGCATCACCAAAGTGATGTAATCCTAGGGAAATTCCAAGTATATCTTCAGAGGAAGGGTATTCTCCAGCAGCCCCAAACAGCTTGAGTGCCCATCCTTCTCCTAGACTAATCCACCAAGATTGTGCTAAATGCCTGCCACAATTCATATGGACATGGAGGTCACTACCCCTCTATCTTTAGCATGTTACCAGGCCTCTTTCACCTATGGTGATGAGTTATACCATCTCTGTTACTGATTTGCACAAACTGTGAGACCCAAAAACACCTTCTAGAGGACTGTTTTACCAAGAAAGACTCCAGCAAAAGAAGTGTAAGTCAGGTCTCAGCCAGGTTCAGAACACCTAAGCCTGTCTGGAAGGTGCAGATGGTAGGCAGGCCTGGGAGATCACATAGAGGGCTTGTAATCTTGCCTGTGACCTCCTTGGAACCAGCCACAGTGGATGAAGGTGTTCACTAAACCAGTTATTGCAAAGTCAATGTAAAGCAAGCAGCCCATCTGAGAAAACCTGTAAGAGTGGATAAGGAGCGGAACGTGCTGGCCACTGGTGGTGGTCCATATGGCAGGGGCTGTCCCAGCAGCCCAGGCTCTGGGGCTTGGCCAAGAAGAGGCTGGCACTGAAACAGAGCCTTGCTTGGTTCCTGAGCTGCTCCAGCAGGAAGATGAGTGGAGCAGTGCCTGAGGTCTCCCCCCTAGAGATGATGAACAAGAGCCAGATGAACATGCCACCATGGGTCTCCACTGGTAGCTTAGATGAGAAAGAGGCTGGAAACATAGTGCAGCAATAGACCCTGACTGATGGCAGGTATGCTGACTCTGCTTTAAGTGCAATCATCTCGTCTCTTCATCTTACTTTTATATTCACTCTCTCTCGCTTACTATCCCTGAGTAGGGCCAACCTTTGCTAGACTGGGAACATAAACACATAATAAACATGTGCTTTTATGAATATAAACCCAAGGCTAAAGCATGTGGCCATAAAACTGGAGACAAACAGGACATACCATCAGAGGCAAAGAGATAGGACTACCACTCAACTCCTCAGAGGCCACTGGCTCCTGAGACGACTAACCAAGAGGGAAGTAACACACCCCTCCAGCCCCCCTCCAGACACTCCTCAGCACACAGCAGCAGCAGCAGCCCTCACCCCAAGGTGACTGGGACTCATCTCTTTGCAGCAGCCACCCAGCCAGAGCACACCCCTGTGTTTCAGGCTCCTGGCACCTGAGTGTGAGCAGCAGGAGTATCACCTCACCTTCACAGTTCAGAACCCAATCACACATGGGGGGCCAAGGGTCTTTCTTGAGTAACCGCTAACAGACTCCTCCAAGTGGAAAATAGCCACAGCAATGCAAATCTGAGGCAGATCAGCCTGTCAGGTGCTGCAGCAGCACCTCCACAGCCTGTCACCACAGCGAGTTCCCAGCGAGCACATCAGGGGCAGCCCTGGTTAATTGCTGGTGACATCCATGCTTAGCACAGGTCAAGCCCTGGCCCTGCCTTTCTCAAAACAGGCTTAATAATTATTAACTTCAGGCTGGATGAGAAAAAAACAAATTTTAACTAATAACCTTGATTTCCAAGTGTACACCAACCAGGATTTCTTTAACATTAGCTCTGCTTGACTTTCTATTTGCCTGGGAAACATTGATCTGATGCTTTACCCCCTTCCTGCAGTTTTATAACAAGGGAAAGACAGAAAATCTGGAGCGATGAACCAACAACGCAAAGTGAAGTCAGAGACGTGCCTGAGTCAGTGGGTATGTGGCTGCACTGACAGAACCAGAGCTTCCTTTCTTCTCCTTTCCTTATGAATTAATTTGCCATCATGTCAATTCACTTGTAACTAAGCCAGCTTTTTTTCTTCCTTTTTTGTTCTTAATGATGCACTCTGCAGCCGTCATGTAGCCTGAGGGGTTCGAATGGCATATAAATGGATATTGCCCTGCAAGCTGCATTCTGCCATGCAATTGCCATAGTCTCCTAAGTCTTAAAAGCCAGGGCATGATGTGAATTACAGGCTTTTCTTCTCCATGTGGGGCTTATAGTCCTAAATTACATTTTGTCAGCCTGTTGCCAAAGCAAGATAGAAAGCCATTAAAAATAAGCTGCAGTTATGTAAATGTTCATGAGTGTCTAAATATTAATGTCAGGACTCTGCATAATGGCTTTACTGTAAGTAATCCTTTTTAGCCTTTGTAGTTTAATCTTTGTTCATATTTTATCCATTAGCTACCGCTAAATAGCATGGCTCTTTTGATAAGTAAGAGGCTGTGAAAAACAGCTCCTGAAATTTCAACATTCTTGTCTTTCACTGCCACTATCGAAAATTACTTTATTCCTGTGGACGCTTGGTCCTTGGTGTTTTAATTGCAAATGAACTACACAACCTGCAGCAGTTTAAACAATAACAACAACAACAAAAGAAACAAGCAGCCCAGAGCCCATATCCTGCCTCTATCAACTGTCTGCAGAGGTATTTGAAATCTCAGCCCACATGCAATTAGCAGCACTTAACTTGCACCACTTTTCTACATAGTGTGATTTACCAGCTTCGGAAGCTTACCAATAAAATGCTGCCTTCATGACAAGGTGACAAGATAAAATTATAAAAGTGAGGAATTGGAAGCTTTCACACTGTGCCTAACTAGCTGCCAGTGTCCACAGTTGATCTGTTGTGCCAGAGAATTGCCAGGCTTGGCTGGAGGCCTCAGCGGTGGGCACCACAGATTCTGTAGCATCCGGCTGTGGAAAAGGAGGGTTTCATTTATTTTATGTGCTCTTGATATGGTACAATTACTACTCTACCAGGACTTTCATCTAGAAAAAAAATATTATCAATACCTGAATGGAAGGGGTGTAATGTGCTGTGAGCATGGTTTTGGTAAAGGAAAAATAAATTCCTTAAATGACCCAGCATTTCTCAACAAATACAAAGAGAATCTCATTGGTTCAGTGCTTTGTAAATAACCAACTTCATTGGCTGGTTATAAAGTTCTGAAATCTGTTTCAAAAATGCTCAGTAAGTTTTTTTTATTTATATAGCACTCACTTAAATAAAAATGACCAAGCAAGAGGGATCGAAAAACTGCAAGAGGACCAGCAGGAGAAGTTACCATTTACGTGACTCCATTACCACTATTTTGGGTCATAGCCTTTCTCATATCTCCCAGTGTTGAAGGAATGCCACACAGATAGCTGAAGAAAAAGTCATTATTAAGGCATTCCTCACCATTAGATTTGTGGACAAGGGTATTTTCTAGGCTGAGACAGAATCTCATGTCTGGAGATCCTATTGTGCAATATTTGTTAATGCAGCTGAGTTCTAAGGAAGTTCTGACAAGAATACACACTGATGAGAAAGTACTACACACTGGTGCCAAATGATTCACGCTGGAGCCCGTTACAGAAATAACTGCTGGTGGCAGGGAGCGTCCCAAACTCTGGCCTACGAAGCAGATCCTACAATGTGAATCACGTGGGAGTGATTCTCTCTCCCTACTTCCAGATGCTAAATTGCCTAAAAGATTGCTAAAAATATGACCATTGCTTAATATTACCCTTATATATAGTCTTTCTGCAATATCATCTTGCAAGCTGCATGGGGAAATCCTCCCACTCACATGATAAATATATTTGATAACTCTTCAGAATCTAAATTTTCCAATGGAGGCATTAACCTTCCCAATTTTAAGCACATACTTCCTAATTTGGTCAAATGATTGCGAGCATTAGATCATCAATGAGGTGAAAAGGAACCCAGAAAAGAAAACACACTCAAACCTTCACTTTTTTTTCTATCCCTGGAACCTGCTTATGTGGGAAGGACTTGTGTGGAGGACTCACTACCAAACTTTGTTTTCTGCAGCCTTGAAATCCTGCTGGTCACCAGAGCTGCTCAGCCCTCAGTAGGAAGAGTTGTGGAGCAGCAAGGGGGTCACAGTGCATTGCTGCCCTGACCTAAAATGCCTGGGATGACTGTCATTGTTTTTTGGAAACATCCATGTGGAATAGCTGGGTTTATGTTGTATCAGGGCTTCTGTTGATGGTGATAACTCATACATTTTCATTCGTATTACCCAGGCTCTCTAGAGCACTCCAGCATCCTGAACAAAAGCAGAAATAATTAGGTACCACTGTAGTGTCTAAATGTTATTTGATTTTGAAGACCAAATTTAAGGAAATCAATGACAAATAAAAATTCAGTGCTCTGATCTTTTCTGACAAGGATTTTGGGCTGGTAACAGAGCACTAAATCAAGGCATCAATTAGAGATTCTGGACCATAGTGGGTGACACTAAACATTTCTTCAAACTTTGCAGAACTGTTTGAAAATTATACATTTGTACCGTAAAGGCCTCAAAATTGTTTGTGCATATGGTATTTGCACAAGATTAATGTTTTTTTTCTGTTTGTGCATTCACACATGTCCCTGTACAAATATATACAAGTGTATGCAGACATAGAAGGCTAGTTGGTAAAAGAAATCTATACTTTTAATAGATTTTTTAATATCCTGGGTACAGTGGCATTGTCTTACTGACATTTTGACAATATTTGGACCACTGTTGGTGCCTAAAATAATCCCATGGAAGTTGGTGATGAGCGGCAGAAGAAATCTGTCTTTGCAGCAGAACTGCATTGTTTTCTATCTGCTGTTCTCACCTCTTCTCTTTAAAATACTTCAGCCATCTAATCCGGGATCAGAAATGACACTGTGCCACTTAAATTGCCAACTGCACAAAGCAAGTCCTGAATAGTGAGCAGCTGAAACAAAAAAAAAAGTTTGTGCATAACCCATACTCTACAAATTATCTGTCTGAGCAATTTAGTGGCTGCTTACAAATAAAAAATGCATCTGAGGAAATCGATGTGGGCTCACAAAAAGACCTGCTAACCACCATCCCCAGGACAAAGGATTCACATAGCCCCACAACATCTATTGTCATGGAAAATATTTCTAAGGGAGTCTGCAGTGATCTCTCTGTGTTGCCTGATATTTTGAGCTGGACAAGATATTTGTAGTCATTTCCCATGAAGCTCTGATACCATCCTGATGTGCTTCTGCCTTAGGGAGCAGGGCTGTGGGACAGAGGATGGCTAGCACCACGTGCTTGAACATAGCTGAAAGCAGCGGAAAGATGATGCTCACCCCATGCTTAAGGATTTTCCAGCACTGAGCAGGATGTTTTGCCAGGAAATGCTGGTGAAAGGTACTGGAGACTTTTGCAGGAGGTACAGGGAGGGACAGTGAGGGAGGAGGGATACAGGGAGAGGTACAGTGGTGTGGGCAGGTGAGCCAGACCTATTGCCCAAGGAAAGGCTGAGGCACTGTGCCTCCCACATGGCTCTAACCCACACCCCAGGCCAAGGATACCGCTCCCTTTCTAATCATCATGTCTTACACATGGCCTGCAAAAAGCATCCATGAAGACACATGGAGTTGTTCCTATTTTCAGCAACTGCTGTATGCATGCCAGAAATAGGCTTTAGTTCTTTGCTAGCTTCCAGTTCGTGTTAACAAAATACAGTGAAAGCGATTGCTGAGCAAAGGCAGAACTGGACAGAGCTGCAGAGGGTTGGGAGACTGTGAAAAATGAATGGTATCCCTGCCCTACTACCCAGAAAGGACTGGTGCACAGAACCGCTGGGATCCTCCCAAGTACAATCACTGACCAGGCATCGCATATTTTCCACGTCCTTAAGCAACCAAAAAAAAAAAAACTTGCTATTTTCTCTTTGAAATCCTTGGAAACTCTGCTAGAATAAACTCTCTAATCCTGTTTGAACAAGTGTGATTTTATATTCTCAGTGTTTGCTTTGCGTTGCATTACAAACTCCCATAGCCACTCACTTGAAAAAATGCTTGTGGCTCAAATATATTGAATAGCGAGAAACAAACACTGTTTACTCATCAGACTGAATTAAAAAGCATTTTATTTAAAGTGTTTACAAAATCTTCTACATGTAATAGGAATTCACTGCAAAGCCAGAACAGTGCTTTTAGGACTTTCTGAAATCATGGACGAGTAATCATGGTAATTTGATTATGTTACCAAGACTGTTTAAAAATTCAGGAAATTGGGACTCTGTTCAGTAAAATGAAAATACGTTGTAGGAAAGAGATATTTGGGTATTAAAGGCTACAAAACACTCTGCTGTAAATTGCCAGATGTTCCCATTCGGTGAACTGAACACAGTGAACACTTTTGAGTGAGGATTGCAACATGCAGTAGGAGTAATCAAACCACTCTTAGACAATGGGATGAAACTCCTTGTACCCCGCTGGAATTATCCAGTGCAGCAAGTTCCCATAATCTCTCAGCTCAGTGCATGGAGGTGGCTCACACAACCAACTCAGATCGTAAGTTTAGAGTTTTGTCACTTTGGGTCTCATCATCCAATGCATGTGCTTGGCAATAGGTCTTGTTTCTGGACACACACTTCTCATTTAAGATCTTGTTTATATGACTGCATGCCCTGTGCCTGAAGTTGCCCTTCTGTTCCTGCCCTGCCTGTGAAATTAAAATTGCTGTGAAATAAGTCCTGAGAAATTTGGGGTTGTATTGCATTTTTCACACTTGGGTTATATGAGACTGCAGTGGAAATCCATCAGCTGGTAGCAACCATACAACCATGTTGCGGAGGTAGTTCTCAGGTGCAGTAGCTCTGGTGGCTCTGGATGGTTCTTTCATCTTGTTTAATGGTCAAAAGGAATTTTGGTGACATTGCTTGCATTACTCATCCACTCTTCTGTTTTTTAAGAAATGCCATGGGATTGATCTCTGACCTGGAGGGCAACATAGAGGCGACCTCCACCTCTGACCTCCCCTTCTCCAAAGAACCCAGCTGGGCGATGGTCAGAGCAGCAGCCTGTCAGCCCTGGGCTGCTCTGCAAGTGCCACCTTCAAGAAGAAGATAGACTGTGATCCTGAAGCAAATTTTCTCACTTGCCCATGTTTCAGTTTCAGTAGCAGGTACACTGAGAGCCCTTGCTGTTTGGCAAGGATATATCACCAGAGGAACAACAGGAAGACCTTTATGCAATAGGCACAGCTGGAGAAGATACCACGGCCCTGTACACACTATGGATTTGGCCCCATTTCCTGCTGAGATAATTAACAGAGCTTCTGAAATTGCTCTGCACCAGTGTAGTGTCTGGGTGGGCAGCACCAGGAGCAGAGGAGTGTACAACAGGAGAGGTGCAGTGGTTCAGCTGTTCTCTTTAACCTGACCTCAGGGTCTGATTCTGGTACCAGAGGGCAAGTAAGGACTATCCGAGCTAGATTAACACTCAAATCCAAAAACCACTAAGAAAAGGTCATTCTTCAATGAAATAGCTGTGACCATGCCTGGGTCTTCCTTGAACCCTTCTTGCTGGTGTTAATTTCCATGGGAGGCTGAACCTCTCCCTTCCCCCAGGTACACAGATTTTGGGAATATCTCCTGGAAACCCCCCAGCTTCTTTTAAGGCAGCATGCCTTCATTTGTGCCTTCCTCATGTCCACCATGGTGTGAGCAGGCTTTTCTGGCTCTAAATGATGCTTGTCCACTCTTTATAATCTCAGTTTCTACCTGTTTATCCCTCACTTTTGGGAAACATATTAGAATATTAGAAGGCATATTCTTAACAGTTTCACCATGGAGCTACATCACAGTGAGGTAATTTTTCTTTATTCCTTTTTGTTGCTGCCATGACCATAAACTCCAGCACACTCTTGGGAAAGGTGCTTAGGCAGGGCAGGCACCCCAGCAAAGCAGGCTGCAGAGAAGAGCAGGAGGCCAAGTCTCCATGGATGGGATCAATTGTGCTGCACCATGGACTATATAAAACCTGGGAATTAAAAGTGAAGTTACAGAGGCATCAAAGTGTAGTAAGAATTTTCAAACACAGGAGTAGCTGCATATTGCCATCACAGAGAGCTGAGTCTGCAGACAGCTGCTCTTGGATGTTGATGTGAGGCAAAGAATCATTGTGGAGTTCCACCATCCTCACTCCCTGCCATTGACACTGTGGTAGTTTTACCAGGTATAAATTCAGGGTTTGAGAGACTCTTAAAGAACCAAGAAAGCCTGTTGTGGAGAAGAACTTCCTGCAGGGACTTGCCTGGCTTTTTCAAATTAGATGCTCAGCCAGTTACAGGTGGAGGGACTTGGTCCATCTTGGTATTCCTCTTTTCCCATAATCTAAAAGCAGCAATGATCCTAGCAGGAGCTCTTTCTGTGTAAAGCTCTTCAGGTGCCAGTACCTGATGGGTTTGAAATCAAACTACAGTGTGCTCAGGAAGGACTGACTGCAGAGGTTGGACCTGCCCAACACCACGGCATTGAGGACTCAGTACTTCACCAAGCCCCTTGAAGGCATTGGTTATACGGTGCTCCTTGGGCACAGAGTGATGTGCACACAGCTTCTCATTGATGTGATACCGGAACACCAAGAGACAGCAAATTGAATTTAGCCTCTTAATAGCATTTATTTAGATGTGCTTTAGTAACAGGCAAGAATAAGGGCCTAAGACCCCAGGAGACTATAATCCTTTTAGACACTCAAGCTCATGAGAAGAGTGAGCTGAATCTCCAAGTGTCATATAAAAGACATGAGAGACTCAGGACCACGGGAAATGCAGGGAATCCTGTTGCCTCTGAACAAGACAGACGATGATGGATGGCTCAGAGATATTTTCCTCTCCTGGTTTTTGAGCACTACTGGGCTGAAGAACAGAGGTCATAAAGACAGAGTGAACTAGAATGAAAATTAACTTTCTAGTATCTATAATGAGCTGTCTCTCCCAGAATTTTTGTGAGAAACAAGAGAGGTTTTGCTAAATCCGCACCTTGACCATTAAGGCTTGAAGATGCAGTGCTCTAAGCTGCTGAAAAAGTATCAAATCCTTCAGCAAAGGATTTATCAAAATGCTTAAGTGAACTCTTCATAATGTGAAGTGAGCTAGTATCCTTGATAATATGGTTTCTTACCAAGTTAAATGGTAATGTAGAATTTTTGAAGCAAACGAACTTTTGGAGTCTACTACTGTCACTGTGCCTTTTTATCTCAGGAAATTCTGGGGACTGTAACTGGTAAAGATTTATTTCATTGTGTACTTCTGAATAAAAATCCATGTTAGAAAACAAGGGCTCAAGCTGTGGCAGATGGTGCTTTTCTGGAGAAGAAATTAGTGTTTAATAAGGATTGTAATAGTGTGAACCAGATGTTCATCTCACATTTTATCTTTGAAAGGATTTGGGAGGATGCCATATAGATACATATGTGCATCACAGATCTTGAAAAAGTACACAACTGGATCCCCAGGGGCTCATTAAAGGAGGAGCAACTTTCTGTGAGCCATCACACTCCACTGAAAAAGCAAGGTCTGTTTAAACTGTAACTAAATATCTCTTAGGAAAGATATCTCCTAAATATCTCCGAGGAAAATATCTTCCTTTCACCTATCACATGGACAGAGCAGTACTCCAGAAGAATAGGATAGCAACAATCTGGTGTTCTAAGCAAAATGGTGACTAGTTTCATCAAGTATTTTGGAAAATAATACTTGACTAAGGAAGGGAAGCTCATCAAGAAATGCTACTCTTACCAAGTCTGGTCTAGCTCTCCACTGGGTTGTAGACTCCCTAGCTATACATATTGGGACTTCCAGCAAAACACAAAGTTGTGCCTGCATTGCTCCTGCTACATGATATCCTCCCAGCCTTTAGTGAGCTGTCCCTATTGCTTCCCATGTAGTAGAGAAGCGCTCCCCTCCCTGCTCTCTCCACCTGCAGCTGAGCTGCCTGAAGGCTCAGTCCCACACTAGGTGCTCCTGGCAAAACAGAGGTGAGAGGTCAGAACTCCTCATCTGGTGCTGAGGTCCTGTGATATGACTATTTTAACCCATGTGTGGCTGTCACTCCTGCCTGTACCATGAACACCCTCCCACAAAGACCTTGTTATCCTTTTTCACTTGCAGTAAACCACTCCTTGATTCCAACCAAGATCCTTTACCTTACTATGTTCACTTAACAAAACCACGCTTAGTTGTGAAAAATGAGCAGTGCATGGATAAATGCCCAC
>JAOXXN010000395.1:130482926-130494394 GCA_026770055.1 Myrmophylax atrothorax
CGGCACCATCCAGCCCCCAGCACCATCCGGCCCCCGGCACCGGGCAGTCCCCTGGCCGGCTCCGCCGAGTCCGAGCCCGCCGCTGTCCCGGCCGGCCCCTCCGCACGGGTTTGCCGCGAGGCGCTCGGGATAATACCGCTGTTTACACTTTTTCTGCGCCACAAGTGTATTCGCTAACTGGGCCCTTTCTTTAATACAATTAGCTCGGTTGCCGGGATTTGTACCTCTGGGAAAGCTTCGCTTCGGCGAACGCTCCCACCGTTTCCCGGCACGGAACCGGCAAGGACCGCCCAGAGGGTTTTTGGTCCTTTCCATCTGTG
Source organism: Myrmophylax atrothorax (assembly GCA_026770055.1). Classification (NCBI taxonomy): domain Eukaryota; kingdom Metazoa; phylum Chordata; class Aves; order Passeriformes; family Thamnophilidae; genus Myrmophylax; species Myrmophylax atrothorax. Next base: position 130,483,247 of record JAOXXN010000395.1, read on the forward strand.
GATCTGAGATTGTCTTGAGGGAAGTGGCGTGCAAATGACGCTGTTGCAGTGTTTGGGCAAATATTAGGAAATGATAAATTGAGGTTTCAATATGAAATTAAAAAACCATGACAATTTAATCCAATTAAAATGAGCCGCTTCACTGAACTAAATAATGTCACTAGCTTGGGTTAACTTTTGAAGTTCTCTAGCTATTGTATAAATTAGCCAAGTCACAGCCTTTGTGAAATCTGGCTCATCATTAAGAGATTTCTAAGGATACGGTTGCAAAACACTTTTCTTACGGGCTAATTAAGAAGGGTCGGGTAGAACACGGACTTCAGTTTCCACTAAGTATAACTGTGCTGCGGAAACACCCTTGGCTAATGAAGTACAATATACTTTAATTTTATAGAAATGTTGTTATTACAAAGTTCTCTGATGGTGGAGTACTATTAAACTGCCACAGTAATTAGTAAGGTATTAAGTTTGATGGGTTTTTGCCTTAGGATGAACACGCTGCGGCAGCGTGAGACGGGTTGTTGGGGCATACCGGGGCAGCGTGGTTTGGGGGGCAGGAGGAGGAGTGAGGCGAGGGGAGCCTGCATGGCTCTGCTGCAGTGCCCTTGCTGCTGCCAGAAAGTTGTGGAGGGATTGACTGGAAAAGTAAAAGGTTGGTCTTTTTCCTTTTCTTTCACCTCCCCCTTCTTTTTCTTTTAACTGTGCCTGGCAGCAGCTTCATGGTCCCTTAAGGTAGGATTTTGTAGACCAGTCTTCAGGAAAAGACAGATGCCAAATCTATCCTTTCTGCAGAAGGCTGTCTTGGTCATAAGAGGAATTTTATATGGATGCTTAAGTAAAACCCTACGAGTTCAGCAGAGCACTGTCAAGTGGATTTGGCTCTAAATTTCTTCTCCTTTGTTTGATTCCATTATTTACTATTATTATCTAGGCAAAGCCGCAAGGTAAAAATCTCTCTCATTTCTGATGAAGTAAATTATCCATGAGTTTTTTGAGTGCAGGAGAGAAAAGCAGCAACAGATTTTTTTTCCTAAAGCAGTGAGTTCCCTGTGTTTATTCCATATAACCAACAAACATTTTTATTGGGGTGGGCCAAGTAGATGTCAGAGCCGTGTTAAAAATGTACAGGAAGTGAGACCTGCTGCTGAATCAGGGAGTGGTTTGCCTGTGCTGGATGCATGCTTTGTGTGCCCTGACATGGGCTGTCACACCGCAGATGTGCTCTGATGTGCCATGCCAGCTCCCCTGGGGGAGCAGCTGTTTGAGGACATGGCTGTGATGAAGAGGGTGAGAGGGAATCTGACCTGTTTGTGCCAGTCTGCACATGGTGGCAAGCGTTGCCCGCATCAAAGCTCGTGGATTTCAGCCAGGGCATGTGGAGTGCTTTGCTGCCATCAGTGCAGTGTGTGGTGAGATGTCAGATTAGAGTGGGGCCTGGTAACCCAGGTGGGCCTGGAAGGACATGGGAGATTCACCTAGGGTGGGCTGAATGGCAAAAATTGTGCTTTTTAGCTACCTTGAAAGTTTCTTTGTTTGCTTATAGGAGAGGAAAAGATAACGACACAAAACTGCTGCAAAGAAAAGGAAAACTGTGAGTGAGAGGCCTAATGTGCCTTTTAAAAGGTTGGGTCCAGTCCTGATGATGTTGGGAGTCAGCTTTTGCTGATTTTAATAGCACCAGAGAGCAGTGCCAAGTATCCAGCTGTAGTTGTCAGCTCCCTTTCGGAAGAGGCTGATAAACTTTTCCGTTTCGTTCTAGTTTGCAGCAGTGGGACAAATGGTTTTCCAGAGCTTCTGTGACAGTCTGATCCTCTCTGCATGCCCAACTGCATGTTGAGAAACTTTGCTGGCTAGCAGCTTGTGCTGTGTACTGCAGCATTATGGTGCTGCTCTCAAAAAAGGTTAATCACATCTCTCCTTGGAGACTGGAGACTACTTCATGTCAGCATTGCATGTGTGGGGGTTGGGTTTTGGGCTTTCAATAAAACAGAGTGCTGGGGCATCAGCTGATTGGTCTATTTCCTCTGTAAGCATCTGAGCACTGAGTTGTTGGCATAAAAAAATAATTATTGAAGGATGACTCAAGGGTAATATTTTTCAGAAGTATTTAGTATTTTAGAAGTGTGGTGCTGTAATTTTCCTTCATTTGTTTCTAATGGTTGCTTTGGTTTTGGAATTTGGAAAAATTGATAGTCTGTCGGAGAGGAGGAATGTTGGTTTTTTTGAAAAAGACTGTAAGACTTTGGAGATAGTAATTAGAGGAGAAGAAGAGCTGAAGAGATAGGAGAGACACACGGCATATAAATCTAAAATGCCACCTAAGCATGTTAAATTTGCATTGTCAAATATGTTCCAAAGAAATGAGGAAGCCTTTTCAATCTGATTTATTTCCACCCCTCCTCAATTCACATGAGCTTTTGCTTCTTACTGTAGAATTAATAAATACTTGTCCATTCCTTTTTGTGGCTTGGCAGCACCTGAAATCAGCAGCAGCATCTGCCATGGCTGCTTCCCTTGCTCTGGCCAAACATCTGGGTTCTCCCATTCAAGAACTGCCTGCACTGCCATGCATTGGAAATTCTGTGGAGCTCTGGGGTTTGCCACCAGTCTCAGGTATTACAGCTGCCCCTTAGATGGATGTTCTTAGAACCCACTTGCTGGAAATAGGTTTCCCTCTCAGGTTACCTTATCTTTTGAAAATTAAAGAACAGATGATTCTTGATCCAGCACTGAAGAAGTTCTTCTTTTTAAGATCTTAGCCCTGAGGTCTGCATTGGAACTGACTTAGTATTGAGGTCTAAAGTGCAGAGTTGTTTTCTCTGCATTTTTTCATAGATCCTTATCAAGGAAGTAGGTGAGAGCATCCTCTTCAGGAGCAAGTCAGGACAAATATCTTAGGGTTTGAAGTTGGGTACTGGGAGTGGGGTTCTTGGGCAGATAACACGTCTGTGGTAGGTTTGAGACAGTTGCTGCAGCTAATGGGATAAAGACGGTGGACTTTGGGGAATGACCTGTAAGTCTTGGATTTGCTTGGAGGTTTGATGGATCCAAGTCTCTGTGGTCCTAAGTTAAGCATAATCTTGGGATGATGATAGAGACCTAATTTCTTGACTAGTAGAGGTGCAAGTTATTAAAAGTCCTATGTCAAACACTCAGCCGTTATCTAATGCCCCCAGGGAGCATGGGGAACTACCTGCCATCCTTGGTAGAGAACGTCGTCTTTGTCAGGGAGTCCTGAGCTTTGGGAAGAGCTTGGTCCTCCCTGCAGAACAGCCAATTCTTTGAGCTCTCCATTTGCCTTGCTCCTCGTGGCCAGTTGTCTTTATAAAATCTCAAGAAGAGGCATATGGATGGCATGTACTAATTACATTTTCTCACCACATTGACTTTTGCCATTGAGCAGTTTAAACATTTTGCCTATGGCAAAGAATTGCAGGCTTTAGTAAGGCCCAGCGGCTGAACAAAGAGCTCTTGTCTAGTTACAGAAAAGTGCTCTTTTGTCTTCTGAATAGATTTGACTGACTGTGATTTCTAACAGAAATGTTGTGTTTGAGATTGGCAAGCTTATTTGAGGGCCTATATAAGACCCTACTTGACTGTAGGTCATAAAGATGCCCTCTGTGCTGATGCATGTGAGAGAGGGTGCACAAGTTGTGAGCGCATTCAAGTTGCTTTGCTTTCTGTGTTGCAGCAAGCATGAGAGAATTACTGGAGGGTGTCCTGTGAACAGCCTGTTGTTTGGTTATCTGTGGTTCATGCTTATAAGACAGTAATAAACTGCTATCTTTAATCTTTTCAGGACTAGTAATTTATTCATAGGTTACATGACACTATTCAGTGATTTGGGAACAAGATTTCTTCTGCTCATATTGAAGTATAATTTGCAATCTCTTGAGTAAAGACTGCATTAGTGTTTGACCCTGTAATAATGACAGTTCTCTGTATGTTGTTTTCTTGATTAGTTCACCCCTAGGGGATGCTTTCAAAAGCATGCTAGATATTTAGGCAGAAATACAAAATACATGTAATCCTCAAAAGTATTGGAAAACTGATTGCACTAGGAGAAAACATAGCATTTAACAACCATTTGCAATAAGTGCATTTGAGCTGAACAAATTATTTTTGTTGATGTCTCAAGTAGGTGTTTCATTTAAAGTGAAATAATGACTAACAGAGCGGTGATGAATCTGCAGAAATTGACCTTGTTTGTAGATAGGCTGTTAGAGTGTAGTGCCATGTAAGCTGCGCTTAACTGAAGCCTGAACTGGATGGTCCACGTTAAAGCACTAGTTTATATACAAACAACTTCTTCAGAAGTCTCCCTTCTAAGCTGAACTGTTTTGTTCCCAAGGTGAATTGGTTTGGGAAAGTTCACATAAAAACCTGTTAGGTTGTTTGAGTTGTGAGCATGAAGATAAATACGTTGTACTTTTATTAATGGTAAGGAGATAGAGGGACTTGCAGAAGGTCAAACAGTCTATGGTGTATGTGGGAATGGAATCAAAATGTTCAGAAGCCAGCATTGTGAGTAACAACCAGAATGTATTGTCTATATTTAAATATGTTGTCAGACATATTTTGTTCCTGTTTTATTAACCATAATAAAGCATAATTTTCTCTAGAGGTGCTTCAGCACTAATGGAGGTCACTTGTCACCTTTCAGGTCAGTGTGAAGTGACTGATCCCTCTATTTTGAAGTGTATTTTGCGAGTGTGACTGTCTCTCTGGACTGACTCTCAGAGAGCTGTAGGGAACAGTGTTGCTAAAGTAATATGGCCTATGAGGTGAAGTACTTGTCAGGGAGCAGGTGGATGTATGACTAGTGTAGCCTCAAGACTAAGGATGTTTCAAGAGAGAACAAAAAATGTATTGTACTTGCAGCCACATGAATGAATAACCTAACTCGGTCTGTCCTCTCTCCTACCTTCCTCAGGATCCTCTCTGCTATGTCTTCTCCTGTCCTTCCATGAATTATATAAGTAGCAGGAAGCTCTCCTCTTTCTCTGGGCTGAGCTGCATTAATTCTAGCTGCGGTGACTCTATAGTACCTGCTGTAACAGCTGGCTGAACACAGCACCTGGGCCAAACCCCAGGCACTTGATATCTTTTGGCTTTAAAAGCTGAGTCCTCTTTGCTTTTAGGACTGGGGTCTGCAGGGGAAGGCTAATAATGGGTTTGAATGCATGGCATATCTTTCAGGCTACGGAGATGAGAGATGTCCAGGAGGCAGATTCTTCCTTTGCTGGGTTCTTTATCTGTGTTCGCTCTGGATGTGGAGATCCCAGAACAAGTGTGCCACTTAACCTGATTACCAGGTGAAAGCCTACACAAAGCCTTTCCATTCAAATCCCTTTCAAGTGTTGTGCAGTTCCACATTCGAATATGCAGGCATGGAGGTGTGACATTGATGGTGTTCGTACTATTTAAAATGAAAACCTGCAAGGGAAGCAAAGAAAAGTTAAGGTAGTTCAGAGTAATGGAAACACACTGTCATTGGGACATGCAAAAGTTGAGCTTCTGTTGAATATAAATTTGTGCCATTGTATAAATAAAAATAGGTATGGCTTAGCCCTATAAATAATAATAATAATAATAATCATGTGTAATTCCTGCAGTAAGGATGTGCATAAGATAATGTTGCCGAGAAGCAAGATTCTGAGTTGTTTTTGTGGAAGGGGGATTGCTAAACATTCAGGTCCTGTCCTGGCTGTCGAACTGCATCTGCTCCCAGCTGGGAGCTCAGAGGCACTTGGTACTTGCCATTAGTGACAGTGCAAACATGGTGAAGGAAAGCGTTTGTCCAGCAGGGAGAAGAACCGTCCATGAACAGGGTATGTGAAATCTGGTTGTGTTAGTTATGGGCTTGTGTAAGTCTCAGTGTGAGAAGGTGAAAAGTTTCAAAGAGCTGCTGTGGCAGCATACAATGTTAGAAGATTAATGCTTTAGAATAATTGGTGTCTTAAGCATCTGTAGCATGTATGACTCATAAGTCTTCTTTGTGGTAGAACAAGAAAGTTGGCTAGTCCTGGAGATAGATAGGAAAAGTTACTAAGGTACCATGTATATATTCTAAAATTTTCTGTTTGGTGAGGCTGTTTATAATTTTCCAGTCATGTGTTCTTTGATAATTTCTCATCCATAAAGGCTGATTTTTTTGATTGTAACATCAAAAATGTCACAAAACTTCTTGGGATACATTTGAAATTGTGTGTTCACAGAGCATTCAGCACTGACCTCTCTCCAGCTGTTGCAGTTCTAGCTTGGAAGGTCTTTGAAACTCTGTGTGTATATGTGTTTGATATAAAACTTTATTCTACATATAGCTCTATTTATGTATGTTTAAGTTTTTTATACTGTCACATGTGTGTCTTTTATAAAAGGCAGTATGTTTTTCAAGTGTCAGGAAAATAAATGCCCCACAGAACATGAGCAGGACTCCCAGTCAAATAAAGAGAACAAAATTGCTCTCAAAATTGTCTTAATAATTCTCTTGGCTTGAATTAGTGTGAAAGGAGCAGCTTCTCCGACCTTACTTACCAGGAAAAAAAGCCTTAAACAGAAGGTGCACTTTGAAAATCGTTCTCATCTGTTTCTTCAGTTGCAATTTAATGCTGCAACAGTTTCATAAATTTTCTTCCATAACTATGAGTTGATCTCCCATATGTCTCACAGGTGCTTTTGGTTTGATATTTCCAGTGCAGCCTTTCCTCTGCCCTGAAGACCCTGGTAAGGGGACAGGCATGGTCATCACTGCCAAATGTAAATGAGTTGGGAAAATCTTGTTCCAAAGGGAAAAACTGTGACTAGTGGTTAACATAGGCCTGTACCTGACCTGGCCAGGCTGGGAGGTCATGCCAGAGCTGTTGTGACCTGAATGGACCCCTGGCTCAACTGAAATTGTCTGTCCATATTGCAGTTGAATTTGTCTTTTCCTCTTGACCAACATGCTTTCATGGATATGTCTGTCTGCTGCATGAAAGCATGACAGAGATCTCCAGAAATTTGTAGAGAGTTTGGCAGTGAGCAGGATGTAGGTGACGAAGCCCTGTGGCAAACAATGAGGGGGTTTTTGCTCTTCGGGTACGAGCTGTGGTCCTTCCTGCAGAGCAGCATTAGAGCACCTGTTGGTGTGCAGAGGGGAGGACTGGCATGAGGGCATTGGAAGAAGGAGCAAATCTGATAACTGACTATCAAAACATACCATTTAACAGTCTCAAGTAGTGAAGAACTGTGAACTTGTTTGGATACCTCATTATTGTTTGATGGCCTGACTGTGCAGGGTTTGAAGGTGAGCAAAGTAGGTACCATGGCCAGCTGTTAAAAACAGACATACCTCCTTAAGGTGTGCAGCTGCTGGAGGAGGCAGGGCCTTAAAGTTGAGTAGAACGGGTTGTCTCCAGTCATGCTGCCTATTGCAAATGCTTTTCTCTCTGGTGCTGTTTAGCCCAAGCAGACATGTGCTATTGAAGAGCAGGGCTGTGTCTGCAAGGGGAATCTCCTTGCCTTTGGTGGGGCTCAGGCTCAATAATAAACAGCCTTTCTGCTGGGGTGGAGAGGCAGAGGTACTACCATGTTGGGGCTCCCTGATGATGAAGGGAACTTCTGATCTCCTGATAATACAGGAGCATCATGTCTAAAATGGCTGGAGACAATACTGTTGACCGTACTGCTGTGATGAAAATGCCACTCCTTGGCTGTTTTGCAACTGTAGGGCATTAGAAAAGGGAAATTATCTTTCCTTTTGTTCCTGTTCTTACTGTAATTCACAACCTGAAAAGCTTACTCTGCCCTTGGCTGGTTCAGGTTGTGTGCTTGTGGTAAAGCTGCCTTGAGCATATCTCTCCTACTTAACCAAAAGCTGGTGACTTGACATCTTGGTGTAGATTTCTCCTGTGTACATCTGGAACTGGTCTTCCATCTGCCTGGTGACATATATTGTCACATACCAAGAGCCAGATAAACTTAATAGTGATGAAGATTTCCTGATAGTTTTTTCGAGAACTGTAAATCTTGTCTGTGGGTTAAAGAAGTCTGGGCTTGTGTATTATTTTGTAGTGCTACTGATGTTGTGTGCCAGTGATTTTATTTTTGGTGTGGGGTTTTTTTTTTCTCTGACTCTATCTGCACTGAAAGAATTAGGCAGCTCTGGATTACAACAAAAAACCCAACAACCTTACTCTGGGAAAAAAGTGTGATGGTTCCATAATAGAGAGATAGGAGGCTCTGTGATGCCTCTTGGCTGTGTTGCATCTTGCTGTTACACATAACATCTGTAGATCTTGCCTCCACTGGGTTAAATGGGTAAAGGTATTTGACTTGAGAACTGTGAGGAAGACTGAGGAGAAAACTTCTGGCAGACACTGTCAGTCTTAAGAAAAGTAGGTGGGATCCCTTGTCATGAAACTTGTGGCTATACAGGCAGTAAAAGCTGGCACAGTTCTCACCTAGTAGAGTAGCTCACATGGCATTTCTGCATTTGTGATCAGAGATGAAGAGGCCCTAAGGGAGGATTAGCAAGAGTATTTTTGGGGATTTCTCTGTGGCTTCCTAGAGATGCACAAAAAAAGCTAATCTCTTTCTCTCTCTTGTTATTTAATTCAGCTAATCTAATTGGAAAACCTCCTTAGAGCAGTCTCTGGCAGCTAGCTGTAGCAGCTGTACAATTAGTAGTGTCACCTAATAGGAGAGCAGAACAAGGAGCAGTAGGAAACTCGAGTAGGATGTTTCTGTGTATCTTAACAACCCCTCCCAAGAGCCAAGCTTGCTAGAGTGAATTCAGCTGGGAATTTTAAGAGCTTTAAAAACCCAGTAAAAGTCTGATTTTTTTTAGAGACCTACAATTCTGAATGCCTTGATGAAGTAGTTTTTGGGTTTGTGCAGTGTTGTAGTTTATTTGTGGATTGATTTATTAATGAAAATTTACATAGCCATGACTGGGATTTGTCAGCTCTGTTGTCCGTTCCCCAGGGTATAAGCAGAAAAGCTGAGTGGGGAAGAGGTATATAATTGACTGATTTATATATCTAGGAACAATTTTTTGTCCTTTGCCCTCCCAGCTTGGCTACTGGACTATGCTTTACTTGGAGATAGCCATGAAGTCCATCAAGAACAGGAGCTGTCATGGAGGAGAGCATCGGCCTCATCAGGAGGTGACGGAGCTATTGGCAGTGCTGCTCCCTGGTTGCACAGTTCAGGGCTGTAGGTAGGCACCAAAAGCAGAGGCAGGTTTGCATTGGAATCGCCAGCTTGGCACTTCACATCATTAATTACCAGGATGCTAAAGTCACTTAACTGTACCTGTATATTCAGGCAACATTTAGTTAAGACTAAAAATGTGGAGCAAGTAATGATTTCCCAATCTGCACAGAGTTATGTGGCTGTTGCATTTGAAATGTGTGACCCATGGTTATAAAGGATAGGTTTTGGAAGTGCTATTAACAGAGAGGCATGTGTCAGGGACTGGAAAATCTAGGCTATTTATAATTATCCACAGGTGGAGAGGGAAGGAGCCATGCACAGTACCAGTAATAATTATCAGCAGTATAGAAGTTCATCTCTTAAGCCATTTGGTCTAATGCACTAAAAAGTATTTGATCTGAAGTCTGGCATAGCCTTCAAATGGAGCCGTTCAAAGGCATCCTGACCTAATTTTGCTGCGGAAGTCTGTGAGCCTTTCTCATTCCCCTAATTTCTTGCAGAAGGTTTCAGTGATAAAGTCTTCATTGCATACATGTATGTATATTTTACTGCAGTGCTTTTGAATAAAAGCAGCCCTTGCAGGCCAGGTGGTAAATATAGCATGCAGCTGAACAGAAAAGATGTTCAACTAAGCAGAGACAGGTCATTCTCCTGCATTTTGCAGTTGTCAGTTAGCTTTCCTTAAGACTTTTTTTTTTTATTTGCTGGATCTTTCTGTGATTAATTACAAAGGCTGAAGCTCAGTGCTGGCTGTGTTGATGAGTAAAGGCTTCATATTATGCTGAACTTCTATTTCAGTGAACACCTCTAAAACATAAAGCGACTTGTAAATAAAAGTTTGCTTTCCAGGGAAATAAATCATTATATTATAAAACATTGTCCACGGAGCTATATAAATTTATCAGTTAATGCATATAGCATAAGTAATTTGACTTTCCCTTTGATAACTCAAAGCAGATGTGATGACACTATGTCTTAATGGACTTTTGTCTTCAAATAAAATGGGTAAAAAAGAAGTGTATTTTTTCAACAGTGGCACAGTGGAGCATACTACAGGGATGGGTAGTGCTCCTTATTGTTTGTGTAGGTGTAGATTGTTTTTATTGAAGACAAAAACAAACAAAACATCATGAACTGAGAGCTTTTAAATTGTATCTGACTTGTCACTTCTACAATTTCTCATGCCATTATCACTGCAGTGGTGGTGTAAGACTACCAGTTTCCTACAAGAAATGTTGCATTTTGTTCAGTGTGGGGGTTTTTAACTTGTGCCAGTGGTATTTCTGAGCAATACTGCACAGTAGATGGTAACTATAGTGCACTTAATTGTAATTTATACCTGAAGTTATTTATTTGCTCTTTTTCTTTGCAATCTCTTGTGCTTCCAACCTCATTAGACTAATTTTTTCTTTCCCTCCTGCTGCTTTTGTACTATCAGGCAAGCCAGGTAACTGTTAGCATTGGCACTGCTCATCAGTCTCATGTTGCAAATACAAGATCCAAGAGCAGAAGAAAAGGTAGATGAAAAACTGGGCCAGCGCTGGGCTGTTGCCCACCCTCAGGAATCCTTCTGCTCACTCGGCTCAGGGCAGTGAAAAAGAGGGGGTAGGGAGGAGTTGCTTGTGAGTGACGGAAGTATTGGCAGTGCTGTTGGCAGGAAGGGGATGCTGGACTGCTGACATGTCTTGGCCAGACCTTAATTCAAGGAAAAACCTGGAGGTGACTGGTCTGGGGTGGAAAAGAGTCACTGTATCAGGGATACTAGCTCCATCTTTGACGTGTCAGGTGTGTCTGTTTGACAGCACTGGAGCACATGAACCAAGTGTTTAAGCAGATGTGGGTGATTTGAGCACTGCATCCCTCATCCCCGCACCCGGGCACTCCCCCCGTCCTGGCGGGGACCAGCACAAGCCCTTGGTGGGGTCTTCTGGAAAGGCAAAGTATGAGTTT
>JAOXXN010000395.1:130495055-130514237 GCA_026770055.1 Myrmophylax atrothorax
AAGTTGCTCCTCTGATCTACAGCCTCACTTCAAAACTTATTTTGTGCAAATCACCATTTGCCTGTTTAAGTGATCAGTAACTGTGCTCGTTCAGATGGAGGGGAGCCGGCTTAAGTGGGGACTAGTTGAAGTATCAGGTTACCGAGGGCACTATCATCAAGGTGACAGCTGTTTTCCTTATGCTGTGCTGAAACAAAATATCCCAAACCATCCGACAGAGCCTCACCAAATACCTTAACCTCAGTGCTTCTACACTTTCCACAAGTTGGTGGAACACTTAGCAGTCTCAGCTAATGAAATATTGGAGTGCTAATCTCTCTCCATGGGTACCAGAGGGGAACATTTTGAGTGTTGCTACCCCGAAAGTGCAAATGTGTGCATGAGCTAATGACCATTTTCAAGGTCTTCGGTGCAGGGAGGGAAGCAGTTTCTCCCCGAGGTGCTTGTGCACCCACTGTAGCTGCTGAGCCTGGCACAGGGGGAGAGGATTATCTGGCTCAGCAGCTGCTGTGTGGATGCCTGACTTCTTCATACTCTGTACGGTGAGCAACCTGTTAACCCAACCCTTTCTCCCTCCCACCCCTTCCAAGGTATTTACACTTGCCCTTAAGTAACCACTTCTTTCTTTGGCGACTTAAGCTGACACGCTTTGAGATGCTCAGGAGTGAAAAATGGGAGGTGCTACAGGAAATAGCCTTGATGTGCTGTGGGAGAAGTGTGTTTGAGGAGCAGGCTATAAGAGTCCTTTCAGAGCTGTATTTTTACCTCCTTACTAATATTTATTTTATTTTATTTTATTTTATTTTATTTTATTTTATTTTATTTTAAACAATAACTTCTATGAGTGTCTTAGCCCCAGAGAAAGAACCCACGAAAATACCTTGCTGAGGTTTGCTTGCATTTTGTTTCCAATAATGAAGGGCAAGCCTGTGTAGGGAAGAAGTTTACGTAAAATAATAAGGTAAATAAGACCGTGAGAATATGCTGGTCCTGGGCTTTGTGGGATTGTGAGTAAAGTTTTGGGAATCATTCTCTGGTACAAAGCTTTTTCTTAATATTTGTCCCTTCAGAAAGAACCAGTCTTGGGATTAGTCTTTGGTCTGCCAGAGCCTTACTCCCGGAGCAGCCAGAGAGCTCTAAGACATGGTTTCCTTTGAGGCAGAGAGACATTCTCCCAGGCCTTCGAGGAAGTGTCTCATGTGACAGACAACATCAGAGAAAGGGATGGTGAATGGGGAGGTCTGAATCTGTAGAGACAGCAGGGATGAGAGACTTAAAAATTGCAGGGGGTAAAGCCAAGAGTAATCTTTTAATTGCTGAGCTGCACTGCACGGCAAGTGTAGCTTTAGCTGTGACATGCCAACTGCCACATCCCCTATCTGGTTAGGAAAGGCAAGAACAAGGAGTGAAAGGATGATGAGAAAATCATCTGAGTCAAACTGGACTCGCACAAGTGTCATAAAATGTACCAGGAGTTTCACTGAGTGTATTTTAATAAATGGCTGTAACAGCCTGAGGCAGGTGGAGCTGCAGCAGGAGGGAAGCTGGGCAGCCTTCTGGGCAGCCTCCAGCTGCAGGGTTTGCAGGAGACGCTTTCCCTGCTCCCCTGTGCAGCTGTCCTGTGCCACTGGGCTGCCAGTGTGACTGGAAACCTCACCTTTCCCTGATCACAGAAGCTTCTCCAGATTATGGAATAGAATGTATCACTTTATTGTGGTCAATGACGTGAAATGTTTCCAAAGTTGAGAGCATGCTCTGAGCAATGCTGATGCTCCTGTCAGGGCAAAGAAAGAGAGTGAGAGTTAAGGTATTGATAGAGCACAAACTTTGTGTTTTCTGGCTTGCAGCTGCTTGGCTATTTCAAAGCACCTAGTTTATCTTTTTACCTTTCTCTGTCACACCTGACTTAAGTGAAGCCTGTGCTCTGCAGAGCCTGTTGGAAGATGTGCATTTTGAAGCAGAGAAACTACTCAGCAGTAAAGAAGCATGAAGATCTGACAAACAAGTTTGGTACCTCATGACTTTTACTCTTAGAAGGTCTGGAGCGCTAGGTAGGGGCCCCAATAACAAATCTGTCATGAGCAGAAGACTAAGTGATGCATACAGACTCTCCCAGGGACTGTATGACCTGAACCTTTGCAGGAGGATGGGTGGCGTGTGCCAAGTCCCTGCTTGTGCAGCAGAGATCCTGCACTCCTCTCTTGTCCAAATTCTTGAGGTATTTTTGCTTTAAAATACAAGTAGAGGTGGAAACTGTCAGGCTGACCTCTTGCATGAGGTGACACCAATTTCCAAGGGAGGAGGAACAAACCAAGGAAATTAAAGGGAGAGTTGTTTCAGTAAGAATTTTTTAGGGCTGTTTTGTTTTCTTTTTCCATAATTATTTTTAATCCTCTCCTGCTGACAGTGTAAGAGGCATCAGAAGAAGGCAGTGTGTTTATTAGTTGTTGGTGCAGGACTTACGAAGCCTGACCAAAATGAATAAGCTCCACTGGGTCGTCATTGAGTACATGCTTTGGAAATAACTCCTCCATTTTCTCTTGGGGTTTGGGAGATGAAGGGAGACTTTCAGTCCTTCTACTTACTTAAAATAATATGTTGGCATGCCAAGCAGAGCACAATTTGTTTTTTTCTGATGCTGGGACAAGAAGCCCCTGATTAAGAAACTCTGGCAGTCTGTGACACTTGGTTTTCTTGTATTTTTGATGCTTGAGTTTGTATGCTAGAATGTTCACAAAAGCATAGGAAAGTGTATTTTCGGGAAAGTTGTGAAATGGATGACATTTTCCAAAAGGACAGTGTGTCTTTTGGCAACATCACGGTCAAACAAGTAAATATGTACTCTGTTAAGGAGCCTAATTTTGAGAATATCTATGGATCTGCCCTGTCATACCCTTTTACCGTGATTGCAATTCCAGGCAGTCCTGAAAATACCACAGATACTAAATCCAACTATTTTTTCTTCATATTTCATGAATTCAAAATTATTTTTTAATTCTATGATAATGGCCTGGATTGATGCACAGTAAAAACTCCGGATTTCTAGCAAAATTAGCACAAGTTAGGTATGAAGTAGCCTGGAGCTCCAGCAGGGTGCCAGCATTTTGTGTGGAGAAAAAGGTAGCTGAGTACCAACTTCCTTTCACTTTTTACCTCTCAGCTGAAGCTGCTGCTAACTGAGATTGTTTGGGTGTTTGTTTCCAGTTTAGAGGGATCTTCCCTCAAGTAATGAAAAGTGTCAAACTCTGATGAAACTTTGGGAGAGGGGATGATGTAATGCTGCGCTGCTGCTGCTAATCTCTTGTGTGTATGGAGGGCATTGAGAAAGATGGAGAGACACAAGGAAAGAGAGAAGAGTCACAGTGTGATTTTACACGGTGAAAACCATTCTGTCTGCTTACAACCATTAACTAATCCATTCCATAAAATTTGCATGTTTTGGAAGTAGCTGCAGCAGTGGCTGGGAGAGGGGCAGTTTTCCCTGAAAAAGAGGAAAAACCCTCAAGAAAATCCACTTGCTGTAACTTTTGATTCCTTCCACTCTTGTTTTTGTTGTTTTTTGTTACATGGAGGATGTGACTACAGTCAGTTCTGTGCTCTGTGCTGCCTGAGAGCCAAGCAAAGCACTGATGGTACCTGGTCACTCCCAGCACCGCTACCAGAGGGTGAAGGAATTGATGTGTCTCACCAGTCCCTGAGCTGCTCACCTCCTCCAAACCAGTGCTGTATCAGGGAAGCATGGTAGTGTTGCAAGTAGTGTCGTGAGAGATGAGGACGAAGGTAATGGTTTGGATTTATTTGTGGTACTTCTGAAAGATGACCTGGGGAAGTGAAGGTGTTCTTTTGTAGCTCTTGTGAAAGTTGAGGAAGAAGTGGGACAGCGTGGCAAGTTGGAGCTGATTATTTGGGTGAAAAAAGCACAGATACCCCTTGTGGTATTTGACATCCGAACTTACATAAAAATGCACAAACTGGTATGGCTGTAATAGCAACACTTCAACATAATTTAAGGAATTTCTAGCTCCTCCTGCAACAGCAGCAAATCAGGTACTGCTTTGTTACGCTCATGTAAGAAGTAAAGTACTTGTATTTTATGCATTTTATCTTTGAAAGTCGATGTTACTCAGGGCTTTCAGCGTATGAATTAACCAAGTTAGTCTATGCATCGCAGTGCATATTGTTAAAACATTCTTAATTTATATGGTGAAAACTAATATTTTATATGAGCTATTAAAAGTTATTTAGCTCTTACCTAATAAATATTTATTAGCTGCTAAGTATCAGTCATTCATGCCTGATGAATGAGGTTCTCCAGGAGGGAGCTTCAGCTGGGAAGGCATCTCTCTTCCTGCCCGGATCTGCGTTAAGCAACGTCTTTCCCACCTGCTGCTTTTAGCTTGTCATTGGAATGTCCCTTTTCAGCGCTTGTCAGCGAGTCTGGATGGAGATGTGGGTATCTGGCACTTCCAAGCACTCAGAAAGGGGACGGTTCTCCAGGGCAAATCCTCTTAGAGATAGGAATTTGTTTGTTTTGCAGGGAGGATTGAAATGGATCATCTGCTCAGGTGATGCTGTGGTTTCTTGTTGTGAATTTAGGTGCATATTATGCATGTCACACAGCTGAGTTTCTGAACACATTTTAAACACCTTTTAAAATCTGTTTTCAAATGTCAAGAGACTCATCTCTGAAGCTTAAGCATCCAGAATTGACAGGTGTCTTTTTAGGACTAGAGAGTCTTTGTGGAGAGGCAAGTAGGAAGGCAGTACTAAAATAAAGTATGAGGCAATTTGGGATTGATGTTCATCCTTAGTGTTGGAGGATGACAAGTCTGGATGTAATACAGTTACCATTTTCCGGGAGATTGTGAACCATGTGAATGAATGTAGACTTCAGGCTGGAGGGGACAGGATTTTCTACGGGTCAGGAAAAGAGTGATTCATTTGTATGCATTATGGCTGTTTGATAGCAAAGGCAAAACTCCATTGATATATGAAAGGCAGGACAAAGGGGAGCCAGAAAGAACTGGCCAGTATTGTATTTGTTTGTTTGTTTAAGAAACAACAGACTAGGTACAAACACAGCGAAAGAAAAGATCTGCCCCAAAATTTTGAACTGATTTGACTATGATCAGTGACAGCCTAGTAATACAGCCTCAGTCAACAACTTGGGGTGTGCTGCTGGGTTTTTTGAAAAGAAATTATTGGTAAGTGGTATTTTGCTGATGCATTAAGTGGCAGTTTGTTGCAGAATTAAGGACTTCACTTTTTCAAATGTAAAGTTTGTATTGCCCTAGCAGTTCAGGGATTGTCACACATCATCATGATCTGCCTGGATTATAGACCCAGATTTATATACTTTTACCATATAAAAATGTCAATACTTCTTAGCAATTTTGTATAAGGAACACTAAATGCTATATTAATTTCCTTTTCAATCAGTGTGTTCTGTGTGAGTTTTTATTTATTTTTTTAAAGAGACCTCAGCATATAAAACTTTGAGGATTAAAAGTAACTTCCAAGGTTGTAATTACAATGCAGTTCTCCACTGCATTACATTTGTTTTCTAAACCATCACTGTGCAGCTGAACTTATCCTTTGAATGAAGCCTTATGTACCACCAGAGTTAGTGTTTAAACCAAACCACACGCTTAAAATTGGCTACCCATTACCCCAGTTACGTTAAATTAGAAACTCTCATAACAAAGTGAAAAGGTTCTTGTTTAATAGCATAGGCTATTTGCCCTCAGGCAGCAAACTTACAAGTCCTTTGCGCTGAAGAAAATAGAGTTCAGTCCACCAGCTGCCCATGGCTGTCTCAGCACCGCAAAAATAGAAACCAGTGCTATCCCAAATGCATAATTCATCCTGTAGCTCGCAGGCATTCGTGCAGTACAGTAAATGGCAGTGGCTCCTTCTTGAGCATGTCGTGGGTGAATGGGGCTGCAGTGCCTGCTGTCATGGGCCTCTTCGCAGCTTGGACTCTTCTGTCCTGGGCACAGTGAGAAAGGCATCCTAAGGATGATGTGGACAGATTGGCAGCGTCGCCGGAGCCCGCAGGGACCCCTCTGCTTTTGGGAAGGTGAAGGCCAACCTTGCAGCCACTTAAGCTGGGAAGAAACCTAACCTGATGTTGTTTTGGCTGAATGCAAAGAAAAGAGTTGTAGAAGTGAATAAGCCTCAACTTTCCTGTATTCTTTGGAGGAAGATACATTGATTGAAACTTTATAGAACATGATTATGTTCTGAATTTGTATAGGAAAAAGGAGGTTTGTAAGCTACATAACTGCTGTGCAATGTCTTTTCCTTCCTTCCCTCTTTTCCACAAACCAGTATTTGCTTGTCCCCCTCCATCACTTCAGTGTCACCAGTTACTGCCACCAAAACCAGAAAGTTGGGATCAAGATGGTGCTCAGTGGTTGAGTATTAGAGAACCGCAGCATAAAGTAGTTCATGTTACCTTTACCTTGTCTGCTTCTGAACAAAATTTACTAAGGTATTTATTAATTTCCATTAAGAAAATTGGGATTTTACTGCTTTTACCTACTCAAATGCCATTGACTTCAGTGAAGTTTGTGTTGCAGGAATTGGAGATCTTATTCCAGAATACAAAAAAAACTCCCACAAATACAAACAAATGAAACAAACCCTCCCCCCAAAAAACCCAAACCCACTTTAGTTTTGGAGATGCTGAAGGATGGAATAACCTCAGGTATAAAGGGCGGCACAGTAGTGTTGTTTTTCTTAAAGAGTGAAAGTATGAGAAAGTTAGCTGACCTGTTACTTGTTTTGATAATAGATACATGCACATCTATTTCTCTACTACTTTGATTTATAGAGGAGTAAACATTGAGCAACAAAAATAAATACGGTGTGTCAGAGAAAGAGAAGTTTAGGTGGTTTCTCAGCAAATAAATACTTTGAAGTATGTCCTGTACAGGTGCATAGTGACAAGCACGCAGAATTCTTCATTCATTACAACGACTTTGAAAAGAGATTTTCTTAAAATAGGCTTCACCAGTGATTCTTAAAAAACAAACAAACAAACAAACAAACAAAAAAAAAAAAAACAAAAAAAACCCCAACAACTAAAAAAAAACCCAAGTAGTTCTTTACATGCTCACAACTCTCTCTTCCAAGCTGTCTTTTGTAGCTGTATCTCTGTGTGCACATAGGATGTAGATTTAGCAGAACTTCATTTATATAGGAAAGGAAAGTGCTTTGGTCATGCTTGGTATCCATCAATGACTTTGATGAATGCAAACAAGTGTTGACTGTTTCATGGTTATGGCTTCAGGAAGTTAATCCCCAAATTAAGTGGATGCTTGAACCATCAAAAGGGCGTTCAGCGAATTGTGACCATCGTAATCTCCCAAGTATGTCCCTAGTGCCAACAGTGGGGTGGACAGCCTTCTTCTCCGAGCCCCATCGCTCGCTTCCCCTGGGGCTGGTGCCCCAAGCCCGCTGTGTCACCTCTGCAGAGGTGGAGGAGGGCTGAGGTGGCCTGAAGGCTCCCTGGTTCTGCTGCCAGCTATGTCCCTGCTGGGGAGCAGGTGAGCTGGGCATGTGGCTGGGAGCCCCACAATGTCCCCATAGTCCCTGAACTTTTTCTCCTCCCATGCCAGAGGGTCTGGGTGGCCCTGCCATTGGCATGTCATGGCCACATGGGATGAAATCGTGTGGTCTGCCTGTGGGCCAGGGGCCATGGCTTGGCCCCATGGCATCAGTAGCTGAAGCTGATATAAATTAGGAGGCTTGAGTATTTCAGTCATCAAAGGAGAGAGGTTGAGATGCAGTGATTCCTTGTTGCAGGAGTCCACATCTATTAGTGCATGTATTTTGGTTTGCTGGATGACGGTCTTTGTTTTGCTGGGATTTAGGACAACCCTGGTCTCTACCAGACGCTGCTGAAAAAAAGTCTTTTGGCTGTGTAACACTAAATACTGGTTGGTCCATCACCTCACTTGTATCTCTTCAGCTTCTGGTGATTGTTGACCTTTAAATAAAACTTTGTGCAACTATGATAGAGTTTGTGTTGTGACAGGTATAAGCTGGGCTCCATCTGGGCCTCATGTTGGATATGTGCAGTAGATACTGTCTGGGGAGGCTGGTGGTGTGATGTTCCGGTTAGATAGATCCCAGGTGTTATTCTCTTGTTACTCTTGTAGCTGTATCATTTTTTTAGGACCTTTCAATTATTAATGGTATCAAATAAAAGATTGTAGGGGTTTAAAGTACAAGCACATACTTGTATGGTGCCCTTAAGTATTTTGGAGTTGTAAATAAGTAAATAAAACAAAAAATAAAGAGTACTTGTATTTTAAGAGCCATCCTTTAGAGCATGAATTAAAAATAATGAAAAAAAGCAGATCAGATGCAATCCATGACTTAAGCACATGCTCTAAGTTAAGCACAATGAGCAAGCCCAGATGGGGTCCCTGGTGGGACTCCTTGTTGTACATAAAGTGAGGCATGTGTGGAGCCATCTGATAAATGTCCAAGTTCAGAGTCACAGGTGCAAGCCCTAATCCAAAAGTGATAGCAGGGTACTGGGCCAAGACTGACCAAATGTATTCCTTGGAGTGTTTATTTGCTTCATTAAAACACTCCATGAAGTGTTTTCACAGATTTTGATTGATCCAAGACAGGCCAGAGCATGCTCTTGTCTGCTGGAGATTTGTTAATGTATTTATGAACTTAAAAAGTAACACAAGCAATTTTGGTGCTCTGGAGGGAGAAGAGAATGGTACAAAATTCAGTATACGCATAGGATGGCATAAACACTTGGACTGACACTGCACAGGTTCTTGATTCAGTATTGTATCACAGCAAAAAGGCGGAATTAAGCCAAACTCACAAGTGTTGCATTGAGCGGAGCAGGCTGAGCAGGAAGAGCTGACAAATGCAGAGAAGAGGCAGCTGGCTGCCTTGCAAGTTTGTCCTAGGAACTGTTTCCTTTTTTAAAAATAAAAAATAAATCAAATTTTATATACCAAAGGCAGTTTACGTGCTGTGTTTAGCAGTTAAAGTTAGGAATGCAGCTGAGAGGGGGGATGCAGGTCACTGCAGACAAACGCAGAATTGTCTCAGTGGAAAAGATGAGTAACTCCAGAAGAAAGTGCTGTACAAGTGGCTCACTTATTTTGGTCAGCCCTCCAGAGAGGAAATTGAAATGACAGGACTCTGTGAGTCTTAACAACTTTCCACCGTGCTAACTGGAAGAAAGGATGGTTCTCCTTTGCTTCACATGAAGGATACCGGTGGTTGTCATTGCATGTGCAGCTCTGTTAACCTACTGTTTCTGTGTGTGACTGAAGTACAACACGTGTGATGTTCCTGTTTCAGTTAAGTAAGGCTTTCCATCTCAAGCTCTTCTTGCTAAGTATTGTGAAGTAGTCATGTTTTTCTTACTTGATAACTGGCAGTTGCCTGCTCTTCTCTCTTTCCAGATCCTCTCACCCCTGCCCCAAACTCAAGTTACTAAGCAGCGTAGGGATCTTGCTTGTCTCTGGAACTGTAGCCTGGGCCTGGCTGAAGCTCAGGCTTTTGGATGGCCACTGCCTTGCTTGTGCTTGAGGATACTCCTCAGGGCAGAAGCAGTGAATGATTGCAAGGGCTGGAATTGCATTGTAGCATCTGGGAATCTGCAGTGTAGACTTTGGTTCAGCATTCAGTTGGCTAACTCATACCAGGTGTAGGTACTGGTGCATGTGAACCTCAGCAATATTGCAGAGTGGGTGCTCCAAAGTCCATGCTACATGTGACACACAGACTGAGGCCTTAATTCTACTCTTAGCTACTCACTGTCCCTGGAAGTTGTTTATATTTCTGTTATTTGTTTCCTGCCAGAGAAGCTTTGGTGGCATGTCCCATGTAGATCAGGCACTGATGAGCTCTAGATTATTGGAGTGAAGAGTGTGTTTGAAACTGTGCTCACTCCTATGTTCCTCCAAAGCTGGTTGTTCTGCCCCCAGACTGGGGAGCTGACAGGATTTGTAGGCACATAAACCATGCAGTGCGTGCAGGAAGGTCATACCTCCAAAGCCCGTAGTCAATTCTGTTCCGTTTCAGAGGATTTGGCTTTGTCAAATCCTTCCCGTTTTGCTGTTAGGCCTGGCAGATGAATGTGATTAAAAATAGATCTGGCTGCTAACTGTTTGAATTCCCAGGTGGCTGAATTTTTATGTAATAGGACTTTCACCATAATTTATCCTCTTGGGGTGTATTAGCAATGAAAAGCTGCCTTTCCACAATCACAGTTTGATTCATCATGTTTTGTTTCTGCAGTTGCTCAATCTTTATGTCACTCATTTTTGCTACTAGGTTGCTTTTGCTACTGTAAAATTCGAGGTACTTCATTGAAGAGAAGCTATACTGGGAAATTACCCCTTTATTACACCTGCCCTAGTATATCCTTTCCTTCTTTTCTTTCTTCATTTTTCTCATACCACTTCAGCCTCAGAGCTCACATGAGAGGTCTTTCACTGTCTGTTAGAGGCCTTCCTCCTGACTGAGGAGTAGCCAGGAGGCAGCAAACCATGGCTGGGCGCTCGCAGGTGACACAGCAAACCCTGGCTGGGGTGTGTGAGGTGCTGCCGTGGTGCCTGCTGCTCCCATGGACAGGTCTGTCCTGGGAGAGGGAGGGCTGCTCTCCTCCTGAGGATGCCTTGCCAGCAGCAGAGGGACAGTGGTGTCTTGGAAAGTAGAAGTAACAGTGTAGGCTACATGGCAAAATCCTTTTTGGTTTTGGCAGCTCTGCTTTATTTGACAGAAATTCCAGCAGGCCTGCTTTGTGTGTGACTCTTGGGGGAAGTAAGTTTCTGAATTGTAGTGGTTCAGTGAATTAGCTGGTGCCAGCAGTAGGTATGGCCTGTATTTCTCCTTCAAGGTGTGTGACACTTGCTCGTGTAATGCTGATTAAAGCAAAATATTCAGAGAAGGTTTTCCCCCCTCCACTTTTCCAAGTGAAGCTTCAACTCTGGACCTCTCTCAGATATGCTGTGGGAATACACCTCAAAAAAGGTGTTGTGTGAGTTTGAAAGGACAGTGTAATCTGCAGTGTGGGATTTCTGTTGGCATATCACCTCACAGTGCTTCACTGGCCTGTTGAAGAACTTGACAAGGAAAGTATAATTTATAGTTTATGATATGTTTGTACAAAACAACACTATTTTACCAGTGTCTCCTATTTTTAACTCTCTTCCTATAACTCTCTTTAAACTGTTCAATTTTAGAAAGTATAAATTAAATTATAAATTGGTTTTCTGTTTCTATGTACTTTACATATATTCTGTGGGAAGTTTTTATAAAATATACCTTTTTTAATATCTTTAACTTTCTATATAATTTTTTTTCACTATTGTGTGATGCTGAGTGGGCATTCCTCCTGTTTCTTGAAGCATCTTGCCTTTGTTAGTGTATAATGTTTCTGCAATTCATTAAGCTTTATAAGTTTCTTCGTAGTGAATGAAAAGAATTGCAGGTATTTCAGGAATCTATGAACAGCTATTTCATAATAAAAGGTTAATAAGAGAGGAGTATTTTTTTTCTTAGTAATCTGAGTTTCAAGAGAGGTGAGTACTGAGAGCTCAGTGTTACAGTCTCCTTGCTAGAACTCGATAGTTCATCTGTGTAAAAGAAAGCTGTAGTCTTCAATGAGATTGCAGAAAGATAAAAATACAGATCTGTGCTGTGTCAGAATATTTCTCACCACAGCACTGAGCGAGCACTGAGGTCTCTTTATCTAAACCAGAAGTGACAGCACTGCTGCCTTCAGCATGGCCAAGAGCTAAGGTAAAAGGGGAGGGGACTGGATAACAAGTCCCATTGAGTGCCTGTAAAAAGTAAACATCTAATTTACTTCAAATTCTGTAGTATGCTACAAGTCCTTCTCTGTTAAGGAGCATTAAATAATTGTGATTTGGAAAGACATCTCAGGATGACCATTTTAGAAAAGAATTCTGGTAGATTCACTTTGTTTGGTGTAGTGAATTGCAGCAGCTGCTGTGAGAACCCTTCAACCTTAATTCCTTCCTTTTAGGAAGTGGTATTGGTAATGGGAAGTTGTTCAGATTAGGTTGTATCAGTGCCTGGTTTCTATCAAACAGCTTGGCAGGAATTGCTGCATTCTCTGCTAATAGATTTGTTCCTCTAATGGCATCTCTTTCTAAATGCAATCTCAGATGAGATGCTAAAGTACAAGTTTTGTTTCATGACTGTACTTAAGAGCATTGCCTTTAAATCATGGAGGCTTATGGTGCTACAGTTTATTTATGTTTAATTTTTAAGCAGGGATTCCCTTGAGCTAGATACTCAGTTTTACTTAAGGCATGTAATAAATAAGTATCAGATTTGGATGATTGTTTAACTGGCTATGGATTTTCACAGTATAATTAAAGTTAATGTTTTCCTAAATTTATTTGGTTTTGTATCTTTTTCAATTACTGTCCAATATAAAAGATAGGTTTGTAGGCTACCTCTGCTCTAATTTTTTTTCTAATGTGATTTAATTATTTCTGAACAGGGAAAAAGGATCCCTCTGGTTTGGCTTCAGTGTTTCAGCAACCTGTAACCTTAGAGAAATATGCTAAAGCCTGAACTTTTCTTCTCTCTCATTAGTGATTGTCAAGAATAGGTTCCTATACTTTCAGGCTACTTCTCCAAGGGCAGTAATACTACCTGTGCCTTTGGATTCAACCCACACATGTGTTTAACCCCAGCCAACCTCCAAGGACCACGCAGCCAGTTGCTCACTCTCCCACCAGCAGGATCGGGGAGAGGATCAGAGGGGTAAAAGCCAGAAGACTTGTGTGCCGAGATACAGACACTTTAGTAGGGAAAACAAAAGCCATGCACACCAGCAAAACAAAACAAGGAATTCATTCACTGCTTCCCATGGGCAGGCAAGTGTTTAACCATTTCCAGGAGAGCAGGGCTCCATCATGCATAATGGTGACTTGGGAAGACAAATGTCATCACTCCAAACATCCCCCTCTTCCTCCTTCTTCTCCCCCCTTTATATAATGAACATGATGTCGTGTAGTCTGGAATATCCCTTTGGTCAATTTGGATCACCTGTCCTGGCTGTGTCTCCTCCCAACTTCCCACGCATTCCCAGCTTCCTTGCCAGCATGGCAGTATGAAAAGCAGAAAAGGCCTTGGCTGTGTGTAAGTACTGCTCAACAATAACAAAATATCACCGTATGATCAACCTTGTGTTCCAAATCCAAAACACAGCCCATACCAGCCCCTGTGAAGAAAGTAAACTGTACCGGAGCCAAAATCAGCACAGTGGGTTTCATTACAGGTGCTGAAGAGGGGACATCTCTCAGTAGTTTCAGTAAAATAAGGGTGTTTTTTTCCCTGTTGTCAGAGGCAGCCTTAGGATTTTGTTGTTGGGGAAAGTAACCCCAAATAAGTTAGTCTACATTTATGCATGGTACTTAGCTGTATCCATTTTGAAAATAATGCCCATTCCTTTCTGAAGTAAGAGATATTTGATTTCATGCTACTGGTTCAAGGCTGTATCAGGAAGACACAGATAAATAAATCTTGCCTGTGTACTTGAAAACAGTAGAAACATCTAGATGATGTGTTCCTTCACAAAGGAAAAATTTTAGGCCCAGATAATAGAGTTCATTGAGCAAGTTTAAGCTTGGAACATTTTTCCTGCCTTAAAAGGACAGAACACACAGTAAGCAGCCTGCTAATGACTTCTGGTTACCTGTGACTTGTTATTGCAGCAACCATGCTTCATGTGAAGATCAAGGAAATTTGGAAATATATGCAAGTTTTCTAAATTTCTAATAAAGATTAAAAAAAAAAAGAAGACCTCTTGTCTCCTAGCCCTTCCTCTCCTCCCCCTCCAGCCTGTGTTGTGATCCTCAGGGTATTGTGAGGAGTTTGTGTATTGTTTTCTGTTCCTCACAAGAGGTACTTGTATTTAAAAGAAATTAAAAGTCCCTGTGGAAATGGCTATTCTGTAGGAAGCTGTCAAGGCTTCCTAGTTACATATGCAGTAAAGCCTACATGTTACTTGCACAAAGGTTAATTGCTCCTATGTTTAACTGAATCACAGACCTCAAGCCTGTAAGGGAACTGAAATCCGGGACTTGTCCTTTCTTAGTGGTGTTTGGATTTTGTGAGGGGGGTTTTGAGTGTGTTTCTGTTGTGTGTATGTAGCTTTATTTTTTTTCTAAAAATGTCTTTTTATGCCCTTTAGAATTATTGCAATAAGGCAAAATGCCTATTTTTAATAGAAGTGAGTGCACTATGGAATACAGTCATGCATTTATTTAGTACTTTTTGACTGCCTCTACAAATTAAATTCTACATACCATGCTGCAGCGTGTTAGTAGGGAGTCTGATTTATGGTTGAAGAAAAATACCATTGCCTAGTGTTTTTGAGAGCCTGGAAAGGAAGGAAATAAGGTAGCCTTTCTGGTTGGTCTTTAGTGGAGTGCTCTGAAATGCTTGGAATTCAATCAAGAGAACAAAAGCCCTCTTGTTGGTTTATGAAGTTTTGGGGTGTGCCTATACCCTAAAAATGCTGCAGTAGGATTTATTTTGGAAGGTTTATTTGAAGCTTTCATCACCACCTTGATGAGGAGGGGAGAGCTACTATCAACTCTCCTGTCTGGCCCATTTGTGGCTTAATCCAGCCAAGAGGAAAACATCAGTAATAATGCATCAGTCTGCAAATTCTGCCCGGACCTGTCTTTCTGGCCTTGAAAAAAAGAGTGAGATGTTCACCAAGACTTTCTGCTAATGTCTGTATAAGTATAGCTGGTGATCTGTACAGCGGGAAACGCTGGAAGTGGAAGGTCTGCATGTGTTTTCACACAGGCAACTGGTAATGCTTCACTTTGCTGTGTTCAGCTGCCCATCTCATGTAAGATTCATCTCAGGACTGCAGCCTGCAAGTTCTTTTTAATGCCCTTTGAGGACTTACTTTAGTTTTGCAAAGGGACCGTGTAACTGAGAACGGCTGAAAAGCTACAAGTAAATCTGTGCAAATCACCTCATAGCTATGTGTCCACAGGTGTAGGACCAAAAATTATTTTCTGTGTAGTTGTGTAATCCAGGCTGGTGAGAATACTCATCTCTTACTGCGGAGCCAGGGCAGCACAAGCCTGGCAGGAAAGGTGCCCTCCTCTTTCCTGCCATGCCATTGCTAGATTTTCACTATGACAAAGGAGAGGAGGGTTTTCCTGCTGCCAGAAGCTGTGGGTGATGTAGCAGCCTACACTCCCACAGCCTGTGACACAGATGTGTCAGAGGCAGCAGGGAATGAGGGGAACTCGATCTATAGGAGAGCTCAGCAGGGACGACTTAGATCTGCCCCTTCACTGGTGCAGGAGCTATTACAGATACTCAAGGTCTTCCCTACAGCAGCAAGGAGAACCAGTTCAAGCAATCTTAAGTTGTGATGAGAAGGGCAAAGATTGAGGTTCTTGGTTCTCTAGTTGTTAGAAAAATTGTCTGATAGATTTGTGTTAAAAGACAATAGTGTTCTTCTCACTTCTATGAGCAATAAGTTGTTTAAATTAGCTTTGAAAATTTGTAAACTTTCTTTTTCTGTGCTTGGCATTTTTAGCTAAAAAAGGCAACCTAAGAGCAAGAAGAATTCTGAGCGTAATTCTTTTATCCTGTGTAATCATCCATGACATGGGATACAGAAGTCTGGATTGATGTCTGCTACCCCAAGGAGTGTCCAGGGATTTGGCTCTCCAAAGGCTGCTTAACTGTGCAGGAGTTGCTGTCACTGAAGAGTGATAAGCCAAACTTTGTTTATGTTACAAAGCTGAGCATTCCAGAAGTGTTTCAGGCATCTCTGCAACCTTCATTCAGGGTCTTCTCTCTTGTATGCCACAGACCAGCCCTAGTTTCTAAACAGCCTCCTCTGCCTGCAATTCCAGCAGAACAGAGGAGGAGGACAATTTATCTTAACTTTTTGTGACATTTGAGATACCTTCTGGCACTGGGAGGTGGTCTGCACAGTCCAGTCCTGGAAGGTGTGATGGGACCTGCAGGAGGCACATGTTCATCTGGAGCAGGAGCTGGGAGCAAGGCAGAGTGCCCGACGCATCAGAAGCAATGCTATGTGCCTCTGTTTAGGAAGCTCAAAAGAGCTCCTGTGGCCACAGTGACTAGATTTCCACTGATTAGAGTAGGATTTTGGGCACTGAGCTCAAGGCAAATGCCTGCCTTAAAAGTAGGTGTCTTTGGAGCTGAATGACTCACTTTAAGCCTGTCCCTCTGGGCACTTCGGGCTCTCTAGGAACGGGTTTTAAATTCTCCATGCTTGTTGGTTCTTTTTCTCTTTTTTTTTCCCCTATCACTGATAAACAGAGATGGTACTTCAGCTTGGGGCCAGGAAGCACGCCAATATCCTGTAATTGCCTCTCAGACTTTAGCGGGGAAGTTGCTTTTGTATAATTGTCTTGTTTTGTTCTCGCCTTGTTTGTTCCCACAGCCTCCTATTACATTAGGACAATATGTCCCTCTCCAAAGGTTCTCTAAGCCACTGTAAGGTAATTTCATCTTGCTGACCAGGACACCATTGTTTGTAAATGCATTATGTGCAGGTGTCCTTAGGGGGTTTCATACTGTATGGGCATCTGTTAATAGTCTGGCTCAAAAGAGGAGAAGGTAGCACAGGAGTAGCAACTGGAGTGCTGGCTTATGTCAAGGGAATAGATTCTTACTGTCTGCAGATAGAATAGGTGCATAATTACCAGAAACTTCAAGCATTTTTTAACACAAGCACAACTCACTTTTAGAGGTTGGCCTTAGGTCAATTTTTCTGCAAATCTGTAACTGATAGGTATACAATGCTCTTTCGCATAGAAGAGAACTGTGAATTTTGAACTGGTTTTACTGGTTTCTGTCCCATGGCGTAATAGATACAGGATGTTTAATTTTAAGCCTTGATAGATTACACTTCATTCTCACTGTGCATGAGAAGATAAAGTAAAATACACGGTCTGGAACTTTTACAAACCATTACATCCTTCCAGGGTAGCTCAAGTCTGAATAGTGTATCTCGTGGGTTTCAATTACTGTATCTCAGTGCAGCTACTCCTGTGGTTTCCATTCCTCAGAGTGGCACATGGAAAATCCTTTTTCTAAAGCATTATGTTCAGTGTGCATTCTCCTCTACACACTGGATGGCATTGAGAATGGATCTGATATATGTTACTATTCGTTTAATGACTGTACAGGGTAGAATTAACAACCAGGGGAGAGTTGCAGTTCTCCAAGTGTGAAACAATGTAACTTTCAGAGCAGTCATCAAGTGACTATAAGCAGCATAGGAAGAGGTAAAAAGTTTACCTGGAAGAATTTTTTGGCACATAATACTGTGCTAATTAGTCAGCAGAATTGGTTTTCTATACAGCCACACATTTAGTTTCATGGCAGTGATGTCTGGGTGCTTGTACAGCTGAAATAGCTGCTGTTGTACATGACCAGAGAAATACAACTTCTTGCTGAAAGAGTACTGCAGTCAGGAGTTATGCTGTTGTTGCTTTGTTTCCCCTTTCTTTATAAAGTGTTCAGAGAAAAGAGTACCTGCTGTCCCAGTCCGGGGACAAGTCACCTACTTGGTTGGATCAGTACAAATGAACAGTGGTCTCTTTCTGGAACCGTCAGTTGCACAAGTAGGTGTCTGCAGCCTGAAGTCATGGGGTTTAGGTTTTTATCAGCACGTTACAGCACTTCTGAGATACTGAGATTTCTTTCCAAGCCTCATAAATGCATTGTTGTCACAGTAATGGTTCCCTTGGAAGATGCAGGTGATCTACTGGTTTTGCAATGTGCCTCTACTGCTTTCTTCCAAAACTCATTCAGACCTACTGGAATCTGATGGTATAGCTGCCATTTCAGTCAGAGACTGATTCCCTTGCTTAACATGTGTTGGAAAGACTGTTCAGCTGTTAACTGAGGAGTCTAAAATCACACATCAAATCAGGACTGTGAGCAGCCCCCTGGAGAAATACACCTCTCTTCACTGATCTGTAGAAAGACCTTTTGGCACTAAATTTAGCTACTCTGAATTGAAGTAAAGTTAGGTGCTTGAAATACACAGTGACTTTCTGTCTTCCCACCTCATCTGAGACTGCTGCTGTATTAAAGCTCTGATTGGATAATCCAGCATGAGGCCAGTGGATTCAAAATTTCAAGTGAAGTCAATTTATAATGATTAGATCTAATTGTAAATAGGTACTGAGAGGAAAGGGAATGTGCATGTGAGTCCTCAGGGACTCACTCTGATCCTTTGTCTCCCTGTGCCAAGCAGAGGGACAAAGAGTAGAAGTAAATGCAGGTGACACCAGAAAAATTCTTCAGGTTTCATCCAAGACTGATGTTATGTTTCAAGGCTGTGGCAGTTTTGGTTGGGCCAGCTGAAACCCTCAGCCCATGTGGGAGACACCAGTAAGGCTGAGTGGCTGCAGTCAGCAGCAGAGCTGAGGGGCGTTGCCCTTCTGGGCTCCTGGTCCTGACCAGCTGCCATGCTGGGCACTTGATAGACACTCAAGATTTATTCATGAGTAAATACGTGGGGCAAGAGCTGCCTTTAAACTAGTTGGCAGCTGAGAGGTGCAAATTCAAACACTGTTTTGGAGAACTGTTTCAATTTTGCTGCACTAAATTGAATGATGTAACTGGTGCATTTGTGAGACAACCTGTCTGCTCAGTTTAGATATAGCAAGGGGCTCTGTCATGTGAAACCTGGCTTTGGGGTGGGGGTAAAGGGGGCAAACAAGTCGTGGATGTTAGTCATATGTTTCTATACCATGTCAGAGAGAACTGTGTAACAACCTGTGCACAACAGAATAAAGGAGCATGAAAACATGATAAGTGTTAATCCACTCTGGAAGCCATCTCTTGCGTAAGAGGGATGGCCTGGGCCTGCTGACGTCCAGCGGAGGAAGCAGGGTAATCCAAGGCACGATCCTGTCACAAGGTGTGCTGAGCCTCTGGGAGCTACCTGTCTTTAGCTTTGGCCTCACTCCAACCTGAATCCCACACCTGGGCCAGAGTGCCCACATCTTCTTGGCCTTCCCCTGCTTAAGTGCAAACACCTTCAGTTTTCTTGAGCAGGGATGTCAGCTGCACAGTGTGCTGCACAGTGTTTGCTGGCAGTGTTCGTGTAGCTCCCTCAGAACAAGAGGTACTTCCATT